>CM053400.1:55218585-55548471 GCA_028644305.1 Xerus rutilus
TATGATTCTATACTTAGAGGATCCAAAAAATTCTACCAGAAAACTTTTAGAACTAATAATGAATTCAGCAAAATAGCAGGATATAAAATCAACATCCACAAATCAACTGCATTTCTATACATCAGTGATAAACTCTCTGAAAGAGAAATTAGGAAAACTATCCCATTCACAATAGCTTCAAAAAAAATAAAATATTTGGGAATCAATTTAACAAAAGAGGTGAAAGACCTCTACAATGCCAACTACAAGACACTGAAGAAAGAAATTGAAGAAGACCTAAGAAGATGGAATAATCTCCCATGCTCCTGGATAGGTAGAATCAATATTATCAAAATGGCCATACTTCCCAAAGCGATATATAGATTCAGTGCAATACCAATTAGAATCCCAATGTTACTCCTTATAGAAATAGAAAAGGCAATCATGAAATTCATTTGGAAGAATAAGAGACCCAGAATAGCCAAAGCAATCCTTAGCAAGAAGAGTGAAGCAGGAGGCATCACAATACCTGACTTCAGATTATACTATAAAGCTATAGTAACAAAAACGGCATGGTACTGGCATCAAAATAGACATGTAGACCAATGGTATAGAATAGAAGACACAGAGACAAACCCACTTACATACAGTTACCTTATACTAGATAAAGGAGCCAAACACGTACACTGGAGAAAAGACAGCCTCTTCAACAAATGGTGCTGGGAAAACTGGAAGTCCATATGATACATGAAAATGTGAAAGTTATCAATGTGATGCTATTTGTTATTTCAGTACACGTGTCCACTGTGTAATATTTAAATCAGGTTAAACATGCTATTGACTTAAACACAATTTCTTTATCATGAAAGCATACAGAATCCTTTCTTTTAGCTTTTGTAAATATACAATACATGATTATTACCTATAGTCACCCTACTGTATAATACTTTATCAGACCTCTAAGGAAAAGAGAACTTTGTACCCACTGATTACCGTATCTCTAACACTCCTACATTCCTCAGCATCTGGTAAACACTAATCTCCTCCCAACTTCCATGAAATCCACATAAAATCATGCCATGAGAAGACTTGAATGAATTACCTTCCATTTCCCAATTCTTCCTACATCTTACATAATTATAAGTCTTCTGAAAAATATAAAGAAATATATTTTTTCCCAAATATATCCAGAAAAGAGATACCTAGGGATCTAAACTTGTTCATTGGACACATGCTACAGTCATTACATCTCTCTAAATGGTTTTCTAATTTCTCCAAACAGATATTCACCAAATAAGATAATAATTATGAAGATCAAAACATTTCCATACATAATTTTCATTAACGATGTGATGGATACCTTTTAATATAACCAGAAAGGTTGCCCAAAGAACACAAAATTTCATCCATAATATCCAATGGCAGTGAACTCTTCTAACCAGTTTGAAAGTTACATAGTTATTTATTTTTACTAGAAAATCTAATTGTCCAAGTCCATTAAGACAGAAGCAAAGCCATAATAAATATCCTCTTACCATGCATATTCATTTCTTAATGTTCTCAGAAGAACATTAAAAATCTTAATAAAGAATCTTCTCAGAAGATTCTTTCTATTATTTGAGAAGCATTTCATTTCACTGTCCAGTTCCTCTAGCTTAAACTTTCCCTGGATACATATATTGGCTGAATTCAAGGCTTGATGGCTGCAAAACCAGACCTGACCTCTCAATAGGGGTGCTATTAAAATTATTTTTGTGGTTTATGTTTTTGAAGAAAGTAACGTGTGACTCCGAAGCTCCCATTCAATGCATATACTTGCATAGCTGTTTGTTCATCTTTTTCTTTTGTGTCAATAACTTTTAGGAGGGAAAAATTACCTCTAACTCTAAGCTTTGCTCTTTTAACACTAGCAGATTGTAATATCTATTTTTTCATGTCATCTACTAACACATAAAGATGATATTATGACACATAAGAAAGAAAAAAAGACAATGAGTGTGAGAGACAGGGCATTGGCTATTTTGAGTGAAAAATACACAGAATTTTTATAGTAAAAATACTGTCTTGAAGGAATAAATATTTTTTCATAGGTATGATTTTATATTTTATTTTATTTTTCTAAGGTTTGATGATTTTTCTCCACTCTATGTAATATAATCTTACAAGGCAAAGCCAAATCTTGCGAATCACATTCCTCCTTGAATAATATAGCACTTAGTCTCTTGTACCATAAATGTCAGTAAGCACTGATTTATTAAAATGCATGCAGGTAAATGTGTTTATTCTTTCAGCATAAATTGCATAGCTGCTTAATTTTATTTACTACTGTAAAATAGTTGTAACATCACTACAGATAGGGCAAGCAAATATTCAAATGCACACATTTGATAGATATCTCAAACAAAGGTTGTTATCCATGACAACCAAGCCACTAAGATCAATAAATATGTGAATAAGATACTCTTTAGCATTATGTTTATAAAAAATCTGACTCATAGTTACTGAGATAGAATTTATGAATGTGTAAATATAACTACATTATGTGTTGCTGATTTTATGATTTACTTGACGAAAAGCACAACACTCATCCCTGAGAATTATACTGACTAGAATAAAATTTTCTACTCTTTACTTTTGTTAAGTTTTGCTGAAATAAGAGAGAATAGAGGAAACAAATTCCTCGAATAGATTGTCAGATAAGAATGGTAAACATTAAGCCCTTGTATTCCTGCTTCTAAGAAGTAGAATCATGGGGGAATAAATTTTCATTATATTAACTCTTTAAGAAAATTCAAAACTTTCTGTGCCTTAGTTGTTTCTACAACTCTCATTTGGTTACTCTAAAATGTGTTTTATATTTAGTTGGCTGAGTTTAATTGTAGATGATTCTATGGTCATACTGAATACTTAATAATGCCTATTTATTTTCTTCTTCCATATTACTTCTTAGGAACTTCTTTTTGGTTTGTATATATCTTTATAATAGTAGAATTTCCTTAACTGTTAAATACATTTTGTACATACTATTTTAATTCATGTAGAAATTTGGGGCAGACTTTAACTCTGCCAGAAGAGCCCAAACTGCTAGGTATCCCACTCTAATGATTAATACAAAATTATCTAACAATTTATTCAGGCCTCCAAATGAAGTGTCATGAAAGATTGCCTTGTCTACTGCACTTAAGTACACAGAGATTAACTCTCAAAAGGCTATGCAGCTAAATACCTCAAATTTGTTTTCCATTTTTATTTTCCTTGCTCCTATACTCATGGACCATGTTTAAATTAAAGTGAATCAATAATTTGTATTTAACTCTTGGATCCAGTACACATAGTCATATGGACACATGGTCAGCAATAAACATTAAAAATATGAGGAATTTACATGTCTGATAGAGCAAATGCTAGTGTAACAGTCAGTATTTTTTAATAAAAATTTCCATAAGATTTACTTATATTTTAAATGAAGGACTTTCTACTCGTACCTAGGATAATGGTGACTGACTAAATATAAACCCTTTTTCACATTCTCCTCAAAACTCTACGTATCAATGAGATATACACAAATAAAATCATAATCTTGTGATTTTCTTTGTTTCAAATAGAATGAACACATCAGCCTAAAAATATCTGTAACTAGAGAAATAAACACAAAACACCAACATGATTATAAATAGTTGGTGCTGTCAGTACCTGAATGTAATTCATGAGGTGGAAAAGTAGGGTGTATGAAAAACTGTGCCATGAAAAAGAGAATCATGAAAATTCAAGGAAAGTGTAAAATAAGTGTTTTATAAATTGAATGTATTTCAAGACTATAGAAAAACAGTGTAAATGTGCACAATTTCAAGACATATGGTGCTCCTGAATCCCTCCTGAGGAATACAGTAGATAATGAATTTTATTCAACTAAGACACAAATGAAAACACTTTTAGTAAGAGGATGGCAAGTGAGTATTTAATATTTTAAATTATAGATTAATTGTAAATTAAAATAATGTTTGGAACAGGGATATAATAGCAAGTACCAATTTATGCAACTTTTGAAGAGAGCTCTTCTTACCCTGAGTCTAAGGGTAAAAAACATGTTAAGTCTTCAACTTAATGTGATATGTGTGTGTGTGTGTGTGTGTGTGTATAATACTATTGGTAAAGCGATTCTGAAACTATATTATGTATATTGTAATTTTATAAAAAAATAATGATATACCTTGATGCTATTAGAAGACAGAGTTCTTATTCTGGAAGAAAACAAATACAAAGATGGAATTGCAAAAGTCAAAGAATTAATTTGTTGGGGTATATAGTGGTAAGAATTGCTAGTACAAGTCATGAATTTCAAATACCTAGCTCTGTTAAAAGACAAAGAGGAAAGCATGTCCTGGGGGGGAGGTGTAAGAGAAAGGTCTCCCTGCAGCAGGACATGAATCAACAGATGTAGAACAAATGATAAAACAGCACAACACTATTTCTCACACCTTAAAATTAGAATAGATTCAGGCAAGAGTCTTTAAAGCATTCGAAAAGTAGAGTGAAAGTTTTACAAGAACCATGTGTTTTTATGATCCTAAGATATATTCTACAAATTACTTCTTAATTACAAGGGGAAGAGAGTACCTTCCTAGTGGATGCATCTAGTGCATTTTACAAAAATCAAACCATTCATTATTATTTCAAGTGCAGTACGATGTGATGATGCATTTAATAAACAACTGTATCAGTTTTAGATAATTTGAAGAATTATTTACAAGTAAAAGAACTGGAAAAATACATTGGCAACTAATATTAAGAAATATGACAATGAAGGAAAGGAGACATTGGTAGCTGAAATGATGTATAGGGTAGAAAGAAATATTTCCAAAATATGATAGATCCTGAGCCTGATGATATACTAAATGAGGAAAGCCATTAGTGTACAGGTTAAAGTGCTCTTAAAAACTAAAGAGGACAGTTTTTAACCTTTCATTTTTTATTTCAGTCCCCCCCTCACACACAAACACACACACACACACACACGCACACACACACACATCCCTACATATAAAAAACATTTTCAAGTTTCCAAGAGTTTAACCTTGATTAAATCCCTTAATATGTAGCAAAAACAGCAATGATGCAGATATTATTACTGGAATCTAAAGCATTGTTGGAGGAATTAGTACCTTCTTAGGAGAAAGGGGTTGAAAAGGAAAAAAAAAAACAACTATAAATGGAGATAGATATATGATTATTGTCAAAAGAAATAATGTAACTTCACTATAACCCTGATTATCTAGAAAATAAGGGGCTACATGTTTCAGTGAGATAAAGGAAAGAGAGTTTATATTAGTTCTGTGAGGAAAAGATCAATATCACAAAAAGATAATAAGATAAAAGTAAAAAAATTAAATACTATCATTACAAATGATCCTCAGTCCAACAGCAGAGATTATACTCAATGAGACTTTCTTCAACAATCTGCAGCACTTGTATTTCTGAGAAAAGTCCAGTAGTTGGTTGATCCGGAGTGAGAGTTCTACAGGGTAGGTAGGATGGAAGTACACAGTGTTAGTAGAGTCAGGGGCAATTGTGCATATTTTATTTAGGAGAGGACCATGGTGTCAATGTTGGCATGAAATAAGGATTTAACACAAGCATGGAGTGGTATTATTTTGGACAAGATTATTTACAAAATAAGGTAGCCTCAGTAGATGGGTATCTATCGGGTCTGCTTCCTGTTTCAGTAGTAAATTTCTCTGCATGCATGTAAGGCCTTGACTTGTTCCCACCATAATCAATTCCATCTCTTCTTATTTCCTGAAGCATTTTGTTTCTGCAATTATTTAGTTTTTTTTTTATGACTCAAACTCACTCTCTTACTGGAATCATATATAGGAATACAAAATACTAGTTTGTGTCCATTTCTACTCAATCCCTTATACTCACATCTTCCAGCTACAGTCCCCTTTCTCTGCTGTCCTTGATGTGAAAAACACTGAATATTTATCTATTTATAGACAGCTTTAATTTCCTAGCCATGCCTTTTTTTATTTACGTTTTTAATTTTCAGCAAAAACTTATTTTGTTTGTGGTATATGCCAGTGACTAATTTATACTCTGGAAGTTCAGAAGTAAATCAAATAGTTTACGTCTATGGTCTTTTGAAGTTTATATTTCAGTTGGGGTTAAGGGAGGGAAAAAATGAACAAGTAAATATTTGTCTGGAGTTAGTTGATACTTCTCTGAATATTAATTATGTAACAAGCATTCAACAAGTACTTAAAAGATAAATTAAAATTCAGAAAGGAAACAAATATTTCTTATTCTTGCTAGACACTGGTTAATAATGATACTGTCTTATTAATAAAATAGCCAAACAAAAGTCATATGGTATATAAATTGAACTTCCCTACAAATAAAAACTGAAACTCGGTGTACTATGATAACCACTTTTGTTTCTATTTGAAAATAAATAATATTCTCAAGAGAATTTTAAGAGGCATGTATGCATAAATAAAAATAGCAAAACAAATACTTGAGCATCTATAATTTGTAGAAAAAAATGGAATATTGTCAATGTCAGAAACCTATGACAATGCTTTTTCATGATTTTTCTCCCCAGGAGGGGCTGTATTACTGTGGAGCTCAATTCAAAATGAAAACTTGAGGCCTCTTGTTCAAAAGGTATTGTGAATTTCAAGCTGCTAATGGCATATCATTAAACCAAATGCAGTGTCTTCTGAAGACAGAAGCTGTGAAACAGCACAGGTCACTTCCTCAGATGGCCTGAGTGCCCCTTCCTCCACCCCAGAGGCAATGCTTGCTTTCCCTGCTTTGATACTATTCATTCCTTCACTTGCTTTATAGGTGCATTATCATCCATGTTGGGTCAAATCATAGAAAATTGGTTGATTTTATAGTTCACTTAATATTTGTTAGTGTATTCTGCTTGTGAAGTTTACCCAAATAAAATCCTACCATATTAATTTTTCTGACTTGTTCTTTATGCTTCGCCATTTTGATTATGATACGGGTTGTGGGATTGTTATATATGACCTTTTTCATGTTGAGGCATGTACCTTCTATTCCTAATCTAGAAAACATTTTTAACATGAAAGGTATTGATGTTGTCAAATTTTTTTTTTCCCCTACATCCAAGGAACTGATTTTTATTCTTCATTCACTTATGTGGTGGAGATACACACACACACACACACACACACACACACACACACATACACATACATACACACAAACATGTATATGTATGTGTCTGTATATATATATATATAATCATCCTTGTATACCAGAGATAAATATTACTCACTTGTTGTGTATAGTCTTCCCAGAGTTCTGTTGGATTTTATTTGCAGGAATTTTGTTGAGTATTCCTGCATATGCATTCACATGGATCTCAGCCTATAATTTTTATTTGTAGTAGTTTTTTACTTGAAATCAGGATAAAGTGGATATCACAAAATAAGTTTCAAATTGTTTTAAAAGTAATTATCTTTAAATGTTTGGTGGGATTAGTCAATAAAGCCATCTGGCTCTGGGCCTTTCATTGTTAAGAGTTGTAATAACTGATTCAGTTTCAATCTCTTCATTCATTATTGACATTCATATTTTCTATTTCTTCATTATTCAGTCTTGGTAGTTTATACATTCCCAGGAATTTATTTCTATTCATGGCATTCCAATGTTAGCACATAGATATTGACATCATCCTCTTAAAATATTTTTTGTATTTCTTTTGCATCCATCATAATATCTCAGGTTTCATTTCTAATATTATTAATTTGAGCATTTTTTTATTTTTGGTATAACTAAAGTTTTATCAATATTGTTTCTTTACAAAGAATTCATTTTTATTTTTATTTTATTTTTGTCTAGTCTTTATTTCATGTAATTCTTTCTTCTACTAAATTTGCACTTTTTTTATTCTTTCTTTTGTGAAGTGCAGTGTTATATTATTCCTTGGAGATTGTTCTTAATGTAGAAATTTATTGCTAAAAGTTTTCCTCTTGTTAATACTTTTGCAAAATTTATAAGTTCTGGTATTTTTTGTTATCATTTTCATGTTTCTGAAAATATTTTTCATTGTCCTTTCAATTTTTTTTCTTTGATTTGTTGGTTATTAGGGAGTATGTTATTAATTTTTATAAATTTGCAAATTTTCCAAATGTCTCCTATTATTTACTTCTACTTTCATTCTGTTTTAATTGGAAAAGATACTTGATGTGATTTTAAAATACATTAAGACACTTTATGGCCCAATATGTGATCCATTGTGGCAATTGTTCCAAGTATGCTTAAGAGAATGTGCATTCCACTGCTACGGATGTGATGTTCTGTATACGTTTGTTAGATCCATGGTGCTTATATTATTGTTCAAGTCTACTGTGTCCTCATTGATATGCTGTCTGGATGATCTATTCATTCTTCAAAGTATTTTATTGAAGTTCTTTACTCTCATTGTATTTCTTGGGTATTTCTCTTTTCAGTTCTGTTAATATCTGCTCTCTATATGTAGGTACTCTGATATGATATATATGTACATATTATACACACATGCATACACACATATATGTAAGTATATATTCCTGATGAATTTATTTCTTATATACTGGCTTTTTTTGTTTCTTCTCTAAATTTCTTATTTAAAATCTCTTTTGGTCAATATATGTATTGCTACCTTTTCTCTCTTTTGGTTATTATTTGCATAGACTTTTTCTTTTTCTATGCCTCTACTTTCAGTCTTTGTGTATCCTATTGATCATCTATGTGTCAGGCCATGAATAAATCAATTATTATAAAATAGAAAATTAGAGAATACAATAGTGGTTTCCAGACTTTGGGTGGAAAGACAACTAGGAAATTGTTGCTTAATGAGTATAAATTTTCAATTATACTGGATGATTAATTTCCAGAATTTCTGTACAACATAGTACCTACAGTTCCTATTAAAGAGTTAGTTAGTAGTATTAATAACATAATATTGTGCACTATCAAATATGGTAAAAAGGTACACTTTATTTTAAGTATTCTTAATACACACATGTATACACAGAGACAGGAGAGAGAGAACAAAAGAAAACAAAAAATTTTTGGACACAATAGACATGCTTCGTGTATCAATTATTGTGATGGGTGATGGTATCATGAGTGTTTGCATATGTCTAAACTCACCAAAATGTACATATGTGAATTTTGAAATATTAATTATAACAATAAATCTAATGTAGCATGCAACTCTATCTTGTTTTTCAGATGTTTTAGCCTTTTTTGGTCCTTTATATTTCTAAATACATCTTGTAATCCAATTGTCAATTTTGCACACAATCATTAGCTTTTCATTGAATGGCATGCACTTGTATATCTATATAGAAGGAACTGACATATTTACAATATTTACTCTTCCAGTTCGTGAACAGGAGACAGATCACTGTTAATTTATTTTTTCTTTAATGTTTCCTAGTAACTTCTAGATTTTCTCTATGCAGGTGTTGTACATATCTTTTTAGAATTTTCTTGTTTGATTTATACTTTGATGTGATTAAAAATGACTTTTTAAACAAAATTTTATTTTACATACCTTTATCAATGACATACATCAAAACAGTAGACTTTCTTGATTAATCATTTACAAATAAACATAATTTATCACATAAATTGTAACACTTTTATTTCATTATGTCTTTTAATGCAATTATACTATAATCAAATAAATACCATCACTTTCTTTGGTCCTGATTTTAATTTTTAAAATGCATTTTCATTTACTCTGTTTCAGGAAGAATATATCATTACTGGCATAAAGGTAAAATTTTACCTTGGTGAATAAAATTTTTATTTGTAAATAGTCACTCATTTTATATATATATATATATTAATGCTTTTGACATTTTATGCAACACTAATATGTTGTAATATAAACTATTTAAAACTTGAGAATTGCTTATTTGAATTATTCACTTAACATTTTCAGGTGTCCACTGACTATGAGTAACTGAAATCATGGAAGACACAGCTGTGGATAAGGGGGAACTAATATAGTCAGACAGCTAATTTTTTTTATATACTAGCAATGTTTCTTTTGATTCATTTAGACCATTTGTATGTAAGGTACCTATTGATATGTTAGAACACTAATCAACTATTGATGTTCATTTTGCTTGTTCTCTGACATTTTTCTTAGCTTTCAGTTTTCTATCTTCTTATGTATTACACATATATTTTAAAACAATTTTGACTTATCCATGGTGTTTTTAACAGATTTATTGAGACATGATTAATGAACTAGAATGGTACATGTTTAGAGCATTCCAATTTGAACAGTTTGTACATATGCAAACACTTACCATAAACACAATAAAAATAATAGACATGTAGTGACTCCCAAAGTTTTCTTGTCTCTTTCCTTTCTTCATGGTAGGAACAGTTAATATAAGATCTACTCCCTTAACAACCTTTAATGTGCATAGTACTATATTGTTAACTCTAAGTACTGTGTTTTACAGTGAATCTTTATAAATTATTCATTTAGCATATCAGAAACTTTAAACCCATTGAACATCTCTCCATTTCCCCTCCCCACAGTCACTTCACTGATATAGAAAATACCATTATTGCACTTTCAATTTCTACAGGTCTACCTCTTTTGAAAGGATCTTGTAATTGGATTCATGAAGGATTTTTTTCTTCTGTCTCTATCTGTAGTATTTTTGAGAGGAGCTCTTTGTATCAATTACTCAGTTATTGCTCTATATTAAGTGTACATACCCTATCACTATACAGTAGTGCCAACATTTTATCAATTCAAGTACAGTATTCTTACTTCTTTTATGTCCCTCTACTTTCCCCCCACTCATAATTGTCTTTGATGTTTCCTGTAAATAATTATAAAACTGCCTTGGAGTGTTACAATTTTTACTTCAATTACCAATTTCTCAAGCAGAGAAACATCTTCCCTGTATATTTGCTCTTTCTCCTATTTCTTTATTCCTATAGTTTCATGATTCCTTCCACTATTTTTCTTCTGCTTAGGAAAATTATTCTGGCCATCCTTTCAGAGTACATCTGCTGAGAACAAGTTCTCTTGCCTCTTTCATCTCGTGATGTATTGATTTTGCTTCTTTTCTGGTGGCTATTTCCAGTGGATATAGAATTCTAGGTTGACAGTTCTTTCCTTTAGTTCTTGAAAGATACTGTGCCCTTCCTTCTGTCTGCTATGGTTTCTGATGAGAAGTCACTGTCATCTGAATTACTTCACTACTGTAGGTAAGGCTTTGTTTTTCTCAGACTGTTTTCAAGATTTTTCTAGGTAGTTAGAAGATTAATAATGATGTGCTTTGGCATGCATTTCTGCAGATTTTTTTCTATTTGTGGCTCAGTCAAGTTTTAGAATTTGTAGATAATGTCTCTTACCAAATTTGGGAAATATTCAACTATTGTTTCCTTGAACACATTTTCAGCAACATTTACCCCAATCCTTCCCTTTATCTCCTTTGCTTTTGGGACTCTGAGGACAGAAGAGTTAGATGTCTTATAGATGTTCCAATATAGACATTATTATCATGTTCCAAACTTTATATATTTATTTATTCAGTCTTTTTTCTCTGTATTGTTTAGAGAAGGAACTTAGGAAAGTTGTAATCTTGGCATTGACCTCTGTTGATTAACTTTTGTTTACTGAAGTTGAGATTCTTTTGATTTTTTATCATGAATGAATTATATTGAAATCTGAGACTTCAGGTTTCATGTACATCTTCCGTTTTAGCATGACTCCTCTGACACAGCTTTAGTAAGGTAAGGGTTACTGCTTCATTACTTCTAGGAGGCCAAGCTCCAAATTTGGCATATGTTGACAATAGGTGAGAGCAATCTTCTTACCAATAGGTGTGAATGATAGTTCTGATTCGCCATTGAGTATCCCTTGATGTCATCCCCACAGAGAGAAAGGTTACCTCATTACTGCCAAATGATGGTGGAATTCTAGGTTTTTTAAGAAGTTTCTACTGACACAGTGATGTCCTTGTTACCTCTCAGCAGGGATAAAAATCCTGTTTCTTCCCTCAGCCTTCTCTCACACTAGCTGGAGTTTAGCAGCTTCAATCTTGACTGACGAAGGTGGATGAGGAAGCTTGCCATTTGACCTTCGCTGAGGCAGTTCTAGCTGGGGCCACAGTTTCTTCTGGGGATTTTTGGCTGGATTAGAGCAGTTATTATCAAAATATTTTCTGTCTTGCTACGCTGTCTTTTTGATTAACACAAACATATTTTCTTGTGTCTTTTTATTGTCTGGATTTGTTGACATTTCCAATTTGCCTATTTCTCCAATACCAAATCTGGACACATGGGAATGATCTTTCAGGGAACTCACTATTATTTTGTTTCTTGTGTCCTGAGGTTCTCTAGCTAAACTTCCTTTGTCTCCCCACCTTTCCAAGTCCCAAACTGTACATAATTTTGGCTATAAGAAAAATTATGTCTATTCTGTTTTTGAGAAACCTAGAGTCCATATTTCAAACCAGCATTTTTCCTGCTTCTTAGTGAAATTTTGTGCATAAAGTACTTGCTTAATGTCTGATAATATAAGAATACCCTAAATCTCACTACCTACATATGCAAATTGCCATGAAAATATTTATAGCCTAGGATTTCTATGACTAGTAAATTATATATAGTGAGGAAAGATTTTGGCATAGTTCCTGGTATTTAATAACTATTCAATATGCTTTAGTTATGCTAATAGGGACTGAAACTTCAAAAGACTTCAGTAGAAAAAAATCTGGTAAAAAGAATAAGGTAAAGATTAATATCATAAGTAACAGTAGAATAAATTAATGTTAAACCTTAATAATGATCCATAAGTGTTTTGAATACAAATTATGTTCTAGAGTTTTTATAAGAGTTGAATGCTTAATTCTGAATATCATCTTATAATGATATAATGTTATCATGCCATGGATGAGAAAACTCAGAAAAAGAAAGTCCCATCGCCCAACATACATAAAAGCAATATGTGAATAGTGTTTATAACTCTGTTCAGCAAACTTACACCAGAGTCTTCCCTTTTTATAATTTAAAATAGCTGACAATTTTCATGCTGATCTCTTCAAATTTATGTTATGGAAAAGTATGTGCTAATATGACTTTTCAACTCCCTTGGACAAGAAAATTAAGAGATTTTTTATATCATCTAAAGATAATTATGAATATGCAATCCACCCTAATGCAATAGTTTTTATCTTTAATATAGAGAATATTCTACAGGAGAATAAAATGAACTATTTTCAACATTGGGAATAGAACTAAAAATAATGATTTCATGCTTAATAGAAGATTTGAAAAGTATAAAAATAATAATTCTAACATAAATTACATAATACAGTACCTTGCAAAAAATGTAAAAACTGAATTCACCATCACTCTAGATATAAACAATGATTCAATTAAACAACACTATTGCTTTGTTGCTTTATAAATCCCCCAACACCATAATGCTAAAACTCAGAGATGAGACTAGAAATGCCCTCCAACCATAATACATTTAAACTGAGGACTATATAATTCTGGATATTGAGGTTGCCTTGATCTGCAAAGTAGAATGATTAGTGTCATAAACTTATTCCATTTGTTCACTTGCTTGTTTAAGGAATTAAAGTAAGAAGATATAAAATAGGTATAGGCATAAGTATAGTAGGAAGGGAGCATGCAGAATGTAGTCAATTGTACTAAAAATATATGTGTTCAGTCAATAACTAAAGTCAAGTTTTCTGATTTAAAAATTGCTTAAAATGTGTGACCTAGAACATTGCTTAACATGTCAACTTTTAGCCTCGTTTCAAATCTACTACATCAAAATTCTAAAGGTGGAGTCCAGACATCTGTTTTAATAATCCCTCCCTCCACAAATTCCTTGTGAATGCTAAAGCTTGAAGACCACTTGGGTAGAAGCCACATACTAGCCTCTTAGTGTCTTCAGCTCCTCTCAGCTGATACCGCTAATATCTACATGTCAATCAGTGCAACGGAATTCTAAAAGCACTCTTAGAAAGAACAGAAGCATAAGAGACAACCCTGTGATAAATCCCATTGTTTGAGGCTAAAATATAATTTAATTCCAGGAACATTGGACTTCATATTTCCCATCATTGGCCCCTGTCAGTGACCCTACCACTTTACTCATTTCCTTGACTTTGTAAAACTATTGAAATACATATGTTTTCTCCACTAATAATCAATCTTCCTTTGAATTTCACTTCTCTCTTGAAATACTATTCCTTCTTTGAATCTCGGACTTATTGACTAGTATTCTGGTTGATAATTTGTTTAGATTCAATCAAGCTAGACATTTGGGTATATAGTTGTTTCTTGTTGATATTCCACTCTATTTCAGTGACTGAGATTATGAAGATAAATAAATATTCAAATTTAATGTCCTTGTAGAGAACAAATAGCATAATATTAAGTGTGAATGCTCATAATGGAGAAGTTTTTGAAATCATATCATATCATAGGAGAATACATCCCAGATTGCAAAGTTGCAAAAGACTACCCTGATATAAAGTTCATTTTCAGTATGCCAGAACAGGATGAAAGGAAAATAAGTAGATGTAGGACATGACAGTCAGAGTATGTGTGAAGATCCTAAGGAACCTAAGTTATTCAAGTATCTGAAGGAAGTGTTGTTAGTCGAAAGTGACATTGAGTATGAGGTATAGGATGTGACATATTTGCATGGTATTTGGCCAGACAGGGACTAAGGGCCTTGCAATCCAGGTTAAGTGATATTAAACCAAATCCCAAAGACAATACAAAAAAAAAAAAAAAAGATGATTGAAGATGAGTGACATGAGGACATTACCCATTAATAAGTATTTCTCAGAAGAATATAGATCATGAATTTCTGGAGAACAAAGTAGATCACTAGAAAAAATCAGAAAGATAGTTGAGTTCATGTGAGGGAGAGATGATAATGTCTTGGACTAGTTCTTCATTGGAGTTTTGCAGTGGATCTGCAAAATGACTAACTGTTACCAGGAGTGTCAGGTATAGACCTGGAAAATGTTATGTATATTGGTAATCCTATTATCTTACTCTTAATTCAAGTATTGATACAATTTAGTTCTAGAAGTATTTTTCAAATATTTTAGAGCATTTGAATTTTTAAAAATATTCTCAATATACCTCACTGAAGTTTCTCCAAAGAGTATAAAAGAAAACTCTTAAGAAAAAGCTAAAATCTTGACAAGTACCATTTTCATCATAATTGGTACCCTTTAGTAATGGACATTCTCAATATTGTGATATTTTGGATTTGAAATGAAAATTTTACTTTCTCTAAGTTCTTTCTTTAAAATAGTGATGTATCATCATGATGCAGAACAAAAGCACTTGAAGTACCAAGTAATTTGTTAAAAATTTTTATATTATTAAATTTTTTTTAGTTTTATTCCTTTACAAATCACTAGTACATATTTTCTTTGACAGCTTAAAACACATTAAGAAAACATTTTTCTTTTTCAGATCTGGTACTAATTTCTTTAAAGGGCACACTGAGAATTAAACTTAGTGGTCACAGTTTTTACTTTTACCATTAATTACATTAAAATTGAAAATCAAGATCATGAAATATAGTTTTTACTACTAATTGCATTCTACTTTTATGTTTGTATCAATAATCATTATTGCTGCTGTATGAATGGTATTTCATATGCACTGATGTCTATGCATTTCTTGTATTCTCACAAAAACAATCACCAAATAATAAAGATCTCTTCATTACCTTATTTTCTATATTAAATTGAAAAATAAAAGGCAGTATCAGCTTTGAATTGTAGAGAACTTTAAAAAGCATGGCTTCCACACCTAGAAAGTAGATGGACAGAATACAACTGAACATTTCCCATGAGACTAACAGAGCACCAAGTTTACAGAGTATGGAAACCAAGTTTACAGAGTATTGGAAAGAAACAAATATTTTCCACAAGAAAGAAGACTAGAATCACTGAAAAAATTTCTTACCTGGAGCAGAGATCACAGAACACAACTGTAGGAATTACTAAGAAAATTCAGCTAGGAATCTTAAGAAATGGCTTAAAGTTAAGTGTGGGCTAGCATGTGTGTGAAGATCCTGCTAATTGAAGGCAGGGATCTACATTCTCTTTCATGTTTTACCTTCAAGAAATTCCTAACAGTGCATAGGCTCACAGGAAAGAAAATAAAGAACCAGGAATAGCTTTCTTTGTGCTACTGACTGGGGTATGGAGAACGCAAGACTGAAACTCTATTCATGACAATTTTCCTAACTTCACTAGGGAATAAAACTAATCTGCAACAAAAGATCCACCTTCATCCTTCAAAACAAACAAAGCCCAAACCAAAATATTTGAATGTATAACCTGAAAGCACTAGTGGAGACACAACATAGCTTGGGGAGGCGAGCAAAAAAATAGAAAAATCTTTCTTTTTCTTTCTTTTCTTTCTTTCTTTCTTTCTTGCTTTCTTTCTTTCTCTCTCTCTCTCTCTCTCTCTCTCTCTCTCTCTCTCTCTCTCTTTAGTAAAGTGAATGAACCCAGGGTCTTGTGCATGCTAGGCAAGCATTCACCCACTGAGCTACATCCTTGCCCTGAAGAAATCTGTACTTTGTGTGAGGAGCAAGAACACGAGCCATCATTACATCTATAAGAGGACAGGAACTTTGTGAAGACCACAACAATGGATTCATACTTACAGTGCTTTCCACAAACCATGGCTTAATCAAAGGATGCTATTACTCCACTCCCCCCACCGCACACCATCAATAAAATAAAAAGCATTAAGTAAAAAAAATCAAATACAGAGTTAGAAGATATTATTCTTTCTGGGAAGCTGCACAAAGGAAGATACAAAGCCTCATAAGCAGCATACTCACTAAAGCATTTGAGGTCTCTGGTGCTTAGAGGGTTACAAGATTAACAACAAACTTCAACCTGTCCAAACTCCCACTAGATGAAAAAATAAAACTAAAATAAACCTACACTAAAGACCTAACCCAAATAAAGATGAAGTTAACTCCAAACATGAATTATTCTTTTGATTATCTACTGTTTCATATAATAAGTGTGGCTTTCAGAGAACAACATAAGAAATTTTGAGACATGAAAATCATTCTATGAAGAGCCAATAATCAGACAAGATGCAGATATGACATAAATGTATCATGTTGCTATCCATGACATAAAATAATAATGATAATAAATATATTAAAGACTCTAGAAACAAAATAGACAATATGATAGAGCAGATTGATAATTTCAGCAGGGAGAGAAACTATAACAATCATCTAGAAATGATAAAAATCTAAAACTCAGCAATAGAAACAAACAACATCTTCAACAGGCTCATCAGTAGACTTAACTCAGACAAGGAAAGAATCAGTGCATAAGAAGGTAGCTAATAAATAATACACACCTGAAGTGCAAAAATAAATAGAGTGAAAACACAAAAAGCAAACACAACCAGACCAGAATATGCAAGAGTTGTGGGATAATTCTGAATTAAAAAGAGAGAAAAAATAGATAAAATCAGTAAAACCACAAATCAATCATTTAAAATGTGTCATAAAATTGATGTACCTCTAGCCAGACTAACTCAGAAAAGAATCAGAGAAGAAACAAATTGCCAATGGCAGAAAAGAAAGAGGGGAATTCATTACTGATCTCACAGGCAATGAAAATATGGCAAAAGGGTAATATGGATATCTCTAAGCTAATGAAATTAGTAATTTATGAAAGGCAGAATTTTTTAAAAACCATTCAAGAAGAAAATATTGGAGTAAATGTCTTCTAAAAAATTAAATTTAAGAATCCTAGGACCAAATACACTCACAGGTGAATTCTATTCAATATTTCAACAAGAAATATTGATTTTACATATTTGTTTCCATACATTCATAGTAGAGATGAGGAAAGAATACTTACCAAGTTTCTTTATGCTGTCAGATTTATCCTAATTTTAAAAGCAGACAAAGGTATGAAACTACAGCTCATGAACATGTACACAAAATATTATTTAATGAATAAAATTCAACAAAATGTTTTAAAAATGGATAATAAAGTGTAATTGAGTGAGGTTCAGCACAGGAAAACAAAGTTGGTTTGCCAATGAATGTCAAATCATGCGTTATGGACTGAATTGTATATTCTCAAAATTTATATATTCAAGACCTAATGTGAGGGTATTTGGAGGTAAGAACTATAAAGTAAACATTAAGATTAATTGAGATTATAAGAAAGAACCTTAGTCCAGGGCTTTTATAAGAAATAGAGAAGATACTGGGGTTACACACAGCATAGGCTACAGAAAGAAGACAGCTACCTGCTAAGCCATGGAGAAATCTCAGGAAGAGCTATGTCTGTTAACACCGGCTCTTAGTCTTCCAACCACTAGCACTTTGAGATAATAAATTTCTATTGTTTAACAGTCTTTGCTGTTTTTCTGTAACCATTCTAGTAAAATAATACATCATGTAATTCATCCTATTATCAGACTAAATTAAACATCAACAGCAAAAACAATGAAACGAATGATCATTTTATTATAAGCTGCAAAAAAGATAAAATTTCCCATTATTCATGACAAAAAATATAAATTTATACAAAGATAAGAATGAAAGGGAACTTCTTTCTCCTAGTTGAAATCATCTATGGAATCTTGGAGCATAATGGTAATATGCTCTTTAACTTCCCTCTGAGTTAAAGATGTTCTCTCTTATTACTTCTATTCAAAACTACATTGGGAATTCTGGCTAATGAAATAAGCCAAGAATAAAAATACACATGATATAAACTTGAGTCTAAAACTTATGAGTAAAGATGAAAAAAATAGAATAATCAAAGCAATTCTGATAAAGAACACATTTGGAGGGTTCACATTTTCTGATTTCAAGACATTTTATACAGCTGTAGCATGATATTACAGTCTTGATGAAAAATATAGATACACAGATCAGTGTGGCAGAATACAGAGTCCAGAAATAGATTCACAAAAACACAGGCAATTAATTTTAACAAAGATGAAAAGACTATTTGAAGGACAAAGGATTGAATTTTCAAACAAATGATGTGGAACAACTAACTTCATATGCACGGTAACTAACTTGAATATGTCTCATATTTTATATTAATGTTACTCAAAGTAAATCATGATTCTCAATGTGAAATGTAAAACTATACAGCTTCAGAAAAATGTAGGAGAAAACATGTATGACCTTGAATTTCAGGATTAAAATACATGATAGAAAAGTCATGATCCTTAAAAGAATTATAGATTAGTTTCTATATATTAAAACTTTTGCTTTGCAAAATAATCTATTAAAAGAATAAAATCACAAATCATAGACTAGGAAAAAGTGTCAATTATATATAAAGAGTTCATATAAAAATTAATAATATTTATAACCCAGCAGTGAGAAAACACATTAGTACAAAAAAAGGCAGCAGATTTGAAACTCCTCCAAAAAGATACACGTGTTAACATACGAATAGATACTCAATATGATTAGTTTTAAGGACAAGCAAATTAAAGCTACAATAATAAACACAACACACTTGTTAGAATGACTGAAAATTAAGAAAAAAAGAAAACTATCATTATGAAAATGATGAAAAGAACACAATACGGAGCAATAGGAATTCCCATTTATTGGTATTAAGAATGCAAAATGACATTGGAAAATACATTTGCAGTCTCTTATAATTTTAAACATACAGTAACCAAAACACCCAGTAATTCTAGTACTAGACATTTATCCAAGTATATCAAGATATTCTGTTAATAAAAGACATACATGTGAATGTTTATAGAGGCTTTATTATTATTGACCAAAGACAGATTTACAAGATGGCTCTTCAACAGGCGAATGAGTAAACTATAGTACAGTCATGAAATGTATCACTACTAAGACCTGAGAAAGTGATCTAATATTGCAAATAATTTACAATGCATTTTGTTAATTGAAGAAACAAAACTCAATATGCTGCATATTCTATGATTCCATTAAAATGGAATTCCAAAGAGGAAACAGTGGATTGAAAGACTGATCAACGGTTATAGGGGTTACCAGGCACATCATTAGTAAAGGAGACCCATGAGAGAATTTTTAGATAATAGATATCATATTTGATATGATACTTCAATTCTGTATTAATGATTATATTTTCAAAATCAAGAAAACTGTAAAACCCAAAGAATAAGTGTTATGCAAATTATAAGAAAATCAAAAAAGATATTCATCCAACTGTGGGATCTAAAGTGACATATAGTTCTTTTACAAATATATCCACAACTTAAATGAATTCTGATTAAAGTATATAATTTAATACTCTTTGTAGAGGAAAACCTGATCTAAGTAACTTTCAAAAACAGCATTTTGACCAGACAGCAAAGGTTAAAGAACAATAAACAAACAAAACCCAAATCAATTATATAATAATACTATAGTTGGTAAATTTGTTACTCACAGGGCTTTATCTGAAATTAATTTGCATGTATACAGATAGTTAATTGCTAGTGTTGGAAATTTTCTCATTGTCAGAGAAAGTTACTTTTAAATATATAAATAAGCAAAGAGGAAGATATAAACAAACCCTGTGATGATGGATTAAAGTGGAATATACTGTTTTGAAATCATGTATATTATAATATGCATACATATAAATACAGAAATATGAATATGTATGTGTGTATATACATATCCATATATGTATATTTATTAGCTTACACATATGTATTTACTATCTCTGTCCACAGAGGACTTGAAAGTGTGACTCCACAAATAAAAAATGTAATATTAGATTCAAGATCTTAGATTCTAAATTTCAAACTCCAATTATTCCTTCTTATCTTATGGTTGATACTAGGTCTGTGTTTCAGAAAATACAAAACAAGCCTAGAAACTTCAGTGCTAAGAATAAGGAAGTGAGGGAAAAATGAGCCTCGGTATATGTTACAAACAACTTCCAATCAGCCAGCACAAAACAATTCCCAATCTCCAAAGCTGGAATATTTTAGTAGCCAAATAAATCATTGTAACGTCATATTATAGACGGTCCCAAAATCACAATAATTTGAGTTATTTTTTCCACATTATGATGGTGCAAAAGTGATAGACATTTAGTAAAAATCTTACTTCAAATTTTGAATTTTGATCATTTCTGGAGCTAGCAATATCTCTAGGATACTCTTTTGCAGTGATAGGCAGTGGCAGTCAATGTAATCATAAGAATAAGCCACCAATATTCTATAGTGTACTATGTTGCTAAGCTATGATGTTCAGTCAGTTAGGTGTATGAAATGTATTTTCAACTTAAAATGAGTTTATATCTACCACATCATAGACTGAAAATCATCAGTATTATTCAAAAAATAAAATACATATCCATCAATGTATACTGATATAAACAAATGATTGAATAAAAGATAAATGAAGGAAAAGAAACAAATTTTCTCTTCATGTGAATTCCAAATAAGAAGGAATTGGATACCTTCTTATTTGGAATTTGGATACCATTTGGATACCAATCAATTGCTGCTGGCAGGACCCAAGGACAAATGATATGACCAGCAGATCAATATTAAGAAGAAAAATAATTTCATTACCTCAAAGTATATCCTAGCATATATTCTTAATTGTTCTTATTTTGTAACAGATGCCAATAAAGAATTTGATGTGTCTCTGTTGCCAAGAAGGAATCTGTCTCCCTTGAATGCAATACAGAATGAATGACTTAATTCTAAGATATAGATAGGGAAAGGGACAACTATTAATTATGCAATGGAGAATCCTGGCAGAAAACACCTAAGCTATAAGGTCAAGGTGTAACCTTGACCTTGTGTGTTGACATAATATACTCTCAATGAGATGCAATAAAAAGAAAACTCATAGTAATTCCCTTCAAAATCCCAGCTTGGCAATCACAAAGAATCAAACAGACCTGAACTGAGACAGTCTTTAAAAATACCCTATCAGTAATTCCCAAAAATGTCAATCTTAAGAAAGACAAGTTTTTATGATTTAGATTAGGCATCCCGCCAGAAGCCCATGTGTGAAACAATGAAGAAAATTTAAAGGTGAAATTATTGGGTTAAGAGAGTCTCACCTAATCAGTATTTAATCCCCTAACAGGGATTAACTTGGTGGTAACTGTAGGCAGGTAGGGTGTGGCTGGAGGAGTTGGGTCTTCAGGGGCATGCCTTTGCTGTTTATATTTCATCCTTGCTGAACACAACTCTCTCTCCCTCTGCTTCCTGGTGCCATGTACCGGGTACATGGTACCAGTTGTTTTCCTCTGCCACACACTTCTGTCATGATGTTATGCCTCACTTCAAGTCTGGGAGAATGAAGGCGACTATCCATGGGTAGAGACCTCTGAAACAGTGAGCCCCAAAATAGACGTTTTATCCTCTAATTGTTTTTGTTAGATATTTTCATCACAGCTTCACGAATTGGATTCTGACCTTGCAGAATCCTGGTCATTTTTCCTGTCCTCTCAGGCCTTCCTTAGAAGTCTCTGTGGAAATGTATATGACCTCCCTGCTCCAGCATCCTGCATTTCTACAGAACTACCACCATGTGGACAATCCTAAGGTCTGCTATTAGCTCAAGAAATATCTATCTGGGTCCCTTTGGGCCAAAACTTTAGCACCCACTGCCTAGGCAGCTTGAGCAGGGTCAGATAAATCCTATGGAAACATCTTCCTAAGATCCCCCTTGTCAACAGAGTGCCTCCAGATTCTTCTGAGTTTTCACTATTTATACCCTTGAGCCTTCTGTCGGTGTGGTCCTGGTGATTCCTGAGATGCCCTCAAGGCAGTTTCCCTATTATCTCTGAGCAAAGTACTTAGTTTCTGTTCAGTGGCAGTAATGTCTCAGCAACCACAACTTCCTTGGTTTCAATTATACAGATGCTTTTCTGGCCAAATTTAAATTGTTTTTAAATCACTCTGCTTTGTTATCTACCACTGATTCTCACAATAAACCTGGCTAAAAACCCCAGCAATATCCTTGCCACTACCTGAAAATTGTTCTGCCTTGAAATTTTCACCACAAGATTAATTAGTCCATCACCTTTAAATCAGACTCACAGAAAGACTCAAGACATTGACAAAATATAGACAAATTATTTTTTTCCCTATAGGATATAACCCAAATGGCCTCTCATTTCTCAAAGAGTCCTCATTTCTCTCTGGATAGTCTTATTGTGAGCGTTCTTATGAACAGACATTCTGGTCTTTTGAGCTCCTATCAGAATTTCCCATTAAGTACTGCTTACAACACTCTGAGGATTCTCCAACCTACATTTCTAGATTTTTCCAAACTCCTCCACAAACCAGTACCAATTACTTCTGAACGATGTGGTCAGGTGAGTCACCACAACAACTCCACTTTTCAGTACAAATTTCTGCATTGTTTTTGTCACCGTGGCCAAAATACTTGAAAAGAACATCTTATAGGGAAAAAAGTTTATTTGTGGCTTGAAATTTTGCACGTTCAGTCCTGACCTAACTCCTCCACTCACATTACTTGCCTAAAGTTCCATCCAATAGTCCATTTATATTATTAATTTATTAAGTTGATAAGCCCAATGGTGAGTTCCCATTCCCTAATCATTTCACTTCTGAACATTCCTGCACTGCCAAACACACGAACTTTTTAGAGAACATTAAAGATCTAAACCGTTACAGCTGCATTCTCATCTGGAAGTTAGATTGGGGATAATCTGTTTCCAAGCTCACTTAGGTTACTGAAGAATTTATTTTCTTCTATTTTATGACTGACGGCTCTAGCTTTGTGCAGGCTAGCAACCGCTGTCAGAGGCTCCCCATAGCGCCTTACTCAATGTGCTTCTTCAACATTGTCACTTCCTTCATGGAGCTTGCAATGCTTATTTGCACTCTATCCAGGTAGGGTTTTACAAGAGATCATGTCTTATTGTGGGTGTAATATCCTGTCACCTTTTCCATATTCAATTGCTTAAATCTAAGTTATAGGTCCCATTCATATGTGATTACCTAAAGGCACACACACACCAGTAGATATGGATCACTGGGGATCACCAGTCTGTGGCCATAGTGAGGTAACAATATTTTCACAAAACAGAAATCCAACACATGAAGCTGCCAAAGCACAGATCATGAGATTATATTTGTTGAGAGTTTTCATATTCAGTAAATAATGTTAGCTTAAAAATTTCTTAAAAAACACGAACATTTGTGGACTTTATGATTACTAATAAAATAAATGCATGTGAAAATAAAACTAAATTTACAAATTCAATGTATTCATACAAATTAATTTTTCTCTGAAACCAACAAAATTCTTGTCATTTAATAGATCACCTGAGATGTCCAAAGTTCAGCACACCATTTTTTAAGAAACAGGACTTGGAGCATAGATAGATCTTTTACTAGATAATAGTCCCTGTTATTTCATCAAAATAAAGATACAGATTTGGGACCATTTCTTTAATTGTGAAATTGTTTTTTATATATTTTTTCTCTTTAATAAAACTTTTTTTGGGTAATGTTATACTGAATGTAAAAAATCTGGTAAAATTGTTGCAACAAGCCACATCTTACTGTTTTATGGTAAAATATTTTATGTTCAAGGGTGAGTGCATATCATTGTTTGATTCATTACTATGCCAGAGCTTCATCCAAGTTGTGAAAATGTAGAGGAGCAAGTAAGACAAGATCACAGATTTTCTGACTATTTAAAGCAGACGGTATTAAAGTGTAACATGGCAACTGTTCATGTAAAAGATGGATAAGAATGATCCCAAAAAACAGAGATAAAGTTAATCACTTATTTTGAAGAACTTTTGGTGTAGATTTGCTTAACTCAATTGCTAGGAACAAATACTGTCCTCAGCTCAGTTTAAACAATAAAGAAAAATGAATATATTATACTTGTAGTTCTTTTGCTAAAGACATGTTGCTTTCTGTGCTCACTGGCCCATTTCAAATATAGACATTCAGTCAACTAGAGTGCAAACTATTGTCCTTAAGTTATTTCTTTGTCCCAGCCGGCAAAGCCCAAGCATGCCATTAAACCACATAAGGAAATAGATACAAAAGGGTATTAAAAATATAAATGGAGTACTTCAAATATGGCACTATAATGAGAAAATAATGTCTCTTTTTATATGCCTAGATGAAGCACAAAAGTAGATGATTACAGTCAAAGATTTATGCAGTTTTGTAGCATTTTTTAATACATAAGGTTTTTAAGGTATAGTTTTCCATCTTCCTTGAACTAACTATTATTTCAGGTAGTAGAACTAACACACAATATACTATTTAATTTCTGTAGCTAAACTTTTAAATAGTATAAGTGTATATATCTCTGAAACATGTTTGCTTTATTTATACCATATCCACAACCATGAAGACATTGATAACTTTTCAAGATATGCTTAAGTCATATCCTATAAAGACTACTTTTGCATTCACTTTGCTCAAATTCAATAGCTACATAAAATAAATCTCATCTAACTGTGCCAGAAAGAAAGAAAATTAAATATCATTGCCACATAATGATTTTATAGTTAAATAAATTTCACAAAGGCATAGGTCTTTCATTGTTTGCTTTCCCTTTAGCAATATTTCCCTGTGATTAAGTTAGAAATCAGATAACCTTATGCAGTGTATACCCAATAGCAACATAAAATTCATCATCTGCTGTAACATTCTATAGACTCATCCCATTTTACATACAAAATGAATACAAAATAGATAAATCAAATATATAATATAAACCAATACCATTTATTACTTGCAAATATTAATGGAAAAAACTAAATAAAACAAAACTCGTGATGTCAGAAAAAAATAGACAAATCTATAACTTTACATTTTCTGTTTAGGTTTAAGTGGTTTTTGTTATAGCACTGATGTTCTAAATGAATTTGTAATCATTTACATTAATATACATTTCTACTGCTGGCTGGATTTCATATTCATTTGTTTCTATTTTCTGAAAATTCTTGCATTATATTTTTCAAACAATGAAATCATTAGTATAACTAAGGTTTTATTCAGATGATTTGCTTATTTTATGGGAGGTAAACTGATTGTAGTTTATTAACAAATTTAAAAACTCAAATCAGCACAGAAAACTTGCCTTTCCAGTCATGTTAAATATTATTCTTGTCATTAAAATTTCTATTAAATGTTGGTTATAACATTGTTGAGTGATGAAAGCAACTGTAAAGTGTTTGAGAGTTATGTAGCATAAATGTTCTAGTCGAAGTAGAATGGGGTTTAAAATGTTAGTTGTTCTAAAAAGTTTATTGATCCATATATAGGTGATGCCATAGCCTTTAGACAGAAAACACCTTTTAAAAGTTTTACTTGGCTTGGATCTTTGGAATGTGGACAAAGGTGAGATCTATGTTACATAGACAAGAACCAAATACAAACTAGAAAAAAACCAATTTGTTCTACTTTCAGAACATATTTAGTCAAAATTCACATTAAGAATTGCCAACTTGAAACATACAAATTTAAAACTCTTATTTCCTTCACAACCTTGGCAAATTAGACTAAGATGAGTAAAATATTCTTGAACATCACATGCTTTTTATCCATTTTCATAGCTTTTCACTCTCTCTTAACTTTATATACAAGAATTTTTTTGCAGTCTTGACACCATTTGACTTTATTAGAACTTACTTTTAATTTTCTAATCAAGAATGATATCTGTAATATCTGTATGTATCCTACATATTCTTACTAGGCATGGTTTATCCTTATAGGAAGTCAGTCATGAATCCTGTTTACCATTCTTAGAGGCATGATTCTCAACCCTTTAAGAACAAGGATGAACGAGTATATGTTGTGATACAATATCAGCAGATATGTTATGTAATTTTAAAAAATGGAATATTTTCTAGTTCTCAAAGATCACAGATTTGAAATAAACAAATCCTCCATTTCAAGGCTTTCCATAAAAAGCCATCTATTTTCCTTGTGTACTTTGCCATTTACCTTAGTGGAGGCGTTTGGTAGAGATATTGTTTAGTGCTGGGAATTTTGCTAGGTGTTATGAAAGCAGTTAAGAGATGATCATTTCTTCCACCAAAAAGCATACTGCCTAGTAGAAGAGATGGAAAAATTTTAAATGTTTTAAATGCTAAGACTGAGATAGTCATAGGGTACAAGGAGCAAATAGAAATTCAAACTGAGATGGAACCATGACAGCAGAGCAGGGAAAGCCACCTGCATGAGGCAGTATCTGAGACTTTCTGGCATTGTCAAAGAAAAATGATGCACTGAGTTTCAATTGCAATCTTCTACCTTCATAACAACTTCAAAAAATATACAGTGAATTTAGATATGGACATAAAATTGGGAAAACCCTGCTGAGGAAATATAGGAAGCTCAAGAAGGAATTATATCAAATACCCAACCAGGCATGAAAAAGGACTCAAAACAACAATTGAATGGTTGAAGTTAAGAATTTTAACCACCTTTTTTTGCTTCCCTGCTATTGTCTTAAGTGGTTCATGACCTAGGATTAGCATTTGGAGAAGTTCTGCTGTGGATCAAAGATACTAGATATTTTTGCTATAGGTGTGATCATTCAGCTCTATTTTCTAAAGTATATCTCTCTAAATGGTGGTGGCATTTGGCTAAATAACTATAAAAAGATAATATTCATAAATCAGAAGCATTTGAAAGGTAACCCAAGTCCCTAATACCGTAAGTGTCCGCCCTACCTCCTAAAGGGTTAAGGTAGTAACAGCAAAACAAATAACAGACAAATCAAAGTAGGTACATGAGGAGGTTGAAAAGAATGGTCATATGGTTCAAACAGGTGCAGACTAGTTGGCTAGTGCCAGTTGGCTAGTTCTCATTACTCATCACCCAAACTATATAATTCCAACAGCTATGACGTAAATTGATGCTCCCTGTCTGAACAGAATGTGTGAAATAACAAACAAAGAATAAATTACCTAGGCAATATTATGGAGGAGTGAAAGGACTTTTTCTAGCCAGTATATCTTTATACTGTGAACCACTTTGGTACATTTTCTTATCTTTCTCTTCTTCTCATTTTTAAGTGGGAGCATGTATTTTGCAGTTCATTACTGTCATTCAGTATAAAATCATCATACAGAATAACAAGGCAGGGATGTGTTGTATTTTAGGACACCAAGGAACACAAAATGTTCTGCGAAAGTCAAAATTAAGTAGTGGGAACTTTGCCTACAGGAGATTACATTCTTTCCTGTACTACAAGAACTAGATAAAAAAATAGGATTTAAAAGAGAGATCATTTTCATTCAGGTCATAAGACTCACACTAAAAGCATGCCTGCATAATTGCAAATCATGACAGAGCTACACATAAAAAACCTGACTTTCATAATTGAACTTGAGTGGGAGGAGGTAGCAGATATAAATAGACAATGATGAATGATCAAGAGATGACACACAAATACTGGCCCTATAAACATGTCTTCAAATTTGAAAATAAGTAATGAAAATAAATTGTATTTCATGGAAGAAAAATACTGTAGGAAAAAGATAAAAAATAGATTGCCAGGAAATTTCAGTGGAAGGACGTATTTCTAAAAACAATTTTTCTTCCTGTTTTTTGTATCAGAGTTTGAACCAAGAGGTGCACTACCACTGAGCCACATCTCTAGCCCCCTTTTATTATTATTATTATTATTATTATTATTATTATTATTTGGGGCAATGAGATTGAACCCAGGGGCACTTAACCACTGAGCTACATCCCCAGCCCTTTTGTGTATTTTATTTAGAGATAGGGTCTCCCTGAGTCTTTTAGGGCCTTGCTAAGTTGCTGGGGCTGGCACAGAACTTGCAGTTCTCCTGCTTCAGCTTCCCAACCCACTGAAATTACAGGTGTGGACCACCATGCCTGGTGAATCTTTTATTTTAAAGATGAAATTTTTTATGTCTGCAGTGTACTGGGGTCTTAAAAATATTAGAAATAATAGCTTCTACAAAAAAGGTGTAGGTAGTTTTGGAGATAAAATCATTAAGATAAAGATGCAATTAATGTCACAGTAAAGTAGAAAATAATTCAAGATACCCAAAGTGCAATATTAATTTTTTCTATTTATATTGGTGCATTATATTTATACATAATAGTTTAATGAAATGTGACATATTCATACATGCATATAACATAGTTTAATAGTTTCATTCCCGACACCTTCCCTCTTCTTACTCTTCTTTTTCCCACTGATCCCCTTTCTCTACTGTATGTCACCCTTCTATTTTTTAATTGATGCATTATAATTATACATTAAAATGAGATTTGTTGCAGTGTATTTATATGTGCAAATAGCATAATTTGATCAATTTCCTGTCTCGGTATATCTTCATTTGTTCTTGTCCTCTCTCCCCCTAATTCCCGTCCTCTACATTCTCCCTTCTATTTTCCTGAGATTCCTTTCTGTTCATTTTTCCCTCTGGCTTCCACATATTCCTCTGCCTTTTCACTTAACACAATATTTTCCAGTTCCAACCATTCAACCATTTACCACCAAATGACATAATTTCATTCATTTTTATGGCTAAATAAAACTTCATTGTGTATATACACTGCATTTTCTTTGTTCATCTATCTATTGACAAAAACCTAGTCTGGTTGCATAATATAGTTATTATGCAACCTACAGTTATACAGCATAACTGTAGTATGCTGATTTTAGTTCTTGTGTATAAATACCAAGCAATAACAAAAGTTAATGTAATATGTAATTTTACATGTAATCTGTAATTTAATGTGATGTGAGTTTTGCATTATAGAGGCAGAACAATATTAGAGAGAATATCATACCACTGATAATCAGAAAATTGAAGAATTATATCAAAATTTAAATGAAGAAAGAAAAAAAGACAACAAAAGAATGTATAATAAAGCCATAAATAAAAATAGAAAATTTAAATCCAATCTAGGAAAGATTGGTTTCACAGTAATAAAGTAGAAAGAAGAAATAAAAATCCATTATCTAAAATGATGATAAAGAATGAAAAAGGAGGATGAAGATGATGGTAACAAAATAACAATGTTTCTCTTATTTAGTACCTGCTAATACAGGTCCTACATACAGGTGCAATTATGTAATACTCAGGAAAGTTAGCACTGATAATGCTCTCTGAAAGTACAGTATCAATAATCTAACATTCTAGATATTGTTCTTTAAAAGAGATAGATTCATAATTGTAAAATCTGAGAATTATGAAGAAAGCCAGAGTATACTAAATTGTATATTTCCTATGAATATGGGCGAAGGGTATTATTTTGGTTTTTACTTTGATATTTGCAGAAATTTGTGAATTGGACACATTCAATTTTAAAATTTTAAACAATCATTAGCAGAATTAAAAACTGGATTTCTATCTTCAAAATCACCATGGAAGTAATCTGATTAACATTTAGATTCTAAAGGAAGTGACATGCAAATACACGAAAAGGTAAAAATCTGAATAATTACTGCAAATTAAGAAATGCAAGAAATTTTTAGATAAAAATAGGTGAGATCTTACTGAAGAACTATAAAGAACTTCCTGTCACCTTCATCATTGAAAAGAAAAGAAAGACATGGAGAGCAAAAATGTCAAGGACAAAAACTTCACTACCAAAGTCAAGCTTGAAGAGACTAGATTCTGAGGCAGGTAGATAAAATTGTAAACAACTCCAAGTTCCAGGAATGAGTGACCACATCAAGGAAAGCCCTAAAGGAAGACTTCCTTCTAGGAGTTAGTATTCACAAGCAACAGTTTACCCTAAGGCAGGACACAGAAGCACTTTTTCCTAGACCAGAAGTACAGAAAATGATAAAGAATATCAAAAAGTATGTAGACATTGGTATACACAGATAGGTGTTTGGAAATAGATTTGGATGTACAATTCTTTATTTATCTTTGATGTCATATTGTATTTTACAAAACTGCCCCCAAATTTTAAATGCACAACTAAATACCAATGAGTAAAGGGAAACTTTCTGACACAAATCTTCCTCTAACATCCCCTACAAGTATATTTGTACATTAGAGGAAAATTTACACAAGATTATAAATGGAAGCCCTAAGCATAATAGCAAACATCTGGAAACTATCTACATGTCCATCAATTGGAGACTAATTATATAAATGATGGTGTATCAAGAAACCTTATAATAGTGTAGACTTTGGGGTATAAATGAGTTAGACTTCACTTCGCTAGAATATGCATAATTAAGTAAATGTAATTAAGTAAAAGAATGAATATTCAGATTAATGTCAATGACATTCTTAGGTGTTCATAAAGACCATTGGTGGGCGTATCTATGCATGAAATATTTCTGAATGAAATCAGTGAACTATTGACTATTATGTTGGCACTATATAACTGGAAGCTTGAGATGAAATTTTTTTCCTTTGAATTACTTTCATATTGGCTGAATTTCATGCGTAACATTTATTTTTAATGCATCTTTTAGTAGAAATCTCCCTGACAATGAAAGAGTTGACCATACATGAAATGATTATAAACAATATAAAAACTGCCAAAATATTTTCAATGAACATATCTATCATTATGTGCTAGTATCACACAACATTACTTTGATAAAATTAAATGTAAGCATTGTCAGATTTTGGAAGACAGCCAGACTAAAGAGATTATTTGAGATTATTTGTTTTCTACTCTAACTAATACTCTTGATCAAAAAGCACCATTTGGTCCTTCAGAAGAGAACTTTTTTGGAGCTCAGACTCTACTAAAACAATTGGGCAAATGAAAGTAATTAGCCAGTTGGAACTTGACTGTGGATCAGTTGGGTGTTTAGATGGAGAATAGTGGCCAAAACATAACAGATGAGGTTAAAGAATTGGCCTCAGATCTCCAGATACTAGAGAACCATTGGGATACAACACACAACAAGAGTCCTACAATGTTAAAATGTGACCTTGAATGGAGTGTGGGAAGAGAAGCTAAATTATTTTTACTGATTTGAGTTTTACTAAAATAAAACAGGATTTTGAGGAGTAGACTTGCGTAGAACTTGGCTATATGGCTCAGATGCATACATCTTAAGGCAGGTTTTGCCTCCAAAAATGTAAGAAACATATAAGCATTAGTTCTTGGTGTCTGCCAGAAATTCTTTGGACTGATAAGTCAATGAGAGAAATATCTTCAACTCTTTTGTGACAGACTGTTGGCTGGCACCCAAAATCTATAAGTTTTTCACCATAATAATTAAGTTTTTGTGGAGCATGTGGCCCCAAATATTTGCCTAACAATTCGTAGTCTCTCTTGTTAATGAATATAGAACAAGGACTAGGATCTTACCAGTGGAATGAATGAAATAATAATAAGCACAATGACACCACAGATGCTTAAAGAAAAATAATTTGCTCTGATCTCCATTTTTCCCCTGCCCTGGTCTGGAGCACAGATGGTATCAAAGTAGTTTCAACTGTGCTGATGTGAAAAATTCCCTAGGAGATTCTCTAGCAAAAATATGTAAGATACCCAGGACCTTCCTTGTGGAACAAAATTTTTAGAGTGAAGAATTAACTCATATTGCATTGCACCTTTCATGCTTACGGGTTACATTACTTGTAAAGCAATTCACCCATTATCCTATATAATAAATCTTATTTCTAAACAGGAGACTGAGACTGGGAACAGTGGACCAAAGTCAGAAGCAGAGTCAGTAACTGCCTCTAGTGATCTTATTACATTTGCCCATATTCCTTCTCAATATATTTTTTGAGCTGTATTTTAACTTGAATTCTTTCCTCTTTTTGATGGAATTAGAATGACTACTTGTCTCAGGGTTAATTTTAATTTTTCTACACTAGTGGCACTCTGAAAAAGGGCTTTCTAAGAAAATGTACAAAATTGTTCATTGTCTGAATTACAAAGATCACTCAGGGGGAAAAAATAGCCTGTGAAAGAAAGACTTAAATGCATCTATCTCTGAAACTAGACACTTATTATGTTTTGTTAAAGTATAGATGCATTTATGTCATCAGAGCTATAAAAGGTGAATTAAAGTAATGGGTGGAAGTACCCCACATGGTATTGAGCATTAGGGAGTCTTTATAATATAATTTCTCCCTTTCTTATTCAGGTATTCTTCAACCTATAGTCCGAATTTTTAATCCAATTATTTTCTTTAAAACAATATCAACTAAAATCATCATAGTTATTATTTTTTTTCCTAATGGGAGAAATGAAGAATTAAAAATATAAGACAATAGATTCTGTTGATAAAAACTTTGCTTAAAATACAAACAATTCATAAGATGTGCTTAACAATACCTGATCTGAATCAGAAAGAGAGGCAGTAGCTCTGAGTGCTGTATGGGGTGATAGCACTCAAGAAAACCAAGAATTGTAGTAACTGCAACTGAGTTTGAATATATACTTAAGATATTTAATTTGGGATTTACATAGTCAAAATTTATGCTTCTCTAACAATACTATTTATTTCTCACACATGGATAGTATAAGGATCTTTATAATAGCTTATAATTATCTAATAATATTTATGATTAAAATGTGTGAATTATTATCATAACAACACATTATCATAATTAACAGCATATTAATGAGAATGCACATTGAAATTAATATGATATGGATGGAAGTTGAATTCAAGTTATTATTATCTGTTTTTTAGAACAAAGAACATTGGTCTGTACAACTGGAGGGTCCTGTGTAGAACAATATGATGTGAGGTCCGAGAAAACTGGAGCCAAATTGCATAGAGCAGAAAAAGAGCTTAGATTTTTATGCTAAGCTCAATACAAAATCACGGGAAGGCTTTAAGCAGAGAATGATGTATGTGTTCAAAAAAATCTAAGAATAGGTGAAAAGTGAATTATTGGTATCAGGAGAAACCATGTGCAAAAAATGAGTAAGGGTGGTAATCTGCTCACCAGTAAGGGTGAGGAGACTACTACATTAGTCCAGACAAGAAAGGGTAACAGCTAGAATGTAGACAGGGACTGGAAAAAATTACATGGATTTGGGGCTCTGTTGGTGAAGTAGTGTCAACAAGACTTTCCAATAGATCAGATGTGGGCAGTGAAGAATAAAGAGTGGTATGGTTTGACTGTTTTGGTTTGCTCCAAAACTCATGTTGAGACTTAAGCCCCACAGTAGGACCTGATGGGACCTGATGGGTGTTTAGGTCATGAGAGCTCTGTCCTCATGAATGAATTAATGATACTGTAAAACGCACCTGCGGGAGTGATCTCTCTCACTTTCTCCCTTCTGGTGGATACAGAGTTGAAGCACCATCTTGGAAGTAGACACTCTGCCTTCAGCTAAAAATAAAACTGCCAGCCCCTTGATCTTGCACCTCTAACTTCTAAAACTGTGAGAAAAAAGTTTATGCTCTTTATAAATTAACCAGTCTTGATTATTCTCTTATAGAAGCACAAACAGATGAAGATAGAGAGGTAATTAGGAAGATCCTTAGTCATTTACATTGAAGTCAAATAAGCTTGAATTCAACTCCAGGATATGCCATGTGCTAGTTCTATGCCTTTGGTAAAGTAATTTATTTTCCCTGGCAAATTGAGGCAATAACCATCTTCAGATATGAATAGTTTGATTTAAAAAGTATTAAACCAAATTACTAGCATAATGCCAACTACATAGAAATTGTTCACTAAAGGTATATATTAATATTAATATTATTTTTACTAAATATTGAATTTTTATTATATTAATTTTACTAGCTACAGTACCAATTTTTGCTGGAATCATGATTATTTCAAATCTTTTAAATTGTCTCAAGTTTGTTAAAAAAACAAAAGTTTAAAATCTGAAATGCAAAATGATACTTCAAATAGTGATTGGTGGTCACTTAGTACAAATAGTAATTATGGAAAGAACACAAAAATTAAAAATAAATAAGAAATAGTACTAGCTTTTGAGATCTCAAAGGCTGGTTTGGGGAAACATGCAGGTAAAAATAATCACTTTGACATGAGTTACATACAACTACTGTAGAAGTGTTTTATATGGGTGAAGGAGCATGTACTTTTAGAGTGAGGAGAGAAATATTAGAAAAGGCTATGAGAAATATTTTTCTGCGTAATACTACAGAAAAAAGTACTGTAAAATATAGTGAAAAAAGCACTGAAAAAATACTACAGAATAAAAAGTAGGAATTAATTCAAAGAGCATCATTGGCAAACAGACTCTGGAGAAAAATGCTTGGTGAGTTTTCTGAATGGAGTATAATCTAAGGTAATGAGAGGTGGGAAACTGGGTCAGCAGGACCAGGACCCTGCCCTCATTTGCGTAGCTCCAGGATAGCAGAGGGAGAGAGGTAAAAGGCTTTAAAAGCCACACTATGGAGTGAGATGTTATTTCTAGAGCCAAGGCGGTGTCAAAAATATCTAAGAATTTTGAAAATGGTTAAATTTATGTTTGAAAAATATTACCCTTTTAGCTTTTGAAACCTATGTCAGAGAAAAAGTCACTAAAGCAGAGAAACAAGTTTAGAAACTGCTTTTTTTTTTTTAATGGAGGTAGAAGTGGTACATACTTGATAATTATTATACATATAGAGTTTTTATTATGCTTTATTTTTCCCCTCATAGTCATGGTAAAAGTCAAGGTCAAAAAGCAAATGAGGAACATAAATTCAACCTTAGCTCTGGATTCTCAGTTTAATACTTTATGAGGCTAAATAATGTGAAAATGTGCCTGGATGCTGCCTGATAGAGCGAAGGTTCCATTTTATATGTAAAAATTACCTTTATATGCACAAAATAAATTGTAAGGGCTATGCCACTTTAATCAATCTGTATTGCTAGAAATAGGCTCTATAGCTATTAAAAGACTTCTACTTCCCCAGACTTCCTCATGCCATGCAGCTTAGTCATGCTTACTTGAGCACATGGAGGCATGAATAAACTTTAAAAGAGAAAGAGGAATATGCCTTCACTGGTTTTGTAAACACAGCAGCCTAAGTGTTTGCCCTAAAGGGAGAGATCTGCCACTTTGTAAGTTAAGCCTGAGTGAATCGCCAGGCTTCTAGACAGATACTCAAGGAAACACTTTGACAAAGTTTTAAAAGAAACTCATTACTCTCCTTCCAGATTACAGGACATATGGAACAACTGGCTATTTGAGAAGAAGGGTTGAAAGGTTCAAACAGAATGGTGGGTGCCTTTTGTAATCATCAAAGTCTGTAGAGGCAACATCATACAAAGCCCATTTTTAAAATGGAAAATCAAAATTAACATAGAGTCCCTGGTCCAAGGTCAAAGAGGTAAGTGAAGAAACCTAGACTGCAACCTGGCTTCCTGATGGCTCAGGTGTTGGATTTTCTATGCTGTAGATCATTGTGAATGACAGCAGTGACAGTGATTATGCAAGCGCTCACCCAGCCTCTAGAATGTGTGACTGCTTCCACTGGAAATGTCTATCTATACCATTTGGTTCCCCTTCTTGCTTCCTTCCTACAATGAAAAAATATATTCTTTACAATCGCAAGCTTAATTTCTGACTAATGCATCTAGTTATTCATTCACCAAACATTTTTAAGCCTCTTTGAGTTAAATATTGTGACAAAAATCCCGAAGGAGTTCATAATCAGAGGATAGAGGAAGAAAGATATTAAACATATAATCAACAAAGAGTGGGGAAAGTACTTCAATTGTTTTTAAAGGACAAGAGTTGCATTCATGAAATGGAATTATTAACACTTATTCTTGGCCTTTAAATTACTGAAAACACACTGCTTAAGATTTTGTTAAGCCCCAAGGAAATGTGAAGTGCTAGACCCTCATGTGTTCAGACTCATTGCTTAACCTCAGTATAAATGAAAGGAGATACCCTGCAAAACACCTCTTGATCTGCCAAAGTTTGAAATTCTCATGATTTGGAACATTAAGTTATTAGAAAATAAAGGCAGAAATACAATTTTAAATGAGTGTATCCCAGTTAAAATCACATTAATTCACTAGCAGGATTCATTTACTTACATTAAATTGTTGATAGATCAGACCTTTCAGACATTAATGATGAAAAAGGTGACCACAGTGAGCATTTGGACTATCAACAGATATGTCTTCAACACTCTTCCCGAGTGTCTCTGAAAGAATTCTCAAGCATTAGCTACAATAGACACCAAAGATTTTTGAAACGAATCAGTTTTTAGGAATCATGCATGCTAGAGAGAGAGGAAAAACAATAGGCCAGTACTTTCCCGCAAACCATACGGAGATAAATAACCATTAAAATAAACTACTTGAATTTAAAAGTCCACTTAACTGTCATTTCAATTTTTATCTGAAGAATTCACTCTGGTCTGATATCATAAAACCTTGAAGTTGTGAATAAGTTGCTATTTACCTGTAAAAGAGACTTTAGAATAGGCTTTCAAGATGCATTGCTTTCAATACTTCTTTCTTCCTTTTCTCATTTGAAATGAAGCCAACAAAGAACATTTTATAAGGAAAAAGCATATTTCTGTTAACTGTAACATTTTATTTATTTATTTATTTATTTATTTATTTATTTATTTATTTATTTATTAGAGGGAGGGTTAGCAGGAATTGAATTCAGGGGCACTCAACCACTGAGCCACACTCCCAGCCCTATTTTGTATTTTATTTAGAGACAGGGTCTCACTGAGTTGCTTAGCACCTCGCTTTTTCTGAGGCTGGCTTTGAACTCATGATCAGCCACCCAAGCCTCTGGGATTACAGATGTGTACACCACTCCAGGCTAAATGCTATATTTAGGTGTATATATTGAATTGAGATATTGTTGTAATGTTTTTTTCTAAAAAGTTTGAAAGTTCCCATTAATTTTTGTGTATGTCACCTTATTTAAAGCCTGTCATGCTTTAAAATCTCTGCCCACAGAATCAAATAACAGAAATAAACTATTTATACTTGCTGTGAGGTTAATTTTTGGTCATTAAATAATTTTTCCCCCGGTTTTAGGAAGATGTTTATTCTAGTCCTCTGATGAGTGTATTGCTGATGATGATGGGTTTGAACCTTCCCTGGAGTGATGAAATACAATGGAGCCCACAGGGTCTGAGCCTGATGGCTAAGCATCAGATAGATGTAGTGCAACAAGTACCAATCTGCTAGCATTGACTGGAATATAAAAAAAAAAAAGAAAGAAAACATAAAATAAAATTACCTTTTTGATGTCTACTCAGGAGCTCTTTTTGATGTTCCACTTCTGTGGCCCTATGCATGTCCGTCTTACTTGACGGACACATTAACTTAATTACAGACTGTCTGCTCTAACATTTTGCAGACCTTATTTCTATCCAATAAATTGCACAAAGTTTGTCTCACAAACTACCTGCATCAAATCACCTGGGAAACCTGTTAAAAATATAGATTAACAAACATTTACTACTTGAGGATGGAGCTGAGAATTCTTTATTTTAAACCAGTACATTGAGAGATTTTTTTTTTCCAGGCTAACTACCACTTAAAATATGAGCAAGTTCTTTGCTCCAGTCTTTAGCCACAAAATCCAGAATAACATGTTACTGAACACTCAGCTTAATGAAAGATTCCCTATTTCCCTTTTTAAGTTGTAGCAAAAGCATAGATATGAAACAAATGGACTTTAAAGTAAGACAAGCTTAAGTTCAATTGTGCCTCAGTCTCTTCATCCACAGAACAGATAAATCAATGCTAGCTCATATGGATGGTTATGTTCTGTCTTCTTGAGGACATAAAACTTCATGAAAACAGGATCCTAGAATATCTAATTTACTCTTTATCCTCAGCACCTTAGACAGTTATCAACATGTGGTAAAGACAGTTATCAACATGTAGTAATTGTTCAAAAACATATTTACTATGAGTTTTAATAGAAGTTAATTTGAGGTAATGTACATAAAATTATAACGGAACCCCAAAATGAAATTCAGTTATTATTATTATTATTACTTTAAATATAAAAGTTTTAAAATAAGTAAATTATTAATAATAATAGGTAGACTTTTTGTCTCTTAGGGAGAAAAAATAAAGAAAGATCAAATTTTATTCAAGAACACAGATTTCAGTTCAAACAAGTAGAAAATGGATTCTAATTTAAAAAAAGGAAATATTGTGTGGTAAAAAGCACATAATTGGGCTCCAGAAATGAATTATTTTAAATATATATTTTAAATACACATATAAGTACATGTGTGTGTTATTGGAAATTCCTCCTTTTATAAACAGTTTAGATTTAGAACTGTTTGAAAAGAATCAGAATCATACAAACTATATTTTGTTAATGGCTTAGAATATTTTTAAACTGATAAAAAGATATTTACACCCTTCCAGATAAGTGAACTTGAACTAAATGTATCTGCATTGCTAGGGACTCACAAATAGAGCTTAATGCTATCCTCGAAAAAAACTAATGTTCCTCCCAAAGTTACCGGAAAGCCCACCTAATACAGCCATCTGTTATCATCAAGTCACTCATACACCTTTATGGTTCTCTGTCCAAACATTATCTGATTAAAGAAGCATTTCTGGCATCTGTAGATGAATATAATAACTCATGCCTCATTTCTTTTACCTCTTACCCTTATTTACTTTTCTCTATTGCATTGATCACTATCTGGTCTACTCTTCCTTTCAATTCATTTATTGTCTGCTTTCTCACAGAACATAGTACAAGAGGAAGGTCTGGGCCAATAGGCCACTTAGACTACAAACAGACTATTGATTCAAGGTTGAGGAAAGATTGTACCAAAGAAAAAAAGTTTGGGGAAAAATGGGCTTGGACCTTGAAGGGTCAGCATTGGAGTTGGGCAGTGACAGATTTATAGATGTTGCTATCTCTAGCAAGATCTTGTCAGTACTGAGAGATACAAGAAAAAAATCTATTAGAATGCCAGAGTCAAAATCCGTATTTCCCAAAATGTATTTTATGAAATTATTTGAAAAAAATAAAGGGAAAAAGGAACATGTTCTGGGAATATAAAATTTGGAACTATTTCTCTGAACCACATTTTTTCTTTGAGGTATACATTAAGTATTAACACACCAACACCTATGAGAAACATTGGTGTAAAGAGATATCCTTATGTAAATTTCCAAATTTAGTTCACCAAATATTATTTTTCTCCACATCAAATGTATCTAATGATGAATTTGAAATAATAAACTCCAATGAGAATTAAGAATTACAGCTGGTTTAGCAATATAGAGAATGAATTGGAACCCTTTGGAAGCTCTAATAAAATAGCATGTAAACAGTGGTCTTAAAATTGGAGAACAGGACCTTTCTCTAAATGTACTATAAGCTAGGAGCCTTTGAAAATTCAGGTCGTTGAGCTTTGACCCCAGCTAAGAAATTTAGGTTTCTCACTAATGTCATTCTTAGAAGATATGTCCTCTTATTAATTCTGAGTTTGGATTCTGGCTATGGACCTATAATACCCAATGATAACCTCATATGTATTATTAATTTTATTTTTTAATATTTATAATTAATGTCTAAATTCACAATATACAATGTTAGTACAAATGTACCCTATTAGAATTCTTCAGAGAAATAGTCAAAAGGAATGTTGTAGATAAATAGATGAGAAGGTATCTATATTAGGAATTGATTCACAGGACTTCAGTGACTAAGAAGTTCAATCATATGTTGTCTGCACACTAAAGATCCAGAAGTCAATAATATACCTTAATTTAGATCAGAAGTCTTGAGAACCAGGGAAGCTGATGGGGCAACTTTCAGTTCAAGGCTGATGTCCAAGGTTGGATTTGTGTTTCTCAAAGGCAAGAGAAAATGATATCCTATCATTTTCTGGCTTTCTGTTCCATCAGGGTAATCACACTGGGTAAGGAAAGATTTTACGTGCTATTCCAATGCTTCAGATGCTAATCTCTTCCAGAAACACCCTCAAAGACATATGCAGAAACAACGTTGTACTAGTTACCTGGGTTTGTCATTATCCAATCATGCTGACACTTAAACTTAACCTCACATGTGCAATGGAGTCCTTAAAGTGATTATGTTTATTTCATCAATACTGAAAACAGATTATTTTGATTCACATTCAACATAAATCGGAGGGAAACATAATAACTAAAAATCACTTTGAAATCTCTTGAATTTAAATGACCTCTTTCTCACTAGGTCCTGACACTAAGAAAAGAAAACTGTTAATATTCTAGAAGACACCTGAGCCTGGGCCAATAAATCTCTGCTGTGTCCCTTTCTAGGTTCTTCCCATCAACCTTGATGGGTCTTTGAAGTCAGCACAGGGATGGAAATGGTGCTGCGTTGGAAACAGCAACAACATGAGCTCCAGATGTTCTGACAGGTGGTCTCCAGGAAGGCTTCACTATCAGGGCAATTAATATGGATGTGACCTTCATCCTGAAATGAACCAAACAGGCTTTTTGATATTTCCCACATTTCAGGTCTGAGACTATTTCACAGCAGTCAAGATCAGATAGAACAAGCCTATTAAGGCTCCCTGGTTTCAAATATAGAGTATGCTGAGAGAAGAGAGCATTTATCACAGAGGGCCTAAGCTATTTTAAGTTTTTTCCTTCCATAAGTGACAAGATCACACATATAAGTTTCCCTCTACCCACCACTGCAGTTCATAACACACACACACACACACACACACACACACACACACAAATCTGCAAATTTACAAGTTATATACACATGTATTCCCTTACCCTACTTTACTGAAGAACATACGTACATTTTATACTTTAATGTAGAATTCTATTTAGTGTTATATAGGATGTACATTATTCCTCACCTCATAGAGTTCACACATAATATATTTATCCACTTCAATTTGAAATATCTTACTCATATGTTTTAACTTCAATGTTCAAAATCCTTCTTTAACTTACCTTTATCTTAACTCCTTCTTTCCAAACCATCCCAAAACCACATGCGTCTTTTGGAGACCTTATTGTATTACAGTGAAGTATGATTAGGTATTTTATGGTGTAAACATTCTTCATAGGATAAGGACTTGGTCTTGTATTCTCAGAACTAAACACAGTGTCTGAAATATACCATGTTCTCAGTGCTCCTTAACAGAATTCATCCTCATCTGAGGCTGTGTATGTTAAGTAGTAACTAATCCAAACAAGACTGTTGACAGGACTGTCAATGGAAATATGTAATGAAAAGAGTTAATGTACTATTTGTAGTTCTATATATATATGAAAGAGATTTCTAGTAAACTCATATTTGACTTATATTTTCCAACAGAAGAGGTTATCTGTTCAAATATTTTTAAAAAGAAAAGTAAATGTAGTTTGTTACTTTACAGTGCTGAATCCTAAATTATTTATTTTATGGTATAGAAACCATAATATTGTAATAAAATCAAATAGTATAATTTTATGAATTAATTATTCCTTTGATTAAACATTAAGTACAATAAGGTCAAAAAATATTTTGGTTTCTCGTGTGTATAACTTTGAATATTTTATCTCAATCAAGCATGCTTATTATCACCAAAAATAATGTTTACACATGATTTATATTTGGCTTGTAAACATCTTTTAGAATTATTTATTTCTGTCTCTTGAAACACCTACTCTGGGTTTTCACAGTTGAAATAATCATGCTCAAAGAAGGGCACTCCTTTGGAGAAGTGAGATTGTAGGATCATGACAGCTGTCATATGGATTATAAATTTCTCACCAAGTACTTTTATTTTCCATTATTGTCACACTTTAAACACCTATTTTACTCTAGCCCCCAGAAGGACTGATTGAACTGTCACAAAATTTAAAATGTTTAAACACATAGCTGAGACTACTTTTCAATCACACACACTACTTTATGCTCACCTGTGAGCATACCATCTAATACTCCATCTGGAGTTTCTCACAGTCCTCTAAAGTATTTTTTCACAGAGGTGCCTTAGCAAACTTTACCAACTTGATACCTACTTCTTCCAAATTATTAATAAATATAGAAGAAAACCCATCTGTACTTCTAATCTACAGTTAGTAGACTGAGGCTTATTCTGTACTGCAAATTTGCTTCAATTGCCCTTCACACTGTTAACTCTTCCTCTAAGTGTAAGAAGTCTCATATTTAAGTCCACTGTTCATCAAGAATTGTAAGAAAACGACTCACCTGTCTCCCCAGGGGAGCAGCTTTCCATGCAGAGAAAAGCATTTCCTAATATGATCACAGGGACAAGGGCTACCACCAACAACTCAGAGCCTCACACCACAAAACTAACTACACTGTTCTGTTTCCTTTCTAGGCACCAAACAAGATATCCAAAGAAGCAATTTATTCATGAGAGCAGGAAATTAGTTCTTGCTACAGTCTTGCCATAATTTATTGCTGAAATGTACAATTCTGCAATAATTAAGCTCGTTCGTCATTATTCTCAATGTGAGATGATTCCGTACCCTATTGTTATTTGATTTATTACCTTTTCTTTTCAACATTGGTGAGTATTAACTACATTTTCTTAAGATCTCTCTCTTTTTTTTTTTCTTTTGGGAGAAAAATGATAAAATCAAAGGAACACTACAACTAGGATACTTCATGCAATAACCAGGAGTGATACCAGCTTCCCCAAAGTGGCAAACATAAGATTAAAAATAAACTACAGGAAGATAAAAAGAAAGCAAAAAAAAAAAAAAAAAAGCATCTTTCTCACCTTTTATCTTTTTTTATAATAGTGACCTTAAAAAATATGGAAGTGTAAATTTACAAAGCCCGAGTTTGAAAACCACATCCCTCTCATTGGCTCTGTGACCTTTGGACAGACCAAGTACCTCATGAATTTGGTTTCTTGTCATATAATGTGCACGGCAGTGACAAACATTTACCGTAACATGACATTAGGAGACTCATATCATGTAAAATGCACAAAGAAGCTGCATAAGATGTACAGCACAATACAAAAGTAATAAAATATCATCACTTCTAGAAAATGAATAATGAGGAAGAAAATTGAGAATTGGGGCAATAATTTGATTTTATTAAATGAGTATATTGGGGTTTGATTTTTTCCCTGAAATGCTGAGTGATTTTGAGGATTAAGTAGATTATTTTTAAAAAGCCTAGGAGGGTCTGGCACATAGTGATTGTATATGTTTATAAAAGAAAATCCAAGAAAAAGGGAAGCATCAAATAGTCTAGAGGAGCAGTTGGTAAACTGTGGCCCACAGGCCAAATCTAGCCTGCCATCATTTTATGTAAATAAAGTTTTATTGGAACACTGCAAAAAAAAGATAACATCAAAACCCATATTTAGTAAGTTGTATTTAATAGGTTAGTATTTAATAGAGATTATAGTTAATAGGTTAGTATTTAATAGAAGTATTTAATAGGTTGTGACTTTAGCAAAACTATGCTTCCATTTAATGAAAATAACTATCAAATAATTTTCCAACAAAATAAGATCAAATGAATCTTACTAATGAGATTATAAATAATGGTGATGTCACATCAGATGGTTTGATGTAGTCATGGAATAAACTAGAAATTTTGGTGTGAGTTTTTAAAGAAGTAAACTGGAACTACTATCTATTTCTTTGGCTTCAAAGAAGTGAGAGAAATAGCTCTTACAAGTTCATTTACAAGTTAATATAAATAATCTCTCTTTAAAGACAAACAATCCAACACTTAGCTATGAGATCAAGAGAATTTTTTCTAAGTTGCTTTCAGCTGTGTGACTGGAAAGTGACTCTTATCAGAAGGTTTACTGTATTTCAGGAGGGAAGGTGTTTCCTGAAGCACCTTAGTCAGGCTGTGGTGAGAGTTTTGTGGATCTTTGTCCATCTCTTCCCATTCCCAATAATGCAGGTTGTAACATGACTAAGAGCTTGATAAATTCACCCCAATAGACTAGACCTGTATCCTTAGACAAAGCTGTGAAGAGGGACTCTGCCACTTGATCGCTAAGATGAGGAAGTTAGATTCTTCCAACCTGTAATCATATTTTCTAATAACCCTTCTTCTCTGCAATGTTCTTCATATATGTGGAAGAACTCATTCTCATGGATAAGTTGGCTTTTGGGATAGGACCTAGAACTTAATGCTGTCACTTTCAGTTACCAATATCTAATGCTGCTTATGTTCCTCTCTGTCTTACAGGGTTCCTCGTTGCTCATTATTTTTCCTTTGAGTTTTAGCATCTACTTTGGTATTAAGTTACTTCTTTGATGTTACAATATTTTTAAAGATTTATTTGTATAAAGTATTAGTGCAGAAGAGAGGACTTGAGATTTTGGAAAACTGATGTAGCTATGTCTAATAATTATATAAATGAAAAAATATTATGGATCTCTGAATGTACACTGGGGCCAGATATAACTGGGGAGCAGGGTGTATGGTTACCCTTGATTTTTTCAAGCAGATAATACTCCTGGATTTAGTATTTCTGAAATTTACACTACCATGATCCTAGGAGTAACTTTGGATATAAGAGAAGATGTGATAGATATACGGAATAGATTATCAACTATTTACTGATCTATTACTCTACCAATTAATTAATCAGACAAACCCATGAGACAATTTTGTCTCTTTAGCACATTCTATATTTAGCACATAAAAAGAAATGAACTAATCAATTCATATATAACTACTTATATTAATATGAGAGATGATATATGTCATAACTAATGATGTAGCTTAGCACTGTTCTTTGTTTTAGGTGTTTTGAATTTTGTTGTTGTTTTGGTTTGATTTTTTTTTTTTTTTTGGACAGCAGCTTCAGGTACTCAGTTCTGTGATACACTTAATTAGCATTTTTCATTTGGCCCCCCAGTTCATTCCTTAGCATGCTCAACACTCTGGCATTAATAAAAGCAGAAGGAGGGGGAGAAACAGCATTAAACAAAATACAGAAGTTTGGATGACAAATGTGTTACGCTTCTAACACAAAGGTCATCTTTGAGATATGAATTTGAAATTTCTTTTGAGGTTATATCATCCTGAAAAGTTAGAGAGAGGAAACAAGCAAGAGAGTAAAAAGTTGCCATGAAATACTGCCAGAACAAAAAGGAAAGGAGACACAGGCCTTACCATGCTGTCTGCCACACATTACATTTCTAAAATGTAACAGGGAGAGCCCTTCATTATTGAGAATAATGACTATTTCAAATAAGCTCAGAGTAGTGGAGCACCTTCCAAAGTCATTCATCTAATAAAAAGAAAGTCAAAGAATTAATGTCAGGCTCAACTAAGCAGAAGTTCACGTCTCTTTCAGGTGCTGTGGAGGGTGGGAGGATGAGAGAAGCAGTGACAGTCATAGGCCTTGAGCGCTTACTCCATGCTAAGCACTATTCTAACCACTTACATAAATTGTGTCATATATTCCTTTACAGCAATATTTTGCAGAGAAATTAATATAATCCAATTGTTTAGAAATAAAGACATAGAAAAAATTTAAATTACCCATCCTGTAAGTGGCCAAAACATAGGTGAGTCATTTGACCTCAAAACAACAACAACAAAAAACCCAAGTTATTAGCCACCATTATTCTTAATGCATAACACCTGCACTCTAAAAATCTGTATTATAATTTGAAACCAGAATTCCATACTTGCCATGTTCCATGCATTCATTCAATAAACATTTATTAAGTGCTGTTCTACGTGATACTCTATTGGTGAAAGAGGTTCCACAGAAAAGCGAACCAGTAACAGCACAAACATCACACCCAACCATAGAAGGTTCCATGTAGGTCATAAGTCACAAGTCCTGTACTGGGCAGAAACTGGAAAGTGTTAGAATACTAAGTGGAAGAAGAAAGCAAGGGTGGTATTTATAGCTGATACATATGAAGTCATTTTGTATGTCTAGCAAATTTATTAAAGCTAACTGTCAAAAAAACATCTTGTAACAGACCCTTTCTAGGTACTGAGAAAACTGTTAGTAAATAAAAATTACAGAAAATAGTTTCCTTATCCTCAGATTTGATAAAACCTATTTGTTGTTATTGTATTATCTTTCACAGTGGAAACCTGGTTAGTCTAAGTGATATATAAATAGATAAGACATTTGCTATTGACATTGGATAATTTCAGGCATATATGAACATTTTAAAAATATGGAATTTTATAAATAACTGTTATTCACCCTTCAGATCTATTGATTCACACAATATTTGACCATGAAGATTGATGACCTTCTTATCTCCTTGCTAGTTTGAATGCCATAATTTTTCTCTGTTAAAGAGTAAGGTGATGCTTATTTGTAGTTTCAAACCCCTCTGTTGAGCTTTTCGTTTTAATCCCAGTAGTGTATATGCACTTGAGTCTGCCTGTTAATCAGGCTGTCTCTTCCTTCCTTCTTGCTGACTTAGTTCAATTAATTCCTATTGTAAAACATGCTGCTCTATCTGTATTATAAATTTATACCACATTAGACTTTACCTAAAACATCTCTTTTCTCTTAGAATTTCCAAGATTTTTCCCTCACATGTATTATGCTTTTGACCCTATGGCAAATAGTCAAATTTAATGTGAGGAAACAAAGGTACTGCCCAATCTGGCTTAAGAGCAAAAGTCCATTTAATGCTACTGCTCTTCCCAAGCAGTTCCCAGGGTCCACGCTGAATGGATATAATTTTGTAGTTACTAATTTTCTAAAGGATTCAAAAGAAGTCATAAGAAAAAAAAAGTACAGGGCCAAAGAAAGAGCCTTTTAATGCATTTTGCAATTTATGTAAATCTATACCTACTATAGCTTGCCAGTTAGGAAATTACCTTAAACCATTTTCCATTCACACACCATTAACCTAGCTTGACGAATGTCCACTAACTTCCCCACAGTTAAGGCACTACAAAATTCCCATTTATCCCACCAGCTGGATTTTATTCTACTCAAAAGACTCCTGCCATCCCCAATGGTCACCAGCCAGTATGCAGATCCTCCCCACTTTTGTTTTAATAAAATTCCTAAAAAGAAGTATACAGAAGCGGGTGCCTCAGAGCATCTCCTCTCTAAAGTCACACACGTATCACTAAAAACAAAGCTCAAAGATATTTTTCTTTTAATCTTATTTTTTTCTGGTTTGATGCAATTGTACATACAGGGCTGTGCAGTTTGGGAACAGACTGATATGAATCATTTCTGATGTGTAAGCATCCCTGAGTGATGCATATACTGTTGCCTGTTGGCATCTTTCTCTCCCTGCTTGAGTTTACCTGTCAATTCTGAAAGAGGCAATAGCTGATTTTCCATCCAAACTCATCTACAAACAGAGAATCAGAAAGAAACTGAAAGAGAGGGAGGCGTCTGAGAGCTCTTTCCACATGATACCTCGTTCCTACGGAAACCATTTTCGGCTTGTTTTTTCAGCAACAGACCTGTTTCTTTCCTAAGGAAAAGTGTGTATTGTTTTAATTTTTTGCACTTTTTGATCCTCAGACTATAATTGTAAATTCTGATTTGATCATATCAAAATTGTGCTGTTTTATGCTTTTTTTCTGTATGATTATCCCTGTACTGTATAAGAGGATTTGATTCTGAACGGAAGCAATTGGAGACAACCTTTGATATAAAATTTTTAAATTTTTATCATGTCACTATGAATTTCCTGAGGACAAGGAGCTAAATAAGCTTGCATCATTGCATGATGGTGTATTGGTGTAGTATCACAAGAGGAGGCAGTTTTTCTAAGCTGCAGAGAAAGAAGAAAAATGGTCTTTATAAAATGTATGAATTTGCTTGCATATATGTTCAGAAAAAAATGTTGATATGCTCTCATTTCAAATGCTTTTAGTCCAAAGTTATTGTTTGTCCCCTATATATTGTAGATTGTGAGAACTGCTTTGAAAATCAGATTTTTTTTTTATATTAAATCCTCATTTTTCTTTTTCCCTTGGGAAGAACCTTTATACATTTTTCAATGAATTTCAACAGAAATGCCAGTTACTCAAGGTTTTCAAACTCCCTGTAAGAAAGAATGAGTTTCACACTGAGAATCCTTTCTTATACCACATTTTATTTATATTTATATGTGAATATATATGTAAATATATACATATATATACACACATATATATGTTCTAATGTTAATGCTCCTTGGAAAATAATAAGTGGAATTGATAATTTCTTTGTTTCTGAGAAGTATTCTGAAATGCAGAGGTTGGCTCTGGGAGAAACCTGGATTTATTTTTCTCAAGTGATTACAAAATCAATGGAATTAAGAATCAGAAAGTATAAAATAATTGTGCACTGCCCTGATGATTCTCCTTCTTTACCGTCCCCCTGCCTATCAATAAGCAGGAAATAATTGTCTCAGTTTTTCTTCTAAATAATACCTAATGGCTTGAGAAACCTGGTCCACCCTCCTCATTCACAAGATGGTGTCCTCTGCAGTTGATCCAAAGGAGAGCACATGATCCAAAGGAGGTTTGTTCTCCATTCCTTTATTTTTCCTTTCTCTCCAGTATGGCGATCATTTAATAAAAATAGTATATAATTAAAGCCCTCTGTTCTCTGAACTGACAGGACAGAACAACAGCAGTAAAGTTCCTAATACTGATTTGGTTTGTCTGTGTCTGTTCTGCTTCTGTTGTTACTTTTTAATCATCACTCCCACCAGGCATTGTCTGCCTGTTGAGACAGTGGCTAAATGAGCTGAGAATTCTATCAGGTTTACATCAGCGGTGGGCACTACAGACATTACCAACTCATTAGAAAAAGACATTCAAAAGAAACAAAAAAGAACTTTTTTTTTAATCTCACTTTCAAAAGATTTCAGACAGCACTATCTCACAATGACTGTACAGAGTTCAAAAGGCAGAGAGGCAAGCTATCATGCTGTACTAGATAGACTCGTTATTTTTGTTTACACAATATCCATAAATGTTCAAAAAATCACTGTCCTATTATCTCCTTCATTTCATTGCAGACTTCAGACATGTGATACATGTCTAAAAGAATTCTAGTGACTCCGTATTAACTAAACTACATAGCATTCCAAAAAAAAAATTTAAAACAAAATCAAATCACTATAATCTGTGATATATTTTATATATACAGTCAATACCAGTTAAGAAGGGGATGGGAAACACTGACAATTGCACCCTGAAAACAAAAGCTGAGTCCATCACCAAATTACCTTTTATGTGGTTAAAACCATCACTTCACTCTACTAAAGAAAGATTTTTATTGACATACTCAATACCTTATTCTTCTATTCAAAATTTACCTTCGTTAATGCAATCTTAAAAAAAATGTATCATTCTATTGTCACTTAATAGCTCTATCTTTCCATAGCAACCCACTATACATTTAGGCACTTTTAGAATAAAAATAATCATACATATCTTGTGCTTAGAATAATCATGAAGATGGATTTTAAATAAGGACTGTGTTAAGAATCCTCCAAACAGAAAAGAATTTTCACAGAGTTATCTTTGTCTATACTTTTACATAATCAAAGTTTGTTGGATCATTGTAAGATGAACAAATATATGCCCATTGCTAGTAGCATTTATTTAGTAATACTAAAATACTTATCTATACAACTGTATCAATAAACTACAAGCATATACTTAATAGTCTTCCTAGCTCCATTTTATTATTTTCCTTTACCTTAATGATTAGGACAAATAATTGTCTGTAACAGAACATTCTTTGGATTAAGATTGAAACGTACCAAATGTATTATTTGAAAACACAGATATTATCTAAATAATTGGTATTCTTTCAATCTTTTAAGAAAAAAGATAGTTCACCCTTCTGGAAATTATTATAAATTTTCTTTTTAATTAGATTAAGTTTTCATTAGTGGCAATCATTTTTAAGTATTTTTCAAGTTTAATGTAGTTATAAAATGATGACAATTAACAACTCAATGAACAAGAGGAGAAACAGATGCATCCCCAACAGACCCCTGAATCCCCAAGATCCATCTGCTCTATTTGCCTCTTGATTTATCAATTTTAATGACAAATCTTGGGAACTTTTAATGATTCAAATAAAAATTAATGTCTTTATTAAGGATCCAGGTTAATGTTTTAACAAATCCACCAAAATACTTGGTTATTCCCTGTAGTGCTACCTTCAAAATATTCACTTACAAAATTATCCATCTCCCCAAATACTTTGGAAACTTTCCTAAAAACTTCCCTTCTGGGTGATGGCATGAAGGTAATTTGTTTTTACATTGGGTGAGCCTGAGTTTAAGATCGAGATTTAAGATCTAGATTCCTATGTTCATAAATGAATACACAACCAGTGTATCTCCACATCATGCACACCTGCAGGAATGGGAAGTTATACTCCATGTATGTATAATACGTGAAAATACACTCTATTGTCATGTATATCTAAAAAGAACAAATTAAAAAGTCTAGATTCATTGTGTCACTAGCCTTGTGAAAATTGCCCTAGTCTTTCTTTATCTCTTTATCTGATTTGTAAAACACAGTTCATGATAATGACATTTAACTCTAGATTGTGGTGAGGATTAAGAAAGTTTTAAAATGTCAGGAGTTGAGTATATTGTGTGGTACATAGTGAGATCTCAACAAATGTCAGCTATTTTCTATAAAATAGTACCCTTTTCAATAATTAAAGCCTACACTGAAAAGACAATATCTGTAATGCCACCTTTGAGGAAAATCTAAACTATATGTGGATGTTTTGAAGAGAACTGTGAATAAGGGGACCCAAAATCATTTTTAAAAATGACTTAATCCTTTAAAATTCAAATACATTGTACTCCAACGGTAAAAGTATCACAAACTCTTATGTATCCAAGTGTTTTTATGTTTGGGAAAATTTAGCCAATTTACTCTAAAAGAGTAATTTTCAACTTGTGTTTACAGAGCCATAGGTTTCAATAGAAATGCCTCAACTCCTACTACCCAAAATAGTGGGCCAGGTTTCCTGTGCAGGGCTTCATATGTATGTTCATATATAGGGGGTAGAAGCACTTGTGGTAGAAACCAAATATTTAGAAGAATCAAGAGTGGAACATGGGATAGGGTTTTTACAAAGCATTTTTTATTATTAAAAGGTAATGGATGGTCATTATACAAGATGAAAGATAGTAGAACACACTTGAAAGAGCATTGGTTTAAGAGCAAAGGAGAATGAGTTTTATTACTGCCATTATAACATAAAAATGCTACAATCCTGACCCAGTTATTAAAAGTGTGAGATTACTATTTATGATTAAAATAATACCTCTTAGATTGCAATAATACAACATGTGTATAGAACATCAGGAAGTAAATCCTTCACTTTCTTTAGTCAGGGAGCATGCTCAGCTAAGGTGAATGGAAAAAGACAATATATGTGCTACTTACAAATATAAAGAACAAATAAGGATTAAATTTAAATTATAATGACCATAGCAATAACAGAATTAATAAAAGCACACAAAATATTTTAATCTTCTTGTTTTTAGTCTAAAATGTTTAAATGACACTCTTTAACATGTGGACATCAATAAGAAGACATATAAAAGGTCATTTTGTTGTTATTAGAAGGAAAAGATCAGTGGTGTGTTATAATAAATATCCTGAACTTTTTAGAAAACACAAACATTTTTAAATATTATTGTTTGCGTCAGTGGATGGGTTGTTGCCAACCCCAGATGCTATGGTGCTTATGCAGTACTTTTTATTAATGATAATAATCATAATTATTTCCAAAAATTATTTTTCACATTCTAATACCTCCCCTAACTTCTCCTACACAAATTGAAACCCTTATCATTCCAACTCACTGCCTTTTCTCCTCCTTCTAGCACTGTGTTTTCTCCTCCTTCTGCTTAAGGAGAAAAACAGACAGCTGAGTGGATTGATAGTGCTATAGGTTTGCAGTCCCTATTTCAGCAGGAAGCTTGGCTGTGGCCATCATTCCAGTTACATGCCTGTGTGCTGCTTCCTTTTCTAATCCCAGCTGAATTCACTCCGGACTTTCTGCAGTCCAATTAAGAAATTCACAATTCACTTTACTTTAAGCCATTGATGTTAACTGGTTAACTGTTATTGCCAATTGTAGATAGTAAGAATGTCATCGGTGTTTCTTTATGGTACCTACAAATATATATCTGTGCATAGGTCCTTTTTATTTACCTCTCCTCTTATTTCAGTAAATTTTGTATTATTCTTTGTATTCTGTATCTCCTCAGAGATAAGCCTTTCCCTATTTTGCAATATTCTTCCTTTCCACTTATTGTTAAGGACATACATCCCCTCATATATTGTTAATGGTAAAATTAACAACAAGAGCCTGGGGATATAGCCTAGTGCCAGCATATTTTCCCACCACAAGAAAGCCCAAGGTTCAATACCCAGCACTGAAATAAAGCACCAATTAACCATTACTCAATGAGATAACATGAGAAAAGTCTACTATCATTGTCACCACTTTTTCCACTACACATTTATACCTCATTTCACTGTGTCTGGATGCTTTTCCTATCCACCACCACAGAAGATATCTGATCTCAGATATCTTCACTGCCCTTTCTCACTTTAATATTATAAAGTATTATAGTGTTTAAATATATACAAAGTATTTTCTGCTCTGCCTGAAAATTAGTGTCTTGAAAGATTTTTTTCTTAAGTGGTTTGAGAAAACTAAACTGTCCATGATATTCAACTTTTTATTACTAAGTTGAGTCATTCTCTTCAATGCTATTCTCTGAATATTTTCATGTAGTTTTCCTGCAATTTCACCAAATTCAGTAAGTTCTAAATCCAATTCATTATGTTAGTAATAAAATTTCATTCTTGCTAATACACATTAATTTTAATAAATGACACTAGTTAGGTACTCAAATTTGAGTGTCCACTCATTTCATCACCTCCCAAATTTAATTATTCACTAAAACTTTTCAACTTACACTTAAACCATTCTTGCTTTCACTATGCCATCTGCCTGCTCCTGGTCTGGCCTTTACTATGGTTGGTTGAACTTTGGGGACAATTAGCAAATGATGACCTACATCATGGATATTTATCACCAACACTTCTGTCAAGGGTCTCATTTAGCTTTTTTCTCAGGTGATACTCTGAATCTGAACACAGGCATCTAGCAAGGAAGACAGTCAGCACGAGGTGAGCAGTTATTTACTGTTACTTACACAGCTTTCCTCTGACTCCTGTGGCCTCCTCCTGGCTTTCCAAAAGAGATTCCCATTGCCAAAGTCAATTCCATGGCAAGTTGACTTTTGAAATTAGAATTGTATATCTTTTTTTTAAGTCTTTTTTAAATTAATTTATTTAAATGCATTTCAAATCACAGTACATATATAGAGCTCAATTTTTTCGTTTCTCTGATTGCAAACCAGATAGAGTCATACCATTTGTGTCTTCATACATGCACCTACGGTAGTGATGACCATCTCATTCAATCATCTTTTTTGTATAACCTCTAAGGAGGAATAAGAGGCAGAGATCTGGAGGAAAAACACTTTGATTTCTCATAAGAAAGTGAAGAATATGTTGGGATATTGTAATCCTCTATCAAATTGTGAATTGCCTAGAAACTTTCTTGTCATCTATCTCCCTGTACTAATATCCAATGCAGAAGAGAATTCAGGTCCCCTCCCAACTAGTCTTGATTAATATCCCTGAATTTTACCCATAACAGAGTACTCTTAGTCCTACCTCATGCAAATGTACAGAACCAGGAGACTCATGATGCTATCAAAATACCCTCTATCTAAGCCTTTGAGCTTATTCCAAAACCCAGTTGTCATTTCTCTAATGAGGTGAAAGGAGACAGGCACAGGAAAACTGATACTTATTTACCCATTCACGTTGATTTTAAAAAATGACACCATCTTCCACTGACCTTAGAACGTCATTAATCCTATGTAAATCTGATCTCAGATATCTTTACTGCCTCTTTTGTCACTTTAAGATTATAAGCTATTAAAGTTCTTTTAAATCTATACAAATAATATTTTTGTCTAAAAGTCTAGATATTTCCTTATAATTTCTAAAAATCAATTAAGAGAAGAGACAAAATCTGTTTCTTTGTCACATAAGAGTCTGCCAGGTCATGTTGGGTACAAATAAATATCTCTGAATTAATAAATTAGTGACTTATTAATACTTCTGCTATGAAGATCTGTATTTTGCTCACTCTCTTCAATTCATCATTATAAAACAACAGAGTAGATACAAATAAATAAACTGTAGTCTCAAGAGTGGGGTTGCATTTGAATTTTGGTCTTGGTGAATTAATAGGTATTTATTTTATTTCCATTTAAAAACAACTAAAAAACTGGACAAAGCATAGTAAGCTATTGTACTCAGGTATTAGAAAAAAAGAATCTCATGAATTTTGATGGAGGTGAGACTATTTTAATATAGAAAATTTACCGCAAATACCAAATAGAAGCATGGAAATTTTAAAAAGGCTGAAAAGAAATTGGAACAAATTTAAGTAACCGGAGAAATCACATCAAATAGTCTAACAAATGCATAATTGAAATCCAAAAATGATAGGGGAGAGAGAAAATGGAAGGGAGAGATTTTTGTGAAAGCAAATATTTCAACAAATAATGACCTAAAATTTTATAAATTTAATGAAATCTATAAACTCCACATTCCTAAGAATCTGAATGAATTCAAAGCAGAATCAATGCCAGAAAACTGTACTCAAACATCATAATCAATTGCTAAAAATTAATTTTAAAAGGCAAATTCTAAAAAAGATAAAAAAATATTTCATACAGTAAAAAGTAATAAGAATGACTACTCACCTCGGATCAAAAATAACATAAACTCTGACAAAATGAATAAAATCTTCACATGGTTGGAAAACAAGGCCAACTGAGTACTCCTTATCTAGTAAAGATACTTTTAAAATAGAAGGAAAAATAGACATTTTCAGATAAACCAAAAGTGAGATAATTTATCACTATCAGTTCAGCACACAGATTAATGTATAGTAAATTCCTTAGAGAAACTGTAACAGACAGAACGTGGAAATACTCATACCAACATAATGAAATCTTAATTTCAGAAACATTAAATATTAAATTATGATTTTACCTTGTTTATTTGCTTAAAAATAATTAACCATTGCATTAATATGCACTGTTCTTTCTCCATCTCCCTAAGTACAAGTGAAAGCATGGAATGCGATTTATAAAACATCTCTGAAAAATGGAAAAGAGAGACAAGCTAGGGATGTTGGGACATGAGGAATGACATAATGGTGACTTCCTTAGGTTTTCAGGTTGTCTTATAGATCTCAATCTATGAGATTAATAAACCAGAATGACCAGCAGGAACAGAAGAAAAAGAAAGAAAAAGCAAACAAACAAAAACAACCAAAGCTACCAAAGCCTTTCCTCTATAGTCAAATGATTAAATAGAAAGAGAGATAGTTAAACAATAGTTACTCTAGTCCAGCCACACACCTCAGGGGAAAAAACAAAACAAAACACAACAAAAAAACCCTTTGACTTCAAACACCCCAAATTAGCAAAAAGTAAGTGCAGTCTGACTTCCACTTTTATGAGCCTGTGAAAATGTGACCCGACATCCCAATGGAGTGATGCCAGAGAGCAACAAGAAGGAAACCAGACCTTATTTTTGCCAGTCAGTATGAACTCTTGTGAAAAGGTATTAGGATACCACTTGAAGAACCCTAACTCAAACAGATTAATAATAATAAATTGAAAAATACTTGTAATGCGCTCACTATTACATTAATAATCTATGTGTCCTAAAACACTAAAAATTAAGCAGAAAATAAGGACAGAGTATCTAAGAGCCATAGAATAATGTTTAAACCACAATACACATGTAATTAGGAATATCAGAAATAAAAAGAGAGGGGAGACCAAATATTTGAAAAAATGACAGATGATTGCAAGTTCTGAATTGATGAAAAACATAAAACCACAGTTCCCCACACATTTCTGAGAATGAGCCAAAACAGGATAAATACAAGACAAATGTACATGAGCACATGGCACATACACACACACACACACACACACAGATTCTATTCAAACTGCTAAATCAAAAATAAAGAAAGTATCTTTAAATAGGAAGAAGAGGTAAAAGACACATTGTTAAAAGGAGGAAAACAAGTATAAAAATTACAAACTGTCAAAACCTTTCAAGTCAGAAGACAATAAAGTGGTATCTGGTATCTTTAATACAAGAGAAATAGAGGAAAATACAATGATCTTTCAAATATCAGTGAGAAATAAGCAGTGTTTTAAGCAAATAAAAACTAAGAAAATATAATAATAACATTCCAAAAATTACAATGGAAGAAATGTTAAAAGAAATTCTTTAGAGAAAAGTGATATGATATATACAAACACTTTCAGTCTACACAAATAAATGAGTTGTTTTGAAAATGACAAAATTAACTAAATATATATCCTTTTGATTTTTAATTGCTGTAAAAATAACTGCCAATGTAAAATAGAAGCAAAGTATTTTATGCTTATACAATTTTTAGAAGTAAATGTTTTAATAAAAATAGCACAAAAAATGAGTGGGGCTGGAGCATTCTGCCGGAAGTCTGTTATACTACTTATTCCATAGTAGTATGATTTAAAAGTACACCATAATTAGTTAAAGATACAGTAGAATTCTTGGACAATTCTAATAATATTCTAAAGATGTATACAGCTATTAAAGAATTTCAGAGAATTATAAGAAAATATGTACAAAAAATTAGATACAACTTGAAAAAATGATTAATGAGCAAAATGAAAACTCTAATATGAATGGAAAGGTTGAAGAGCAACTTTATCTCTACTATGAGAGTTCAAAGACTTTTTGAAAGTTAAAAATATTTTTTAAAAACTACAGTTACAATGTACATGTTAAAAAATATAAATTGGAAAAAGATTTGAATTTTGGACACCAATATGATTAAAGTTGTGGAAGGTGAAATTGTAGAGTTTTTGTATGCATTACACTGTTTTTCTCAGATTAACATAACTTATTATAACTATGCTCTCTGTAAGCCTCATATTAAACATAAAGTAAAAACCTGTAGTAGTTTCACAAAATATAAAAAGAAAGGATTCAAAGCAAACAATCAAATAAAACCATCAAGCCACAATGAAGACAATAAGAATGAAAGACAACAACTACCTTTAATGTAAATGGTTAAAAATCTCCAATCAAAAGGGAGTGACTGAATGAATCAAAAGCAAACAACAACAAAAAGAAGACCCAACTATAAAGTAACTCTCATTTTGCTGGTAAGAAAACACAGATTGAGCCGGGAGCGGTAGAGCACACCTAAAATCCCAGCAGCTTGGAGGCTGAGATAGGAAGATCATGAGTTCAAAACTAACCTCAGCAAAAGCAAGGCACTAAACAACTCAGTGAGACCCTGTCTCTAAATAAAATACAGAATAGGGCTGGGGATATGGCTTAGTGGTTGAGTGCCCCTGAATTCAATACTCAGTACCGAAAGAAAGAAAAGAAAGAAAAGAAAGAAAGAAAGAAAGAAAGAAAGAAAGAAAGAAAGAAAGAAAGAAAGAAAGAAAGAGAGAGAGAGAGAGAGAGAGAAAGAAAGAGAGAACGAAAGAAAAAAAAGAAAACATTGAAAATGAAGTGTTGGAGAAAGATAGTCAATGCAAATGCAAATAAAAAGACTATAGGGGCAGCTATACTTACAATACAAGTCAAAACAATAAAAAGAGATGAAGAAAGCATATGATGAAAAATGAGTCAATTAAGTAGATATAGGAAATGTACAAATATATGCATCAAATATCAGAATATCCAAAGACATAAAGCAACTATTGAATGATCTAAAGGGAGTGATGGACTGCGATACAGAATTGTAGGGTACCTTTACACTTCACTTTTAACAATAGATCATCTAGACACAAAATCAATTATAAAAATCAAAATTTGATAACAGACCAAATAAATAGAATGTTCCACCTAAGATCAATAGAATACACATTCTTCCTAAGGCTCAAAGATCATTTTATAGGTGTGATCATATGTTAGATCACAGAATATAAGGAAATTTGAAATTATATCAAGCATTTTATAAAATCATAATGACATAAAACTAGAAATAAACAGGACAATAGGCAAATTCTGAAAAAATTTTCAAATATGTGGAAATTAAATATTTTTTTTAAATCAACCAGTGCCTCTTTAAAGAAATAAAAAAATCTTGAGACAAAAAGAAAAAATGGAAGCACAACATACAACATACCGAAATGTATTGGACATAGCAAAAGAAGTCCTAAGGAATGGAAACTAAATAAATAAATGCCTTTTTCAAAAGAGAATGAACTCAAAATAATAATAAAAAAATTAATGCAACTGTGCTCCACATGCCTACAGTTTCTACCACCTCCCAGCAGTCCATTCTGCTTCCAGTGAATTAATTCACTGATAAGACTAGAGTCCTCATAATCCAATCTCTGCACAAAAACCCTATCACTGGAAGTGAGCTTATTGGGACCAAGGCACATGAGCTTTTAGGGGGATATTCCAAAACTATAACATACATCTAAGAACAGCCAGAACCAGATGGTTTCACAGCTTAATTCTACTGAACACTTAACGAACTGATACCAACACTTAACAAACATTCTCAGAGGCCTACGTATGAAATCTTGCATTCCTACGTGGTGCTATTGGAAGGTTGTAGAAAGAGATTGAGCCAAATCATTGAGGACATGTATTGAAGGAAATTCTAAGACACTGGTTTCCTCTATCTTTTTTGCTTCCTGGCTACCATAAAATGGTCAGCTTGTTCTAGCACGCACAATCCTCCATGATGTGCTACCTCATCACAGGCTGAAAGCAAATGAAGTCAAGTGGCAATGGGATGAAACATGTGAGACTTGAACTAAAATAAACTTTCTCCTGTTACGTCAATTATCTCACTGTTTTGTTACAGTGAAGAAAGGCTGATTAACAAAATAGATGCAAAAAATCATCAACAAAATACTAGCAAAGTAAATTCTGCAACCATATTAAAAGATCAGTCTTCATGGGAAAGTGGAAATTATTCCTATATGTAAGAATGGTTCAATACACACAAATCTATAAATTAAAAGCACCACATTAACAAAATCAAACATAAAAGCCACATGACCATTCCAACAGTGGCAGGAAAAGTATCTGATTTTTATGATAAAACTATTAACAGATTAGTTATAAACAAAATGTACCTTAAAAAAATAAAGACAGTATATAAAAAAACTCATAGAAACTATATACTCAACTTTGAGAAGTTGCAAGATTTTCCTCTATGATCAGGAACAAGGATGCTCATTCTTACCACTTATTTTCCACAGACTATTATAATTCTTAGAGCAATTGGTCAAGAGATACAAATAAAACACATCTTAATTGAAAAAAAAAGAAATGAAATTGCTGATAACAAAGGTATATGAAAAATTCTAAAGGCTTCACCTAAAAAGCTGTCAAAACTAATAACCAAAAGTTGTAAGATATAAAATCAACACACAAAATAATTACCACTTCTGTACACTAATAATTAACTGTCTGAAAGGGAAATTAAGAAAACAATACCATTTACAGTAGAAATCACAACAAAAATGCCCGAGGTAAATATAGATACGGTTACAGTTTTCTACAAAAACTGAAAGAAATAGAAGAAAACACAAATGAATGGAAAGATAACCTATGTTCATGGATTTGAATAAGTAATATTGTTAAAATGTTTATACTACCCAAACATATCTGATGATTCAATGATATTTTTATCAAAATTCCAATGTCATTTTTCACAAAGCTAAAAGAATCAATTCTTAAATTGTAAAAGACTCTTGACAGCTAAAAAAAATTCTTCAGCAAAAACAATAACAAAGCAAGACAAAAACTGACAGCATCAAAATCACTGACTTCAAAATCTATTGCTATTCTAGTCAAGGACGCACAATATTTGCATGAAAACTGACATATTTATTAATGGAAATAGATATCCCAGAAAAAAAAAAACAGTGCAAATATGGTCAAATAATTTTCAACAAAGGTGATAGGAATATACAATAAGGAATAAATCTTCTCTTCCATAAAGGTGCTAGAAAAAAAGAACATGAAGAAAAATAAAATTGAATCCTTATCATATACTACATACAAAAGTCAACTCAAAATGGATTAAAAACCTAAATATATGACGTGTAACCATAAAGATACTAGAAAATAGATAGGAAAAAGCTCCATGACATTGGGCTAGGCAATAATATATTCCTTTTTTTTGTACACAACCTTGAAAGTGTAGACAATAAAAGTGAAAATGGACAATCAGGATTATGTCGAACAAAAACTGTAGCGCAACAAAAAATAATTGGCAAAGGAAAGAAGCAAGCCACAAAGTTGGAGAAAATACTTGAAAACCATACATATCATGAGAGGGTAATATCAAAAATACATAGGGAACTCAAATAAATAGTAAGGAAACAAATAACCTTATTAAAAATGCTTAAAGATCTTGAATAGTTATTTCTCCAAACAAGGTATACAAAGGCCTATGAAAAAATGTTCAACATCATAAATTATACAAAAATGTAAATTGAACGAAGTAATGAGATATCAACTCACACTCATAAGAATGGCTATTATTGAAAAAAAAAGTAAGGGTTGAAAATGTTATATAGAAAAGGAAATCCTTATACAGCACCAGTGAGAATGTAAGTTAATATAGCTATTATGGGAAATGGTATGGAGGTCCCAAAAAAACTAAAATTAGAACTATCATATAATCCTGGAAGATACCTCAAAAAAACTCTCAACCTAATTGAAATCAAGATATCAAAGTATGTGAAATCAAAATATGAAAGGGACATCTGCACTCCCAGGTTCACTGCAGTATGATTCACAATCAACTTGTTTTCATCAGTGGATGATGGCATAAAAAATGTGCTATATTACACAATGTAAAACTATTCTACCTGAAAAAAGATAGAATAAGAAGGATGTACCAAAGTGAAATAAGAAGAACACAGAGTGACAAATGCCACATAATCTCACATATATTTGGAACAAAAATATATCAAACTCAAAGTAGTAGAGATTACTAGAGATTATTGAGATGCGGCTGGGCATTACTAATCAAAGGATACAAAGTTTGAAAATGAAGAATGAATGAATATTTATATTGTACAAAGTTTCAACATAGTTAATAATAATGCATTGTGTATCTCAAAATAAATTTTGAGAGTTAAAGTATCTCAACACAAAAAATGAAAAATGAGGTAATGGTTATGTTAATTAGATTTATTTAATCATTCCACATTGTAAACATGCCCATCAAAATATGCCCATACTATCCCATAAATATTGTGGTTTGAATTCACCCTAAGTGACCTCTTTCCTTCATCCATGCCCATTTGCCTATGGGTACCCCCAGTACTCCATTCAAATTATTAATCCATCAAATGCATTCATCCATGGATGAGCTTAGAATTCTTATAATTATCTCACCTCTAAACATTACAACACTACATATCATGTTTCCAACCTATGAACTTTTTAGGAGACACTTCATATCCAAATTATAACACAATTGATTTTCAATAAAGGTGTTAAAGCAAATCTGCTAAACAGTTGATTTGGTCTTTCAGCCTCCAGAACTGTGGGTAAATATATTTCTATTGTTTAAGCCAATCAATTGATGGTACTTTGTTATAACAGCCCAGGCAAACTAATAGAATGAAAATAGAAGGGAATCCAATAGCACTTCAGAAAGTGTGTAACATCATTAGTCTTCAGAGAAAAGTACATTTAAAACCATTACAGTACACATATTAAAAATCCAGGGGCTGGGGATAGAATGCTTGCCTCACATGTACGAGGCCCTGGGTTCTACCCTCAGTACCACCAAAACAACAACAACAACAACAACAACAAAAATTAACAACATAAAAAATTATGATTTGATACAGAACAATTAAAACTCCATATTTTTCTAGTAGGAGATAAAATAGTGTAAAAACTTTGGAAAACTCTTGGTTAATTTCATATAAATTCAAGCATGTGTGTATTCTATGATGATGAAATTCTACTGCTAGGAATTCACCCAGAGGAAAGAATATCCACAAGAACTTCCACAAGAATATTTAATTGAACCTTATTAAACAATCAATTAAAATTTGTGACAACTCTGTATATGTATATAAACAACAATATAAGCAATGATACCTTTAGAGAATATGATACTACTTAGCACACTGATACATGAAATAAAATGAGCCAATCTCAAAATTATGCTCAGCGAAAGCAGAAAGAAAGAAATTACTACACATTGCCATTTATGAGAAGTTTAAAAACTGACCAAGTGATTCTGTTGATAATAGGAACCAAACATGTGGTTGTTTTTGTGTGCATATGTTTTTGTTTTTTATTTTATGTGTATATATATAAATATATATGTGTATATATAATATGCATGTATCTAAATTATATTTGAGTATATATGCATAGTACACAAATTAAAAGCCTAACACATTAGCCTACATTATATTTGTCATACATATATATACAAACACACACATATATATGTATGTATATATGTTAGACTAAAGGCTGAGATCGACTTGGGAAAGAAGTAAAGGGACTTTTGGGGGTCATGAATTTAGTTGTTACCGTGATAGGAACAGCATTTACATGGATAAATCAATGCATTTGCCAAAAGGAGTGGAATCATACATACACTTAAGACTTGTGCATTTCACTATTTGTTTTAAATCCTCAATCATGTAGAAGGCAACTCAAAAATTGGTAAGAGAATTTTCCTACAGGAAGGAATAATGAACAGCAGAGGGGCAAAAACTTTTATAACTTATGTAAAAATAAACCAAAATGATTGAAAACTTTATCAAGTATAACACAAAGTCCACAAAAATAAAAATAGAAGCCAGCTATAATCTCTGTACATGATATGGGCTCCCAGTGGGCCAGGAGCAAAGTGAGAGAAGTAGAGAGACACAACCTTAGAAAAGTTTTTATAAGAGGCAAAAGCAGCAGATTTCAGAGAGTTCCAACCATGGTGGAGTTCCTGACATCAAGGGATATGATTGATGTTTATTGATTGTAATATAATATCAATAAATATAAGTGAATTTATTTCATTTACTTAAAAAATTACAGCAAATTAAATCGCAAAGAAAACAGAGCATTGTGATATATATATATCATATATAAGTCAAAACAAGAACTTTTGAAAATAAACAGGCAGAGTACACGTAAAGTAGGGGTCAATTTTGGTATTGTATGAAGTGGAATCCAGACTAAAAAAGCATTCACTAGAAAATGTAGAGAACCTTAAAATGCTGAAAGATAAAAGTCAGAATGAGAACATAAGTGTTAAGAATGTATTGCATTTATACAACATAGAAACAATATTTGCAAAGCTAAATACACACAAACTTAAAGGTACGACATATTTGCAGCAAAGATTTCAATTCAAAATTGAATTCTAATCTTGTATAGATGTATGAGGAAAAAAATCATTAAAGGTCTATTTACTAAAAATTAGTAATAAAGACTGAGTTATAGTGTTCATGGTTCCTAAAGATAAGGCCTACATGGGAAGTAAAACAAAACAAAACAAAACAAAACAAAACAAAAACAGCTGTACCTTTGAATCTCCTCCTGGAAAACTCAGGAACAGGCTGAATGAACTGCTTCAGAAGTCTTGGATTCACTTTGGTTCAAAGAAGCAGAGGAGTTAAGTTCAGAATCATAATATGAAATCATACTTACAAGAGGCAATCTGTTTTTCTGGCAGCAGAATGGAAAGCAACCTTTGAGTTAGGAGATCAAGCTATTATGCAACACAATTCTGGCTCCTTCTCATCCTGTCATTGACCTCCCCTAACCTCACCATAGTTTTACTCCCAACTCGTTTCCTGCAATGTAACCCAATTCACCCAGTGATGATTATAAAAGAAAGATCAAATTCAAATACCTAAAATAAAAAGGGAAAAAGAAAGACAAAGGGTATTTATTGTATTTAACTACTGAGTTCACTAGTGAAATAAATATGAGTGTTAGAATTTAAATGCAAAATGAACGAACAATGTAGAAATAATGTAGATATCATAGGAATAAAATTGAGAATGTAAAAGGAGAAAAGGTGGAAGACAGCCGGGCATGGTGGCACACACTTATAATCCAAACAACGCAGGAGGCTGAGCTAAGAGGACCACAAACAACTTATCAAGGTCTCAAGCAACCAAGAGAGAACTTATTTAAAAATTAAAAATAAAAGGGACTGGGGATATTACCCAGAGTTTAAGTGTAACTGTGTTTAATCCCTGCTACCAAAGAGAGAAGAAAAAGAACAAAAAAAGAAAGATAAAGAAAAGGTGAGAGACAGAGTAAGAAGATAACTCATTGCCTCACCTGACAAAACTAGGCATTAAAAGATTTGAAGTCAAAAAAGTAAAGTAAATCCACTATATCATTAAAATTTTCCTTCCTTTTAGCTGTCCACAGAACAGTCCTTAAAAGTTTTCACTAAGTAGGTGCTGAAGAAAATGTTTGAAAAGTAGAGTTAGTTCAGGCATACACACACAACCCCCAATAATGTTGTCTAAATTAAATGTAAAAAAGCTAGAAGTAATGAATGACTCAATCATAAAAAGTTCTCACCAAATAGCAATGTAGAACTCTTTTATAAGTACCTCTTTTGTTAAGAGTCAAAACAAACATAAATTGCAGAATACCTGGCAAATAATGTGAATATAGGAAGATCTATGTGATGAGAGAAAAACAGAGGTATCCCTGGAAACTCATTCTCAGTACCACATAGCTTGACAAAAAGTCATGACAACTGACAGGAGTCTATCTGCAGAGGCATCATCATCTCTTTCTGATGTCATCAATCCTGACAGATAAGGCAGATTTATCTGGACCTCTGTGTAGACTTTTGCCCTCAGTTTGCAATCTTTCTAGTATGCTGCTGGATGTGGAGAGCTCTTGATATATTTCTTGTTACTTAGGAAAGGATGATGAGCATATGAGTTGCCATGTGGTTATACAGTTTGTTCTTCGTCTCGTGGTCCTCCTGCTTCCAGTTCTGCCTGCTCACAGAGACACGCCTTTATAATTGTTAGTCAGAGCATGTGTAGAACTTTTGTGCTGTGAGAGTAACACAAGTGTGGACAAAATGTGTGCTTTGTTACTTCTCTACTTAGGGTTTTATCCCCCACTCCGTAAGACTTTCATTATATAAATGAGTTCCTGTGTGATGTGGGGTTTCATGTGTTCATGGACTTAAAGTTTCACTGAACTGTCATAGAGGTTAAAAACTGTCCCCCCAGGACAGTAATTCTGATGTTAAGGTGTCCACTAACCCAAGTGATAGGTAGCTATGATGTCCATTAACCCAGTGTCCTCTAGAAGGCTGCTAAAGCATCATTGGTTTCGATCCCAGAAGCCACTGTGCAGCCCTAGAGGATTCAATAGCCAAGGATGCAGAAGGAAGTTGTAGGTACTTGTTTCATGTGCAAAAAGAGAGAACAAAAGTGGAATATTCTAAGGGACTAAAACCCAAAAACAGATTATTCAAAGAAACTGGGGAAATGTCACAGAAGGAAAATTCCAGGTAATGATACATTGGGAAGCCACAAAATAAAAGAGCAATTTCTTTGGTTGTATACTAATACATGTATGCTTTATTTATGAAGACTGGGAAGCTGATGAAATTACAAATACAAATGGCTCTAGCTAAGATACAATAATTGCTCCAAACAGCAACAGAGTAGATGGGCCAAAAACAAACTTCCAACTGGACTTCATAAGAGGATGGGAAAGGAACTAGGTTTGGGGCATATTCCTACATACTCCAGCTAGGTAAAAATAAGTTACAGTGATTCGTGAACTTTCTAAGTAGTGGAGTTTATATGGCTATTATTATACATTTTTACTGTCTGAACTAGGTGTTTTTGCATTCTGTTCTTTTACTTGATAAGGATGCTTTGAGCATTAAGTGCTCTATTTCTGCCTAAAAAATTACTACAGACACAAAAACTTAAAGAGTACCCATATTTTACCCCCTAGTTCTTTTAGGTCAGAAGGCAGGTCTAGCCTGGCTGAGTGACAGATCCAGTTGTCTACAGAGTATGTTCTCTGGAGTTACAGTCCTCTTCCAAGCTCACTCAGGGTGTTGGCAGAATTCAGTTCTTTGGAGTCACAGGGTTGAATTTCTTGTTCTTTTATTACTGTCAGGCAAGGACTACTTTTCATTTTAAGAGGAACTCTTATTCTTTGGCACCTAGTTTAAACAAAGAGAATTTTCCTTCTTCCAAATTTCACTTACATTTCTGATCTTTTATTTTGTTTTCTACCACCAAAAGGAGAAACCTCTCTACTTTTCAAAGGCTTACATGGTTAGGTTAGGCCCACCCATATCATTTGCCTATTTTAAAGTCAACTAATTTGATGTATCAATCAGTAGTACATCAGAACATTTTCAAAATCTCTTCAGAATTGTTTTTTACCTTGGTTAGTATTTGAATAATGGGGAGCAGATGCCAGCATAGTAGGTTTAGAGAATCTTGATAGTTATTTATAATTCTCTCCATTAGAATTGTGTGAAGAGGTTGAGTTGATATAGTTATTCCTTGGATTAACAAAAGCCAAATGCATAGCCCAAAATTACTGCATATCTTAGAAGCTTGTCCAGAATGTACAACTGGAACAATAATTTAGACTATGAATAATACTTGGTTTTCTTAGAGAATTGCTAGTTTAGGTGTGTTATACATGTCATCACTAAATTTAACATCCCCCGCTGCCTAAAGGAGGCCAGTGATGCTAGAACTTAACTGTGGACTTAACTGTGTACTATTGGGGCTTAGATGGGAAAGTAGTACTGTTGTTCCTTATTACCTGATATCTTAACAGTGATTGTGATGCCACTATGGGAACCTCTATTTGAGCCTTGAACTTTATTTTTTGAATGTTTCTGGAAAGGAAATTAAAATCAATTTGCTTTACTACAGAACATTGATGAGTTATACAAAGTCTAGCAAAAATGTGAACTTTTGAAGGGTGAGCAAACTTTACGAAGATGACTTTTGATAATGATCTCTCCTGAGAAAATTGTTTACAACATTGTATTGAATGCCTTATAAACACAACTAACTGAAGATGAATGGACTTTGAGAGATGGTGAACTCTATGACCCCACCACTTTCAACTTGGGAGCTATCTGGACTATAGCCCAAAAATATTACAGGCAAATTGTTAATAACTACAGAGGAGGCTCAACAACTGATTAGTCACTTTGGGTATCAGAGGCAACTCAGCCTACTCTCAGGAATTTTATAACAGCCTCTATATCAAGTCAACAGATGGGCAAGTTCAAATAGAACCCTTTATAGCATAAAGACTGAAAAGATGTGAAGGAACTATTAAGTTCAGTCCTAGATTCACTATATTGTTTAGACCTAAGAAATTAACAGCTGATTGGAAAATTTATGAAGACTCCACTAGTACTCCAGTACTTACCATATTCTGCTCTCTTTCTCTTCAGGGCCTCTTCCCACTACAAAGCAGTGACTACAGATATTATAAAGTGACTACAGATATGAGAAAGAAAGAAAGAAAAAGAAAGAAAGAAAGAAAGAAAGAAAGAAAGAAAGAAAGAAAGAAAGAAAGAAAGAAAGAAAGAGAAAGAAAGAAAGAAAGAAAGAAAGGAAGGAAGGAAGGAAGGAAGGAAGGAAGGAAGGAAGGAAGGAAGGAAGGAAGGAAGGAAAGAAAAGGAAGGAAGGAAGGAAGGAAGGAAGGAAGGAAGGGGGAAGGAAGGAAGGAGAAAGAAAGAAAGAAAGAAAGAAAGAAAGAAAGAAAGAAAGAAAGAAAGAAAAGAGAAAGAAAGGAATGAAGGAAGGAAGGAAGGAGGAAAAGAAAAGAAAAGAAGTTATGATTCTCTACTAAACCTTTCCATCACACAATGTAACTTCCAATTAAAGGCTAAAAATGACCATCAATACCTTAGCCACTTTTATAAGCAGAAGGCGCTCATTTATTAACCATAGAGATAACTGTCTGCTTCTCCACCCAAACATCTGACTCATAAGGAGACTTAGCTGTAAGACTTGACACTTAAAAAGACAATAAAAATTACAAGTGAAGCAGCCTGCCTCCAAGTTGAATAAACCTAATGGACTGCCATAGCTATTCATCATAATAATTACAAATAACCATTAAAACAGAATTGAATACTAGGCATGATGATCTAAATATCAAATAGTGTAACTTGCAATATAATACATTCTGAGACAGACAGACTCATGGGTCAACACTAATGAACTAACTCTGTAGTGAGAACACTAAGTTCTTAGGACCATGTTACTAAAGATATATCCAGATAAATAACTACCTATGAATTAATCTTTAGTTTACACATGTTCATGACCATATAAAAGTGACTGTAATAAAGTAAGTATCTGGGCTGAGGAAATCCATCAAGCTTACAGGATCTTGTCATATTTTAAGCCCCAGAATATATTAAAAATCTACCACAATAATGAAAATCTCTATAAAGAAATGTGATATACTCCAACACACAGTTTTGACACATGTCAAAGCCTGTTTTCCACAACACAGTTACCTTTGCCAATTATCCATATCGTTCCATTAAAGGCGTTTACAAAATAAAAAGATTCCACTAGCTTCACTAAAGTTTTCTAATGGCCATGCTCAAGTATGTCTTTGTTGATGTGCTTGGCACTCAGAAGGCAGGGGATATAAAAGAACGAATAATTTAAGAGTGATTAGCTGCCATCTTTAAGAACAAGGAACTCTTCATGTGTGTATGTGTGTGTGTTCTCTGAAAATGGATGGACAAATTAATTGCTGAAATCAAACATATTGAGATAAATGTTAAGCTGGTTCTATGACCACCTTCTCTGTTCTCCATAGACCCATGGGTCTGTATGGGACTTATTCCTGAAATAGTACAGTCTAGTTTTTCTCCTATGATATGGTAAAGAGAGGAGACAGGGGCAGAATGAATGTAATAATTTTCTCTCTCACTCTCTTACATATTTAAAGGCCACATATTTTCTTCTCTACTTTGGATGATGACTCATAAAGAAAATTTCTAATGAGTTTAGGTATGTCACTCATTATTTGTTGATGTACAGACCTCTATTGAGTTCCCAGTCCCAGGCAACTCTGAAAAACTATTACTTTCAGAGAATACTGAGATGTCTGTCACTACCTAGAAAATATTAGGTGTTATTAGAGTTTGGATCTAGAATGTCCCTCAAATGTCATGACTTGTGGTCCTCAGCTGCTGGTGCTGTCGGGAGGTGGTGGAAACTCTAGAAAGTGGGGCCTAGTTGGAAGAAGTTGGTCACTGGGGATGTGCCTTTGATGGTATATTTTGTCCCCAGCCTCTTTCTCACTCTCTCCCTCTCTGCATCCCAGCAACCAGGAGATGAACAGCATTGTTCTGCCACATGCTTCCACCATAAAGTACTGCCTCATCACAGGCCCAGAAACCTCTGAAACCATGAGGAAAAATAAATCTTTCCTCTTTTAAGTTGCTTTTCTAAGGTAGTTTGTCCCAGCAATGGAAAGCTGACTATTACATATGAGATAATTATAGTTAATGAGCCCTAAGATCTAGAAAGTGAACTGATCAGAGACAAGTTGGTTGGATGTGGAACCTCATTTCCTTCCCTTGTTTGGTACTTTATGAAAGAACTGGCTTAGCAAGATTAATCCAAAGAGAGCAAGGCTATGAGAAATGGCCACATTGCTGGCATGTGAGGCTATCCCTAAGTCTTTCTGCATGCAGACAGACGTTGGCTCTTTTTGCTTAGGAAAATAATGTCTACCTAGCTCTGTTTAGGTCAGCATATGAACATATATGAGCAGGACTCATTCTCATTCATGGAGTGCTTTGCCAACCAAGTCAGAATTCTTTCTTGCCCATAGATAAAGAATATAAACAGTTGATTTTAAATGAGATAGTAAGGGTGTTTAAATGTGAAAAGATATTCAAAGTGAATTGCAACTTCCAAATACATAGTAATTTAGTAGAGACCTGACAGTTTGAAAATTCTTTTGAAAAGGGGTCCTGTATAGGCAGTCCCACAAAATACTGAAAAGAATATAAATTAGTACAACACTTATGGAGGAAAGTTCAGAAATACATCAAAACAAAAAATCCATATGTCCTTTGCCTCAGTAATTCCATTTCTGGAAATATGTACTTTAATAATCTTAGTACCTACATAAAACTATGAATGTTGAAGTTTAAAATATATTTATTACATCTTTGTGTAATAACAAAGTATGAACAACATTTTATTTTTTTATTTTTATTTTTTGGTACTAGAAATTTGGTACTAGGATGTGGCTCAGGGACACTCGACCACTGAGCCACATCCCCAGCCCTATTTTGTGTTTTATGTAGAGACAGGGTCTCACTGAGTTGCTTAGTGCCTCGCCATTGCTGAGGCTGGCTTTGAACTAGCGATTCTCCTGTCTCAGCCTCCCTAAGTGCTGGGATTACAGGCTTGCGCCACTGCACCTGGCTACAAAGTATGGACATTTTAAATTAATGTTAAGAGATAGCTGGGTGAACTAAGTTACATAAAAGGAAGAAAAGAATAAGAAAGGTCCTTATATGTAAAAACTTCCAAGGATATTATTAAGTAGGCAAAACAGTTGCAAAATAGAGTTTGTAGCATGCAATTATTTGTGTTAAAAAAGCAGAGAAATAATATTTCTATTTTCTCATATGTATGTTTTTAAAAGTTCAGAAGAATACACAGGACATCCAAAAGATCCTTCTGATAAGAGGTGAAAAAATGGGTTGATGGAGCAAAGGTGTAGGGAGGCTGTGTCACTAAGCTACTCAATTTTTTGAACTGTATGAATCTTAACTACTTGACCATATAAATTTTTCTACTTAAAATCATAAATGTCTCAAGATAAACAGGATACCAAGCAGTTGTTCTAGTCATACCAAACTATGTTATTTCTTAATATTAGCTTTCAATTCTTACCTGTATACCCAAGTAGTTCTGAAAAAGATATTCTAGGAATAACAGCTCAAAAAGATGTTATCAGAAGTTTTTTTTTTTTATTTTTAAATATTTTTTTTAGTTGTAGATGGACACAGTGTCTTTATTTTATTGCTTTGTATGTGGTGCTGAGGATCGAACCCAGGGCCTCACACATGCGAGGCAAGCGCTCTACCGTTGAGCTACAATCCCAGCCCCTTATCAGAAGTTTTTATGGAAGTTTTATCAATTCTCATTTATATATTTAAAAAGCTCGAATATATTCAAATCTAAATGACAGAAACCAAAACAAACTGAAAAATTAGAAAATTGTATGAAACTGTCCAGTAACTATGTTAAAATGGAAGTATATCAAAAAGAATACTCATACTCCAGTCAAAACACCTTATAGATAAGCATTAATAAGATATGTATAACATTATAAAAATTAAAACTTAATATTTGTGAAGGAAAATTCAAACAAAATGACAGGTTTATATTTATTGATGAAATTGAAAAGGCTATTAGCATACAGGAGTTGCTTAGTTTGCTTGCAACTGAGCAAACTGCTCAGATATGTTGTGAAAACATATCTCCTTATTTTATATTCCTATGGACAAAATCATAAATGACTTCTCACTTGGACTTCTTTTATCAAAGGATTAGTCTGTATTCCAAAAATAAAATATTTTGTATTTTAGCAAGATCAACACTATTTTTTAGGTTGTTTAATATTGATTACTATAGAAGTATAGGTCTTTTATAACTCTTCATTTTATTTTGTAACATGCTAAAACATTTACATCATGTGTCAATAATACCTTCAGGTAAGGAAAAAAAATGAAAAGAAACAATTGGACTCATGATGAAAAATGTTGCTTTGGGTAGAAACTTCACAAAGTAAAACAGTTAAATACATGAGTTTATTTAATTAAATTTGAAACCTTTTAAAGTTGTTATCTTGAAAATGCCCCCAAAAGAAAAATTTAATCAGATGACTCTAAAGCAATTTGAAAGCATAGGAATGAATTTTATATCTATATTGCTCAGATATTTTCAAATTAAGGATAATATTGAATGACATATTTTGCACTGAGTTGTAGAAACATCTTTCATTTAAAAATATTTCCAGACATTTAACAATTCAAAAATGTGACAAAATTCGTCTTTAACCAATTTAGATGTCTGATTTGACTAATGATGCAGGGCTTTTAATTTGAAAATGGTTCCATTTTGGATTTGTTTTGGCTTGGTTTTCCTTCAGATCAAAGCAAGAACCTAGAGCAGCAATCTTGGCAACTGTCTCTTTCTTCCTGTCTTGTATCCAGAATTTTGAGTTTTTTGCTGGTTAATTGTACAACTTAGGCCACAGCAAGTGCTCATTATTTGCTGAACTTCTATGTAATTTATTTAAAGCATTTGGTTATTAATTCTTAATATTCAGTCAGAATCAAGAAGTGACACAGTGTTCCCCTTTCCCTTTTGTGCTCCTAAAAAAAGAAATTTGAGGAATAAAGTCTAAAAGAAACCAGAAAAATAACATAGACATCAAATAGTAGACATATTTCCCTGTTATATGACATAAATTATATTTCCCCTGGAAAGTCCATGTTTAAACTTTAGTGTGTATGCATGTGTGTGTGTGTGTGTGTGTGTGTGTGTGTGTAGGTAGGTGCACATGTTAATCTTTTTTGTTAGAACCAGAAACCATAATGATAGCACAATCTGTCAGTAATCCTACTATTCTAATAATCTCAATTTGGCACTCCACCTAGAGTTGCATTACTTCAACCAATGTAATTTTTGTGTAGTGTTACCTCAGGTATTATTAAATGATTAGAAACAAGAGTTACTTTTAAAGACTAGTAGACCAGTGTTAGAAGAAGGAAGTAATAAATGCTTACAACAGGACCTAGAGGGTTACCAATCAAGGTCTTCATCAGCCACTTCATAATGCATACAGAGACTGACTTCTACTAAAAACAAAAGAAGGAAAAGGGCCTAAATGTAAATCTTTAGAAATAATAAGCAAATTTGGAAGTAGGATACGGAAAGCAAGTATATTCACAAAGGAATTATTAAGGGTCTTTGGTAATTGGCTTGCCAGCACATAAAGCTAAGTGTCCCTACTCAAAAGTCCCATTCCAAGCTTATACATTGTCTCCAGTATTTTCTCTTTGTCAGTGAGCTGATAGTCAGAGACACTTGGTTCTCAGTTCATTGACAGACTTCCATTAAAATAGACATGAGGAACAACAGTCCAGAAGAAAAATTCTCCATAATGTAAAGTAATGATAGGAATGGAGAGAAGTCATTTACATTGACATTGAAAAGAGGAAGTTATGTATAGGACATGCAAAAGATGCATTACTGAGTTACAAAGGTATTACAAAAGCAAGAAATTCCACTATCAATCATCAAAGTATGACACTGGAAAATTTAACAATTATATTCCTCTGGAAGTGAGCAGAAAAAAGGTGTTTTTTCTATAAAATATATCTCTCTACCATTATTTAAAATGTCTGTGAATATTAGTTTTTCACTGGAAACTATATAATTCAAAAATAAGACTGTACTCCTTATGTCAACCTGAACTAATTAACAGTGAGAATGAAGCAAGTTACAAGTTAGCTTTGGGTCTTTTGGCCTATATTTGCTTCATAGTAGTTTACCCATTGGATTTGGTGATGTAGAATATGTAAAAGCATGACATTCTCTATTCTGGGATACCTTCCAACTGCCCTCTTTATAATTGTCTACTTGCTCATCACATAACCCAGTGAGGCAGCATGATAAACAGACAATTCATAAATAGCATGTTCTATTATGGCACACTGAGACAACAACCATACTTCATAATATTAGTAAAATTAGATCTGTTTTTCAAACATTGAGTCACCTTTAGAATGCTCCTTTGGTTTTGTGATTAGAAGAAAAAAAAAGGACTCATTGTCACAACTGAGACTCAGGTCTTCACTGTATCTTAAAAACAGCATTGTATCTTTTCTTAAATTTCATCCTCTTTTTCCTTATCTATAAGGTAAAAGCATACTTAGGTTTCATTTCAGTGCTATCATCTAGTAATGTTATATGATAAATTTCCATGTAAATCACACATTCTGGTTTATGAATAAGGTGGTTCCATGAAGAGGATAAAGGAAAAGGAATGTGTGATTATAATGGCACAATATAGTGTCTATGGCGCAAGTGACTTTGCATCTAGTTGTGTTAAAACCTTGAATCTCTAAGCAAAGAAGCAAGTGTTTTAAACTCTATAGTCATTAATTTTCTCAATTGTAAAATATGAAAGTACTCTGAATAAAAGATTATCTATAGGTCTTCTCAGGAACCAAACAACTTTGCCACTTGCAGGTGAAAGAAAGAATGATCTTCCTTCATTCCTGTATTCTATTCTGTTTCCAGTTCCATGAAGCTGTGTGGATAAAGAATTACTATAATTTTACCAACCCCTCCACCTCCAAAATCTTTCTAATAAATCCTCTTAAATATCAATTTGTATATACATTTTTCTACCTACCAATCATATTGATTTAGAAAGTATTATCCACATGTCAAACTTTTACTCAAAATTACATAGATTGAGAGCAAACTAAGAACCAGCACCCAGTTCACATAACATTTGTCCACTACAAGTTGTTAATGAGGAATGAATAACCACCACATCAATATCTTAACCATACAGAAAGGTGAAAATGATACATACATAGCACAATAGTGCTATGCCATTAAGAAATCTAGGAATATATGTATTATTAAATTTCTATAATCACAGGAAATTACTCAACTTGTAGAATTTCAAAGGGATTTGATGCCAAATAGTTTATACATGTGATATAATATTCTATACATTTCTTACATTGTTATGGGTTGGATATGCAATATCTTGCAAAAGCTCGTGCAACGAAGGCATGATCCACAACGCAGCAGTGTCCAGAGGTGGAGTTTTTAGGATAGAATTGGATCATCAGTCAGTTAATTGATTGATAGCTGAACAGACTACTGAGAAAGTGTAGGCAGAGGGGCCATGATTGAAGGAAGTCTGTCATTGAGGATATACGCTTGGGGACTATATATTTTCCCTAGACTCTACTGTGCTCTTTAATTTTCCCTATCTCTCTCTCTCTCTCTCTCTCTCCAGCTCTTTCCTTACTAACTTCTATGAGCTGGACCAATTTTCTGTGCCATGCCCTTTTGCCATCATATTCTGTTCTACCTCACCTCAGAGCAATGGCAGCAGCCAACCATGGACTAAAACATCTGAGATTGCAAGCCAAAATACATCTTTCCTCCACCAAGTTGTTTGTGTAAGGTATTTTGGTCACAGTAATGAAAAGCTGACTACCACAATCATCATCTTCATCTATAATTTGAAAGAAAAAAAAAACTCCAAATACATGTTCAGGATATAGTCTCCTGATTTATACAGTTGACCATGGTCATATGCCAATTTTATGGATAACAAAGATGAAGGTGTCTTAAATTCTTTCTTCAGAATCCCAAATACTGCCTTAAAGGCACTATGTTACAAATAGTTTTCTTTATTTAGCAGAGTGGTCAGGAACAAATAAACATGGCTTAGTAAATATTCTTTGGTTCTTCATGGTCAGGTTCTTTTTGGCGGCTGTATTGGGTAAAAAGATCTTGAAGTTCTTGAGATCTTGAAGGTGATTCCTCAGAGGAGCAGTTGTGAATTGGGGTCAAGTTTCCTAGAAAGCTTTTGCACAGGAGCCAGACATGTTGGCATACTCCTATAATCCCAGAGACTGAGGAGGCTGACAGGAGGATCATAAGTTTGAGGTCAGCCTCAACAACTTAATAAACCCTGTTTCAAAAATAAAAATAAAATAGAAAAGGAAAAGCTAGGGATGCAGCTTTGTGGTAAACCATTGAACTAAGGTTCAATCCCTAGTGCAGAAAACAAAACGTTTTGTTCAGTTCTGAAACTATGCTTGATTACTTGTAATATACTAGAAATTGTAGGGTTGAGGAATTAGGAGATCAAGACTTTGGGTGAAAGATGGGAAAAAGTAAACCCAAGACTACTAGAGAAAAATTATAGGGATTTAAATGGGTCAGAGAGAGAAGTATTGGCAGGACCTTGGAATTAGTGAAAACATATTAAGTCCACACATTAACTCAAGATAGAGTGCCATGGCAGTGAATGGAGATGGCACAGAAACATTAACAGCCCAGCTGTGGCATGTGCAGCCTCTTTCCTCTGATTCTGATTTTTGGTTTAATTCTTATGTCACCAATGCACCTGAGTCTCTACAACACTGATATTGTCCTTCAAGAGACAGAGAAGTGGGTAATGTTTGAAGATAGAAAGAACAGTCATTCAGATAACTGCCCTAGTATATGTGGCCATGATGGGGATTTTCAGGATTCCTACTAACAGGGCTTGGGAAATACGATGATCAATGACAAATGTGCTTTCAGTGTCCATGTTAATTCTTAGGAGACAATAAATCTCAAGAGTTTATCACAAAGACTTCAGACATGATCAAATCTTTTCTCTATCATTCAATAGTGATTGATTCTGGGTCAAATTTCTTAACTTTTCTGAACTTTGATTTGCCATATGTAAAATGGAATGAAAATGGAATACTCTCTCAGAGGATTGTTGTTAGGATCAAATGAGGTAGTTCACCTATGGCAGTTAGAACAGTGCCTGGGAGGCAGTGGGAGCTGAATAAATGCTAGCTGCTGGTTTATACAATAGTTGTGCACCGTTCTCTCCATCCTCTATTTAATTTTTTTTTAGTTGCAGATGGACACAAATACCTTTGTTTTATTTATTTATTTATATGTGGTGCTGAGGATCGAACCCAGTGCCTCCTGCATGCAAGGCAAGTGCTCTACCACTGAGCTACAATCCCAGCCCCTCCATTTAATTTTGTTTAACAAACTTTCCCTGGGCTCAAGCTATCTGGTTTTGGATTCATGTTGTCATCAGTCACCTGAAAAGAATGATTTATTTATATTATTTTGTTATTGTACTAGTTGCACAATACCAATTGTAGTAGTTTCTTTATAAGGCTTTATTGTTCTAGAAACAAAACTGCATTATGAATTCATTCCAAGGGCATAGCAACCACAGCTGTGTGGCAACTGCTGAATTAGCCCCACATTGTTCACAAACACTAAAATCAAATTAAGAGTCTGTACTAATAATAGCAATACTTATTCAGCTCCTTTCCTCTTTAAAACACTTTATAAACATTAACTAATTAGTCCTCACACTCTTTTGAGGTAGGTAAATAATTGTTAGCTCCCAGTTTGAAAAAACCAAGGTTGAGGTTAAGTGGTTTGCTTGCTCAGGGCAATAGAGTAAGGCAATATTTAATTCCCAAATTAGGACATTTAAATTTATATTAATTTATTTTGGATACTGTATTGAATTTTAATGGTAATTTATGATATTGTATTACTTTATAATACTTGTATCATATAACAGATGGAAAATTTTAATTCATGGGTAAGCAAATGAAAATAGGTAGAAAGAACACCAGAACTGCTGATCCCAAAAGATTCCTATGACAATAAGCACTTCTAGACCATGCAGCTAACTAGGAAGCAACTGCAAGTCATTTCATTTGTATCCATTTTTCTACTCTCTCTCTCTCTCTCTCTCTCTCTTTCTCTCTCTCTCTCTCTCTCTCTCTCATACACACACACACACACACACACACACACACACACACACATACACACACACTGTCTTATTTCCAATAATAGAATAGAGAATACTAGGAATAAAAATTACTCACCCAGGTATCTTTCAAAACTATATGGTAGTCAGGTACTATCTTAGGGCATGCAAAATGTTTAAGAACTAAATCTTTGCAATAACGTTACAATGTTACTTCTTGTTCTCTCAACCCTCCTCTTGTGCATCCTACATATCGCTGATGCAAATTACATGTAATAGACCACAAAACACTTGGTCATGTCTTCCTTGTTCAAAGTTACAAATACCTGCATGTTTTGGCCTTCAACTTAGAGCCATTCTCTATCATTTTCTAGCAATTGTAATGAGGAATTTATTGAAACATACTTTAACTATAGTACTTAAAATCTTATAATATTACTACTGTTATGTGTTATAATTGCTGTGGTAGGACAGAGAAAGCATATCCCAAACCAAAGGATGTCTCTCAGTGCATGATACAAAGTAAGCATCCAGAAAATATCTGGTAGTGAAGAAATAGGAATAGAAGTAACAATATTCTGCTGCCTTTTTCCAAGATAATTTTGTGACTGTCTTATTATGAATGAATTTGCACGTTTGTTTTGTGTCTACCAAATAAAAACTTTGCTATTTGTTTATACTTAGACTTTCTAATCTTCTTATCATTTATTTTCTCTAATCCTCCTACGGTCGGAATTTCAGTACCCTCCTTTATCTCACTTTAGGCAAACTTCTGTGAGGATGGATATATATTGGGTCAAGACTTTAGTGAAAAGATTTGTAGATACAAAAGAATTCTTTTAGTGGAAATTTGGACACAGAATCCATGTGGTTAACACTTTACACAACTTCTGTATTAAGTCAAATGTTTTTACTTACTTTATCTGGTTGTCTTAAAACAATGCCAAATAAAAGATGTAAAACATTTTTTTAAGTCTTAATCCATGTGATGTGACACTTTCTCCTGCTCTAGAAATATATACTTGAATTCAAAGCTAGAAAGAAATTGTTCTCAGTCTTGTCAGGATGTGTTACACCAACAATCACCTCAAGCCTTAACTATCCCATAGACTCCTGCCTGAAGAACGAGATCAGGGAAAATTTTCAGAGCCATTAGTTTCTATTCTCATAAGGACCAACAAACCAAGTAAAGGGAACCCTAAGGAAATTATAGAGTCTTGTTGACAAGGAGAAGGCAAGATTGGTTATATCATTTCCTAAATAGTGGTTAGATAATGTAGCATTTTCTCTGACCTACTTCTTATGCTAATGTATATTGTGTAAAAGAGAATGGAGAATATACTGGTACAGAAAGCCTGGAGTGCAGCTGTATGCACTCAGTCAAGCGAGAAATGGATACGTGAGTTTCCTATATGATGTGAAGACAACAGGCAGGCAATCATATTTTACCTATCAGATTTTAGGAGGATATTTAACATCTACACCTAAAAAAAGAAGACACTAAAAGCAAGAGAATGTAGAACAGACTAACAAAAGGAGGTTCTCAAAGGACTTAGAAGAATTGAGACATTCTATGGGGACTTACACAATGATGAGGCCTATTATATGCTTTCTGAAGAACTCAGATGAATTTTATAGGATTTGATGCCTACTATAGGGAAGCCCAGGGATGTTAGGGCAGTGGCAGAATCAACTGAGGATAAATACAGCTTTAATTAATTAAATTAATTAAACTCCTAGTTATCAGCAAGGAAAAGAATGCAGAAAAAAAAAAAGGAGGGGAGAAAGGACAAATAATAGCCCATGCTCCATCGTAATTAAAGAGAGGTATAAAAGTCCTATCAATTACTATGGTTCAGTGGTCCACAAGGGAACTACTCCAGGTGTTCTTCATAGTAATGCAGATTCACCCTTGCGAAGGGGCCCTGCAAATTTTCTTCACTGAGGCCTAACTAACTATATCCAGTCTCTCAATCTGAGACTTGAGCAAGGCTGGCACAGGGAGGAGGTAACCGCTAAGTTGGAAAAAATATTGAAGTGTCTGACCAGAGCAGACAGGACTAAAAAGACTGGAAAGCTATGAGATTTGCCTGAGATATCATTAATGGCCTACAATGTCAAGATTGACAGAGCGTGACTCAGAGTAGTAATTGAAGGAAAATAAAACTATTTCACATATATATCCCTACTGAATTCAGGTTGTTCAATAAAAAAGGATAGAATGGCATTCAGTAACAACTCAATAAAATTATCAACTGTTTTTAATATTGAATTATTTTAACACATTAGTTGATAGTAAGCCATATATAATGTTCTCCTGAAAAATAACAATATGCTTTATGTTCTTAATTTATAACTGGCATAATACTTTTTCTTATAACTCCTTATGATGAGTGTTTTTGAAAATGTCTGTCTGCTGTTAAGTGTTCTATTAACAATAAATATGCGACTTAATGTAATAAAAATAAATAAGTAAATAAATAATTTGATAGTTATATACTATACTATTTTAATGCAATACGTAATTATTTAGTGAACTTTAAAGTACCTTTTTTTGTGGAATCAACATCACCCAAACCCAACAATATTGCTTTATAACCCTTCCAACTACCCCTATCTTTAAACTTTCAATCTTCTGTCCTAAGAATTTCAAGGGCACAATAAATTAAAATCAAATACTAGATTACATAGAGTGCTCCAAGTTAATGAGTCTGAAAGACACTCTGTGCTTGGTGCCCTATAGTACCTACAGATAGGATTATAGTTTTTCTAATGCCTCTGACCCTATAATCAGTTCTGTATTCCCCCTACTAAGCCAGAAATTGGTTTAAAATATCTGTATGATTTTTTTTGTTTGTTGAATATTTTTAAATGACCTTTATGTTTATTAGATGTTTGCTCCACTGTGAAAAGGAGGGGTGGGGTCAGGCAAGGTATCAGCTCTTAGGGGAAGCCTGTTCTCTCCACAACTACTGTGTCCCACTGTGTCGACCTTACAGTGTCAGGACTAGAGGAAAGGACAGGTTTTGATGAAAATAGCAATGATTACTCTTGAATAACTTAAAAACTGTGAGACATGGATAAGAGCAGATTTTCCAGTAATCAAGCACATGCCTTATTATCTCTTAACCCCAGAGCAATACAAGTTCAATGGATTCAATTTTAGAAATCTAATTGCAGAAAATTCAAGAAGATATATATTTTTCTAAGCAATAAGTAGAGTTGTATTTTTGTTTTTGTTGTTGTTGTTGTTGTTTTGGCCTTCTCTGAAGGTTAAAAGTATCAGATTGGTGCTAGAAAACAGCTGCAACTCTGAAAGATAGGTACAGTGTCTTGGAATACAGGGTTTGGGCTTTTCTAAGTGGACTAAATGAATAGCCAGTTCCATTTCTCTGCCCCCAGGAAAAGGATGTGAAGGAAGGGTCCTTTCAGACAGCTGCGAATATAAATGATTAAAGTGGCTCAGACAATAGAAGAATGAAACCTGCATTTGCAGATGTCACCTTCAAAATAAGTGTGAAGTTGACAGCTTTGTTTTGATCTGCTCCACCACCTAAGAACAAGCAAATTTATTTTAAAATGAGGAACCAATATGTTCATTTCCATGAAAAATATCAGCCAAGTCTGGACTCTGTTTTGTTGTTTATCCAGGGGCTGATGCACTATAACAGTATTTTTTTTTATAACCATCGAGTTGATTTTATCTTTAGCAGTCAATTGAATACAGATGCGTAAACAAAGAAAGTTCTTAGTAATTTTGATTCTCATTTAATTTCACACAGTTTTAGTATCTAAGATTATTACCTTAGATTTATTTTTTTAAGCTTCAATTTCATTTGGTGTCTTTTTCTTTTTAGATTGCCCCGTGTCGTCTATGCAAACATAGCAGACATCATCAATGAGTGCATAGGGATGCTGTTTTTGTGAAACTTATTTCTTACTTTTAAAACAAAGTCATTTTGTGGGGTGGAAAATATGATGGCATAGCAGAGGGTGCTTTAATTCTGTTTCTAAGGCATTGATAAGATTGTCTGGAAGTAAAATTTTTATAAAATTCTATTGTTTCACTATTTTCCCTCTGGATTCAATGAAATTCTGAGTTTCTGTTTTATACTGACAGCTGTTTTCCTTCTCTCCATGCCCATACCCCATCAAAATAGTATTCAATGCAGACAGCTGTTATGTAATACAATTTTAATGGAAACTAAGTACAATGGTTATATGGCAGTAAATAGAAAAGAAAGTTAAAAATTAAACATTAAATCTCCCAATTTCTGTAAAGACTCTACATTTATTTCCATCAACATGGTCTCCAACATTCCAAAATGCCTCTTGGTTCTCACTTCCTCCGTTCTTCTCGGCTTTTCTACATTATTCTCCCAAATTCATGTTTATTTCATATGCAGAAATGTTCAGCTGTGCCTTCCTCGCCTTTCTCAAAAACACATTCTTAATTTATCACTTTATTCTCTAAAATACAATCTCAATTTTTCACTGAGTGAACTGATGGACTGATGGACACATTACTAGAACAAGAGTAATTTCTTTAGCAGCAATTGTGTGTATTTATTCTCTAAAATACAATCTCAATTTTTCACTGAGTGAACTGATGGACTGATGGACACATTACTAGAACAAGAGTAATTTCTTTAGCAGCTATTAACACAAGAATTTTCTCGTAGCACACAACATATAAACCTCATCCCACCCCATTCTGATTCACTCTTGTTATGTATTGACCGTTTTTCCTTTCCCTGGATCATGCCACTCACATTTCCTTCTTAGGCTCTTTGCATTTATCATGTCTTGCATTGAGCCATGTGGCTTAAATGATTCTCACAGTTTATATCATCTTCCAATTCAAATTGCACCTCAGAGGCATTCTTTGACCACTCCATTTAAGTCACTGCCATAACACACCCATATTGGCTTTTTATCATTTAATGTTGTGCTCACTGCTCTTATTCTTACATAAAATTATTTTGCTTCTATATTTTCTCATTTATTTTCTGAAGGCATAACATACTGAAACAATACCCTTGCAATGTCTACCGTACACCAGTCTCTGTTGTAGCAAAAGTGGGTTTGGCATCCATCACAACACTCCTCCACGCAAGATTCCAACCAGTCCTTATCCAGGCAGTCACTCCAGACCAAATCCTGTGCAGAAGCTGCAGACTATCTTAGCTCTTCTTGTGGGACTTCACCTTGGCTATCCAGGCAGTAGGATAGCTTACAGTTCTAACTCAGTATGTCTTCCTACTTCAATTTCATTACAAGAAAACAGAGTTCTGGGTCCCAATAATAACCTATACAACAAGAAACTTCCCCACAAAATAACAGTGACAGTTTACTGTTGGAAAGTAAGAAAAAACAAAAGTACAAATATCAACAAGAGGGGTGCTATAATTCTATAGAAAATATAAAATATTGGGACCAATATACAAATAACCAATAAATATGTGAAATAGACTCTTTTGTTTCTAGAATTTACCTCTAGAATTTCCTCTGGAATTACAAAAGTTAACATAGCAAATTTTATTTTATCTTTACACTTTAAAGTAAAATTATTTTCTACTCTTAAATAATTTTTAATTAAAAATCTGCCTGTCACAAATCAAAAGACATGCTTAGTATATTTGTGGCCAGGGCAAAGTATGTAAGTAGATGTTATTGTGCTTACTTCTTTACTAAGAAATATTTAAATGATCTCTACCCTCATAGCAGTAGTACATTTGAGCATAAAATTAAATTTTCACATGTGAAATTAAAAAGTAGAAGGTATTTTTCATATAACAATATTTACTTGTTCTGAAGCCTCAAAAAAGATAAAATTGAAAAAAAAAGTCATGTATTTTTGGACTTCAACAGTTTTTAGATGAAATTAGGCAAAAACTGTTTCAAAATCTAAATTACAAAATCTACCAATTCTTATGCATTTTGCACTGATGGAAATGGAGGATTGTAGGTATGCAAAAGTGTTTAGCTCATGATAAGATCGTTGAAGGTACCTATTATTGAAATTCCACCTGAATAGTTCATTTGTATTCATAGAAGTTATGGAAGGGAAAGGGTACACAATTACTAGGTCATTTAATCTATCCCCTGAGCAAGAGGAGGCTATTCCATGCACTGCATTTTCTAGAAGTTTATGATCAGTATGTGATTGGGCCCAATTCTTACCATTTTTTTCATAAATCCCTGAAGTTGTCTCTCCTAAACTTTGGAAAGGTAAAAGCAATGCTTTGGCATGCACGAAAGAAATGATTCTCATTTGAGACTCCTAGCTTTGTGATTTAATGTATCTAGGCTGTTCCTAAGACACCTGCTGTTTCATTATCACTCCTAGTTAGAGTAAACTTTTTCTGCATTTGGTAGGAGGAAACACTGGCTTCCTTATTAAAAGTCCATGTTTATGTATCCAGTAACTACAGCTGTTTATTGAGCAATTTTTCTATGCAAAATACTTTTGTAAAAATTGATATTCATAGTATATTTAATCCTCAAAATAAACCAAAGAAGTCAGTCTTTTTCTTCCCATCATAACACTAGAACACAGGCCTCATGGATTCCGGAGTGCTGTTAGTAATAGGCTATTTAATTGATGTGTTTTTCAATAATATAATAAACATCTGGTTTGTTTGGAGTTTCAATTCATTTGATGCCAAACCTTCAAGTTTGTCATTAAAAATTCACAATTCATCATAAGATTGCTGGATTTAACAGACATTGGAGAAATCATAAAGGTAATAAAAAATAGGCAGCTACCTGTTTTTGTACCAAAAGGTCTCTAAATCACTAATGTTTTCTTGGTGATCATACTGAAGTTTCCTGTAGTACAGCCTCTCAGAACTGCTTCAAATCAGACAGAAGGTAAAAGCAAGTGACTCTATACCACATGTTGCTTGAAATCCAATCATCTCACAAGTAGCCTCCACCTTAGCAACCAGACAAGGAAGATTTCTTAAATAATCCATTATATTAAGCAATATGATCATTTCTAAGCCATCATTTCCTCAATAATTAAGGAAAAGAACAAGGAAGGAATCGGGGATAAGTGGAACGTTTCAAAAACATCTCTTTGCCAAAATTCCACAGCTAAACTATTTAATGATGACTTCAGGAACTTAGACGTTACGAGAGGATTATCTAAGTAGATACTTGAATTTTAAACATATATACAATAAGACTAACATATCCAAAAATCCCTGACGATAATCCTGGTCTCTATACTTCCATTCTTGACTTTCTTTTATTTCAGCAGATGATCACTCCATCCTGCTCATTATGCTGACCAAAAGTCCTTGGGCTCACCCAGGACTACCCACTCTTCTCCCATCCTTACATCCTTACATCCAATCCATCTTAACCCTATAGCTCTGTCTTCAAAATAGAGTTCCTTTGGGGCTGGGGTTGTGGCTCAGTGGTAGAGTGCTGTCTAGCATGTGTGAGGCACTGGGTTCGATTCTCAGCACTGCATATGAATGAATGAGTAAAATAAAGATCCATCAATGTATAAAAAATATTTTTAAAAAAGACTTCCTTCAAAATAACCCAGGAATGAGGGAAGAGATGGTAGATTAGAAGGGAATAGACACACAAGTTCATCTATGAGCTGATAATTGGGCTAAATGATAGCTACCTATCACTGTGTATTTATTGTCTTGGAAATTTTTTCATAATGCATGTGTATGCATAATTATCTTTTTCAAAGAAACAGAAAACAAGAAGCAGAGTTCAATCTAATTTTATTCATAAATGACAATTTAAGGGATAATTGCAATAGCCATTTAGGTAGTCTCCTTGTTCCCTAGGGTTAGCACTCAATGAAACATTCAGATTATATTTTAAAAATAACATTCTCCTTAAAATCCTGCAATTGCTCTCCTTTTTACTCAAAGTCCATTTTTACTCCATTCTTGATATTCTCACACATTCCTCTGCCCTTCCCCACCCTGTTCCATCTACATTGGACACCTTGCTCTTGCTTCATCACACCAGGTGCCTCACTTAGAGCCTCTGTAAGTGACAGTTCTTAGCACCAGGGAAGCTTAGCCTATGTACTTTCATGACTCATTCCTGAACTTCCTCCAATGAGGTCTCCCCTGATCACTATATTACATGGCATCCTGTGTTAATTGGTTTTTCATCATTGTGACAAAATACCTGGAATACTTATAAAGAGGAAAATTTATTTTGGCTCATGATGTCACAGGTTTTAATCCTTGGTTGATGGGTCTTGAGCCTTTGGGCCTGTGGTGGCACATTTTAGGAGTACATGGTGGAGGAACTTCTTACCTCATGGAAGCCATCATCTCCACATCAGACTTTGCACCTTAAACTGTGCCTAATTGAAAAAAATTTACATTGGAGAATATTAATGTATTAGAAATCTATACTTCTAATCATCATTTTCATTTACTTTTCAGTTTTTCTTGGTACACTTTTCTAACATAAATAATACATTAGGAAATGTAAGTAGTTTGTAATAATTTATAACATATTAAAAGTATAAAATATGAATGTTACCTAGAACAAAATAGTATGAATAGAGAAATGAAGAACTTTTGATGATGAACAACATACTATTTTGACTGTGTAAGACCTCTGATGTAAAACACTTGAGATTGTGTTAGAAACTGCGGGTCCCACGTATCTACCGTGAAGTAGCAAATCAATACAGAACTTAGCAACTTAAAACCATTTATCTCTCACAGTCTGGGCTCCTCTGTGTGGTTCTTATTTGGGACTATTAAAGGATTGCAATTTGAATGAAGCTGGGCAGGACTGAATTTATCTAGAGGCATGAATAAAAGGACTCCAGGTTAACCTTCTCCTTACCTAAGAGGTTCCCCACCACCCCTCTTGTGGAGGTAGAGTAGCCTGTACTTTTGAGGGCATCTCCCAGAGGCAGGTCACAGAAACTTCCAGGGCTCATGGAGGTTATGCTCAAAACTGCTCCTGCATTCACAGGTCAAAGCTTGGGAGAAAAAGACTCCTCCTCTCATTTGAGGAGCTGCATATGTGTACTGAGGGGTACAGGTCTGGTGGCAACCTTCAATGTAAATAAAATTTGTAAATAAGTTACACAGTTTATGCTTAAAAATTTGCCATTTCCATAAATTTGTTGTTCTTATTTGTAGAATGAGAATAACAATAATGCCTAATTACTAAGAGGACCGAATGAGATAACCCATGTAAAATTTCTAGCAATTTGCCCAACGCATGTGATCTAGGAAAGTTTTCAGCTAGCATTAACTTCTGCCTATTGTCCTGGGCCTTCCTTATGGACAGATACTGTGTATTTTCATCTATGTATCTTAGCATAGTATAGTCTCTGAAAAATTGCAACCACTAATATCAACTTATTTAGTTAATATATAAATAAATAAAAGTTCTCCTAAGTATTTCTATACTTAGAGTGCTACAGATTCTGCCTGCTAGCATCAAGTGAATAATCCTTAGGCAACCTGGTTTCAAAATTGTACCTCAGTATGGTATTTCCTGGATTAACCAATCTTTATTAGAACTGGTTTAGCCTTATTGCCTCGTTTCATATAGACACAGCCTCAGGGTGAAAGGTAAACAGTGTTTCCCTACACAGTGGAAAATGTCTATAAATGGAAAATAAATATGGGCAAATGCTAGACTCACTAACATTAACTGTATTAAAACTAGTTGTCTTTCTTGGTAAACTAGGTAAAAGTAGAGTTCTCTGATGTATAATTCTTTCACGTAAGTTGAAAACAAATCATGTAATGATTGTGAGAATAGATGAGCAGCAAGCTAGATAGTCTTTAAGTTAGCTTTTATTAGCTGATGGAATATGAATAATATACCACAGCCAGTGAACCACAGCATATTAGATAGACATAGACTCACTTAATAAGCCAGTCTCCCAAAACCAAAAGCTGAATGTTTTCTCTGATAAGCAGACGCTGATCCATAGTGAGACAAGGGGATAGGGAAGAATGAAGGAACTTTGGTTTGTGTAGAGGGGAGTCAGGGGAGGGTGGGGTTGTGGGGATGGGAAGGACAGTAGAAAGAGACAGACATTATTACCCTATATACATGTATGATTACACTAATGAAGTGACTCTGAACCACATACAGCCACAGGAATGATAAGTTGTGCTTCATTTGTGTACTATATGTCAAAATGCATTCTACTGTAAAATAAATTAATTAATTAAACATAGAAAAAATAAATAAAAATGTCAGTTTACAAATGAGAGGAACACACTGAGAGGAGCTTACACAACCATTTTCTCTGCCTGTAGAATGTTCTGCCACCTGAAAGAGCAAACCTGAGTCTCTTGCTATAGTCATCTGGTTTCCATGCTGCCTGGCACCTGCAACACTTTCCAGGAATTCACTCTCTTACTAGCTCAACTTTTGTTTTCCAAAATACATTAAATATTTTGAAACTTGGGACAGGGTCCCAAGATCTAGTAGCCATTGTAGAAAAAGTATCATTATATATGTAAATTGGGAATTGTTTTACATTCTTTAGTCTTTTGTCTGTATTGCTTATATTTATAACAAAATGCATTTTTATTATTTTGTACAACATATGCATACAAAATCACATTATAATATATGTGTATATATATTTATACACATATATAATATATACATATATGTGTGTATATACATATATATATATATATATTTTTTTTTTTTTGGTATCTGGGATTGAATTCAGGGGCACTTGACCACTGAACCACATCCCCAGACCTATTTTGTATTTTATTTAGAGACAGGGTCTCACTGAGTTGCTTAGTGCCTTGCTGTTGCTGAGGCTGGCTTTGAACTCACGATCCTCCTGCCTCAGCCTCCTGAGACACTGGGATTACAGGTATGCACCACCACATCCCATGAGAAGAAATATATTTTAACAAGTTGTCAAAATGTATCTAAACAGAGGTTTAATCAAATGACAGTACAGTAGATATTAAATTCAAGGGAGTAGAAGTGTAGTTGGAGTGACACTAATCAGGCCACAATTTTCAGAAACAATCTTTTCAAATGGACAGTTACTATTCTCTCAAATTTTCAGGAAAAGTGCAAAATAAGCATCTTTAAAAACATGTATACATAGTTTTTACCTGTTAAGTAATGATAATAAGAATCATTTCCCCCTTAATAAAGTGACTTGACTTAAAGTTCAAAGGCATTACATCCTGGGTAATATCCAGCTCTGGAATGTTCATAACTAATGTAGCAGAGTCTCACAGCATAAAAAGAAGTATGTAAAAAGCCATGTATTTGATGAAAGTATTATTTAGTAGCTCAAGTCATTAGACACACAAACCTATGAACCAGTACTATTTTGAGTATATTGACAGTCTATACTTCATTTAAAAATTATGTTCTTTCAATTTCATTTAATTTTTGAAGCTCTGAATGTTATGCTTTTCTATAATAAAATGGGCTGTCAAGGGAACCTTCATATCTCCTGTCTTAATGAGCAACTCTTCTCATTTATACTTGTCATTAAGGGTCAGAGAATCTTCTCAACATAGACTAACCCACCAGGACACATAATTAGAACCATAACATGGTTTGTGTCAAAATTAATCATAGTTTGTGTTTAAAACAATCCCTCCTGAAGCAGTACATTATATCTGCTTATTTTGTGATAATTTTGATGGTGCACTTCATGAATACTAATAACTTCCTCTTTGGGGGAAGATCTAAACAAAATTGCACTTGATCCAAAGAATGATTAGGTTATATTATGCCTGCCAAAAACTAGGCCTAAATGTAAAGAACAATGAAATGCATACACCATGGTTAGCTTTGAGCAAATGTCCAGTTTGGAACTATTTTTTTTCCATTTAAGAGCAGATTTTTCCTGTTGAAAGTAACAGTTTCTACAAATATTATAAATAATTCTGTAATATTATGTTTAGGATTTAAGAGTGTCTTTCTTGTAGGAAAACCACATTGAGAGTTTCACCAAACATTAAGCAATTATAACTGTAATTATATGAAGATGAGTGTGATAAGTGAAGGATAAACTGGTTGTTATACACCTACACATACACATTTCATTTTCCCTTTGAAATGATTGAGATTTTTCTTGTAGTCTAAAGGACTAGCTGTTCCCAGATTTGGCTTCCAATAAAATCAATAAAGCACTCTTATTTCACTGTATACAAAGGGAAAAAGACACAGTTCAGAACAACAATGTTCAAGCAGATTACCCCAAGTATTGCAAATCTAACTTCTGCTCACACTTCCATAGCTCAAACTTAGATAATTGTCTTCATATAGCTTCAAGAGAGACTAGGAGATATATAGGCTGTGTAGACTATGATGGGTGGTGAATACTCAGAGGGTTCTTTACCAAAGGAAACAAGGGATTTGGATTCTGGAACACCGTTGTTAGTTTATTGCTCATGGGGGTTTGAAGAATTTTGGTTGCAGGCCTCTTTCCTTTCTTCAGTTTCAGAAATTCCCTATGTGGATTCACCCTTTCATACTTTCCCTCTAGAAGATGCAATTTGGTTTCCACTTCCTTAATCCAGAAATGAGACATTTCACCCAGGTCACATTAATTAGAATATTTTCTTCTTGCTGGCCATGATTGTTTCTGGGTGGGGTTAAGCTTAACTAGGTCCAAATAAATAATTCTTGGTCCTAGACTGGACTTCTATTCTTTTTCATTTGATGTGAATATGAAACCATTTCATCATGACATGGAGCCTGAGAATAAAGTTAATATAGGGGAAAGTCAATTCAAAGAATGGAGATAATTTTAATGACCATTCATGAGCCCTGTACCCAGCCTTTTTAAAACTAACCTTTATATCTAGAATTTTCAGTTCTATAAGCCAATACATATCTATAAGACTTAATTGGCAAAAAAAAAAATTGGAGAAGCACATTAAGAAGATGTAATTTTTGGTTATTTTTAGATGATAATTCTAAAATAGAAAAACACTATTTGCCTCACAAGCATTTATTTCAAATATGCAGAATTTTGAAAATATTTTTTCATGAGTTATTCAGTTCATTTAGGCTTCTATTACAAAATATCATTAATAACATAAATGACATAAATTAAGTTTCTCATAGTTCTATAGTTTGAGGTCTTTAAGATCCAATATCAGCAGACTCAGTATTTGGTGAAGGTCTGTGTTGTGTTCCATAGATAATGCTTTCTCACTGTGCCCACACATGGCAGAAGGGGCAAGGGAACCTTCTGGGACCTCTATAAGAGCACCAATCCCATTAACGAGGGCTTGACCATTCTTGACTTCATCATCTCCCAAAGGCCCCCCCCCCAAAGGTTAGGATTTCAACATATGATTTTTGGGGACAAAGACCATAGCCTAGGGTATTTAAAAAAAACTATTTATATAATTATTTTGTAGTCCATCTTACATAAACTTGCCATGTTGAAACAGAATTTCTGCTGATGTATTAAACTGAAGTGATTCCAAATTTTTAATATTAATAACAATTCTATACTATTGTGATATATAAACATTATAACAATTACTTCAAGACTACTTAAGTAGAAAGCAATATTTCTTCCAGTAAGTTCTTTCTGGCATTTTTTGTTGCTTAGGTATCCTTTTTCTGTGCTCTACATAGAGCACTCTCTTATCACTCATTTATATTAAAATTATTTGTCTAATTGTCTATGTCTATCACAACCATGCACTTAAACCATCTTTATACCCTCAATACCAATAAAGAAGCTTGGCACATAGCAAGAGCTCAATTGCTTTTTAACATAGACTTTATGTTCTGAGGAGCTTTAGGTTCACAGCAAAATTAAGCAGAATATGGAGAGAGTTCCTATATACTCTCTACTTTCTCGCATCCAGCACCTCCCACACTGTCAATTTCCTGACATTTCCAGAGAGATACATCTGTTACAATTAATGCACCTATATTAAACTCTCATTATAACTCAAGCACCAAACCACACATTAATTACAATCCAATCTTGGCATTGTACATTCTATGGTTTTTGGCAAATGTATAGTGGTGTACATGTATCTACCATTATATTACATATAATAGTCTCACTGCCCTAAAATAACGTTCTGTGCTCTGCTTAATCTTCCCTGTCTCCCCCAACATATGTTAATTGCTGATGTTTCACTTTTTCCATAGTTTTCACTTTTCCTGAATGTCATCTAATTACACTTGTACAGTATGGGACCATTCCAGATTGACTTCTGCTATGATTGGACATGATTTGAATGTGTTCCCTAAAAGTTCATATGCTGGAAGCTTAGTCCTCGGTATGGTGATGTTGAGGTGGTGGAACCTTTAAGATGCTGGGCTTAGTAATAAGATAATTAGGTCATGGGATTACCACCCTTGGAAGGAATTATCACTGCTCTTTCAGAATGAGTTATTGCAAGATCAGATGATAATAAAGAAGGCCACTTCATGTGCTTGGCACCTTCTACACATGGAAAGTTCCCTTTCCATTTCTTTGCCATGTTATGACCCAACAAACATGTCCCTTATATGCTGAATAGATGGTGCTACTTGATTAGACTTTCAGTCTCCAAATTGGTAAGTTAAATATTGTAGGAGCATTCTCCATACCTTCAACCCCTCCCCTCCCTCTTCCCCATTCTATGCTGATGGACTGCACACCTGACACAGAGCGGTACCCCATTGGTTGTAACCCACTCAAGGCACAACATAAAACAACAAAATATAACTCTTTTCCTGATGAGTTACCCATCCTTAGGTATTTTGCTATAGCAACAGAAAGCAGATTATAACAGTTCTTTTACTAAGTAATATGATTGAATGTTCCTTCATGTCCTCTTAAGTTCTGACAGCTCATTTTTTAAATTAATGAATCATATTCTATTGTCTAAATGTACCACAGTTTGTTTATTTACTCTCCTACTAAAGGATAAATTGATTTCTCAAAATTTCTGATAATTAAGAATAAAGCTGCTGTAAATATCAATATGTCAGTGTTGTGAAGATATAAATTTTCAGCTCTTTATGGTAAATATCAAGGAGTATAATTGCTGGATCATATGGAAAGAATAAGTTTTATTTTGTAAGAAACTGTAAAAGTGCCTTCCAAAGTGGCTATTTCAATCTCCAGTAACAATAGAAAAGGGTCCTTATTATTCCACATCCTCACCAGCATTTAGTATTGTTAGCATTTTGAATTTTGGCCATTTTAATGGAGGCTGCTTATATCTTATTTTAATTTGCACTTTCCTATTAACATGATATTGAGCATCTTTTCATATATTTACTTGTTATTTGTACATATTCCTTGGTGATCTGTCTATTCAGATCTATTGCCTTATTTTTATTCAGCATGTTGTTAGTAGTGGTGTTTTAAGTGTCATTTGTATATTTTGGATAGCAGTCCTTTGTCAGATATGTCTTTTACAAAGGCTTCATACCCATTTGTTACTCCCTCTTCTCATTCTTCTGACAGTTACTTTCATGGAGCAGGAATTTTTAATTTTAGTGAAGTTCAGATTTCCAGTTCTTTCTCTCATGGATTGTGCCTTTGGTGTTGCATCAAAAAAGTCATCGGTATGTGCAAGGTCACCTGGACTTCCTCCAACTGTGTCTCCTATGGTTTTGTAATAGGCAATGCATGTGGGATTGCTCCTCAGGTACAGAATGCTATACGGAAGCAGTAAATTCTCATCTTACTGTCAGCATAGTGGGATTCCTCAATGCTCTTTGTTTTTAAGTAGCACTGCTTACCTGATAGTATAATTTACCTTCTCAATCAACAGTAAACTCTGAGGCCACATGTCCACAACTCTTTCATGTAATATGAGGGATGGCAAGAGAAGGCATATTAAAACACACTGATGGTTTTCTGTTTCTACTATAGTTCAGAACATTAAATTCTTGCAGAAACCAAGATGTAGATGATAGGTTTCAGTAACATTTTGCAATAAAGTATGCTGCTCTAGAGAAGTTAACTTTGAAATTCTTAAGGGATTTTTTAAAGGGGTATTTGTATATCTTTTATGGACTTTGTACATTTTTTGATGTAAGATATTAAGAATTACATGTATAAAAATAATGGATTTTGCACCTTTCCTTTATCTTATTAATTTATTTAATCATTAATTATTTTAATCCATATGTTGTTTATATGGTGTCACTTTATTTAGAGTCATGAACACTGTGAGACAGAGATTAAAAAATAGTCCAAAAGAACAAGCAAAATTAGCTACTGTGTATTTGAGAATCAAAAATGTAAATTCTCTCAGAAGTTAATATAAAATGATGAATTTTATAAGTTTTATCCATGGAAATAGAGGTCATGGATTAAACTTTAACTCAAAATAAAAGGTAGAGAAAATATTTTCTTCTTCTACACTGTTACTATATGTTTAATGCTTTAATATATTTTATTATTTAGAAAATTTCTCCCATTCCTCTCAATCAAAGAGAAGGTCAGGATGTTTTTAGAATATGAAAATAATTATTTGGAAATAATCTTCCAACGTTAGATAATCATTCATTAAAAAAAATAAGGAAGTTTTTAAGCTCTTATTAAATTTTAGATGTGTGCCAATCATTCTATAGTTGAAACTTTAAAAAAAAATGAGATTTAGAAGTATGAAAGATGCCTGGAAAATAAAATAAAATAATAATAATAATAATAATAATAATAATAATAAAATAATAATAATTTTAAAAAGCAAACTTTGGAGGAAAATTTTTATTTACCCTGTGACAAGAAACAGAAAATTCAAGTGTAGTAGAGAAAATATATAGAGCCCATAGAAAGCAGAGGGATTAGGGATTCAAATTAAATCTGAAATGAAACAGAGAAAGTTCCACTTTGTACACATGCGTGCATACACTCAAATGTGGATTGGCAACTGACAACTTGCTGTATTTCAGCAAGGTAGGTATTCAGTACCATGTACCTGAATTGAAGCACCAACCATAATAAATTTGAAGATTTAAAATCTTTAAAATAGAAGTAAAAATATTTGGTGACAGAATGGTTGTGGATGATAAGGGAAGGTAAAATGAGATCACTCTGGGGATCTTAATTTGTCAGACCAGAGTTTGTTGCTATTGAGGAAGCATTTAAATCAAGTGTTTTGACAACATAACACAATTTCTTCTGAGGCTTAAAATCTCCTACATGTTAGTGGTTTTTTTTTTTTCAGACTAGATCAAAGCCATAAGTAAATAGCAATGTGGAAAAAGTATAAATGTTTCCTCTGATACTTTCTTCAATTGATATGCTAGTTATCAGAATATAACTTTATTCCTAAACTACAAAATGAGGTTGTGAGAACATGTTTATGGAGATTTGTAAAGAATCATATGAAGATATTTTTCAAAAACACATATTCCAAGTTATGCACAGATTCTGTTGTACCCTGAGGCATCCAGGAATGGGAAAGAATGAATGGTGAAATTTACCTCTATTTGTTCTCCTTTTCCCTGTTGAGAATCATTAAATTATAGTCATAGTAAACAAAACATGAAGGATATGTATTCATCATACCAAGTACAGACTTGAAAGTGTGTTTTAATGATCTAGTTAACTTCTTAACTAAAAACATAAAGTGAAGACAGAAAAGATCATAGATTTGCTGACTACAAGTATATTACTATTATATAAAATAAATACTAATCCTGGGCCCTTGAGAAATGTATATCTGAAAATAAATTAAAATCCTGTTATTTAAAAATACTCCTTTACCATATTATTACTAAATTTCGTTATAGAACATGTATAATTATAACTGCAAATAAATTTAATTATGAGAGAAAACTGAAGTATTGAAAAGATCATAAGTTTGAATTCAGATACTTCTGTATTTCAGGGCTGACTCTTTCACCAGAGTTCTATGACACTGAAAAATAAGTACTAAAAGTCATTGTCATTTTCTTCGTGAAAGTTGTTATAATAACACTGTATAACTCAATAGGTTGTTAGAAAAATTAAATAACTCAATTAGGTTGTTAGATGGCACAGTTAAAAGAGAAAAAAATCTGGATCTAATAAGTACTCTTTAAATGTCTACTCCATCATCCTTCAAACTAAAGCAAAACATTACAAAAACATGGTTCAGAATTAACTTGTCAATAATATAGCTATGGATACTGAATATTTTCTATGGAGAACCTATTAACACAATCAGAATAATTGCGTGATTATGTTTAAGACAAATATGTACACACCAAGCAAAAGCAAAACAAACTGAAACAACAACAACAAATACACCAAAAATGACCTCGGTAGCTTTAATAACTTCAAAAGAATATTTTTTATGATTTTACAATAAATAAAAAATAAAATACAAATAAAATTAGAATTTGTTATGTACTATGTCCAAAATGCCAGTGATAATTATGATTTTTTTCTTTTTTAAATTTTGAAATAATGTTGAATTCATTGAAAAGTTATAAACGTAGTACAGAAAATTTCTCTGTCATGTATCCAGATTCACCAATTTTTTGTACCATTTTTGCTTTATAATTAACAAATATACATAGATACCTCTCTCATACACACACACATCTATATATGACAATTTCATGTATGTGAAATTACGTATATCTATTTAATTTGAATTATTTTTTTCTTAACCACTTGAGGGTAGATTATAAACCTTATGCAGTATTACCCATTTGTACTCTACTATGCATTTCCAAGTAAGAAAGATTATTTTGCATGCCAAAATTTAAAAAGCTGATGTTCATAAATTGATCTTATCTGCAAAATCGAAATTTATCAATGATTTTGTTATATCAGTATCAAACAAGTATCAATTAAATACTTAGTTAAGTATCTGTGAGACCGTGTAATAATATAGATAAATACATAATTAATTAATTTAGTAAAACTAATTTAGTAAATTAATCAGGAGGAAAAAACATGAAAAATTGTGAAGTTAGAAAATCAACTTTTTGCAACTAGTATAGTCAAACTTAGTTTGGGTGAAATTCATCAGTGTATACTAAATCGGTAGGGAACCTTGATTACATAGGGAAACAGTCAAGAGAAACTTGTAGCCAACCCTTTGACCTGATGACCACAAGTAAAATTCCTAGACATGGGCTTCTATAAATGATACCACCCCCCCAGAAAGAGAAAAAGAAAAAAAACAGAACTTTTACAGCATTTCTAATGGAGAAGAATAACATGAATCTAATCTTGAAAAAAATTAAGCATTTATCTTTCAACTCTTGTCATTTTACATTTTACTCCTACCTGCAAAGATACTTCCCAGAAGAAAATCTGACATCTGATATGTGACTTTTCCTTTGCCACAGACAGGTAAGCATTTGCATCACACTGGATTCAGATTATGACTGGTAAAAGGAAGAAAGTATATTTTTTCCCTCAATTTTCATACATTCCCAATTGGTGTATACTCCTGTAACAAAAAACAGATTCATGAGTGAAAAACAAGTTGATTGATGTATGAGAGCACATCATGCAAAAGAAAATTCAGTGTAAAGTAACTCAAATGCATTAACAGAAGAACAATCCATTATATGAATTCAAAAAAAGAACCACAGTGTGTGGTCAACTATATTCTGAACTTTAGGTATGTCACAGTCTTATAGTCACAGTCTTATATCCACTTGAAAAAAGAATATTAGTAGAATTATTTTGAAAGTATAAGTACATCTTTCTAAATCAACACCTGTGTATTTATTGAATGAACACCTGCCTAGCCATCAAAGGACTGACAACTGCACTGGACATTAATACTTAAACCAGTTATTGGTTTAAATACTGTTAAAAGCAGTGAGTTCCCCCGAAAATGACTTGGAGATAATACTTAACCCAGCTCCTAGTCTCTGAGATTTCTAATCAGTTTATGATCACAAAGTTATTCTCATGTCCCCAATAGGAGTGACATATGATAGAGCTGAGTCTCCTATCAGTACCTACCACTAACTCACTCACCACTTCGTGGAAAATATATTAGATCCAGGATTCTTCTTTGTTTCTGCCACACTTATTTATCATGGTTTTTTAAAGTGTGAAAGTAAAATATTGTGCAAGTTACTCTTTATCCTATGTTGATGGTGAAACTACATTGTGGGTCTGTTAAAAAAAAAAAGATTAGTTTTAGGACATCACCTTCCTACTTAATCTGGGGTATATAAGTGTTGAACATGGCCTGCTTAGAAGGATTTGGGGATCTATAATTTATTTTTTTCTGCTTTCCATTGAGGTCTATTATGACATGCTTGTTCTCTGTCCTTTTCGCATCACTTGAGACCAAAATAACACCTCTTATGCTAAACTGATAACATCAGTCTGTGCACCTTGCTTGAGCTTACAGGTAGACCTAGCTGTCTCATTTCTGATAGATGAAAATGACTCACCTGACTTAAGCATGGACAGACTTTAAATACAGGCCACGTCCTCCTTACATCACAGCAGTTACCCATTTACACAACTGAAAACAGGAGCAACATTGTAAAACCAACATGGTGATGGCTACTTATTAGGTGCAAACTTTATTGCTTGTAGGTTAGTAACTGCGGGAAGACTACATCCTTATCTGTTTAATTAATGATGGAGGCTTTTAAATGTGGTTTTGCTATGAAATCAGTTGTTGCTTGGTAACAGATCAGCCTGTGGGCTCCCAGAAGAAGCTGGGCTTTCTAAGCAAAGCACCCTGTTGTCTTCTGAATACGGCAGTAAAGCTTGCTCAGACATGCCTTAGGCATTCAGTAGCTCTTCTCTTGTACACTATCTGATTCTAGCTGGGAAGTTTTTTTCACCAGAGACACACACAAATGGACAAAGAGGAAGAAAAAATTTGGCCCTCATTTCCATTTTAACCTAATAATATGAAGAAGACAAGAGGGCAGTGAAATATTTGCTCTCATTTCCCAAACTTGGAAAATAAACTACTTTAGGGAAGTATTAATTAGCTGAAAATAAAAATCAATTATGATTCCTGGACAATTTAGCTTCCGGACAAAACAAAAGCACAGCAGGACAGTGGCAAACAGTGTATCCAAAACAGACATTGAAAAATCCCTACCCACGAAAATCGACTCTGTAAATTATGTATCTCTGAGCATGAGGAAAGGTTTTGTTCAGTTAGGGTAACTGTTCTCTGTGCTACCTTTTGTTGCCTGCATAAAATTCTCTTGTGTTCATTCCACATAACTGTTTGTTTTCCATGTCACTAAAAGCTCCAAGAGGCTAAAGTGCTTTTCTTCTTCCTAGCCTATGCTTACAACACTGAAAACAGAGAGGGTGGCACAGGGTACATCCCTAATAAATGTTTGCTGAATAAAAGTTGAAAGCACAAGTAATCTATAATTTCTATAAGGTCAGGAACAGTGTAAAATTCTGGATTTGTTTCTGTTTAAGTTTTATTTTATTTTGTTTTGTTTTAATTGCTATTGCTCAGAACATAGTTGTATTTCAATAAAGTTTTATTAAGTGATAGCATGCGGGAATGCATAGATGAATGAATGAACAAGTTAAAGAAGGAAAAGCAGGAAGGAAGAAAGAAGTCACTTTTTGGTAAAAGACCTAGTTGAAAGCTACTAACATCAAAGAACACCATCTAGTGGTGATGACTAAATGATTGTATATAAAACGGTTCAAAGTATACAGTACTGAAAACGTGCTTGAGAAAGCAGTATTGATATAACCACTGAAGGTGGATATAGGTAGGACAATATACATTCTAAAAATCCATATGAATGTTTACTAAAATGTCTCACATAAATACCTTTTCTCATTTTCAATTTAGCTAGCTTTTATTGAGTCCCTACTATATTCCAGGCACTTTTTTTCAAATTATTTATAGTTCTAACATATATTAATTTAAGCATTATCTTTTCATGCTCAGAAAACTAAGACAAAAAGAGGCCAAGAGATTTGCAGTCTTTATATAAACTCTGTAGAATATAACCATGATGTGCAAAATAAATTGAAAGGTTCTACATTATTAAAATGATATCAACAGTATAAGTGTTTAAAATTTAGAGTCAGTTTAATATTTAGAATTTGTCTGCAAGGGGAAATTAAATATTGGCTATAAATGACAAATCTTCTCTTATGTTAGTAGCCTAGGATATTGAGTCAAGAAAAGAAAGAAAAAAATCTTGTAAATATTATACACTAAGTAAGCATAATTTGTTGTTGTTATTATTGCTGTTATTCTTGCTTTTTGATATAAATATTGGAGATGAGAAAATTTGTTACATTGATATTCTACTAAATGTAAATAAAAATAGCTTAGTCGACATTTTTGGGAAAAAAAAAGAGTTCTTATTAGGAAAGTTTAAAATATCTATTTTAGAGTTGCACATTTTGTGTGTGTGTTGTATACCCAGCAATATTTCAACCCTATCTTTGATTTCTTCAATTATTGCTTTAAGTTTCACAAGTAGTTAATTGTAAAAAAAAGGAAGGGGCTTTAAAAAAAAAAGAACAAACATAAATCCTATGTTTGTAACATAATTCTATGTTTCCTATGCTAGTAATACAATAGTGACATATTAATGCTATTTGAGTCTCAAAGTAAATATTAAATTAATTTTCTTAATGCAAGAATTATAATTGAAGTATATTATATTTTTAGAGATACATGGTTGGCATGTACTAAAATAATAAAATTGAAAGAAGTGAAAAAATCAAACCCATTAAATAGAATATTTTCTCATTCTTCAATAATAACCAATTGTACTATACACAGTACTATAACCTGTATGAAGCAGCAAATAAAATATAAAATGAATTGCTCATCTTTCTATACATTCATAATAGATTTTTTTTAAAATAACCATTTTGCTGCATCTGTCAGATTGGAAACAGATCAACTTACTAGCAACTCTAGAAGGGGATAGTAAAAAATGATTGCAACTCAATGGTTCTGAAAATATAGTTTTACTTTTTGAGCCAAGTGGAACAGGGCAACTCAACGTACCTAATGGAGTACAACTAAAACTATGTTATGTGAACTGATTTATTGAAATTCACACTCTTAATTTTGGATCAAATCCCATAAAGCTTAAAAACTCAGTACCCTCTAAAACTTTACTTTTTCTTGTCTATTGAGTGATCTTTCTAAAATAGTAGTATTTTTTTCTTAATTACTTAGATTCACAAATGCATTCCCTTAAATAAACATCACCTTCAGTAAGTACTTTGTACACATTCACCAAATACAACTGAAAGTCTTCAACTGCTTTCATGAAGGCCTTGGTGAGGCATCTTTGTAACCACACATGAGCTGCCACAGTAAGTGATGGGTGGTGATGGAGTTGTGTCATGGTGGTGAAGCATGGAGGCTTGAGAGTTGGACTGCCTGAGTTAAGGCATTTGGTAATTCTTTGACATTGGCTTTACTACTTTGCATTTTACCAGACTAATAAAACTGAGACAGTGAAAGTACCTCTCTTGTATGATTACTGTAAAAATTAAGATAGACTAATGGTAGTAAATATTAGCTAATTCTGATAGAATCAATCTAAATTCTACAAAGTTTACTATTGTATATTTTTGTCCATGATTGATGCCTGATATCTAGTGTAATATCCAGGAAACAATAAGAATTTGATAAATATTTCCTAAATAAGTAAATAAATATATGAAAAAGAGGACAGAAAATTTGATAGATGGATAAAAGAAAAAATTGACCAGCAATGCATCAGCTACTACAGTTTAAAAACGAAAAATTGAATATTTAACCAATAATTTTATTCCAAGTAAATTGCTCTGTTGTTGGTACTAAATGGATAAAATATTCCTTGTGATCTTGGAACAGAATTGTTCTACTGTTGCAAGAAACAAGCAATTTTTTTTCCCCAAAGTAATTTCAGTGGATCTTTCCATCATTAAGCATTTGGAATAATAAGTGAGTGTAATGGAAATATGTTAGCAAGTTTGGAAATTTCCCTTCTTACAGCTCATATTATGATGTTTGAAGTCTCTACATTGATTTTTTTCCAGGTAATCTCTCATTTTACTCAGTGGAGGCAATTATATTTTAGTACTGGTAGATGAGAAGCTGGATGTGGTTTAGTAACTGACACTAAAACTAGGAACTTTCTCAGTTTCATTTGAAAACATGGAAGTTGAATTAAGAATAGTCAAAATAACATTTACAGAAGAACAACTATGCTTTTTATTCTTCACAAATTATCATATATTCTCTAATCATAAGACAATTTTAATTTACAGGTAAGAAATATGAGTCAGAAATTAGGAAATTTACTGTAAATTAGATATAAAATGGCAAAGAAAGACTCGAGACTCAGTTGCAAAACATTCTGAAACATATTCTTAGCCTGTTATGTTATGTCATTTTTCTTTTAGTGATATCTATTGTGTTATATAAAAACATAATGCTTCCTAAACTAAGGAATACTGATGTTCCTTGGAGTGACAGTAAGTTAGAACATGTTTTTCACAAAAGGGGATCCATATCCGTGACTGTGAGTAAACACTGAAGTTTGAAATTTACAAGGAGTTTTATTAACCTTTGTATTTTTCATATCAAGGACTGAAATTAGGACGTGGACAAATGCATAATAAACATTTGTCAAGTGAGCAGAAAAAAAGTTATTCAAACTTACATTGTAGTCATAGGCAGCAGTAATGATGGTAACAAAGATCTGTAGTAGTGTATGAGTTATTTTAGGAAAAATATTTAATTTAATCAGAGATTTTTCAAATGCCCAGAGCCTTGTAGTTGTTTTTTTTTTTCATATATACACCAATTGATACACAATTTGCCAAGAAAATAGCATGAGCTAGTTCTCTTGGGCTCTAGACACTGTCTAGGTACATTATGAATTCAGTAGCAAAACACTCATACTCAATGTTTTAAATTATAACTGAACTAGACTTTTGAGCTCTTTTGTCACTGATAAGCCATAATGAGATAGGAGGATTCACTGCATGTGAAATCAGTACATCTCTTAGACCAATGGTATAGCAAAAGTCCAATCACATGGTACCCAATTTTCTGAACCTTAAATAAACTTTATGTATTTTATGCTTGAACATATGTATTTCTTCCAAAGTATATTTCCTCCAAATCAAAAATAAAACATAACTAGATATAGTTGTACATGTTCTAAAACTATGAAGTTAGTACTTTAAAAGCTGATCTAAATTAAACATTTCAGAAAGAATATTTTATTCCTTCATAGGTAGCCTATTCTCCAGTTACCTATAAATGCAAATTTTAGAAGATTTAATTATAGGATCCTAGCTTCTAGAGAATAGCTACTATTTGCAGTGTTTATTTACTTATTAGTACTAGGGATTCAACCTACAGACACTATACCACAAAGCTGCATAAGCTCCATCTCAAGCCCTCCAGCATTCTTTTGTTCTTTTTTCTTTTCTGTTTCTTTTTACTTCGAGTCAAGGTCTTTCTAAGTTATCAGGATGCCTCGAACTTGCAGTGCTCCTACTTCAGCCTCATGAGTTGAGGGATAATAGTCATGTACCACCATGTCCTATTTGTAGATATTTAAGCCAGTTCATTCGTGTGACACCAAGGACTAATGAGTCACTGATATTCATGGTCCTTTATAGTGTAAAGTTGTACTTGGGAACATTGGCTCGTCCTTTATATACGAGTGATGTTTGGCTAATTTTGGCCAATGAAATATAATCAGAAATGATAAATGTCAATTCCAGGCTGAGATTAGGTATAAATGTTCTTCTCCTATTTTAACAAGTTAGGAAACCTTGTTTTAGAGATAGCAGACTCATAAGCTGGATTAAGCCTAAATCTTTGAGAGTTGCCACATGGAAGAGAGTCATCCTGTAGAGATACTTGATAGGAACATCAGCATTAGAATTTTCATAAACAAAAATAAAATTTATTGTTTATAGCACTCTAGTTTGAAGCTTTCTTAATAAAGAAATTAGTGTACCTGACTAATAAAGATGTCTAGACAATTCAGAGGACATAGAATTAATTTTCATTATGATTCAAAATTAGTCAATTATTAACAAGGAAGTTCTCTTAAGGAACATAAAAGGAATAAAAAGACCTGTTCTTTGATTTGAATTTCTCTAGCATCTTTCCTCTTTTGTATGTCAAACTTCATTTCATAAGACTTTTGAGCACTTATTATGTCCTAGTCATCAGATATGTACATTCAGTATCTTCTAGGAGTTCAGAAACATGTTAAAGAGATGACATGTTAAAATTATTATAAAATATGAGGACAGATCCTAGAAGTACACACAAAGGGCATAGGAGAACAGAAGAACTGGTATTTCAACCTTCTTTGGAGTATCAGAGACATTTTCATCTGATAGTTAATTTTTAAGCTGAAAAGTATGAATGAGAGTTTGACAGATGGCCAAGAGGAGTGGTAGATTCTTCAGACAGATGGATTCTTATGAAAAATAGCACCAAATTTCAAAAGACATGGCATGGAGAGAAGTTCCATAAAGACAAAGTCAGAAAGTTGGAAGATATGGTGGGTGGTAAGGGGATTTGAAGTTATTGAGGGGTAGAAAGTGGAGATGGGGGCTAGACAGGACTCAAGGCTATGAAATTACATATGTCTTATTATAGAATTTTTCATCACAGATCTTTAAATGTTTTTTAATATTCTGTAATTATTTGGTCCAATTATCTGTCTCCTCATGTGAGCTTATTCATGCTACAGTCTGAAAGAACCACACTTGTATTTGTAATCACAAACAATGCTCAGTACATTGAAAATATGTTTAATACATATTTCTTTAAAATTTGATGCCAGGTGCAGTGGCACACACCTGTAATCACTTTGGGAGGCTGAGACAGGAGAATTGAGAGTTCAAAGACAGCTTCAGCAATTGTGAGGTGCTGAGAAACTCAGTGAGACCCTGTCTCTACATAAAACACAAAATAGAGCTGAGGATGTGGCTCAGTGGTAGAGCGCCCCTGAGTTCAATCCCCAGTACCAAAAAAAATGATTTAATGTGTCACAAAATTGGATTTTGAATTTATCCAAGATGATTGAAAGAGTTGGAGTACAGAGAAAATGCATGAAATCTGAACTGAAGTCTTCAACGAAAGGAGATGAAGACATTTGGAAGCACGTGCATATGAGCTAGGAGTATAGAAAGTGGGAGGGAGAACCATCCCATGAAATATATTACTGTGAACTAGTTATTTTATAAAAATTAGAAATGACCTCAAAATGTCAGTGAAATGCCAGAAGAAAAGTAATTTTTTTTTCAAACTAGACCAAGTAATGTCAGTAAAAGAGAGTATAGATTAAAAGGAAGAAAAATGTGGCCAACTTCTATTTAAGAAAGGTAAAAGTGAAGAGGGGTCAAATAGATTCGTTTAAAGTCACAGAGTAGATGAAGTATGATAGTAAGAGTGTGGTATAGAAGTGAAATTTTTGTAAACAGAATTTCAGAGGATATAGTGGAAAATATTAGAAGTTAACGGAAAATACAGAATGAGATAGTTTGATTTAATAGCAATGAATCTATGCTAGCAACATTTCTTGACCGTCAAGGAATGTGTCTCTATTAGTCGGTTTTGTGTCTCTGTGATCAAAAGACCTGACAAGAACAATGTAGAGGAGGAAAAATTCATTTTGACTCATGGTTTCAGAGGCTCAGACCATGGTTGGCCAACTCCATAGCTTTATGCCAAAGTGAGGCAGAACATGCAGAAGGACATGGTGGAGGAAAGCAGCTCAGGACATGGCAACCAGGGAGCAAAGAGACCTCTGCTCACCAAAGACAAATATAAAGCCCAAAAGCACACCCCCAGTGACTCACCTTCATCCATAACCTACCTTCCTATAGTTACCACTCAGTTAATCCATATCAGTGGATTAATCCACTGATTAGGTCACACTTCTCATAATTATAGCATTTAATATCTGAAAATTCTTCCATTGTTTCACACATTAACTTTTGAGGAACACTTCATATCTGAACAATAACAATATCATTTTCAGAATAACTGCATGGCATATTGCATCAAATGTCACATTTGACCAGTGTAGGAACTGGGAGAACTTAACTGAACATGAGTTGGATGCATGATTCTCCATGACATTTATTGTTTTGTGTAATGGGTGGAAGATAAAAAACTCCTTTTATCACAGTGGTTATGTTAACACACTACTGCGGTGTGACCACTTGTGTTCACAATGAAACTTGAAGTCCTTTGAAGACAACGCCTGTACTTGTTATTACCTACTTTGCAGAGGAATGATGAGAGTTGATGCTCTACAATTACTGGTACATAAAATATGTGATTAAAAATTAAGGAAGCTCATTTATACTTATTTCAAGTTACTATGTCACTAAATCATGAAAAAAAAGGAAACATTTCAATTAAGTTTATTGAAACATGGAAAGAACTTGAATAGCTTCTTTTAAACTCCTTGCTCATCCATCTATGAATGTATTGTCATTTTCTTCACAGTGGATGGAAATTTAGCCATGTTTATGAAATAATCACCATGAAATGGAACACCTGCTGCATTTTTTCTAAAGTACAGGGGAATGATAAGTCAACCAGATAATTCAATTGAGCACTTTTTCTTGACACCAGAAATGGTAGATTTATTTTTTCTAGATGTTAGGATGATGCAATGAAGTATGTACTTCTTTTGAAACAAGACATGAGATTCTTATCATTAATGTTCTAGAGATTGAATTTTCTTTTATTTCATGAGCTTCTAAATCAAAGATGTTAATAACATCATTAATAAAAGAAATACATTTGAACGTAAACACGTCTTTTCAGAGTTGATAACTTTCTCATTCAGTCACAGTTCCTTTGATTTCATTGCACTGCCCATCAAAAAGAAGCAAGCAAAAAGTAAATGAAAAAAATATAGTGACCAGCTTTCTTATTATTGATGTATAAGACCTGGATAAAAATTTTATATAAGAATTTGACACAAAGACAAAACTATAAGTAGATTAGAAATAATAGACTAGAATGAAATTGTATGATACCAGCTGACAATATTATGGAATGGATGTTGTTCCGTTTAAGTGAAAACAAGCACACGGCCATATCTCCACTGCCTCCCTTCTGAGATCAGTTTAATTTAAGTTGTGATGTGGCAAACCCATAATCCATGAAATTATAATTCTGTCGGAATATGTGGTAATATGTATCCCTAGGTAGTTATTGTACCAAAAAACTTATTTTTCTCTCAAGTATAAGGATTATGTTAGTTCCTATGATATATTGCCATCAAGTGCACATATATTTTAACTTAATAATTTTTAAATGAATGATTTTTTGTTACTCTACTATTTTTTATTAACCTCCATAATTAAGCAATTATGTAGGAAGAATCATTATTGTTCCTAAAAACAGCTATTGCAGCGTAACTTCCTAACTAAATGTTGATTTATCAGGTTTTAGACTTGATAAATTATCATTACTATTGATAGCTTACATCATTTTGAAAGTCAGCTTTCAAATATGGTGAGGTTCACCATGTTTAATTGCCTTCTAGAGATAAATTTTTTTTAAATGGTGCATAAGAGTTATACAGAGAAGTGGATTTCATTGCAGCATATTTGTTATGCATATAATAATTTGAATCAATTTCACTTCTCAATACCATCCCTGGCCCTTCCTTCGTCTCTCCATTACCTTATGAATCTTCTATTTCCATGAGATTCTTTTTCTCCTTTTATTTCTCCATAGCTTCCACATGTGAGATAAAACATAGGACCCTTAACTTTCTGAATCTGCCTTATGTTGCTTAACATGATTCTCTCCAGTTTCATCCATTTCATGCAGATGACATAAATTTGTTCTTTCTGGTTGAATAAAATTCCATTGTGCATACATATCACATTTTCTCTACCCATTCATCTGTTAACAGACACTGAGACTGATCTCATAACTTGGCTATTGTGAATTGTGCTACTGTAAACATGAAAATGCATGTATCTCTAAAGCATGCTGTCTTTAATTCATATTGGATAAATACCAAGGCACTATAGCTGGATCATACTGTGGTTAGATTCCTAGTTTTTCCATACTGATTTTTGTAGTGGATGTATTAACTTACATTTTCACCAATAGCATATTAAGAGTTCCTTTTCCCCTGCATACTTGCCAGAATTTATTGTTATTTGTATTCTTGTGATTGCCATTCTAATTGTAGTCAGATAAAAATCCCAGCATAGTTTTGATTTGCATTTCCCTTATGGTTAAAGATGTTAAATATTTTTCATATAATTATTGGACTTCAAAACTCCTGGAAGAAAACAGGAGAAACACTCCAACATAGGGGCAGGCAGAGGCAATGAATTCCTTACTAGGATTCCTATAGCTCAGAAAATAGTACCAAGTATCAAAAAAATGGATGGCATCAAATTTAAAAGCACAGCAAAGGGAACAATTAAAAGTGTGAAGAGAGAGAATACAGAAAGGGAGAAAATCTTTGCCAGTTACTTTTCTAATGAAGGATTAATATCCAGAATATATGGAGAACTCCAAAAACTTATTATTAGAAAAACAACCCAATCAATAATAGGCAAATAATCAAAATAGATATTTTTCAAAAGAAGTAGAAATCAAATTTTTAATGACAATGTTAATGTATAAAAGCTAATAAAAAAAGCAACTAGCATTTTTTTATCATTTTTAGAGATTCAGCATATATTCATGTAATCGTTACATAAGTCAAGAATTAGAACATTTCCAGCACATCTTGGAAAATTTCCTGTCATTTTCTTGTGTCCACTGAACTAGTTACGCACCTGCAAAGGTAGCTAATATGCTGATTTATTTTACAATAGATCAGTTTTGCTTATTCTTGAGCTATATGCAATTGGAATTTTGTGGTGTACACTCTTTTCTATCTGGTTTATTTTGTTCAACAGTCTGTGAGATGTGTCTTATGTCATATGGAGGTAATTTACTCATTTTGTTGCTATATAATATTCTACTTTATTCATTTTTATGCTCTATAGTGTTGTATTTTATTGACATTCCACACTTTTATTTGTCAGTTTAATATTGGGCATTTGTAATTTGCAATTTGTTTACTAGTTACTTATGAAAAAAGTAGCCTTGCATGTGTTTTTTTTTACATTTTTATTTGTTGGGTGCAGGAGATTTAACCCAGTGGCAATTTACCACCGAGCTATACCCTCAGTCTTTTTATTTTTTTTATTTTTATTCTTTGTGGTAATGGGAATTGAACTCAGGTACACTCAACCACTGAGCCACGTCCCCAGCCCTATTTTGTGTTTTATGTAGAAACAGGGTCTCATTGAGTTGCTTAGTGCCTCACTTGCTGAGGCTGGCTTTGAACTCGCGATTCTCCTATCTCAGCCTCCCAAAGTGCTGGGATTATAGGCGTGTGCCACCGTGTCTGGCTCTTCATTCCTTTTTATTCCGAGATGGTCTAACTATGTTGCTTAGGGCCTTACTAAATTGCTGAGGCTGGCTTTGAACTTGTGATCCTCTTGTCTCAGCCTACTTAGCCACAGGTATTACAGGTGTGCATCACTATGCTCAGCTCTTTCACATAATTTGATGGACATATTCATTATTTTTTCATGGAAATATACCTGGAAATATGGTTTCTGGGTCAAAAGATAAACTTGCGATTAATTTTATTAGGAAATATAAGATGATTTTCTAAAGTATTTTTGTCAATTTATACTTTCACCACTAACATATAAAATTTTGCCTTACTCCATTCTTTTGTCTTTTATTTATACTTAGTATTTATAATTTTGGTAACTCTGTTAAGTGTATGGTTAGCATTGAAAATGTTTTTATACAGGTAATATACTCAAATGAGATAAACTCCATAAAATAATTTGTGTGTTGATGATAATTTTTTCAAAAAAATCCCAGTGAGAAAAAGCAGCAAAATCACAAACTATGTTATTTACATTTTGGACACAATAATAAAACATTTCTGTTGTATATTAAGAGGATAATATACAGTACCTTCTTTCCACTCATTAATTCAAATTGCTTGAGAAATAAAATCTAAGATACAGAAATATGAAGAAATTATTATCTTCATTATAAGGCTAAAGCTGTTTGGATTCTATCACTCTAGATTTAAAGTCATTGTACCCACCTTAATTAGACAGTTGTACCCACTGGCAGATTACAGATCTCTGTAAGAGAGAGGATTTGTCCACCTATGGGCAAAACAAATACACATCTATTGCATGTTAAACAGGTTCTGAAAGAAAAAGAAAAAAAGCTGAAGAAATAGACTAAGTTCATCCTTTGATTCTTTGAATATTAAGTTAGATAATTCCTGATAAATAGAGAGAATGCAGAGCAGAGAAAATTTACAGGAGTACTGGAATTATTCCTGTATTTGAAGTCTCTCTTTATATACGGTTATAAAAAGCAAGAGAATTTTTTTTCACCTGTCTTTTCCTAAAAGGTATACTTCTTCATTCCACCACATTATTAAGACTACTATTTGTATTACCCAAATATGTCCTTATGTGAACATCTCTAATAAAGCCTTTTTAAGGTAATATATATCATTTAAATAGGCAGACTAAATATTATATCTATAACTATTTTTATAGAATATACAAAGTTCACTATTTGAAGAAAATCAATCTGATGGAACTTGGAATCAAGGGCACTAGATTCAGCAGAGGTAAAGACAGATCACAAAAACAGGAGAATTAAGGAAAAACTACATATTTAATGAAAAGACTTCTAGTCTTTTAGCCTCACACAACATACAGTAAGCCAGTCTTCTATTTTCAGTGTAAGAGAAAGATGGTTCCTATCCAGGAAAATGAATACCCAAGAGTAAATTCTTCCTTTCATTCTACTCTGTAATGAATCCCGTGGATTGACAAGTACAACCCATATACACTGAGACCACTACTAAATTTTTATTCATTCTAACAATCTTTTTCTACTATTCTTGTTTAACGAAATTAATGTTATGATTGGATTTAGGTTTATTGTTTTCAGTTTTTTCCAATTCGCAGGAATTTTACTTTACCTTTTGCTGTAGGAATGCAATACAGATTTCCATACTTCACACTGTGCTGATATACTCTACTTAATGTAAATGGCAACAATTGCACAAACTTACAGGTTCATTTATTAACACCACCATCATTTATGCTGTAGTTTCATTTATGATATAACTGTTTGTTATTAACCTCAAAATATTAGCAATTTTAAAAACATAACACATGACTTTTAAAGAAATTAAAATAAAATTTATTTTATATTTATCTGCATAAATACAATTCTTGATGGTCTTCATTGCTTCCTGAAAATGTTTCCTTGTGATATCATACCTATTCAGACTAAAGAATCTAATTTTAGTGTGTGCGTGCTGGCAAAGGATTTTCTTAATTTTGGATTATCTAAATGTTATTCACTTTTACATTTAAGGAATATTTTCCACAGATGCCTAGTTTTTCCTAAAGACATGATTCTACTACATTTAAAATTCCATTGTTTCTGATGAAAAATACACAGTGTTTGAAATTGTTCCTATGTTTGATTGTATATTTTCCTCTTCATTTTTAAAATTTTTGTCTTTATCTTTGTTCATCTCAGTATAACTGTGATGTAATTCACTTGATATTTATTCTGCATTTTGGACTAATGACCTTTAAAATTATGAATTTATGATACTTTGGGATAATTTTGGCAATTTTTTTCAAATTATTTTACTAATCCTTTTCTTCCCCCGGTGCTTCGGGGATTTCAATTGCTTATGCATTAGAAGTTTCATATCTCAAATACTTTAGACTTTGTTCATCAATTGGGGATTTATTTTTTTCTGTGAATATTTCAGATTAGATAATTAATATTGCTTTATCTTCAAGTCTACTAAACTTTTTATATATTATTTGTGCTTTTTTGCTTAGCCCATTCAGGTATATTTATTTAACATATTTTATTTTTTAATTGTAGAATTTCTACTTGATTTCTTTATAGTTTCTGTTTTTCTGCTAAGATTTTCCATTTGTTCCTTTATTTTAAGTATATTTGCCTTTATATCATTGAAAAGAGCTCTAATACCTGTCTTAAAGTGTTTTTCTTTTGAATTTTGCACCTAAGGTTTGGTATATACTTATTACCTTCTGTTATTCTAACTATGCTATTCTAACTCAATGAACAAAACAAACCAATAATCTTCCCTTGTGAATTCTAAGTTCTAATGGGAAAAGGCTGATAATATGCCAGTTAAGTAAATTATATTACACAGTAAAAAATAATGATTACTACAGAGAAAAGTAAAGCAAGATGCTAAAATAATCTTGCAACATTAAACAGGGTCATTAGAGAAGATATTACTAAAAATGATATTTGAGCAAAGACTTGAAGATGAGCAATGAGACATGCCACATGCCCATATCTGAGATGAAAGCTCTAGGCAGAATGAACAAAAAGAGAAACTGCCATTGAGTAAGAGACTTCCTGTTGTGTTTAGGGGATCCATCTGCCTGTTTGCCTGAAGCAGAATGAAGGGGGAAGTGAAGTACAGAAGGAAGTCAGGTAAGTAAAGGGAGGCCAAATCCTATACTGAATTGAAGTCTTTGTTATAGATGCTGGATTTTACCTTTAAACAGATTCGTTATTGGGCTTTTAGCAGAGAAATATTATCTGACTTCTTCAAAATAGATTATTTCCATTAATATGTTGAAACATACTATAGAAGAGCAGGGTTAGGAGCAAGGGGCCAGGTCAGGGACTGATGAAATAATCTAGGAAAGGAAGGTAATGGTTGGGACCACAAGCACATAACATTTGAATTATAAGCAGTGAGTCTTATACACTTTAAGCGTGAAGTGAAACATATTTTGTGATTATATTGCAATTTGTGTGAAAAAGGAAAGAATGAAAGTTTACGTCCAAGATTTTGGTTTGATCATCCGGAAGAAAAGCACTATCAGTACCTAAAATGAGGAAGGCTATAGGTAGAATTTGTGTGAGACATGAACAAATAGAAATTTAAATTTTGGTCATGTTATGCTTGAGATATTTCATAGGTATTCTCTGGTGGAAATGTAAAGAGGGCAGAGATATATAGAAAGGTTGAAGTCAGAAAAATGAGTGGTTACCTGAAGGGAAATAGGACATAGAGTGTTTATAATGAAATAAATTACAGTGTGATGATATTTTGATAAGAATAATCTAATGGAGAATTAAAAATTGACACAGGTAAAAGATGTAAAAATTGTTGCATGTCCTTAAGTAAAGGAGAGGATATGAAGTCTTTGATAGAAGCATGTATAATTCACCATAACAACATGCAGGAGGCTGTACAGGTGGGTCTAGATGGTGTTATCAATAGAAATGGTGCCAAGAACTTGTAGAAACACTTTTCTCACATATGATATTTTACTCAATTAAATAGGAAGCAATGTCTTCAGCTGAATATGAACATGGAAAGACTTATAAATCTCTGTGCAAGGATTGAGGAAGAAACTCACCATCTACAAAAAAAAGTAAACAGATTAGTGTGATTCCACAGCTGCATTGAAGGCCTGGTAATAAGTAGAATACAGTAGAAACAATATTCAGAAAATAAGGGATATTCCTAGGAATTAGTACATTATACCAAAAATGCAAAATTCAATGGAAGAGCTGGAGAGAAACTTGAGGAAACTACCTAGAATATGAAGCCGAAAGATAAATAGCTATAAGATAAAAAAAAATTGCAAGTGTAGATGAGGTCTAATATTTAAATATAAACAGTTCCATAAAGAAATTAAAAAAACAATGTAGATAAAGGAATTATTAGAGAATTAAGAATACACAAAATTATTGAAATAATTTTCAATATGTCAATATGAAATGACATTTTGAAATGAAATGAAATGAAAATTTGCTTCCAGACAAAAAGAGTGAAGATAATAAGATGAAGGCCCTATTGATGTGATATGAAAATTCAATTCTGGAAGCCAGATGGCAAAGGAATAATGCCTTCAAACTTCTCAGTACATTTGTTTCTCAATTTAGAATTATTTACTTAGCCAACATATCTAACCAATATGAGGATGCAAAAAATACATTTGCAGACTTGCAAGTACTTAAAAATTATTTTTGATGTGACCTTTCTCAAGAATCTATTAACTAGTTGCTACATCATATGTAGAGCTATGAATAAAATGAAAGACTTTGAATAGGAAACAGGATATCCATCACAAGCAAAGGGCATCTTGCAGATGATGATGGTAAAGAAGGATTCCAGCATGAGCACATTTTTAGGCAGTCTGTGCAGATGCTGGATGAGGATGTCGAGCCCTGGAAACAACAATTAAAAGGAAAATATGAAAACCTAGAGCTCCTGATATGTGTGCAAATATAGCCACCAAATATCTCACCTGATTTCCTATAACTGCCTCCTCTTTTTTTTTTTTTCCTGTTTTTCCCTTAGCATGTCTCCACCTGCAATTTTGAGGACAGTAGCCAAGCAGATCTTCTTAAAACATAGGTCAGATCATAACACTTCCCTGCTCATGTTGTAATAAAAGTCAAAGCCAGAACAGTGACCTACAAGGCCCCATATTATGTGGACGCTGTTTCCCAGTACCATCCTCTACCCCTCACCTTCTTGCTCCGTCGGTTCTTTCCACACAAACCTCTACCATGCCAGGTGTATTTCCAGTTTGGGTCTTTTTTTTTTTTAATATTTTTTAGTTATAGATGGACTCAATGTCTTTATTTTGTCTATTTATTTTTATGTGGTGCCTCACATGTGCAAGGCAAGCACTCTGCCACTGAGCCACAACCCCAGCTCTCCAGTTTGGGTCTTTTGAACTGAGTTCTTTAAGAGATTTTGCCTCTTTTCCATCTCTTCTCAAAAGTTGCCTTTTAAAAGACCTACCTCTATTCTCCATTGGATAATGAGTTCTGCATTCTACCCATCAGCCCAAATCCTACATTTTTGTCCCCATAGATTTTAACCTGTCTAACATTACAAATAGTGTACTTATTTATTATAATATTCTGTATTAGCTGCCTCAGTACCTAGACTGTGAGCTCCAAATGGTCATAAAACTTTCTATGGGATTCTGTTATGTCTCAGATTCTCCAAGCACTTTAAAGGCACTCAGTGAATCTTTTTCAGTGACTTATATTTGTACCAAAGTTTGGGTATTAAACAAATGAAAAATATTTTATTAATCAATTTTAAGTAAAATTAAAGTTTGTATAAGAAATGAAATAAAATCATAGTTCACTACTTCACTCAACTTTGAAATTATTTATACAGTATTAGAAATGTAAACTGTATATTGCTATGAACAAAATTGGTTATGTAAGCTTAAAAGAAGAAGGGTGAAAGAATAGTGTGGGGGGTATTCACATAATAAAAAAAAGAACTAAATCTTGCAGATGATGATGGTAAAGAAGAATCCCAGCATGAGCTCATTTTTAGGCAGTCAAAGCATAGTACATATCTAGCTGAAAAATTGGAGTTGCAAACACTGTAAAAAGTATTTCAATAAAACAATAGTGACAGGTTTTTTCTAGGAAGTGAGAATTGAAGAATTTATGTCGGGAAAACATTTTTTTTAAATGAAGCTCATAAAAATAATTTTTTAAATATACATGAATAAAGTTGATTTTTAACATAAATTAACAAATATTTTAAAATACAATTGTTTATTTTTTTAACTATTCTTTCCAGTCACAGTCATAAGCTGTGTTTAATTAATGTCATGGTTCATAATCATTAAGTAAGTTAAGTCCTTTATTATTTAAAGATCCAGAACACCAACAAGTTAGTTTAGCCAGTTTACATATAAAATTGATCCACTTATTTAAACATAACCTATCTCTAAAGTTATATTACAAATAACCATAATCAACTAATTTAGTGTTTGTTAAAATGTAAATAAAATCATAAATTTCTAATCCATGCACAATTTGACATGATTATAATACATTTAATTCATACAGCTCTGCCATGGAGCAAGCAAGTTCGTCATTCTTTGATTGTTTAAGGTCATGATTTACATGCAGGTTCCACATGGTTATAACTTAGATTTGACTTAGAATAAGTTGCAAATTCCATCTCCTCAATCAAAGGACAAGAGAATAAAACATGAAAACTCCAGGAAAACTAAGATTCTAGGACATTAAAAATATGTGACAGAATTAACTTGTGAAAGATAAAGGAAATGAGGAAAATCCAAAGACAAATAGTTAGTTGAATGTTGAAATCTTTCTGCAAATATTTTGTAAGTGTGCTACTTAGCTGCAAAATCAAATCTACTAGGTGAATTGGAGTAAATGAAGTGTGTTCTTCAAATTACTCAATACGAGATTACAAGTTCATCATCTCAGTACTCAAAATGCTTATAGTTTTTCAACTGACCTGTGGATAGAGATGAAGGTATTAGGTTAGCTAAAGATTGTTTAAAATCTCATTTAATTTTATTTTCTCTAAATTGAATTCACAAAGAGAAATATTCATTTTTAGTAAACTTTAATTATAAACCAAGGCACTGATGAGAAGAAATAGATTCTCTTCATCTTCTCTTTGAAAGGTCAGCTGTCTCTCACATATCCTTCTCTAGTTTGAAGGCAGCATAAGATCACACGGTCTTACTTTACTCGACTTGCTCCTGATATATTACTTCTCTATCTATCAGTGGAACACCACGTACAGCATGTTGTTCACATAAGCTGTTATATACATCTTCCAGGAAAATATCCTAGTTTCTTTTAAGATTGCTCTTTCTTTTTTTTTTGCAATTATCTTTTTATTGATATATTACAGTACAAAGGCTACTAATACTCTTAAACAACTTTTAAAGTAGTGTTCATTCTGATCCCATAAGCATCTGCAACACAAAAGCCTGCTTTATGAGCATCTTTCATCCCAAGATCATTCTGTTCATTTCATGTCTGGTAAATGCAGAAATTCATCAATAAATTTATTTTTGTCTTACTTGATTGACTGTCCTGGCATTGCATAGACATAGCTTCACCTTGATGATTTTTCAAATAGAGGATTCATTGAACTCACACCTGATTATATCCACACTTGGAAACTCATATGAGTGCCATATTTACAGTTTCACTGTTCAATATGGTAGTCACTAGCCAAGTTTATCTTTTAAAATTTATATTTTAAAGCATTAAAAATTAAAGTTCCTCCATTGCACTAGCCACTTTTAAAGCACTCAGTAGAGACATGTGGCTACCATATTGGACAGTGCAAATATTAAACAATTCCAAAATTGAAGTCATTGACAAATTTCTAGAGACATATGACGTACTCAAACTGAATCACAAGGACATACACAATATAAACAGATCAATTTCAAGCAATGAAATAGAAGATGCTATCAAAAAGCTACTAATCAAGAAACGCCCAGGACCAGATGGATTCTCAGCCAAGTTCTACAAGATCTTTGAAGAAGAACTAACATCAATGCTCCCCAAATCATTCCATGAAATAGAAAAAGAGAAACTCTTCCAAACTCATTCTATGAGGCTAGTATCACCCTGACACCAAAACCAGACAAAGACATATCAAGAAATGAAAACTTCAGACCAATATCTCTGATGAACATAGATGCAAAAATGCTCAATAAAATTTTGGCAAATCACATAAAAAACATACTAAAAAGATAGTGCACCATAATCAAGTGAGGTTCATCCCAGGGATGCAAGGTTGGTTCAACATAAGGAAATCAATAAACATTATTCATCACACTGATAGACATAAAGACAAAAATCATATGATCATCTCAATAGATGCAGAAAAAGCATTTGACAAAATACAACACCCTTTTATGTGATTTGGTTGGGGGTGGCTATTGTCTTGATTTGTGGTAAATTTTCTCGTAAATATACTATGGCCACTTGGATGACTCTGGACAACAGAGGCTGGAACTCTATTCTATTTTTCCCACTGAGAATTTAATAAAGCTCACTCCAAGTAAAGATCCAAGCATCAGGATGAGACCAACCTGTGGTACTGACATCATTCTTACCTCCTAAATCCCCAGACTTTATTATCCTAACAAACTCTGCAAATTATCAGTGTATAACTTCACTTTATCCTAAACTTAAATCCAACTACAGCAAAATGGTTGAACAATTGCACAGGCCCCTTATTGACTAACCAGGGAGATATCTAGTGCAACTCTGTCATCCATGATAAACCTGGCTAGTGATTCGATGCTAATTTGAGTTTCACCTAGGGCTGCAAATTGAGCACCATAGCAGAAGTCAGGGGCAAATTTCTTAATACTTTTTTTCCAAATGGAGGATTCCCAATATGTGGGTAACTGAGTGTAACATGTATGTAAATAATGAGCTATTTATCCCTTCAGGAAGCTTTCTAAATAACCAAAACCAGTTACATTTTAGAGAGATCTCCATAATCATCTAGGACTACATGATAGACTGGTGGTGTTCTCTTAAATAAGTAAAGATCTCTGTGACCATCTGTAAAATTTAAGCCACTGTATTCTTAGGAGAGAAGTGGGTTAATGTCTGGCTTCTGTAGAAGCAGTAAAATTACTGGGATTTATATAGAAATAAAATGGTATATGTAGTTGATAGGACAGACTAAATGGTTATGATATGAGTTGAGTGGCATAGGTTGTCATTTCTTCCAAAATAGCCTCTCAACTAACTAATATGCCATTAAGTTTCCAGTTTGACTTTAGTATTTGAGTTTAGTTCTAGGTTTTGGAGAGAAATTTAGAGAGTAGTCAGTTCAACTTGTCCAGCTTGTCTTTATCACCAGCTGTGCGCTACGTATTTGCTCCAAGGAGAAAACAGTACACTGTGGTGGAAGTGGGACTTCATCCAGGGAAATTATTCTTGGGAGGTGCAGGATCCAGGGCTCAATACTGCTGCTTCCAATAAAATCAATGAGAAGGTCAATCAAATTATGATTAGATCAGAGGCATCTGTAAATGATGTATGTCCAAGCCAGCAGTCAGTTAAATTTAAGGAGTTTGCAATAGTTTGGGAGAGACACACAGGGCATTTTCCTTTTTTATAAAAAGGTTGAGGGCAAAGGAATGGAAAGAAAAATGATCATTAATATTCCCTCTCTGTCATACCTACCAGCATCTAAGGCATTTCTCTTCAGATGCCCCAAGACCACAAAAATCAATGTGTTTCCTTAAAGTAGCTATAACTCCACTGTTTTTCCAATAATTCCCTATTCACATTAAGAACTTTTGTCCAGAAAAATTAAGTGCAAAAGAGGAAATAGCACTTTCATAAAACAACCAGAATTAAATTTGAGTCCTCCCTTTCCCCTTTGGCTGGGCTGCCAGCTGGAGGGTTCACCAGCCATGCTGGCTTAGGATTCCTATGAGAGGAAAAGGACACATCTTGCCTAGAAATGATATGAATACTCTGAATTTTCATCATTTCCATAAATGCCTTTTACTCTTTTCACATTATTTTCTTCTAACCCAACCTCCCTTGGGTAACACCCATTATTTCTAAGTATAAATATCTCCATCAGAAATTCTTTCATCCCTCTAGATCAAGTTGTTCTATTTTCTTCTACAGCTATTTTCTATAATGTGTACAACTGCCTTCTTAGATCCCCAAATTTTCTATTCTAGTCTCTACTGGTTTAGATTACATTTTTAATACAGGACCCAACATATAACTGGTTGTAATAATATATATATGTATATATATATGAAATATTATATATATGAATATATATAATAAATAAATAAAATATTTACAGGAAAATTTCAAATTTTTATTAAAATTCTTAAAAGGAATAAGCTATATCTCAGCAGTTTAGATAAAAGTCCATAAAATTCTATATGCATTTGTGTACTTGTTGAACTATTCTTTATAATAACAGAAATTGTAACTAAATGTTTATCAGTGGAAAAATTATTGAATAAATATGAGGTATTCGTGTCCTAGAATATCATGCAACTATGGCAAAGTAAAAGTACATACATTGAGATAACAAATCCAACACATATGTAAAAGAATATAAAATTATAGATTATTATGTAGAACATGAGCACATTGCTATTTTTTAGAAATAAAGTATCTACATGCAGATATGTAAAGAAATGACAGAAAAAAAAGGATGGAGATAAGATAGAGATTAGCAAAATCCAGGGAAAAGGCAGAAGTCTGTTTCCATTCTAGAAGAAGTTACTTCTGAAGATGAATTGAAGTTGGTTGGAATGTCTTTGTTTTTTTCTTTATATCTTACTTCCTGCCCCCACCATAAAAGAAAAAGTTTTGGAAACAGTTTAATACATTTTATTTTCTTATTCTTATTTTTAAAATACTATAAGTACCAAAATTTTAAGAGGAAACTAAATAGAATATTAACTACTATTTTTGTGAAATTGAATTAAAGATACTCATTTTATTACTTGCATTCCATTCCTTGTTCACTTTTCCTTCAATAAGTTTACTTATTAAATAAAAGTTATCTAAGAACATTTATTTGCAAAAACTGTGAATGCAATAAGGATGATTGCTAGCTCTATGGTGCTTTTGTATTTTCACCCATTCATCTTTAAGTAAATTGTGATACGAGTCATAAGTTTGTGTTTGACTGTCACCTGTGCATATTTATGGCAGCAGGATCAAAATAGAAATGATGAAACTAATGTTTATATTCGCCATATAAATCATTAAAAAGTGTTTCTCTGTGTTTCTTTGCCATCGGAAGTAGATGTAACACCTGTATTTAAGTATCCTTTATAATAGTTTGAATACTCATCTTCCTTATTTCCACAGTGCCTGGGCTTGTGTTAGGCACAGGTGGGTTTAACAAAGTTTATTGAGCAAAATAATTGAATAAACATAAGACTAAAACCAAATCAATTAAAAAGAAAAAAATTAATTTCCCTAGGGAGTTTTTTACAGAAACAAATTTTATAGCTCAAGGGAAATACCCATTTTGGAGTTGAACTCTTTAGGGCTGAAGCTGCATGGGGTATGGTGATAAATATGTTTCTTTAAGGTTGCCTTTGTCTAACTGTTAGCAACTCACCAGGTGGCTGCAACTGTGGGAAAATATTTAGTTCTTAAGCATTTCAGTCAGTGTAGTAGTTCTTTAAACAGTGAAAAATAGCAAACATTTTCCCATAGTTTATAGCCTTTTTCTTAATAGGTTTTCCAGTGGGAGTGAGATCTCCTATTTAGTTAACATTTAGTTAATGTTATTTTTCTAATTATCCAATAGGAGTAATTTAAAATGTCTTAATTTTTAATCAAATTTTCTTTTCACCACAGCATGACAACTTTTTCAAATGCATAGTTTCATATTTCTCAACTACTCAACTGTTCAAAAACTGCATTTCTTTTAAATTGTGAATTTAGCCAACATTATTGATTCTGGTCTTAATCTACACTAAAACAACCCTAGCTTTCACAGCTACCTACTTTATAGTATTAATCCAAGCAAAGCATTAGGATCTTTGTGTTTTCCAGCTATTTTTGACCTTTGCTTTTTTTATGGTTTAGATGTGGTGTCCCCCAAAAAACTCACGTGTGAGACAATGCAAGGTTTGGAGGAAAAATGATTGAGTTCTAGCCTTAAACCAATCAGTAAATTAAACCCTGATGAGATTAACTAAGTGTTAACTGGAGGCAGGTGGAGTGTGGCTGGAGGAAGTGGTTTATCGGGGTGTGGCTATGGAGTATATATTTTGTATCTGGAGCATGGAGTCTCTCTCTCTGCTTTCTGAGAGCTGGTTCCCTCAACCACACTCTTCTTGCATGATGTTCTGCCTCCCCTTGAGCCGCGAGGAAGGAAGCCAGCCACTTATGGATTGAGACCTCTGAAACTGTGAGCCCCTAAATAAACCTTTCCTCCTCTACAGCTGTTCTGGTTGGGTCCTTCATTCGCAGCAGTGAAAAAGCTGACTAAAACAGCTTTCATCTTTCTCCATCCTAAGCAATATCTTAACATCTGCTTGTTAAAATCTATCTATTCTATGAAGTCCTGTCAAATGCCACTTCTCCTTGAAACTTAATTGATTCTTCTTATTCAAAAGTGATTTCCTTCTTTTGAAAATTCATAACATAGTTTTTATTTACATTTAATGTGATTTACACTTGGAAATCTGTCTTCACCTTCTTATTTCTTTTAATACTTTTCATTATTTGATACTGATTAAAACATTTATCAAGCATTAACTAAGTGATTTCTGTATGATGCTGACCATTTCTAGGCACTGAGGGAATCATATGATCATGAGAGTCTTTGTCTTTAAGGAGATTACCATTTGAGGTTTGCATGCAATTCTTTCCAAATTTATCTGACGTTGGTCTGGATGAAAACAACTTTGAGGAAAGAGACTTAGTCATATTTATTCTTGGATACCCCTTTGCTTGGCCCATAATAAGCATCACAATAGTATTTATCAAATAGATAATTTGCATTTATATAATGTCTTATCATTTGCCAAATGCATTATACTACAGGCTCTCTTTTAATATTTATTGCAACTAAGATATATGCTATTAATTCAATTTTTAAAATACCACTCAAATTCCAATGCTCATTTATTTATATCAAAAAGCATAAAGAAAATTTTCAAAGATTTCTTTCATAGAAAAACTATAAGTATCTACAATTATATAGTCAAGACATCAGAAGTTGCATAGATCAAATACCATAATCATTTTCTACCAGAATAGCCCATGTAATCATGCTAAAATAATCACAATTATTTGAAAATAGGCATCAATTTCACATGTATTTTCAAATCATTTCTCACAAAAATGGTAACAAAAAAGCAGAAAAATAAAAACTTTTGAAATAGATGTTCAATGTGATGACATTAATAATAACTATTATTATTATTATTATAAATATTTGACCTTATAATAACTACAGAACATGTATTAACATGTAAAAATTTTATTTTAAAACTTCAAAAAAGAATTCAATCATTGAACTAATTCACAGATATATGTCTAATACTAACCTTCTGGGTTTAGAGAATGTTTTTCATTCTTCTCTATGACCCATCACTTTCATGACACTATACTCTCTTGATCCCTCTCCATCTTCACTTCCTGAGTGAATCCTAACATCTTGCACATGACCATCACCAGTTTAAGTTCCTCAGGATTCTGCACTAGACCTCTGATCTTCTGACTTGATTTTCTACAAAGGTAGATATATATACTTCCATAACTTTAATTACAAAGTCATACTTCAATCTTTGACAAATGTCTAGTTCTAATGCTGATTCACTTTCTGAGCTCCAACCTGTACTAGAGAATGACTTAGAGACTAATAAAAAAATATTATGAGTTTTATGTTCCAAAGAACTAGCTGTGACTCACTCTGATAGATGTTCTAGTTGCATGAAGTCATAGAGTATCATGTAGGCTGTTGCAAGATTTTATTTTTTAGGCTGGGGTTGTGGCTCAGTGGTAGAGCACTTGTCTAATATGCATGAGGCACTGGGTTCAATCCCCAGTACCAAATAAAAAAGCTAAATAAACAAAATAAAGGTATTGTGTCCATCTACAACTAAAAATATAAAAAGTTTAAAAAAAAAAAAAAGAAGAAAAGAGATTTTGTTTTTCCTTCAAGTGAAATAGTGAAAGCAGAAGATTGACATGATATCTTGAATCACTCGTCTTGGCTGCTTTGGTAGGAAAGACTGTATGTGTCAAGAACAGGGGAAAACTTCCAAAAAACATAGACAGAGACCATTTAGGACAGAAGGCCGAACTGACATGCTTTGCTGATATATTAGAAAAAAAAGAGAGTAATTGAGGGTGAATCTAATATTTTTTGGTCTGTGTATCTAGAAATATGGAGTTGTCATTTATTGAGATGTAGAAAACTACAGAAAAAAGAAATTCTAAAGAACAAAATTGGGATTTCACTTTGGAATTTAGTTTTAAATGTCTAGTATCCTATGTGTTCACCCCTTAATACTTTATTTATTTATTTATTTATTTATTTATTTATTTATTTATTTTTATACTTTATTTTTTTTCTCAAAAGTTGCATTTTAATACATGTTATCAAACATAACAGAAAAAAACAAATTTTCAGAAGCTGTACACACTATTCACCGAAAACATTTGTTGAGGCAAATAGAAAAAAAATTGTTACAATCATAATTTTTCTAACTTTGCACAAACTTATAAGCAGATTACATTCTTCATATTAAACATCTTTATATGCACTTTCAATGAACAGTATATATATATATATATACAGCTATCTCATACTAGACAAAGGTGCCAAAAACATTCATTGGAGAAAAGATAGCCTTTTCAACAAATGGTGCTGGGAAAACTGGAAATCCATATGCAGTAAAATGAAACTAAATCCCTATCTCTCACCATGCACAAAACTCAACTCAAAGTGGATCAAAGACCTAGGAATTAGACCAGAGACTCTGCGTCTAATTGAGGAGAAAGTAGGTCCAAATCTTCATCACGTGGGATTAGGCCCCGAATTCCTTAACAAGACACCTATAGCACAAGAAATAAAAGCAAGAATCAATAAATGGGATGGACTTAAACGAAAAAGCTTCTTCTCAGCAAGAGAAACTATCAATGAAGTGAACAGAGAACCCTTAATACTTTTTTAAAAATTATTTTTAGTTGTCAATGGATCTTTTATTTTATTTATTTATTTATATGCGGTACTGCAGATCTAACCCAGGGCCTCACACGTGCCAGGCAAGTGCTCTACCACTGAGCCACAATCTCAGCCCTGTAATATTATCTTGATCTTCTATGTCTCTCAGTAGATAGTGGGTCAATAGCCTCTGTCTGTTCACATGTATGTAATATGACATATGCCTCACACTGCTTACAGTGTCACCAAATATATTGAGCCTAGGTCCTTATTTTGGGAGAGAGAGAAGAAGAAAGAAGTGAGAGGGAGATGATGGAGGAGAACAACAATTCTATAAAGAAAGAAGGATAGCTGAGAAAGAAGGCATCTGGAAAGCTGATGTGAAGGAACTGAGGCATGACATCTAGCTGATGGACTGTAGAATATTTTTCCTTGATCCAGAAGTCCCTATTCAGTAAGGAGAATTGTAAGAACTAGGGAATATCTCCTTTGAAAATGTCCATGTACCATTTCCTAACTTACATGAAAGAAAACCAAGAGACAGTTCACATATGAGAAGACTTAGTGTGGACACAACAATGAGAAGATGCTAAAAGTGAGATACAAGAAAGACCAGGCTGTCAAGTATAACCATGTCAGTGATTCTGAAGACAGCTTGTCTAGCTCTGCCTCTTACATTATGGTACTTTATGACTGGTTGGAGCTGGCAGGTTTTCATCATTAGTAGGGTTTAGTTTCTGCTTTAAAAATGTAAAGGTAAATCTATTTATATCTTCTTAGTTGTATCTATTGATATTGAATGATACAAAGCTCGCCTTTCAGGATAACCAAAGATATTACACCTGTCAGTATTATTGATTTTCTTTTTTGTCTAATCTTCACTGAACAGAGATAATCACAATAATTGTATGTTATTTTAATGATGGTGTAAATTTATTGGTATTTTCCCCTCAGGTAGTGAACTCAAAGTGAAGCTCTTAGACTTCTGGTGAGAAACACTATGGTTTCTTCATAGACCAGCCTGTTACACCCCACAGTAGCCTGCCCATTATTCATTCTCTCTTTTCAGGAGATAAAATAACAAGCTTTTTACTCTCTTGCTGTGCGTGTTGATACTCCTAAGATGGCCTATTGAGAGAAACTGCTCTTTCCTAAAGTAGATGTTAGAGTTTCAGGGGAAGGTCCCAGCCCCTTCAGATGTTCGCCTTCTTTAATGAGGTAGGTAAGGGGTAGGAAGAAAAGGCCACCAGCATCCACCTGGGAACACCTTGTTTTCTTACAAAGAACTAATGGCTTGCACCCAGGTCCTTATCTTCTTTTAACACTTATGATGTAGGTGTCTGAGAAAGACAATATATATCATTCTGCATGGCAGAAATTATTTCTACATATTTCTGTATTATAAACAACTTTAAGGATCTGTGATAACAACCTAGGAGGAAACATAAAAATCCTTTTTCCTCCATTAGTTGGAGAGCTGACCTAACTAGTCAGTAAAACAAAGGTACTGTTGAATTCTCTTAATCCTGTAAGATAAATAGGTTAGCAACATTAAACTTGGGGTAGATGGGTATATTAACCTTAGACTACATGGGAGTTTGCTAAACTCCTTCTTGTGCCAAGTAGTTTTGCAGTTCTATTGTTTCATTAATTGTTTTTCTCCCTTGGACTTCAACTTTAACATCATTTCCTCTGAGACCTCTTCCTTTATCCTCTAAATCAAAAGTATAAACTTTTCCTCTGCATCCTCCCAGTATCTTATACTTCCTTAGTACTTGGCCCTTGGTATTTAGATTCACTGTGTACTGATGTGTATTCTGCCTTATATGACAAACTCTTTGGGAGCAAGTTCAATATCATACTAACCTTTATTTTATAAGTGCTTAATCTAGTGCCAGACCCACAGAACGAGTATTTTTTTTTAAAGTGTTGAATATTGAATTAGTCCTTTCCCCTTTCTACTGGCAGTTAAGAAGAGATATCAGTTGAATCAGTTATAAGAGTAGATATAGCCTAACCTAAAACTGACCACACTTGACAGTGTGGTCAAGTTTAAATACATTTAAAATGGTGTTCAAATAATTTGTGTATTTCATTACTGTTTTACCTGTTTTCCCATATTTTAGGGTCTTCTTGCTCTTGTCATGTTATCTCTGAGAGCAATCCTTAATACAGTCTAGTGCTCCCTCTGAAGAACATGTGTAACATTAAGTGGGGAGATAACATGGTGGGTGACACAGTCCATGTTATTGCTCCAAAGAATATTCTTCCTGTTCTATCACACATCTTAAACTATTATAATCTCCTCCCAGCTTAAGTTTATTTCTCCTAGAATGCATTTAAGAGTATTTTATAAATTTGTAGCACTTACTTATTACAGAATTAAAATTGTTCCCTTTTTGTTTTTGACATTTTTGTATTTTCTGGACTGGAACTTCCCACTTTGTTGATGGGAAGAGCAATGTCTGTATTCTGGCTTATTCTGATTAGCAATTGATTTTATACACAGGGAATAAACCAATAAGGTTGGTTAAACATTTTATTGACTGGCTAATTCTTTGGGAAAAATAAGTCTTCCTTGGTGCGTTTTTTGGAGAAGGTGGAGACAGTGCAAATAGTTAAGAAAAGGCCATTCATAATTCTGCATATCAGTCATAAAATATAACATACTCAAACTGAATAATTTGATAAGAGTTTAATAAAGGTACTATTAACAAAAGTTCATTTATAACCACAACATTAGGCTAATTCCTTGCTCTGGGGTTAGTAACAGTGGGGAACAAAGAGGCAGGAATAACTAGAACCTGCAGACAGAGAGCTGCAGATAGGTCTGAGTGGCCTTCAATAAAAGATTGAGCCCACTCATAGCATATCCATAGGAAATGGGTTTTCTCCCTCATCTCTCTTCCCCTAGTCTCCAGTCAGTATCTCAGTGTAGCTAAATAGAGCTAGAATTCAGAGAGGGAACAAAGTTCATCAAGGTAATTCTCACAGATCCATCTCCTGGAGCACAAATCAAGTCAGAGAAGGTGTGAGAGTAGACCTAGAGGGACAGACAAGAGTTTTCCAGTATAGTGTAGTTCCAGTAGAACTTCCAACCTACTGCTGTCAATTAACCTTCAAGTTTATTGGAAACAATCATAATTACCTTAGTCTAAGTTGTCATGCACCCAGTTCCAGGTCCTTTTGCTAAAGTCAATGACTGTACCTAAAGAAAAGGGGAACAGTAAAAACATCAAGCTCCTGAATGCCTCCTTTGCATTCCCCAAACCGAGCCAGGCTAAGGGAACAAAGAGGGTAAACCTGGGCTGAGAAGTCCAGACACATTATCTTGAAGTACAGTGCTTTCTCTTTTGCACACTAGGAACTAGGGCAAGTTAGTGCTATCTGTGGAAAGCTACTTTCTTGAATGTACACTGGAACAGTTTCTCCTTGGATTGTTGGTCACACAATCAAATGAAGCAAGCTAATTCTGATGATTTCACTGCTTCTGCAGCCTGATATAAAACCTGTGAATGGGGATAGCATGAAACTGAGGGCACTGTGGAAAAGAGAAGTGTCACATGTCTAGTTAGACACTATGGGACAGCACATTAAGGGGAGAGGAAGCACTGCTTGGGATGGAGATGGACGGATGAAGATGCTCTCAGCATGTTGCTACTGAACTCTTCTTGGGGCAGTCACTGACCCCTTGTAAGCTTTCCCCAATAAGCTATGTATCTCCCATGCTGCCCCCAGGCACTTTTCTTGGCCTGTTGGTAACCCACCCCACTGCCTAGCACAACTGGGCTATGGATAAGACAATGACTGGCTCTTTTCTAGAAGCACTCACTCTACAAGTTCTTGGTTGACAGCTCTCATAGGTGTGTTTTCAAAGGCTTCTTATAGCCACTACACTATTACTTTTTACTTATTACACAGATTTCTACAATTGGAGAAGATGTGCTATCTCATTGCCTTTTCCTACCATCTAGCAAGTTTATGTCATTGCTGTCATAACGCCTCACCCTGTTATATTGTCCCTTTGATATGTGGTTTCTCTGGGGCAAGGGATTAATTTCAAATAGACACTAGCTTTAACTCTTGGATACTAGATTGAAATTTCCACAAATAATTTATATTAGCATATATTTTTGCATGTTTAACCTTTTACCTCAGTAAGAGGTCAATAAATCTTGTTTAATAAAACTGAATATGAATTGTTTTCACTCTTTTTTTCCTTCATTTTGACAGTTAGAAAAATTTATTCTAATGTACTCTCTTTGAACTTTTCAAAGGGTGACCAAATCATTTTCACTTCTTTATCAAAACTTCTGTCTTACTATATTTTTCATATGAAATATAGGCCAAAATAAGGAATTCCTATAGAGCTTGAGACTTCTTGGGAAATGCATTATCAAACAGCAAAAGTGAGTGAGGAAAAGAAGTACATAAAATGCAGGACATACATTTCCAAGCTATCCAAAACTCCACAATAAAGCATAGCCATAACTCAGTCACATAAGACATTTGGACATGATGTTCAGAGCCATGTGGTCTTGCAACAGTTACCTCAGGAAAGAAAGGAAAATCATTTATGCACAGGCTTCATGATCTTGTCTTCTATTTCTCACCAGCCAACAATTTGACACAATATTTACTCCCTTAGACTTCTAGGGTTTATCTACCAGACATAGGAGTTAGCTGTTCTAAAAGTTGTATCTAATGTCCTAAAGAGTGAAACTTTATTTAAATTCCAGATAGCAGAAGAACCCTGGCCTCTTTAGAGATTTATGTCTGGCTTGGCCAAGTAAATGGCTAAAGCTCTCATTATGTTGGGGCCAAGGGTAAAGTCAGTCAGACTTTGACTTCAGTCAGGCATGGCAAAGACAGATGTCAGTATTACATAGGGTAACATGATGAATGGCTTAGGGTAGGAAGATTATCTGTCTATCAACTGTGGAGCAAAATGAATGTAGGGAACAAAAATTGATTCACTCAGATTCACATATGTACTACCATGTCTGGTTTGATGATAACATGAAAAACTAATAACTGGGGGTCATCATGTCTTCTTTGAACCAAGAGGGAAATTTCAATTTTTTAAAGGTGCTGGAGGAATATACCAATATCTTAAAACCATTTGGAGTTACAAATTTATACCACTCTCTACTTTTCCAAGTCATGCAGCCCTTCTAGAGCTGTTCATCTAAAATCTATATGCATTTTTGGTCTACCTAGAACTAGAGTAGGAGGAACAACAAAATCAGTACTGTTTACTATAGTAAGCTTTAAACACTTGCACTTATTGTAAAGTATAAATTCTTGTCCTGCCCAGAGTAAAATAAATGAAACACATCTCCAACAAATTCTTCAATTCAAAATATTCTCAACAGGAGAAGCAGTGACTACAGCAGTCTTTGTTAGTTTCCCTACAGAATTTCTTTCTGTAATTACAGGAAAACCCCACACATAGGCCAATCACAATTATACTAACAACTTATATTTATGAAACACTTAACTTTTTGAATAATACCATCATTAAGGAAACAAAAAGTAGTTTTGACAATTGCTATTTCCTGAGAAATAGGAATATTCTTGATTGTATACATAGTTTTTAAAGAATTCTTTGTGTATAAACTCATCAAAATGTTTTATTTTTAAATTTCTTTTTTATATTTTGCATTGATATAGTAGTCCTATTTTTTCAGCATATGTAATTTGCCATAGCAAATCATTAGAAATAGAAGTACTCCATTCTTTCTCTGTTTGCATTGTATTCTTTCTTGAAACTAACCAAATTCAAGCCAAATGGATATGACTCCATTAAAACTATTGTTGCCGCAATTCCCAGATCTTTCACAATACTCCATGAAGGTCTGACATCTTATGTGGAAAACCAGACACAGGTGATGGAATCACCTATTCTGCCCTTCTTTTTTTAATTTTTAATTTTTAATTTTTTTTAGTTGTACATGGACACAGCATCTTTATTTTGCTTATTTATTTTTATGTGGTGCTGAGGATCAAACCCAGTGCCTCACATGTGCAAGGTAAGCACTCTGCCACTGAGCCACAACCCCAGCCTTCTGCCCTTCTTAAAATATTTTCTTCACTTGACTTCTAAGACACAACACACTCTACAACAGTTTTTACTTCAAGAGTCATTGAAATTTTCTTCTCTTAGAAACTTCTAAAAAGTATATCAGTTTTCTAAGTTCTTCTCTACTCTATTTACATTTGTATACCTAGATAAAAGCATTCCATTCCACTTCTAAACCACTATTCATAGTCTGAAGATTCTTAAATGTCATTGGCCTGTCTAGATACTTATCCTGAATTGCATATTTATATCCCCAATTGCCTTTTAATCTATTTCAAATTCTAAAAGGTATCTACCAATTTATCTAGCCAGAATAAAATTCTTTTCCTCCATGTAAATATTTTCTCCCTGAAGTTTCTTGAATAAGTTGACCATTCTTTCAAGTGGTCAGGCAAAAAACCTCCAAGACTTCCTTGACTCCTCCTTTCCTTCCACACTTTTTGTTTGTTTGTTTGTACCAGGAATTGAACCCACTGAGCCACACCCACAGCCCTTTATATTTTATTTAGAGACAGGATCTTACTAAGTTGCTTTAGGACCTTGCTAAGTGGTGAGGCTAAGGCTGCCTTTGAACTCAATTCTCTTGCCTTAGCCTCCCAAGCCGAGTGCACCACCACATCCAGCATCAAATTTCTTAATCTGTAAGTTAATATTAATGTATTAGCCTTCAAAAATATATAATCAATCATCATTTTTTATGTTACCACTTTATTGGTCCATGGCACTATTCTATCTTCAGTGAACTACTACCTCAAGCTCCTGTTTTTCAGCCACATATAAAAACAGTCAAATTTCCTTTTTTTCACTCCACCGTTTTCCTCATGCACATCATTCCTTATCAGAACAGAACAGAGAAACAAGAATCATGCCACCTGCATTTCTCCTAAGACTTGGCAAATGAGTAAATTCTGAACTTTTTTCATACTGCTCATGTCCTCCTAAAATTTCTACATTATCCCCCCTTTTCTATAGTTTTTAATTAACACAGAAAAGTTTAATTGACTAAGTTTTGAATTTTAAAAGCATTACTTGACTACAGGATCAGTTCTAAAGCAACTTCCTCATAGAAATTTTCTTAAAGGTGTCCAACTATTTTCTTACTGAACATTTTCAGCACATAACTAAATGCATTTTGAACCTAGTGTTTTGGTCACACTTTATTCACACTCTGTGCGAGTTCCAGAATATTTGCATTTTAGTCAAATATGTGTAAATCAATTCAAATCAATACAGTAGAGAGATTCATTTGAAGGAATTGTGCGGTGAATCCTTTTTAAAGTTGTCTATTAAGTGAATCATCACTCCTTAAAACATCTTATTTTACATTCCAAATTTTCATTTATTAAGCATATTTATCATAGAGCCCCACTCCTTCATCCCACTTACTGTATTTCCAAATTTCTCTAGCTTAAAATATTTTTGCTTGATTCTTCTCTTAGGAATAGAGTTTGATTATTATATCATCCTATATTTGTTTTATAATTGACACATTTCTATGGCTAAATCGTCCTAAGGAGTAATCCAACTGGTCACATTCAAACATCTTCTCAATCACCATTACTTGACATAATTAAATTCAAAATTTGCCTCCTTTTCATTTTTATTTAGTTTTACACTTTATTATGGAATAATTTAGCATATAAAAACTTAAAATGGTTTTTATACATAATCCATGTTTTTAAGTTTTAGACTAAATAATTATTTATTTATAGGTGTATATGTTTGTGCTTGCATGCAGGGAGGTATGTTTGTCCTGTGCATTTCATGATACTTAGCAATATCTTTAACCTCTACTCGTAAATGCTAATACAACATGACTCCCTATAGGGACAAGATCTTGCCTTCTTGCCATTTGCCCTCTTGGCAGACAAAATCAACATTATCTAAGAACTACTATAAATCTCACTTCCCAAACATAATGTTATTTAATCCATAAATTCTCTGTTCTATCTATCATCTGTCTATCTATATTTGTATCAACTTATAATTGCAGCATCATAAACACTTCTGTGAGTAGGGAACAATAATTTCTTAATATCATTAAGTAGCCAGCATTTTCTCCAACCTCCAATTGTCTCATAAATGTTATATTTGTCTTTGTACATCTTTTCTTTATGCTCTTTTTGTCTCCTAAATGACTTTTTCAGTCTCTATAAAGATGTATATGAGATGATAGAAAAATACAAAGAAGATAGATGCAGAGATATCTTTACACATACTTACCTCTGGGGCGATAAGTATACAGAGAGAAATAATAAACACAAATATACATGTGTGGGTATAAATGGGTTTTGTGCAGAGAGTTTGAATTAAATTACAAATAGGGTAAATATAATTAGCTTTAAGACTTTTTGAATCTGTTTGAATTTAACCTTAATTATTCTCTTGTTTTTCCTATTAAGTTATATATTAAACAAATTGTCTCATTTTTTCACAGAAGTTTTTTTAAAGTCTGGATTTGTTCCTTGACCCTCCATAGTGTGATCCTGTTGTCTTCTGTATTTCCTGGAAGTTGAATCTAAAATTTGAGGGTCTTTCTGCCTCCACTTGAGGGACTTAACCCTGCATTCCCATGAAGACAATGCTGAATCTCTTCAGAGGAAACTCCACCACATCTCTTTGCTTCTTGACCTGTAACTAAGCTCAAGTTCCAACAGCATCCTAAAGATGAGGTATAAAGTGAGGTTCTTAAGAAGGTATGCACACTCAGGAAGAACTACTTGAGCTTTCTAATTTATAAAGACTGAAAGCCAGGGAACACATTTACAAATACTATTAAATAATGATGGACCAGATATAAAGTTGGACCAGATCAAATTTATCTATCTAGGTGAGTCTGCACTTAAGAATGCATGTCAGGTAGTGAGAAACTGCTTTAATAGTTTGGCTTGTTGACTGAAACAAGGGACAGAAGATGATTCCCCATCAGCAAATTGAAAACGCCTGAGTTCCCTTAGTTCAAAGTTTAAAAACAAAAAGTGTTCAAAGATTTAGAAGATTGGATTTTGGAGTCATTTGAGATGTACTTACAAACATTACAAAGGTCCAGGAGACATATTTCTCATTAATACAATTATCTCTTGATGTACATAGGGGATTTGCTCCAAGACCCTGTGTAGATACAAATCTATGGAAGCTCAAGTCCTTTATATAAAATGGTATAGTATTTACATATAACTTAATTTCTAGATTACTTATAATACCTAATTCAGTGTAAATACTATGTAAATCATTTTATTATATTTTTGGGAATAATAACAAAAGAACCTGTACCTTATCAGTATAGACACAATTTGTTTTTTTAAATATCTTTCTATATGGGTTGATTTAAACCACGAATGCAAAACCTATAGATATGGAAGGTCAACAGTATTTCATAAATAAATTTGTGAGAGGAGCCCCAGCATACTGGAACTCTTCTATTATTATTTTCCTCTGTAGGCCAAAGCTTATTGTGGCTACTGCAAGCACTGTATTGGGATCCCTAAATGCAATGGAATCATTGTGTCCCCAGAAGACAACAGATCAATGGCAGCACAGAACTTCCAAAAGCAACGATGAAGTGGTTACCATAATGGGCAATAAAGTCAAAGAAGTAATCAGAATACTTTGTTGACACAAGCTAACTGATCATAGTGTTTCTAGAGCTAACATAGATAGGAAGCGTACTAAATTATTTGACCTCTATAAGCAGAAATGTTCTATATCAAGTAAGTGAAATTTAACTTGAATCATAAAAGCAGAGTCACATTCCCTAAACAAATCCCCAGATTTAGGCTGGTTTGTAGACCTAGAAGCATTAGAATAAATAGGACAAACCCCCTCCTTGAGAAAAGACCTGGTACACTATCAAAAATTTGTACTGTTAATGTTTCTTCCAGGCTCTCCCAAAAGTACCTATAGCATTTTATCAAGGTAGTTGTACATTAGGAAAAAGAACTAATCAGACCTTTCGGGGACTACTGGAGATGGCTCTGAACTGACACTGTATCCTAGAGACCCAAAAGGACATTTTTGGCCCTCCAGTCAAAACAGAACCTAATATAGCTCAGGTAATCAATGGGATTTTACTTCAGGCTTATCTCACAGTGTGCCCTACAGATTTCTGAGCTCATCTGTGATCACTTTTCTGGTTCCAAAGTGCATAATTAGAAAAGGTGTACTTAGCAACTGATAGAATCTCTGCATTGGTTTCCTGACCTATGGAATGAAGATGGTCATGATGAGAAAAATCAAGACAAGTCATTAGAATATCTCTACCTGGAAAAACAGTATATCGATGTAATATTTTAAACCTAGATAGATGGCAGACTTTAGTACCACCATCAAAGACTTAAAGGATACAAGGGTGGTGATTCCCACAACATCTCCATTCAACTATTCTATTTGGCCTGTGAAGAAGATAGAGGGGACTTGTAGAATCACAATGGTTTATTGTAAGTTTACCAAGTGGTGCTTCCAATTGCACCACCCAGTTTCATTGCTTGAGAAAATTAATATATTGCCTGGTATCCAGTGTCATGGTTTGGATCTAAAAATGTCCCCCCAAAAGCTTATGTTTTGAAAGCATGATCCCTAATGCAGCAAGGTTCAGAGGGGAACTTTTAGTATACAATGATAGTTGTAGTCTCATCAGTGAAATAAATTACTTGACAGATTAACAATTTAGATGGATTACTTAGTAACTATAGGCAGCTAGAGTGTTTTTGGAGAAAGTAGGTCACTGGGAACACACCCATGGGGATTATATTCTGTCCCTGGATCCTTGCTCTCTCTCTCTCTCTCTACTTCCCAGCTGCCATGAGATGAACAACTTTCCTTCACCATACTCTTCTGCTAGAATGTTCTGTCTCATGTCACACCCAGAGCAATTGAGAGAGTCAACTATGAACTGAACGCTCTTAAACCATGAACAAAAATGAATCTTTACTCCTCTAAATTTTTCTTCTCTGATATTTTTATCACAATGGTTAAAAACTAACTAACACACTTAGTATACAAATATTTTTCTGGCAGTTGCTCTTTTTGACCAACAGAAGCAGTTTGTTTTAAGCTGGCAAATCCAGAAATAATACATTGTTCTATCACAGGGGAAAAATTACCTCCCTAGCCTCATGCCATAATTTGGTTCATAGGGCTAAGTTTTCCTTTTCACAAGATATCATATGCTGATTCATAAATTTGGATGACATTATGCTGATGTAACCTAGAGAGCAAGAAGAAACCACTCCAGGCATTGGTAAGACATTTTCATGTCATAGTAGGACATAAATCCAAATTAAATTCAGGTATCATCTACCTCACTGAAATTTCTATGGATTCATTTATACAAGGCATGTTGAGATATCCATTCTAAGGTAAATAATAAGTTGCTACAACTGGTTTCTCCTATAACTTCAAAAGGGACACATCACTCAGTAGACCTTTATAGAGACAACATATTGCTCATTTAGGGATGTCAAACGGATCCATTTACTAAGTAGCCCAGAAAACTGCTAGTTTTTCATTTAACCTAAATGAGGAAAGGCTCTGAAACAGGTCTGAGTTTCTGTGCAAGCTGTTCTTACACTTGAGCCAAATAATCTATTAAATCCATGAGAGAATGAAGAGTTAGTGGAAGATAGTGATGCTATTTTTGCAGTGCATGTTTTTAATTTTAGATCAAGGACTAATCATCATCTGTAGATAACAACTTTACCTTTGAGAAACAGCTCTCATCCCACTTCTGAGCTATAGTAGAAGTTGAATGTTTGCCCATGAGCTGCCAAGTTACACTTCTAGCTGGAATAACTTTTGAATTTGGTGACTTCAGACCAACAAAGACATAAATTTGGGCATACATAATAACACTCATTCATAAATAGAGGTGGTATTCATGTTATTAGTCCTAGGAAGTCTCTTCAGGTACAAGTAATTTACATGAGGCAGCCCAAATGTCCATGGTCTATGCTATCACTAAACTGCCTTCTCTCTGCTATCCCAAACTGATGTCCTCAGGGAGGAATTTCCTGTAATCAGCTGACAGAGGAAGAGAAGTCTCAGCCCTGGATTAAAGATAGTTCTGTATATTATAGAGATACCACCATAAAATGGGCAGCTAGAGTACAATAATCCATCTTTGGAATATACCTGAAAGACAGTGATAAACAAACTCTTCCAGTGGGCAGAACTTTAAGGGCAACTACTTATTCACTCTGCTTAAAAAGAGAGATAGGGTCAGATATATGATTATAATCCAATTCATCGACTTTAGCCAATATCTTAGCTAGATGGACAGGGACTTGGAAAAAATATGATTAGAAAATTAATGACAAACATAGAAAAGATATATATGGAGATCCTTGAATGAAAGAAGACCATAATAATATCAGTGTCCTTTGTGAGTGTTTCCCATAGAGCGATGCCAGAAGAAGAGGATTTTAATAATCAAGTGGATGGGATGAGCCATTCAGTGAATACCAGTCAATCATTTTCTCCAGCCACTCCTTTCATTGCCCAGTGAGCTCAAAACAAAGTGAACATGGTGAAAAGGATGATGATTATGCATGGATCTAACAATATGGACTTCCATTCTCCAAAGCAGACTTGGCTACAGCCCCCTTTGAATGCTAAATTGGCTAGTAGCAGAGACTATCACAGATGCAACACCATTCCACAGGGCAATCAGCGACCTGGAGGCATGTTGAAGATATTAAACAATTTGCATTGTGTAAGTGGCAGGCAGCATTTTGTCATTATGGAATGGGTACTTCCTCTGTATACAGATTTGCCTTCCCTATACTCAATGCTTCTGACAAAATTACCATCTGTAAACTTCTAGAATGCCTAATGTACTATAGTTTGCACAGCATTACTTTGATTGAGGAACTCGTTTCACAAACAAGTATTGTCATAGGCCCATATTCATGGAATTCACTGTTCCTACCATGTTGTCCATGATGCTAAGCAGTTTGCTTGATAGAGTGATGAAATTACCTTTTGAAGACTCAGTTACAGTACTAGCTACCTGGAAATACCATAGTAGGGCAGAGGCAATGTTCTCCACAAGATGTATTATGTTCTGAATCAGCATCCACTATATGGCGCTATTTCTCTGATGACCAGAATTAATTGCCTCAGGAATCAAACAGTGAAAATTTCAGATATACCACTCACTATTACCTCCATGAATTACTAGCAAACTTTTTGTTACCTGTTCTCATGACCTTATAATCTGCTGGCCTCAAGGTCATTGTTCCAAAGGGATAAAGGCTTCCACCAGAAGATAAAATAATTCTATTATTTAAGTTAATACTGCCACACAGCTGCTTTGAGTCCTTCATGTCTCTGATTCAACAGGGAAAGAAGGGAGTTAGTGTTGTCTGGAGTGATTGATCTGAGAAAAACAGCAGGGAATTGGGCATGTCCTTTACCATGTGCATAATAAAGAACATGTCTGCAATATAGGAAATCCCTTAAAGTGTCTCTAATATAGCCCTGAATAAGGGCCCTAGAAAACTACAATTCATTCCAGGAAGGTCTACTGATTGATCAGACCCTTTATGAGTGAAGCTTCATATCACCCTGCCCCCTAAAGAACTAGTCAGCTGAGGTGCTTGCTGAAACAAAAGAAATACAGAATTGGTAGTAGAAGGTAGTTATAAATAGAACCTACTGGCACATCAAGAGTTACAGAAACAAGACCTGCAATTGTCATTAATATTTTCTCTTTACATTTTCATGTTTGTGTATATATGTTTATACACATATAAACTTTGTTTTTTTCCTTTGTCCTTATCATGTAAATGTGCATTGAGTTCATTTATGTATTTAAGTACTGTTGATTTCCATTGAAATATTCGAATTCCAATATTTTAAGACAAGAGTAAACATTGCTCAAAGATTTTTACCTCCTCTTGTAAAGAATGGATTATTGGATTTTAGTTATGTGCAGTATATTTATGTCATGTTAGGCAGATTCATGACTCTTTGTCTTTATTTGGTGATTAAATATGGTTTAAGGAGATCTATTTGTGTATCAAGTTGACAAAGGAGAGATTTGTGGTAATAAATTTTATTTGTCAACTTGACTAGGCCCAGATAACTGGTAAAACATTATTTCTGGAAGGGCATGTGGTGTTTCTGAAAGAGATCAGCATTTGATCTGAATCCCCAGACCAAACAAAGAAGATCATTCTCACCAACGTGAACAGGCATAATCCAATCTACTGGAGACTTTAATGGAACAAAAAGGTGGAAGAAGAAAGATTTTCTTTTGTTTGAGCTAGAGTACACAATGTCTGCTGCTCTTGTGTATCAATGGTACTGGTTCTCAAAACTTTAGCCTTGGACTGAATTTGACTACTGGCTTTCTTGGTTCTCCAGCCTGCAGACCACACAGCAGAGAGTAGAACTTCTTGGCCTCCATTAATCCTGTGATTCCAATTCCAATAATACACATACCACACACAAACATTCTCTCTCTCTCTCTCTATTGGTTCTTTTCTTCTGAAGAATCTGAATGATACAGAATAATGCAGATGAATTCACAAGTTTATTTTTCCTCCAATGTAAGGTATATGACACTGGTTGTTTCTATGAAATGCTGAGAGTTGTTGATGTTTGATGTCTAGATCCCATAGTCAACTATGGGTTAAAAAATTATGATATTCTAATTCTACTATTCTTCATTAATGTGTTTATTCATTTTTCTCCATAGATAACAATGCATATGATTTATTTTATATGTATCTATGTCATAAGTATTTATGTAATTTTCAATTGAAAATAATCTAAAAGATACACTAATGAAACTTAGTGAGAAAATCATCATTGGAATATAAAATTAAAAAAGCATACCCTATGGATTTGGATTCAGCTCCTCCATTTACTAGCTCTGTGACCTTAGAAGATACTTAATCTCTGAGCTAGTTATTTCCTTTTTAAAATGGAAATATAATATTTATTTTTCTTTTTAGATTTACTGCTAGCTAAACTTATCAGTGTATTTTATTATTCCATGTGTATTTTCTTGTGCCTGGACACAATAGTTTTAGCTATTATTATTGCCATTACTATTTTTTTCTAATTGACCTCCTTCTTTCAGAAAAATTCATTTCCTTTATAACCTTATAAGTCATAGCTATTCTGTGTTGGACATCAAATTATCTGTATGCACAATAGTGATAAGTTTTTCTCTAATGCAGAAACCACAAACCTTTAAGAGTACTGTGGAAAGAATAGAAAACTGGAATATAAAGAAATGATAGTTGATCATTCCTTTCTCTCTTGTTACTAACTTCACTTATTTTCTTTTTTACCTTCCTTGCCTACTGCTGTGCACTGAACTGATAGTTTCATTGTTTCCTTCATAATAACTTCCGGAAGCTTCTTACTGTTGATGTACTGAATAATTCTTTCATTTAGCACCTACTCCCTTGGCTTAAATTTCATCTCCTGGCGAAATGAAGATTCGTGTTGAACTCTAGCAGCCATCTGGATTATAAACCAGATGACTTGTCACAAGAGTCTTTGGGGAAGAAAGGAGTGCTTGTGAATTTTAAGGCTGAGACTATCATGCCAATTTAAATGGGTGAGATGACTTGCCCTGTATTCTTACTTATTCCATCAACAAGAGCACTTTAAATTTTCTTGCAGGACTGAAAAACATTCTTTGGTTGACTGACACCTTTAGGAAAACCAATATCTCAGTTCAGAGATTTCATTGCCAAGAAAGAAAGAAAGAAAAAGCTTTAAAAAATAAAACAAAACAAACCTAATGCCTGTATTTATGAGGACTCAGCACATGCCTTGTTCTCAGTCCTGCAAAAGCTAAACAGATTTAATTGCCTTTTCATATGTCAAAACCAGCCTGTCCAGAGGGACACAAGAAGAGAAGCTTGTACAGGAACATTTTACGCTGTATCTGTTCCTGGAGCAATGGCGCTTGTGTTTCCAGGGCTGTCAATTAAGCATATTTTTCCCCAGCACATATTCATTAAGACACAGTTGCCAACTTCATTGCCACTGCATTTTTTATTATATACATTAGTTCTGGTTGAAGGACAATTTAGGAATGTTTTTATGGGGAATAAAGAGAACCTCTGGCTGGATGATTTTTCTATCATTTATTATATTATACTAGCCTAGCAAAATGGCTTTGTGCCCCTAATGATACACTCTTATCTGCATTTAACTTAGTCTGATCCTTTGAATTTTTTTTTTTTTGAGTAATGACCTATCACCACAGAACTTCTTCAAAGACACATCAAATATATATTTATGGACAAAGCATTGAAGATATATTATTAAATATTAGTGGAGATGGAAATATGCAGTAAATGACAGATTTTATAATAAAATATGAGGTAGATGTACTAAGAATCAACCGAACTGCTTTGTCTATGGAACAAAAGGAGGACCTAAGAAACAACAATATAACAGAATGAATGAGGAAGCAAGTGATGTCTAAAACCAGAACAGATACTTTTGAGATTGTCTTCCAGTACTGTCTCTATGGAGTATGTCCTAGTCCTAAGAAAGTAGAGGTGGAAACACAGTTCTTGGATGAACTGTGACCTAATTTGAAGTGCAAACACCTTCTAATCCTATGATTGATGAGTAAATATTCTCAGAATAGTACTGAGTATGTGCCAGAAATTATAGAGAATGTTGAAATCCAGAAAAATACAATTTTCTAAGAGGGGAATCATATGATGTATTCAAATGTGTTACTTACTTTGTGGTAGGGGCTGGTAACACCCATGGAGTTCATTGGAATGGAAAGCCATCTTGGTTTTTGAGGTTATGTGGAACATTTCTGTACTCCCTAGTATATACTCTTTTTCTTACCTCAGTCATGAATGTCAAAGAGAAGAAGACTTCAAAACAAAAAAATCATGTAGGAAGTTTATTAATGAGTCCTCTTGGTATTATTATCTATGAAAGGGAAGGAAAGATACAGGACTGAGTAGAAGGGAAGTTAAGGTGTGATGCAATATTAGTAGAGCCTTCACTTTCCCTACAGGGTTCTGAATATAGGGTGATGCCTTTGACTTACAGAGTTGGCTTGAGAGATGAACTTTTAACTCCAAACTAATCACTTGCTGTAAATAGTGAAGGCACTGGGGCCTTGGGTGACAGTGTTCTGAGGAGGCTGGCTGCTGCAGGACTAATTACTGGACAGCTTTCCCAGAAGACGAGGAGACTGTGGGTGCTGTATTATAGCTTCTACAACAAATGGAAATGAGTTTTCCCAAACCACTGATGTATCTGTTAAATTTAATGAAGTTATTTCTAAGTATACAGCCAGAGCTCTATAAATGGTAGTCAAAGTTTTCCTTCTTGTAAAATTCCAGTAGGAATTTTGAAAACTTTGAAATTTATAAAGCTTTGTGTGGAAGATATTTTGACTATCTTTATGTCTTTCGGTGTTGGGTCAAAGTTTAAGAATAGCAATTATCTTACATTTACAATAACTTTATAATGCAGGCATTCAATGAATTTCATTTCTATAGGAGAGGAAACTGAAACAGGTTAATTTAGAAATATTTGCACAGTTACAAAGATTGATTTTAAATAACCAAAGAAATTATATGACAGCTTCTGTTTTTCTATTCTAGAACGAAAGACTTCTAATCAGAAGATCTAATCTGATTATGGCTCTTTCCCTTATGAGCTTTATGATTCTAGCACACTTGACACCTGTGGATCCTGCACCTATACTTTGGCATGCAACTTGCATCTCCATGCTTTCTGAGCCATGTTTTCCAGGGATACTTTCTACTATGAGTGACATGTGCAGAGCTTTTTATTTTATTTTATTTTTTGGTACTGGGGATTGAACTCAGGGGCACTTGACCACTGAGCCACATCCTCAGCCCTATTTTGTGTTTTATGTAGAGACAGGGTCTCACTGAGTTGCTTAGCACCTCACCCTTGCTGAGGCTGGCTTTGAACTCGTGATTCTCCTGTCTCAGCCTCCCTAAGTGCTGGGATTACAGGCTTGAGCCACCGTGCCCGGCTTGTGCAGAGCTTTTTAAGGGCAAAGTAAAGAACATAGGAAGTGTGCTTCAGAGATGAAAAAAAGGCATATTCAGGTATCTGGAAACAGTTTTCTGTGCCTAGAGCACACGAAGAAGCAAAAATGGGTTGAGAAGAAAATGATCTTTCATAAAATGAAAAGGAACATAGACTAAGGTTATAAACAATATGTTCAATTTTTTCTTGAGCAAATTTTTGTAATATTTGAATGTATTCACTTTGATTTCATGTAGGTTTTTATTTCTCTTTTGCTTTGCATTTAATTTTAGTGTTTACTTTCCTTATCTTTAATTTTATTTGTGACCATATAATATTTAGATATGTTTCAAAAATCAATGTTCATTTCTGTATCAACTATGACATCAGTTTAAATAATAACCTAGATTCTGTGCATGTCACAACACATAAATTAAAGAAAAAAAAAAGCCAAATTGTTCACTCAGAGAAATAAGTGCTTTGAAATTCTACTTTAACTAAGATTCATGAAATACATATTTAAAAAACATTAAAAGGATAATAAAGATATATATCTCTTTGAATACATAAATTTTATAAACTAAGTGAAATGCACCAGTTCCTTCAAAGACACACACTACAACAATTCACACTAGGAGAAATTCGCACTGGATGAATATGTATGTGTGTGTGTGTGTGTGTGTGTATCAATTAAAGTTGGTATCAATGATTAATAAATTTATAAAGCAGAAACTACCAGGCTCAGATGGGTTCTAATTCTGTTGAATTATACAGCACATTTATGGAAAAAATGAGTAATTCTCAATAATACTTTTTAGAAAATATAAACCAGAAAATATTTCCTAATTTAGCCTATGTGACTAATATTCTAATAACCAAATAACACAAAGACATTATAAGAAAAAAAATTACAGACTAGTGTCTTCTTTGAACATAGATACAATTATCAACAATATATTAGCAAATCAAATTCAATAATTTATAAAAGGAATTACATACCACAAAGTGGGATTTCATTACAGCTATACAAGGCTGGTTGAACATTCAAAAATTAATGTTCTCCATCATGCCAACAGAGAAAAAGATAAATTATAAAATTTTATTAATATATGAAGACAAACATTTGATAAATTTAACATCCATCATGATAGAAACTGAGTAAAATGGGAATGGGAGAATTTCTTCAATTTGATAAAGAAAAGAATATCTACTAAAAACTTTATCTTTTTTTTTTTTTTTTTTTTTTTGGTACTGGAGATTGAACTCAGAGGCATTCAACCACTGAGCCTGAGCCACATCCCCAGACCTATTTTGTATTTTATGTAGAGACAGGGTCTCACTGAGGTGCTTAGCGCCTCGCCATTGCTGAGGCTGGCTTTGAACTTGCGATTCTCCTGTCTCAGCCTCCCTAAGTGCTGGGATTACAGGCTTGAGCCACCGCACCATCATACATAATGATGAGAAAGTAGATATTTTCCCATTATGATTAAGAAGAAAGCAAACATATCTGCTCTGACTGCACTTACTCAACAGGTGCAATAAGATAAAGAAATAAAGCCTATACAGATTAGAGAAGAAAGAAGTAAAACTGTCCTCATAAATCAAAATTTTGCATATTAGGTCATATTATTATGCATAATATAGGATGCATGACATACTATATATATGTTGTACATATGTGTACTGATAAACAGATAATTATAAAATAACAAAAGAGAAAATCTAGGTGACTTTGGGTTGGTTAACTATTTTAAAAACTATTTGTGCTATAGGAGTCTTGTTAAAGAAGTATGGTCCTAATCTGACATGATGAAGATTTAGGCCTATTTTTAATTCTATTAGGCGTTGAGTCTCTGGTCTGATTCCCAGGTTCTTGATCCACTTTGAGTTGAATTTTGTGCATGGTGAGAGATAGGGGTTTAGTTTCATTTTGCTGCATGTGGATTTCCAGTTTTCCCAGCACCTTTTGTTAAAGAGGCTATCTTTTCTCCAGTGTACATGTTTGGCTCCTTTTTCTAGTAGAAGGTAACTGTATGTAAGTGGGTTTGCCTCTGTGTCTTCTATTCTATACCATTGGTCTACATGTCTATTTTGGTGCCAGTACCATGCCATTATTGTTACTATGCTTTGTAGTATAATTTAAGATCTGATATTGTGATGCCTCCTGCTTCACTCTTCTTGCTAAGGATTGCTTTGGCTATTCTGGGTCTCTTATTCTTCCAAATGAATTTCATGATTCCTTTTCTATTTCTATAAGGAAGAATCAATAAATAGGATGGATTCAAACTAAAAAGCTTCTTCTCAGCAAAAGAAATAATCAATGAAGTCAACAGAGAGCTGACATTCTGGGAACAAATCTTTGCCATACACACATCTGAGAGAGCACTCATCTCCAGGATATATAAAGAATTCAAAAAACTTAACACTGAAAAAACAAACAACTTAATCAATAAATGGGCCAAGGAGCTGAACAGAAACTTCAGAGAAGAAGATATACTATCCATCAACAGACATATGAAAAAATGTTCAACATCTTTAGCAATCAGAGAAATGCAAATCAAAACTACCCTAAGATTTCATCTGACGCCAGTCAGAATGGCAATTATCAAGAATATAAACAACAATAAGTATTGGTGAGAATGTGGGGGAAAAGGCACACTCATACATTGCTGGTGGGACTGCAAATTGGTACAACCAATCTGGAAAGCAATATGGAGATTCCTTAGAAAACTTGGAATGGAACCACCATTTGGCCCAGCTATCCCACTCCTTGGTCTATACCCAGAAGACTTAAAACCAGCATACTACACTGACACAACCGCTTCAATGTTTATAGCAGCTCAATCCACAATAGTTAAACTGTGGAACCAACCTAGATGCCCTTCAATAGGTGAATGGATAAAGAAACTGTGGTATATATACACAATGGAATATTACTAAGCAATGAGAGAATGAAATGATGACATTTGCAGGTAAATGGATAGAGTTGGAGAATATCATGCTAAGTGAAGTAAGCCAAGATCAGAAAACCAAATGTCGAATATATTCGTTGATAAGTGGATGCTGATCCATAATGTGGGGAAGGACATGGGAACAATGGAGGAACTCTATTCATAGGAGTGTAAGGTGGGGAGGTGGCATGGGGACAGTAAAGGTGGTGGAATATGATGGCCATAATAGCCCTATCTTAATGTATGACTGCATGTATGTTGTGATTCTATATCACTTACAACCAGAGCAATGAAATGTTATCTTCCAAAAAAAAAAAAAGACACTACAAATCCAGTTCATTAAAAAAATCAATGAAAATTTAGACATTATTAAAACTGAAACTCTTTTTCTGTGAAAGTTACTGTTAAAAGATTGAAAATGCAAATTTGTAAAATACACACCTGACTTTTTAAAATCTGATATTTGAAATATACAAAGATCTATTAAAGCTCAACTATAAGGAACTTAGCAGGCAAATTAAAAATAATTTAGCAAAAAATCTGAAAAGTTCTCACCAGAAAATGGGGAAACACACAAAATATATGCATATGAAAACATGTTTAATATTATATGGCATTAGAAAATACCAAATGAAAAGACAATAATATATCATTATACAACTATTAGAATGGTCAAAACCCCAAACACTGCCAAAACCAAATACTATTTAAGATGTGGAGCCATGTGAACTCTTATTCACTGCTGGCAGAAATGCAAATGGTGGGCTAACTTTGAAAAATCATTTGACTATTTCTTATATAACTAAATATTCACTTATCATATGATCCAGAAATCATGCTCTTGGATTTTTACCCAAATAAATTTGAAAATACATTTCTACATGAAAGTCTGTACATGAATATTCATAGAAGCTTTATTTATGATTATTAAAACTTAGAAACAATTCACACTTCCTTCAATAGGTAAATAATAAACTAATGTATTCTTATGGTAGTATTCAGAGACACAATGAAATAGGGCACTAAGCCACTTAGAGACAGAAAAATCTTGAAAACTCATTCTAAGTGCAAGAAGTCCAACTAAAAATGCTACATACTATATGATTTCAATTATAAGATATCCTGGCAAAGACAAACTTATAGAGCTGATAAAATTCAGTTATGGTCAAGGGTTCATAACTGGGAAGTGGTGGGGATAAGGGAGAGCAAAGTAGTTGGAGAACAGATTTTTCATGAGTAAATTATTTTGTGTGACACTGTAATGGTGGCTACTTACCACTTTTCAAAATTAATAGGATGAACATTAATGTGTGAAACCTAATGTTAACCCTAATAATATACAAATATTGACTTATTAACTGTAACAAATGTACATCCACACGAAAGATGTTAATAACAGGGTAAAATGGAAGGTAAGTGGTAAGGGATTCCATGAGAACTCTCTGTATATTCTGCTCAATTTTTCTCTAAACCTAAAACTGCCTAAGACAATAACATCTATTACTTGGGACCATTATGTTAAGCGAAATAAATGAGACTCAGAATGTCAAGGGTCATAGATTGTCCCTCATAGTTTCATAGGTTGAAACTAGAAAGGAAAAAGGAACAAAAAAGGTTTGAGTGGGGTCAAGTGGGAATCTCATGAAAATCAAAGACATAACAGTAGAGAAAAGGGACCAAGGGATGTAAACAGGGGAGGGAGGGGGGAAGTGCTGGGGAGTGATATTGTCCAAATTATATTGTTATCTTGTGTGTATGTATGAATATGTAACAACAAATCTCATTATTATGTACAACTATAATACACCAATAAAAACGTGGAAAGAGAAAAAATAACATCTATTAATTCACAAGAAAGAATTTTGTCTATTTTTATGTATCTCAGATTAATGAGTTTTTTGTGATGGGTTCTCTAAGTTATAAAATGCTAGTCGCCTTTAGTAGAACTGAATAAATGTACTGTGTTAGCACTATTTTGCTCAGGTTAATTTTTTTTTATTGTTTTTTAATTCTGAGGTCAGTGTTGGAGAGAAGCCTTCAGAGAGTTCTATTGCATACATACAAGATTCATATTGGTGAATTAGATATGCTGACTTTCTTTAAATTAGTCCACTGCTTATTCTGTGAAAAAAAGAATGACTTTTACTTCCAGGATCTGGTAACATGACCTATGATTTAATATATCAGATATTTAAGGATTCATATATTTATGCAACTTGCATACAGTCAAAATGGATAAAACCAAGACTTGAACTTAAGGTCACATTATGGCCATATTAGTGGTATTTTATATAAAAGAGATATTTAAAATAATTAACACAGATAACTTTCTGTAAACAGTGTTGTTTCAAATTCCCATCTGTACTTGCAGGTATACCTCAGATGCTAGCTTGTGATGGGATAGACATTTCTCCTATTCCAGCTCAGGAGGCTGAGGCAGAAAGATCACAAGTTCAAAGCCAGCCTCAGCAACAGCAAAGAGCTAAGCAACCCAGTGAGACTCTGTCTCTAAATAAAAAATACAAAATAGGGCTCAGGATGTGGCTCAGTGGTCAAGTGCTTCTGAGTTCAATCCCTGGTAACCCACCCCCAGAATTTTAAAAAAAAATAATTAAAGAAATGTCTCCTGTTTCTAGAAAAAAATTGAGTCTAAATTTTCTGATCCATTGCCTGATAAACTTGTGTGCCAGTCCATGGAGCATTTGAAAGATGACAATTATAAGATTGTTCTCCCCTCTCAGATTTTATGCATTACTTTCCCCTTTTGTTGTATGTTTACTTAAAACAACAAAAAGGAATAATTTCTTGCTTCTAAATAAAACAAATTTTATTTTGATCTATTAGAACATGATGTGATCAAAGTAAGGATAGCTTGTGATATTTGTAGCCAGGGTTTCTGATTGGTGTCCTTGGTATCTCCATGAATTCTTTAATCATCAGGAATTATACATTTATCCTAACTCTTTATCATTCATTCTTTGGAGTTCCAGGTAAAAAATCAGGAATCTGGACTCTGCTGGTTTGGAAAGACAAGGAATTTAGTACTCTGAATATATTGTTTTAGAATAAATTTGTTCATTCTTTTTAAACATTGAACTATCTTTCAAAATGGAAATTTCATCTTTATCTTTTTAAGTTTGAGCATATGACACAACCAGTCCCCTAAGAAAGAACAGGGAAAAAAAGGGAGATGATGTTATTTGTAGGCTGGACTTCAGGTTATGAAGGATCTGCCTGAGACTGGTTTCTGACTGACTAAAACATACAACAAAGACTTCCTGCTCAGATGATGGATTAAGCACACATAGTTATCATCTGTTTCAAGACTCCAGTGAAATGATGTTAAAGGGGAAAAATGTAATAACAACACAAAGAAAAAGAGGGAGGTACCAATTCAAACAGTTGTTAGAAAATAGAACAAAAAGAATTTCTGACTTAAGAAAAAGGAAAAACACTGTAGCCAAGGATATATAAGAAGGGATATGCTGCCAAGAAAGAAATCTATTTGCCCTCTAGCACCCTAAAGAGACTCAGAAACAAGCATTTCAAGTATTTCAGAGAAAAGGAAGAACAACAGGGCTCTGAGGATTGATCCAAGTAGATGGAAGAGTTTCTCTTCCAAATCCTGTCAACTTCTGACTACCTAATATAGCCAGAGGCATTTATCCCTCAGAAAATGAAAAGGAAAATTATTTTGCAAAGAAAGCTTTATCTAAGAGACTGTGAAAAGCAAGTCTTAGCACACAAGAGCAAAGGCTAGCAGATGCTGGTTCCTCAAGGCTACAGGGTATGGTCAACAGGATCCTACCCATCCATGAGGTCAATCCTTCAGGTTCATAACTCATAACTATTTACAGACATGTGCACAATAGATTTGTCTGAATGATTCATTCTGAGGTATGGAAGTTGATCCAGGTATGTTAATAAATCATGAAACATAAATTTCTTTATTCAAAAGTAATAGCTAAATCCTAATAATATACCTGGGAATATTCTAGGCACTTGAGGAAAAATGGCGAACAGAAACAGTCAAAAAACTCTGCTCTCAAGAAGCCTGGTAAGAGTCAAAGTATTTTTGAAAGTGACAGAATGTAATAAGCAGAAGAAAAGCAAAGGAAGAGAAAAAGGAGAGCCATGCCAATTTTTAATGGTGGTGGCACAGAAGTCCTTACTGGAAAGCAATATCTGTGCAAAGATCTGAAGATGTGACAGCTTGTCCTACTGGATACCTTAAAAATAAAAAGTAGAAGTTGTTTAAATTTTCCATCTGTACCTGTAAGTATACCTCAAATGCCTACATGTGATGGTATAACAATTTCTTCTGTTACTATATAAAGGAAAAAGCCTTAAGGTCAGACAATGCTTGAACATTTAAAACAATGGTTCAAGTGTAGAAGTATATATGTTTGGATTGCAATGAAGGTATTGAGAGATGAGGTTTAAGGAATTAATGTGAGACTAGATTGTATAAGAACATGTAAGTCTTCACAAAAACTTTGGCTTTTTTACATTCAATAAAGTACACAAATCTTAAGTATGCTGCTCAATGAATATTGACAAGCAAGTGGTCCAATGTAGTCACAGGCTAGATCAACATAAAGAATTTGCCCATCACTCCCTAAAGGTTTTTGTGCCTCTTTTTCCACTCAATTCCCCCAACCAGGCAATCAAAAACTTAATTTCTATCACCATGGAGTAGTCATGTATATTCTTGAACATTATGTATATGTTTATAATCCAGCATGTACTTTTTGCTGTCTGATTTCTTTAACTTAACATAAAATGTGAAGCATATGTATGATTATATCAGTAGCCCATTTCCTTTTTGTTATGTATAATTGCAATTTTATGGACACTTAAGATCTGGGAATTTTCAATGTAAATTATATCTTCCTTAAAATATAAATATTTATGTGACAAATGCTATTAAATAACTTTCCATGAAGGAACCAAGGGAGGATTTAAAAAAAGAGGTGAATATAGAAGTGTAACTAGGAAATCAATGAACAGACGAGGAAAGAAAAGAAACTCCAGAGACAATTACATGTTCAAATATACTCACAATGAAATAAAAAAAATACCATATAGCTCAGTATACATGAAGAATTTGATAGACTATTAGAAGAGCAACAGGAGATAAAAGAAGAATCAATATGAAACTACATCTTATATACTAACACAGACATTTGGTTTTACAAGGCAGGCTTCAGAAAAGCACTGGAGAGTTCCTAGCAGGTTATGGAGTAATGAAGGTAAACATACTCTACAGGGTTTTGGTCCTTCGTGGAAGAAAATGAAAGGGGCTATTTGACTCAATGGCACTTAATGTATTCTCCAGCTCAAGTAGGGTTCATCTCAGGGATGCAAGTTTGGTTCAACATATGGATCAATAAATGTAATTCATCACATTAATAGAATTAAAGGCAAGAATCATATGATTATCTCAATAGAAGCAGAAAAAGCATTTGACAAAATAAAGCACCTCTTCATGTTCAAAACACTGGAAAAAGTAAGGATAGTAAGAATATACCTCAACATTGTAAAAGTTTTCAAGGCTAAGCCAAAGGCCAACATCATTCTAAATGGAGAAAAATTGAAAGTATTCCCTCCAAAAACTGGAACAAGACAAGGATGGCCTCTTTCACCACTTCTATTCAACATAGTCCTTGAAATTGTAGCTGGAGCAATTAGACAGGAGAAAGAAATTAAAGGTATACAAATAGGAAAAGAAGAACTCAAACTATCACTCTTTGCTGATGACATGATTCTATATTTAGAAAATCCAAAAAATTCCACCAGAAAACTTCATAAATGAATTTAGCAAAACAGCAGGATACAAAATCAACACCCATAAATGAAATGCATTCCTACACATCACTGAAGAATCTACTGAAAAATAAATTAGAAAAACTACCCCATTCACAATAGCCACAGAAAAATAAAATACTTGGGAATCAATGTAAGAAAAGAGGTGAAAGACCTCTACAATGAAAACTACAGAACACTAAAGAAAGAAACTGAAAAGGACCTTAGAAGATGGAAAGACCTCCCATGCTCCTGGATAGGCAAAATTAATATTGTCAAAATGGCCACACTCCCAAAAGCATTATACAGATTTAATGCAATTCTTATTAAAATCCCAATGATATTCTTCATAAAACTAGAAAAATCAATCATGAACTTTATTTGGAAAAATAAGAGATCCAGAATAGCCAAAACAATCCTTAGCTAGAAAAGTGAAGCATGAGGTATCACAATACCAGAACTTAAACTATACTATAGAGCCATAGTAACAAAAATGGCATGGTATTGGCACCAAAATAGACATGTAGACCAAAGGTACAGAATAGAAGACACAGAGACAAACCCACAAAAATACAAAGATCTCATACTAGACAAAGGTGACAAAAATATTCACTAGAGAAAAGATAGCCTATTCAACAAATGGTACAGGTAAAATTGGAAATTCACATAAAATTTAACCCCTATATATCATCTGCACAAGTCAATTCAAAGTAGATCAAAGACTTAGGAACTAGAATAGAGACTCTGTGCCTAATAGAAGAAAAACTAGGTCCAAATCTTCATCATGTTGGCCTAGGATCTGACTTCCTTAGCAAGACTCCTAAAGCTTAAGAAGTAAAATCAGAAATCAATAAATGGGATGGTATCAAACTAAAAAGCTTCTTCTCAGCAAAGAAAATAATCAAGAATGTGAAGAGAGGGCCAACAGAATGGAAGAAAATATTTACTACATGCACCTCACATAGAGCATTGATCTCCAGGATACGTAAATAACTCGAAAATCTTAACACCAATAAATAAATAAATAAATAACCCAAACAATAAATGGGCTAAAGAACTGAAGAGACACATCATAGAAGAAATACAATCAATCAACAAATATATGAAAAAATGTTCAGCATCTTTAGCAATTAGAGAAATGCAAACCAAAACTACTCTAAGATTTCATCTCACCCTAGCCAGAATGACAATTATCAAGAATACAAACAAGAATAAATGTTGATAAGGATGTGGGGAAAATGTACACTCATACACTGCTGGTGGGAATGCAAATTGGTGCAACCATTATGGAAAGTGGTATGGAGGTCCCTCAGAAATTTGACCCAGTTATCTCAGTCCTTGGTTTATATCCAAAAGACTTAAAATCAGCATACTACAGTGATACACCCACATCAACGTTCATGCCAGCTCAACTCACAATAACTAAACTTTGAAACCCACCTAGATGCCCTTCAACATATGAATTGATAAATACACTGGAATATATGCACAATGGACTATTACTCAGCATTAAAAGAGAATAAAATTATAGCATTTGCTGTTAAATGGGTGAGGCTCAACAATATCATGCTAAGTGAAATAAGCCAATCCAAAAAAACAAAGTTCAAATGTTTCCTATGATATGCAGATGCTAATTCAAAATAAGGAGGGGGATGCTAGAGAAGAATAGAGTTACTTTAGATTAAGTAGCAGAGATTGAAGGAAGGGGAGGAGATATGGAGTTAGGAAAGATAGTAGAATGGATCAGACATTATTACTCTATGTACATATAAAACTATAAAACCAGTGGGAATCTACATCATGTACAACCAGAAGAATGAGAAATTACAATTGAAGTCATGAATCTCAGGTCTTCCATAAAGCGTTTAATTATAATTTTTGAAACTAAAATATGTAACTGTTAAGAAATCAAAAGTTAAGCTTAATAGTAAATAGGACATTGCTAAAGAGAGGTTGTTAAGCTGAAAGAAAAGTCAGTAGAAAATATCCACACTAAATTCTGTGGAACAAAATAGATGAAATATTCATAAAAGAATATATCAATTGTTTTTCATCTAGTGGAGAGAGTCTAATTGTAAATGAAGCTACAGAAAAGAAAAGACAAAAAAGATAACATGAAAACAGTATTTTAAGCAACATTCTAAGCCTATGAATTTTCTAAAATATTAAAAAAGGTATAAAATTATATATTCATGAAGCACTGTAAATGCCAAACACATTAGCTAAATAAAAAGAAAATTGGGTGAATCCTAGTAAAACTTTTGGAAACCAACAAAGAAAATGAAATCTTAAAAGAACAGAGCAAGTAAGACATATTTACCTTCAAAGGAAACACTAACGTTGAAAACTGATTTTTCGACAAAAATAATGGAAGCCAAAAACAACTGAAAGACATGGTTGAAATATGGAAAGGAAATCATGGTATTGTAATTTCTACCTAGAATCTGGTATACCACAAAAGTATTTATTCTTCAAAAGAGATGATCAAATTAAAATAATCTTAAACAAACAAAAATCTAAGTAGCCTATTATCAGTAAATGTGCACTAAGATTAATATTAAAGGGAGGTTTCTGGCAAAGGGAAAATAACCCTAGATAAAAATACAGGAACATGAGAAAAAATGAAAAGTGATTGAGAAACCCATTTCCTTTTATTGCTGAATTGGGTTCAATTATATAACAATCCATACTTTGATTCTTGTAGCATTATAAACATTTGGGGCGACCAGCATTCTAGTTCACATATCATTACTTGTATATCTTTCTCTTGCATTTACACTTAGAAGCAGAATTACTTGGTCATAGTGTGGGTGTAGATTTAACTATACAGCAAGTTATTTGACTGTATTACCATTTTATACTGCTGCCAACCCTATATGAACATTCCAGTTGTTCTTCACCCTTTTCAGCACACCTATTGTTGATCTCAATTTTAATCACTCACTCACTTAATGACTAGTAATGCAAAATATATTTACAAATAGTGAGCTTTCAGGTATCTTCTTTGCCATGTGCATTATTGTAATGCTTTTCTCCCTAGTTTAATTGGCATGTTTGATTTTAATTATTGATTTGTGAAGATTATTTATATATTTTGATACTAGATTTTTATATATGTATTTCATATATTTCTTCACAATGTGACATTGTTTTTATTTTTTAATAAGCTCTTAGATTTGGTTTTCAGCATCTACTAAATACAACTGTGTTGATTTCCTAATTTTTTGAAATTTTATTTCTAGTTTGATAGCATTTTTGTAACAAAACATATTCTTCATGTGTTCAATATTTTGAAATGTATTAGATTAGTAGTTTTGTTCCCAAATTTTTTAACTGCAATTGAAAATAATTTGAATTCAGCCATTACTGGATGTTTTACTTCAAGAATATCAATTATTTCAAATATGTTGGTAGCATTGTTCAATTATTCCTAAGGTCAGTAACAAGGCAAGGACTTCCATTCTTATCACATCTATTCAATATTGTACTGGAAGCTGGAGCGAATGTAACAAAAGTTGAAAGAGAAAAAAAAACATCTTGCTTACAAATAAAAAGTAAAACTTTCTCTCACCTCAAATGACATGATTATGTACACAGAAAACACTACAGGATCTACAAAAAAAAATTTGCTAATACTAAGCTATTCATTAGTATACAGCTGTTCACCAGCAATAAATAACTTGGAAATGAAAGTTTTAAAAATATTCAAAGTTAACACCAAAATGAAATATTAGTTATAAATTAGCAAAATGTGTACAGTGAAAGCCACAAAATATTGATGAGATAAATTAAAAATAATAAATGAAGAGTTAGATCACATTTATGATTAGGAAGACAATACTTTACTTTTTCATAAACAGATGTATAGGTCAAACACAATTCCAATCAAGATCTCAGCAGACATTTTTATGGAAATTGATTAATTTTTCAATACATATGTGAATAAGAATCTGTAAAAAGTTTGAACAAGTTTTTAAGACAAGGGCAATGGAATAAAATTATCATTTAATTTCATAATTGAAGTCCACAGTAATCAAGGCAGTGAAGTGTTGGCCTATGTATATATGTAGAGAGAGAGACCAGTGGAAAGGTCAGAAACAAATATTAGATGTATGTATTTATGGTCAATAGATTTTTCATCAAGAAGCAAAGATACTTCAAATATTCCTCGAAAAATTAGGCTTATACTTGAAAAACCAAAATAAAATTAATCTTTATTTGCACCATCACAAAAAATAATTCAAAGTAGATTATAAGCCATATAATAAAAGATAAAATTGTAAAACTTATAACAGGTAACATAAAATAATCTTTAGAACCTCTAGGCAAAACATTTTTGTTAAATCACCACAATAAATTTAAAAAATGATAAATTGAACTTCATAAAAACTAAAACTTCTGGTTTTCCAAAGAGTTTTTATAAATTAAAAATCAAGTCAGATACTGGGAGACAAAATTTGCAATATAACAACAGATTTGTGTATAATCTTTACATAATACATTATTATGTAAAGAACTATCATTGAAAGAATCAAATAATTAAAAACCAAATAGTAATATGAACACTAAACAAATGAAGATATATAATGACTGAAGATATGAATACATTACTAACATCACTAGTATTAAGGGAAATCCAAATTAAATACACAGTGATTATAGTAGTACCTATCAACTAAATGACTCAAATTTTTAAAACTAGGCATAAAAATTGCTTGGTGAGTATATGGACTGAATACATTCAATAGTGAATGATGGAAACCTAAATTAGTAAAAGAACTTCGAAAATATTGGATAATATTAGAAGATGTGATAATTTCTTGTAAACATAAGCATATACTTTATATAAGCCAGAAATTTAACCTCTAAGACTTTACCTGAGTGATAAAAACATATGCCCACAAAAAAACTTTAAAGTAAATATTTATGAAATCTTCAAATTGGAATCAATAAAATTGCCTTTGAAAAAGGGAATGGATAAATTAATTGTAGTTCTAATTTGATGAACTTCTATCTGCCTCCCTTAGTGCATGTTAGCATCTAAATATCAGAAAGATCATTTGGTCTTTGGTTTTTTGGGATTGGCTTATTTCACTTCACATGCATAAATACAATTGAACACCACTTGAGAGTAATAAAGAGAATTAAACTACTGCTACATTCAAGAACGTGGTTAATTCTCAAAAACATATCACACAAAGTAAATCCAATGGAAAGCAGTCCTACTATATGATTACATTTGTATGAAATTTAAAAGCCAGCAACACTAATCTATATGATAGAGGGCAGAGCAGTAGAAGCCTCAAGCCAGAGTTGGAAGAGTGATTATCTATAAAAAAAAAAAAATGAAAAAAACTTTTAGGAGTGTTGGAAATGTACTATATTTTGACTTTGATGTACTTTCAAGAGTGTGTGCATGTAATTAGATTGAACAAATGGTACCCTTAAAATGATAAATTTTATTGTATATAAAATTAGCTTAACAGGGTTTTAGAAAAAAATTTTAAAGTCAAATAGTTCCCAACACTCATCATGTCCTAGACAATTTTGAAAATAAGAATAATCTTTTGTTCATCCATTTATCTAAATATGCCAATATCTCTGTTACCACAATACATTATCAACTTAATATATAGGTATGTACTAAGAAATACTTCAAGTACTATGGGCTATAAGCTAAAGACATCAGATGTCTTTACAAAGGACACGCTTGAGATTAAAAGAACTACTGAAGATATATTTTTGACAGAAATCTCTAGGCCTCCAAGAAAATGAATGTTCTACACTTTTTCTGATATTATTAGCTTACACAAATAGAAGAATTTCTGGTTCTTGTGCAAGCCTATTCTGTAAGTAATTGTTAGTAGAATAACATTAAGGGTCTAGTTTGCTTCAGATATAAATATAAGGAAATGTCTACTGCTGGACATAGATAAAAATTCACAAAATTGAATATCATCCATTCTAATGCTTTCAGAAGAGATTATAGTGACTATGTATTCTGTTCTGTTTCCATCACTAGCCCTTCAGATATAAGGAAGGGGATAAAAAGAATCTTTGGGCATATTCTGAAAGATCTGCTTTTATTGTTACAAAGGAACTTTGAAATAGGATTGAAGGATTTGAAAAAGCATTGCATATATCTTAACATAAGTTTGATAATTTCATTTATTGTTCACAATTAGCATTAGAGTCACTTATGACTAACATAAGTCAAAGATAACTGGCAGTTTTGTGAGTTGCAAGTAATGCTTGTTATGATTTAGATAGTAAGTGTCTCCCAAAACTCATTTCTGAGACAATGCAAGAAAGTTTAGAGGTGAAATGATTAGGTTTAACTTAATCCATGCATTAATACTTTGATAGGAATTTTTTTTCTTCTTTTTTTAAAGAAGATTCTAAAATTTGTTCTTTTTAGATATACATGACAGTAGAATGTATGTTAACACATTATACATTTATGGAATATAACTTCCCATTCTTCCAGATGCACATGAAGTGGATTTACACTGGCTGTGTATTCATATATGGACATAGGAAATTTATGTCTGATTCATTCTATTTTCTTATTTCCATCACCTCTTTCTTACCTTCATTACTTTTTGTCTAATTTGATGAACTTCTATCTGCCTCCCTTAGTGCATGTTAGCATCTAAATATCAGAAAGATCATTTGGTCTTTGGTTTTTTGGGATTGGCTTATTTCACTTCACATGATAGTCTCTAGTTCCATCCACTTACAGGAAAATGGCATAATTTTGTTCTTTAAGGCTGATTAATATTCTATTGTGTACATGTACCACATTTTCCTTATCCACTCATCTGTTGAAGGGCACCTAGATTGGTGTCATAGCTTAGCTATTGTGAATTGAAATGCTCTAAATATTGATGTGGCCACATCACTATAGTATGCTGCTTTTAAAATCTTTGGATATATGCCAAAGAATGGGATAGCTGGGTCAAATGGTGGGTACATTCCAAGTTTTCTAAGGAATCTCCATACTGCTTTCCAGAGTGGTTGACCAATTTGCATTCCCACCAGCAATGTATGAGTGTAACTTTTTCCCCACATCCTTGCTAACATTTATTGTTACTTATATTCTTGATAATTGATACTCTTACAGGAATGAGATGAAATCTCAGTGTAGTCTTAATTTCCATTTCTCTGATTGCTACAGATGTTGAACTTTTTTCATATATATTTATTGACCAATCTCATTTCTTCTGTGAAGTGTTTGTTCACTTTCTTTGTTCATTTATTCATTGGGTTATTTGGGGTTTTGGTATTAAGTTTTGTGAGTTTTTTGTATATACTGGAGATTAATGCTCTATATTAAAGTGCAGGTAGTAAAGATTTTCTTCCATTCTGTGGGCTTTCTCTTCATATTCTTGATTATTTGCTTTGCTCTGACAATTTTTAGTTTCATACCATCACATTATTGGTTCTTGATTTTACTTCTTGTGCTTTAGGAGTATTGCTGAGGAATTTGGTTCCTAAGATAAAATGATGGATAGTTAAGCCCCCTGTTCCTTCTAGTAGGCACAGGGTCTCTGGTCTAATGCCCAGGTCCTTGATCCACTTTGAGTTGAGTTTCGTGCAACATGAGAACTAAGAGTTTAATTTCATTATATGGATTTCCAGTTTTCCCAGCACCATTTGTAAAAATGGCTATCTTTTCTCCAATGTAAGTTATGGCACTTTGTCTAGTATGAGATAATTATTTTTATGGGTTTGTCTCTGTGTTTTCTATTCTGTACTTTTTTTTTTTAGTGCCAATACCATGCTTATTTTGTTACTATAGCTCTGTAGTATAATTTAAATTCTGGTATTGTGATGCCTCCTGCTTCACTTTTCTCACTAAGGATTGCTTTGGCTATTCTAGGTCTCTTATTTTTCCATATGCTTTCATGACTATTTTTTCTCTTTCTATGAAGAACATCATTGGAATTTTAATAAGAATTGCGTTAAATCTGTATAATGCTTTTGGAAGTATGGCCATTTTCACAAGATAAATTCTCCCGATCCAAGAAAATGGGAGATATTTAATCTTATGTGTTATTCAAGTTCCTTCTTTAGTTTTCTGTAGTTTTTATAGTAGAAGTCTTTCTCTTCTTGTTAGATTGATTTCAAAATATTTTTGAAACTATTGTGAATAGGACAGTTTTCTTGATTTTTTTTTCATTTTGTTTGTGTGTCTACCCATCTAACAGTATGGAACTGAGGCAGAAGAGTTTCTACCCCATAGACTTATACTATCTCTGAAGGTTTCCAGTACCTTACCATTTAGAAGGAGACAAATAATAACAACCAATACAAACAATATATAGTATTAAAACAAATAGTTCCTGCTTTGATATATACAATGTTAATTGTTCAAATAAACAGAAACAATATGAGCAGTTGTTGCCTAAAATAAAAACAGCAAGCTTGCAAAATGGTTTACAACTTTTAATGGTGGACAGGGAAAGAACAAAAGTGATTTAAGATGTGATGATAATGAGGGAGGAGGAGAAATGATAGAAGTCAAAATTAAAGAAGAATGAAAGAGAACAATAGAGATTTTGTTAGCAAAAGAGAGAGAGAGAATCAAGGGAAACAGATAAGTGGGAAAGAAAAATTATATGTATAAAGTAAGAACCATAAAAATTAAAAATAAAAATAAAAAAATACCAGACAAAACTAAATATACTAATTAGGCATCCAAATACTAATCCATGAAAAATAACTGGCTTCAAAAATGCTAGAAATGAGGAAGAAAACAAATATTAATATGTATAAATGTCCTCAAACCATTAAGGTCATAATTAATCAGAGAAAAGAAAAAAGATCTACATAAAAAGTTAAAGAACTATTTTCATTGGACTTCAAAAGATTCTCAGCTTGCCTTCTCAGCTATTTTAGGTGGGATCTTCTGGAGCATGACACTTGCTTTTCCCTCAAGGTGGAGTTGCTGTTGTGAGAGAGGCAGTAGTTTCCATAGGAGAACTCCTGGAGGTGGGATTTAGGCTGAGGTAGGCTCTTGACTCTTCACTGAATGTCAATTGGTATGGAGATTTTATATCAATGCACCTCAAGGCCCAGAAATTGCTAGTCCAAGCAGAAACACAGCACCCCAGAAATTTTCCCTGAGTTCAATTTATGTGGTGGAGGGGCCAATTCTTAGTTCACTATGTTTCCTGAAGACCCCATGTTTCCTGGTCTTTGGTTCAGTCTTTAAATTCACTATCTTCCACCCCAGCCCTTTCAAATTGCCAGCCAGGCATGTCTGAGCTAGTTCTACAAGCAGCCAGATTGGAGGGAATAGAGAAGGGGGAGTGGGTTTCCATGACCAGTAGTCCCTGTGAAACTTCTCTCCACATTTGATTTTCTCCTGGTCACTTAGGTACACTCTATGTCCTTTAATGTGGGTTTGCCAGACCTGTATTTTGGGCTAAATTCGGGCTTGTGGGAATCATCTCCCCCAGCTGCCAACCCCCTATGCAGCTGTGAAATTGTTCCTTCCTCTGTCCACCACACGTAGCCAGAAGACATGGAGTTTCTTTCCTGCACAAGGATATTGTGCAGCAAGCCTTTCAATTTAATAGGGTATGCATTTGTTCTCTAAACTGCCTGTACCAAGACCAGCCTCAGGCCTCCTAAAAATGTGAGTTTTTAAATTCCCTTATCCCTCCACTGTGCTCTTGGAGGGACTACGTTGGCTGGTGCCTATAGCCATGGCAGGGGCTCTGGTGCTGGGGATTTCTTTTTTATTTTATTATATCTAACCTCATATGTCCCAGATCTGTTTTGAATGTCCAGTATAAAATTCCAGTGAAGTCTCCCCTCGCCCCTCCTTTTTTGTTTGGTACATTCATTTTGCTGACAAGCTGCCTGTTTGCTTTCTTGGTTTCATGTCACACAGTAGCCAAGGAAGCAACCTTCTGTATTCTGCTATCTTGAAAACACCCCCAGGAATTAACTTAGTAAATGTAGATAGGTAGGATATGGCTGGAGGAGATGAGTCCTTGGGCTGTGTCTGTGGGTTTTATATTTTGTTCTGGTGAGAAAGACTCTTCTCTCTGCTTCCTGGTATGATTCCACTTTGCTCTGCCACATCCTTCCACCATGATGTTCTGTCTCACCTGAGCCCTAGGAATGGAGCCAGTTGTCTGTGGACTGAGATCTCTGAAACTGTGAGGCCTCAGATAACTTTTTCTCCTTTAAATTGTTCTTATCAGGTGTTTTAGTACCAACAATGAAAAAACCTGACTAAAACAATGTGTGAAGAACAAATGTGAGTCTAAGTGTTGGAAGTCATTTTAACTGAAGAATACGGGCCATGTTTCTGTGGTATGCAGTAAGGACGAAAAACTTCCATGGAAGCTTGTTTGAACTTTAGAATGTATAGCAGGACTGAGTAGTATAATTGCCTGAGAATATTTCTAGCACATGTCTTTTTTTATATTAGTTTCCTTCCTTCTTCGTAAATAGAATTCACAGCCTACAAGAATTTATTGATTGGACTCACTCTATTGTGATTAGAAAAGCAGAGGGCTTAATATACAATAGCCTCCAGTGATTTCTGTGATTTAGGCAATCCTGATTTATTATGAAATTATTAATAATTATTGTCAAATAAAATTAATAAATCAATCCTTTATTCTTGATATTTTCAGGCATTATAATTAAATAAAATTTGGTATTATAAATTTTAATAAATGACAATGTATCACCTTAGGAAACAATAAGAAATGGAGAATTACAAAATCTTGTTTTTATGTTATTCCATGAACTCTTAAAATTTGTAATCTTTTCAAAGTAATGAAGAATTGTAGCACAATTTAGTGCAAAATCAAATGACATTCTATTCTGTCAAAAATATAATGTCTTGACTGATGCAGATCTACATATTTCAAATGTTTAAACTAAGTCTTCAAAGTTTACTTTCCTTTGTAATAGAGAAAAAGGCTTTTATAATGGAGTATATTCTGCCTATTATGAAATAGTAGCTGGAAATAACTTCCTCAAATAAGATGCTAAACATTAAAAATTAAACTATATTGGGTTGCTCATCTTTCACCTACTTGCAAATGAAAACATGAGCAAATACTTTTTAGAGAAATGCACTCAGTTCATTCAATTCCAACTGTAGCCCTGATATTTGATTTACAGACTTAAAAAAACAATTGTTCTTATGTAATTTATAGTCTAGTGGTGGAGTTAGATCTTAAAAAGATGAAAACCTAAGTAATTTAGTGATGTATACAGTAACTTAAGTTAGGATGAGTATTTGGATAAAAATAAAACAGAAAAGTGATAAATGGAGAAAAAAATGGTTTATAGAGAGTTTTCTGAAAACCTCATTAAGAAGGTAATTCTTGAATAATTGAATGAAGATGCCTTGTGGAGGAAGAACAGTCCAGGCACAGATGTATTCTAAGGGTTTCAAGCATATGTTGGAAATTTTGATCACCATATCTGTATTTACAAGCTATTTGAGAAATGGGATACTAATTTCAATGGACCTGACGTTTTTAGACATTTTATTCCCTTTAAAAGTGGAACACCCTCAAGAATAAGAAAATAAATCAGATGATCACATTTTTCTTTTTGTTAATATGATGACTGGACCTGTGGATAGATAGGCTAATCATATGTACTAGCAAGAAGGTACTTATATAAAAAGTGTTCCTAACAGTAAATCCCCCAGTTTTCCTTTGCTTACAATAAGTGAACTTAGAGTCATCTATTTATAAGGTGTGTCTCCTTGAACAATGCTACCTAGGTTGTGTTATAAAAAACTAAACACTTGCTGCTGTGTGAGGTAAAACCATGTGTTCTTTTCTTGGGGTCCTAATTACTCTGAGCCAAAGAGAGGGCATTCATGGACAAAAAAAAAAAAAGGGTGACTGCTTTATTGTAGTGTGCTTTTTTTAAATCTTTAGGGTATAGGCTAAGGACCTAAAACACAGGAGAAATGCAGGAACTCTGGAAGCAGCAGGGGGGAGGGGGGAGGAAGGAAAGGGAAATGGGAATAGTAATGATGATTGATCGAATGGGTCATTACTACCCCTGGTGCATATATGAAGACACAAATAGTATAACTCTTTATGATTTGCAACCAGAGAAATGGAAAAACTGAGCTTTGTTTATGTACTATGACTTGAAATGCATTTAAATAAAAAAAAATAATAACCAAAAAAAAAAAATAGACCTGGGAATGCACGTCAGGTATCAACCTCCAGGATCATTCCATGCTTCATCTAGCATCTTGATTTATCATATATTTGCAATTATTATTACAGTGTGATATTTAGTAAGACCACTCAATAATCATTGTGAATATAAATTCAGAAGACAATTCTTTGGATTAGTTCAAGAAGGTATGCAATTTGCAATATATGCTTAAATTCCGGGTTTACTCAATGCTAAGTTATATATTACTGAAGTATTGATTTTACTTAGTAAATCACCACAGTGGGTATCTATTTGTTATGTCTGATCAACATTTTTTTCTTGTTCAGCAGTAATATCCTGCTGCTTCACTGGAGAACTCTTCCTTGATTTTTACAAGGTTCTGTTGTGATTATTAAATTTTGTTCAGCTATTCCCCACAGCCCTCTTTTTCATGGACAGGTGCAATAGTCAAGATTAACCAATTAATCCTTTTTTATACTGAGTGTATTTAAATATTAAGCATGTAATATAAAGAGGGAAAATATTAGCACCAAGGGCACTATCTGGAAGGTATTGGTCATTTATTCTTTTTTTTTAAATTTATTCAATTGGCTTGGTTCAAGTAGTGAATAGAATGAAAATAATATGTGCTTTTGAAAGTGGATGTGAAAATTTTAGATCACAAATAGAAGGCAAGCAATGTTTAAAGTCAAATTTAAAAATTCTATTATCTAAAATATATTATTAATATGAAAACATCTATATAGAATATTAACTCATTGCTGTACAGAGTATACCATAGTATCTTGATATAAAATTTTCCAAATAGTTGGGCATGATGGTCCATGCTTGTAATCCCAGTGATCTAGGACCCTAAGTCAGGAGGATCACAAGTTTCAAGCCAACCTCAGCAATTTAGTTAGGCCCTGTCTCAAAATAAAACATAAAAAGGAACTGGTGGTATAGCTTACTGAGCACCCCTGAATTCAATTCCCAATACCACATACACACAGAAAACGTCAAACTTCTGTAAAATTGCTAAGAGAGTTTACTAAAATTCAAAATCAAGGGTCCTATTGGATCAATATATCTGTGTTTTTAACAATCAGGTGTTTCCTAAGGAATGGGAACAATGAGAGTAAATTGAACTAGAGAGACCACATTTTTAAATTATAACACAGCATATTTTGACTTTCATATAGCCTATAAATACAACTCCCACTGTCTCTAGAAACGGAGGATGTGTTTTTGTGTGAGCCAGGGTGGGTGGGCTTGCTTTAGAGATTCCATGTACAATAGCAGAGGAGAATGAAATATTAAATGAAGTAGAAAGTAAATTATCCCCTGAAAGAGAAATTAAAATGAATGCCAAAATATTAGACATGATGAAATCTTGGCAATAGGAAAAGGAATTGAAAATATGTGAAACAAGAAATACTAGTTTTAAAGAATAGATACCTCTCAGATGAAAAAACATAAATGTATAGAGAAAAGATACTGACAATGAAGGAAAAACAGAAACAAGGATACCAGAGAGAAATGAAACAAAAAGACCGACCATCATTTGACTTCAACAACCACCCCAGCACCATTATTATCCATGAAATAAAGTGCACTTTATGAGGATTTCAAATTAAGGGTTCATTACAGGATATTAATTGAAAAAAAAAAACGTAGGCCACATCCATACAGAACTAAAAAAAAAAAAATAGAAAACATATGTAAAAGATTTTCTGTTAATAGTTGCTTTTCAAAAACCACAAGGTTGAACTACAAAACAATATCCCAAAATGATTCAAGTGTTCTCAAGTAAGCATTTATGTTTGAAGAAGCACTTTGAAACTGAGACTCAAAAATCACAGAAAGAAAATGAACCAAAAAAGCTGGAAGAAATTAAATAAGGAATAAATTCAACAAGGAAGTAGAAGAAAAACATAAAATCATATTAGAAATTGAAAAAAAATTAAAAAGCATCAGAGAAAAAATAGATGTAAAAATTAAGGCCAAAAAAGAAAACGAAGGGGGCAAGAGAGTTAAGATAAAGAAGAAATTTAAAAAGCAACAGAAATAAAATAACAAACAAGATAGGCAAAAGAGGCAAATCATATTTATAATTAGCATCTCTAAAGAAAGAAGAAATAATGTAACAGTAAAAAAATAAAAACAATATAATTATTAAAACTACTTTTCAAGAAAGCTTCCAACAATTATGAGACCTGAACTTAAACATCAAAAGTTCCACTGGTTATTGGTAGAAACTGACCCAGAAAAAATGAGCTCTAATACATATCCTAGTAAAATGACTAGAATTTGATGATAAAAATTCTACCAGAGAGAGATGAGATTTATAAAGACAAGATAATATTACTGAAATTAGATTTCTCAAAAGCAATGTACCAGGCAACAAGGGAGAAGTAAGTTTAAAAAGTTAACTGAAACAGTGCCAAACATCTAGCTAGTTCTCATGAATTAAGATAATAGGAAAAACAATACTCTACGGCACCAGAACTCAGTGAACACTGCAGATGTGTATCCTTACTAAAAAAAGTCTACTACAGCAAAGATTAGATTTCTTCATGAAATGCTTGATTAAATATTTTAGATTTGATGTTTATTTGCTCTCTATCAAAACCACACAACTCTGCCATTGCAACACAAACACATCCATAGACAAAACAAAACAAAAAATGCATAAAGAAATCATTATTAATATATTTCAAGAAAATTTTATTTATTAAAACAGGAAGCAGACAAACTTGGCCTGGACACTTAGTTTGTTCCCATGTATTGGAGGATGAACTTCAAGATTTATCCAATAAAATTGCACTTAGGAAAACAAGTTTTTCAAAGTGCTAATGGTGCTGGGCGTGGTGGCACACACCTGTAATCCTAGCACTTTTGGAGGCTAAAATAGGAGAACTGCGAGTTCAAAGCCAGCCTCACCAATGGCGAGGTGCTAAGCAATTCAGTGAGACCCTGTCTCTAAATAAAAACACAAAATAGGGCTGGAGATGTGACTCAGTGGTCAAATACTCCTGAGTTCAATCCCCAGCACCAAAAAAAAAAAGTGCTAATGGTAAGTACTTAGTGAATTAGAGAACTCAGACTTAAAGCAATCTTAGATCATAGAATAAAATATAACTTATAAGACCAACATGTTCTGACGAAGGAGAAAGGATTCAAAAATTTTAAATGAAAGAAGGATAGAAAAAGTTAAAGTAAAACAAAATAAAAAATTCTTGTTTAAGAAATAGATGGGAATCAAAAAAAGCCATTTTCTAGTGATACATTATACAGCTGAGGCTGTATAAGGAAAGAGGGGATTAATGCTCTCGAGATAATTTTTGTACTGCTAGAATAAAAATACTACCCTTAGTAAATAGTAAAAACTAATTTAGAAAAAAAGTAGACACAGCAATGGAGACATAAACATGTACATATAACACACATGGCATATATGCCATACAATAGACTTTGGACAAAATATGATTTAAATTTGTTGAATAGCACCTTATGTTCTATATGAGAGCTATTTAAAGTGTACTTATTCAAAAGGGTTAAAAATAAAGGGAGAAACAAAGATTCACCAGGCAAATGGAAACAATATGAAAGCAGAGGTTAAAAAATACTGATACCTAACAGGACAAAATCCAACCTAAAGCATTAAATAATCTGAAGAAGGCTATTTAACAAGAATAAAAACTATGGTTCACAATATAAATATAATATTTAGGAAAATCTGTGCTGTAAACAACACAACAATAAGATGTATTAAGGAAAACTTCAAAATAATTGGGAGAAATAAGTAGAAACAAAATAATAGTAACAGAGTTTAACACACCACCATTAGTATGAGAGAGTTAATAGACAAGAAATAAATAGATCGACATATATACTATCATAGATATCATATAACTTTTTAAATTTAAAAAGAGACATTCACAAATATGTGACCAACTATAAAATAAAAATACCATAACCTTTGTGATTACAATGAATAACATTGAAAATTAAAAACACTCTTCTTATTTAGATTAATAGATTCACTTCCAAACTTTTTTTATTTCAGTTGCCATGAATGAGATAGTGTTCCTAATTCTTTATCAGTAGAATCACCATTGAAGTACAGGAAAGTTATTGATTTATGAATATTGATCTGATGGCATGCTACTTTGTCATACTTATTTATCAACTCTATAAATCTTTTGGTGGAGTTTTTGGATCTTCTGGATATACAAATAGCAAGCAGAGATCATTTGACTTCTTTTCCTATTTATATTCCTTTAATTTCCTTCTCTTGCTTGATTTTTATGGGTATAGTTTCAAGAACTATATTGAATAGGAATAGTGAAAGTGGACATCTTGGTCTTATTCCAGATTTTAGAGGAGATACTTTCAGTAATTTTTTGTTTAGTGTGATGTTGAATTTGTGTTTTTCATGTATAGCTTTTACTATATTAAGGTAAGTTCCTTCTACTCATAGCTTATCCAGATTTTTTAACAGGAATGGGTGCTTCATTTTATCAAAGGCTTTTTCTGCATCTAGTGAGATAATCATATGTTTATTGTCCTTATTTCTATTTGTGTAGTGAATTCTTTTGTTCATTTGTTTTGGGTGCCAGGGAGTGAACTCAAGAGCACTTAATTACTGAGCCACGTCCCTGACCCTTTTTATTTTTCATTTTGAGACAGGGTCTCACTAAGTTACTTGTGGCCTCACTAAATTGCTGAAATTGGCACTGAACTCATGATCCTTCTAACAGCTGGGATCACACCACCACATCCAGCTTTATTAAGGGTTTTTGCATCTATGTTCATCAGGGATGTTGGTTGTAGTTTTCTTTCTTTAGTATGTCTTTGTCTGGTTTTGGTATCAGGGTTATCCTGACTTCATGTAATACATTTTGCAGTTTTCTCTCCCTTTCAATTTGATGTAATATTTTGAAGCAAACTGGTTTAATTCTTCCTTGAAATTCCAGTTCATCTCAGCTGAGAATCTATCCAGTCTTGGGCATTTCTTTCTGGAAGGTTTTTGATTGCTGTTTCAATTGCTTAGAACACTGAAGAAAATAAAGAAAACCTTAGAAGATGGAAATCCTCCTATATTCTCAGAGAAGCAAATTAAAACTGTCAATATGACTATATTACAAAAATTGTTATACACATTTAGTGCCATCTCTGTCAAAATACCAATGACATTTTTCATGAAACTAGAAGAATGTCCTAAAATTCATTTGGAAGAAACAAAGACACAGAACAGCCAAAGAAATATTGAGCAAGAAGAATAGTGCTGCAGGTCTTATAATACCTGATCTCAAATTATACAGCAAAGCTATAGTAACAAAAACAGCATGGCATTGCATCAAAATGGACACAAAGATCAATGGAATAGAATAGAAGACACAGAGACAATCCTGTGTATTTATAGTCATCTGATACTAGTCAGAAGTAGGAGTGCCAAAAATATATGTTGGAGAAAAGATAGCCTTTATAACAAATGGTTTTTGGTAAACTGGATATTCATATGTAGAAAAATGGAACTAGATCCCTCTCACCCCACACAAAAGGCAAACCAAAGTGGACTGAGTCTTAGGAGTTAGAAAAGAAACTGCAAATACTAGAAGAAAATATAGGCTGAACCCTCCAACATATTGGTGTAATCACCAACTTTCTTAACAAGACCCCTAAAGCTCAAAAAAGGAAAAAAAAACAATAATCAATAAATGTAATGACATCAAATTTAAAACTTCTGCACAACAAAGGAAATAATTAAGAGTATGAAGAGAGGGCCTACAGAATGAAAGAAACTCTTTGCCAGCTACTCTTCTATAGGGGATCAATGCCCAGTATATATAAAGGATTAAAAAAACTTAATACCAAGTAAATCAATCAATCAATAAATGGGCCAAAGAACTAGAAAGGCATTTCTCAAAAGAAGAAATACAAATGACCAACAAAAATATTAAAAAATGTTCAACATCCTTTGCAAAAATGGAAATGCAAATCAAAACTACATTGAGATTTGATCTCATTCCAGTAAGAATGGCAATTATAAAGGCCACAAATAATAATAAATGCTATTTAGGATGTAAGGTGGGACTACAAATTAGTACAACCACTCTGGAAAACAGTATGGAGATTACACACACACACACACAAAATACAAACTAGGAATGGAACCACAGTATGGTCCAGCTAACCCACTCTTCAGTACTTATCCAAAAGAACTAAAATCAGCATATTATATTTTACAGGAACATCAATATTTATAGCAGCACAATAGCCAAGTTATGGAATAAGCCCAGGTTTAGATCAATAAATGAATGGATTAAGAAAATTTGACATATGTACAAATGGAGTTTTACTCAGTCATAAAAAGAGAATAATAATATAGCATTTCCCACTAAATGGATGTAACAAGAGAGCACCATGTTAAGTGAAATAAGCCAGACTAAGAAATTCAAGGGTGAATTATTTTTCTCATATGTGGAAACTAGAACAAACTATGGAGAAAAAGTGTGTGGAGGCAAATATTATAAGGATAGAGGGAATATTGATGGAGTAGAAACAGGAGATTGATAGAGAGGCAGGAGAAATAGGAAAGGGGAGGAAACATGGAATAAGTTTGACAAAATTATGCTCGTGAATGTATAAATATACCACAGTGAATTATATCTTTATGTGCATCTATAAAGCAGTAATTAAAATTAGGGTAATTAATAGAAGGAAGATGAGTAGAGTCAAGGAAGGGCAATAGCCAGAGGGTATGGGGAAGAAACACAAGAGGCTGAAATGGAGCAAATTATAATCCATCCATTTATAATTATGTAAAACTGAACCCAAATATTATGTATAACTAAAATACACAAATAAAGCACTAAAAATACTTACTCTTATTCTTAGTCCACAAAACAAAAAGTACTTCCACCTGTATATTTAAAAGACATTCCATTAAACAACTCTGATGAAAAGTGATATGTAAGGAAATTATAAAACATCTAAAAATAATAATGAGTGAATCATTATGTATCAGAATTATACAAATGCACTAAAAATGATTAGGGGAAAATTCATAGTTCTTAATATCTACTCTAATAAAAGAACAATAAATAAAATATCAAATTTCCCATTCAAGAAACTTGAATACAGACACTAATGTAAAGCCATAGTAAATACATACAATGATACAATAAAGATAAAGCATAAAATAAAGAGAAAAAAGACAAAGATCAAATTAATTAATCAATTTACTGAATCTTAAAAAGTCAAAGCGATAAGGCAATAATGTTTTTTTTTTCTTAAAAATTAACCCAATTTTATTAGCTTATTATTATTCCCAAAGTTTAAAGTGTATTAGTTAGTTTTTCATCACTAAAACATCTGGCAAGAACAACTTTGAAAATGAAACATTTACTATCCTTTATGTTTACAGAGGATTCAGTCCAGGTTGGCTGATTAAAATAGAAATAAATGCAGAAGGGTGTGTTGGAGGAAAGCGCATGACATCTGGGAAACAGAAAGAGAGAAGTGACTTGGGGATAAAATAAAGCCTGTTCAGGGAACTCCCCCAGTGACCTGCTTCTACCAGCTAAGTCCTACCTCCCAGTAGTCCATTCAGTTATCGATGAATTAATTCACTGATGCCATAGCCTTCATGATACAATCATAGCCTAAATGTTCCACCTCTGAACAATGCCAAATTGGGGACCGTAGTTTCAACACATGAGCTTTTGTAGGAAATTTCAGATTCCAACCATTACAGAAAGATTTCATGTAATGAAATATGGCCCTATAAATTCCCTGCGAAAGCCATTTGACATTGCACAAAGTGTGGCTACCGTTATCAGATAATACAATTGTCTAAGCTTGCCATGAAGCCAGTATATCTTAAAATTATCATTCTTTCAGATCCATTAGAAACAACATGAGACTTCTCTATTGCTTTGAAAATAAAATTATTTATTGCTTCAAACTTTAAGTTACTTTTTACATAACTTTTCCACTTTGGGCCCATTGTGCTACATTTGTATCTTATATTCTAATTCTTTTCTTTTTTTTCCAACTTTTTAGATTAGGCCTCCTCGTGTTTTCTTTCATTGGTTCAGTCTTCATTCTTCCTCTCTGCACTTTGATCTTCATTATCTTCCAGTTTATGATACTCAGTAATAGCTCTGCTATCTTTATGACCTGGGATTACAGGCATGTGCCACAGCACCCAGCCCAAAGTTGTTTTTTTTTTAATATTGTTGATTTTTGTTTTATTTTTGTTTTCAACTTCAACAATACTTATTCTTTGACTCCATTTTACTTTATCTTATAGTTGAATGATGAAGAACATAACAAAACATACTTTAAAAAGTAAAGTTTGCATAATACTACTTAAATTATTTTTCTCCTCCATAATTATAGGAAATGTAACTTGGAATCTAAACATCTAGGATAATCTGTTTTTCAAAAATGTGATTATTTATTAGGATAAATGTATCTTTTAATAATAAATTTATTAAACTCTGAAGTACTACTATCTAGTTATTTAATGATGTGCTTACATGATAAAATATCAATTATTTAAAATAAAAGATACATTACATAATTCAACCACTTATCTTAATATTAATACTTTTTAAAGCAATAAATTTGTGTAACTCATTGAGTCAATAGTATGATTCAGGATCACATTACTTTTGTGATTCTATTTTTCTATTTAAATATTAATGATAGGCTAGTTACACAAATTTAATAATGATCACAATATTGTCTCCTATCTATCCTGTCAAAACTTATGACTATTCTTGAAATTTCCTTCTGTTCTTTAAGCTTTTATGACATTGGTAGTAATCAGAAATAGATAAAATACCAAATTTTTGGAAAAAAATTTTTAAATACCATTCTAGAACAATGAAGAGAAACTTATTTTTTTAGGCAGCATCTCCTCTTATAAATGTCAAAGGATATAAAATAAATGGTCATAGATAAGTCTGTATGGTGTAACTCCATTAAATTGAAACAAGCTTAAAAATAGTCTAAGAGAAAACAAAGAGAAAAATACATGAATAAAAATTTTATAGCAAAATAAATTCAAATGGCCAAGGGAAATAAAAATAGATGCTCAAATTCACTAGTAGTCATGGAAATTAAATTTTAATTAAACTATGTGAGATTATTTCACTCCAAGTAGGCTCACAAAAAATTTGAGAAGAGTTTTAAGATTTATTGCTGATAGATATATGAAAAAATTGATTTTTCCATAAATCAAGTGGGAAAATGAATTTTTTGACTTTTAGGGAAGTGGTCTTTCAGTTTCCATTAAGATATTACTAGATATTCCATTCAATTAACAATTCTGTTTCTGGGACTATATCCCATAAGAATAAGAAGTCATTTAAGAATATGCATAATAATATATAAATGGAAACATCGTGGGCATAAAAACTAGAAATTAAGTAAACGATCCTCAACTTCTGAACAAAATACAACACAGTCACATTGTGCCATTCTTGTAGAAAAGGAGGATAATAAAATACCATGTCCTCAAAATGCTCTCTCTGTTCCCAGAAATTAGGCAAATTAAGAGAACAATGAGAGCCAGAATGTCTAGATAAATATTATCTCTAAAGGACATTTGTTTTTTCTCCTGTATGCTGAAAATTAGGGAAAGCTAGTGTCATTTATATAGATCTGCTTTCTTGCATGCACATCAAGTGCCTTGGGCTACTAGTCATACAATAGGACGAAGCAAGCTAAGCTGTCACTGCTTCTATAACCTAGTGACCCATCACTCATCCTTCTTGTGGTAACTGATGTAGAGCAGAGAACTTCAAAGAGAGTAAATGCTTGTCCAGCTTGCTGCCATTGGACAAATACATATTAGGGACAGAGACACTAATTTCTCTGGCAAAACATCAGAGGCTTCCTAAGAAACAGAGGTGCTACTTGTCCAGTCTGTTGCCACTAGTGCTTCATTGTAAGCATTTTTTCAAATTCCATTTCGAGGTGTCGTCTTTGGTCTCTCAGCAACCTATCTCAATGCCCTAGCATAAATGGAATGTGGAAAGAACACACTATACACTATTATGAAAGTATTTAAAATTGGATTAGAAGTATAGAAGATAACTACCTTATTTTCATTAGATAGTTTTGAGGAGAAAATTAAATTTAATAAGGTAGACAATAGCATTATTATTTCATAAACAAAACCTAATTTCAAAACTGCATATATATCAGCAAATAGGCTCACTATTATAAATTCTCTGTGTATAAAGAGTACATAGACTGCACATGAAAGGAAAGAAAAGGGTCCCAGCCTACTTCCATCTAGAGACAACAGCCAGGACCAGGAAGACCATCCCTGAGGCCCCTGCAGGCCTGGTTACACCAGAGGTGAGGCGTTGGTACCCTGTAGGAATACTATAAGATTATAGGGTAGAAAATGTAATACCTCATATCAGCATTGCCAGGGGGGAAGACACATGAACAACATGAAAAGACAAGAAAAGAAAATGCCCCAAACAAACCAAGATGCTACAATAATACAATTCATTGACAGCATAGTAGATGAAATGTCAGAGAAGTTCAGAATGTACATAATTAAAATCATCTGTGAAGCACAGAATAATATAAGAGAGCAATAACAGGCAACAATTGATCAATCCAACAAAGAGATTAGAGAACAAATACAGGGAGCAAAAGATTACATTAAGAAAGAGATTGAGACTCTGAAAAAAAAAAAAAAAAACAACCAAGCAGAAATCCATGAAATGAAGAAAACAATAAAGCAAATAGAAAATTCAATTGAAAGCATCACCAACAGAATAGATCATTTAGAAGGCAGAACCTCAAGTGATGAAGACAAAATAGATAATCCTGAAAATAAAGTTGACCAAACAATGAAGATGGTAAGAAACCATAAACAGAATGTCCAAGAATTATGGGATAACATGAAAAGACCAAATTGAAGAAATATTGGGATAGAGGAAGGCACAGAGATACAAACCAAAGGAATGTACAATCTCTTCAATTAAATAATATTAGAAAATTTCCCAAGCATGAAGAATGAATTGGAAAATCAAATACAAGAGGCTTACAGGACACCAAACAAGCAAAACTACAACAGATCCACACCAAGACACGTTATAATGAAAATGTCCAACAAACAAAAAAAACATAGAATTTTAAAAGCTGCAGATTACATACAGAGGGAAACCAATTAAGATTTCAGCAGATTTCTCAACTCAGACCCTCAAAGCCAGGAGATCCTGGAACAACACATACCAAGCTCTGAAAGAAAATGAGTGTCAACCAAGAATCTTATATACAGTAAAATTAAGCTTCAGATTTGATGCTGAAATAAAATCCTTCCATGATAAACAAAAGTTGAAAGAATTTACAATGAGAAAGCCTGCACTAGAGAGCATTCTTGGCAAAATATTCCATGAGGAGGAAATAAAAAACAACAATAAAAAATCAGCAAAGGGAGGAATTACACTAAACAAAAAGCCAATCAAAGGAGAAACCAAGTCAAGCTTAAAACCAAAAATAAACTAAAATGAACAGGAATACAAACCATATTTCAATAATAATCCTGAATGTTAATGGCCTAAATTCATCAATTAAGAGACATAGAATAGCAGACGGGATTTTAAAAAAGACCCAAAAATATTCTGTCTTCAAGAGACTCATCTCAAAGAAAAAGACATCCACAGACTGAAGGTGAAATGATGGGAAAAAACATACCACTTAAATAGACCACCTAAAGAAGCAGGGATTTCCATCCTCATATTCGTTAAAAAGGACTTCAAACCAAAGTTAGTCAGAAGGAATAAAGAGGGTCATTTCATTCTGCTAAAGGGAAACATATGTCAACAAGACATAACAATCATAAATATCTATGCCCCAAATAATGCAGCATCCACGTATATCAAACAAACACTTCTCAATTTCAAGAATCAAATAGACCACAATACAATAATACTGGGTGACTTTATCATACCTCTCTCACCACTGTATAGATCTTCCAAACAAAAACTAAACAAAGAAACCATAGAACTCAATAATACAATGAATAATTTAGAATTAACAGACATATACAGAGTATTTCATCCATCATCAAGTGAATACACTTTATTCTCAGCAGCACATGGATTGTTCTCTAAAATATACCATGTGATATGCCATAAAGCATCTCTGAGCAAATACAAAAAAAAAAGGTTCTACCCTGACCATATTACCTGACCATAATGGAATGAAATTATAAATCAATGATAAAATAAAAATTAGAAGCTACTTCATCACCTGGACACTAAATAATAAGCTATTGAATGATGCATGGATAAAAGAAGACATCAAGGAGGAGATAAAAAAAATTCTTAGAGGTAAATGAGAACTCTGATTCAATGTATCAAAATCTCTGGGACACTATGAAGGCTGTGTTAAGAGGGAAGTTCATTGCATTGAGCTCATTTATTAAAAGAAGGAAAAGTCAACAAATAAATGACCTGTCATTACATCTCAAAGATCTAGAAAAAGAAGAACAAATCAACACCAAAAGAAGTAGAAGACAGGAAATAATTAAAATCAGGGCTGAAATCAATGAAATTGAAACAAAGGAAACAATTCAAAAAATTGACAAAACAAAAAGCTGGTTATTTGAAAACATACATAAAATTGATAAACCCTTAGCCACCCTAACAAAAAATAAGGAGAGAGAAAATACAAATTCCTAAAATTTGTGATATAAAAGGAAATATCATGACAGACAATAATTAGAAATTATTTTGAAAATTTATACTCCAGTAAAATAGAATGTCTCAAAGACACTGACAAATTTCTAGAAGTATATGATCTGCCCAAACTTAATAAGGAGGACATATACAACTTAAACAGATCAATTTCAAGAAAGGAAATAGAAGATGCCATCAAAACCTTACCAGCAAAGAGCCTGGGACCAGACAGATTCTCAGCCACGTTTTACAAGATGTTCCAAGAAGAATTAATACCAATACTCTTCAAATTATTTCATGAAATAGAAATGAAGGAAATCCTTCCACACTCCTTCTGGGGCCATTATCTCTTATGAACATTCATGGAAGAATTCTCAATAAAATTCTGGCAAATCACATACAAAAACATATTAAAAAGATAGTGCACCACGATCAAGTGGTTTCATATCAAGTATGCAAAGTTGGTTCAACATACAGAAATCAATAAATGTAATTCATTACATCAATAGACTTAAAGACAATAATCATATGATTTTCTCTATAGATTCTGAGGAAGCATTTGACAAAATACAGCACCTCTTCATGTTCAAAGCACTGGAAAAACTAGGGAAAGTAGGAACATACCTCAACTTTGTAAAAGCTATCTATGCAAAACCAAAGACCAATGTCATCCTAAATGGAGAAAAATTAAAAGCATTTATTCTAAAAATGGAAATAAGACAGCGATGCCCTCTTTCACCACTTCTACTCAACATAGTCCTTGAAACTCTAGCCAGAGATGAAAGAAATTAAAGAGATATGAATAGAAAACGAACTTAAAATATCATTATTTGCTGACAACATGATTCTTTACTTACAGGATCCAAAAAATTCCACCTGAAAACTTCTAGAATTAATAAATGAATTCAGAAAAATAGCAGGATATAAAATCAATACCCATAAATTGAATGCATTTCTATATATCAGTGATGAACACTCTGAAAGAGAAATTAGGAAAATTACCCCAAGTGTTGACAAGGATGTGGAGGAAAAGACAAACTCACACATTGCTGGTGGGACTGCAAATTGGTGCAACCAATCTAGAAAGCAGTATGGAGATTGCTTAGAAAACTTGGAATAGAACCACCATTTGGACCAGCTATCCCACTCCTTGGTGTATACCCAAAGGACTTCAAAATAGCATACTACAGTGACTCAGCCCCTTCAATGTTTATAGCAGCTCAATTCACAATAGTTAAATTGTGGAACCAACCTAGATGCCTAAATGAATGGACAAAGAAACTATGGTATACATACACAATGGAATATTACTCAGCAATAAAAGAAAATAAAATTATGACATTTGCAGGTAAATGAACGGAGTTGGAGAACATCATGCTAAGTGAAGTAAGCTAATCCCTAAAAATCAAAGGTCAAATGTTTTTTCTGATAAGTGGATGCTGAACCATAACAGGGGAGGGGGCATGAGAAGAATGAAGAAACTTTGGTCAAAGGGGAGGGAAGGGAGGGAATGGACATGGGGGCAGGAAAGATGGTGGAATGTGATGGGTATCAATGCCCTAGGTTCAATTGCACATATGGTGTAACTGTATATTGTGTACAACCAGAGAAATGAAAATTTGTGTTCCATTTGTATACAATGAATCAAAATGCATTCTGCTGTTGTATATACCTAATTAGAATAAATAAATTTTAAAAAGAAAATAAAAAAGAGAAAAGGAGAGAGGAAATGGGATGAAAAAGCATAATACTTACACAATACCAGAGATCTCCTTTCATATCCCAATTAATATAAACAGAACCCCTGTATTTGAGAGTGGGGAAGCTTGTACATGGAGGTTACGAACTGACTAAAGTTCTGTGTAGAGAAAATAATCCACCTTGGCTCAACAAGAAAAAATTCCTAGAACATCTAACAGTTTGCCATGTTGCTATGTGCTGAATGATCTTGTCTCCCTAAAATTAACATGTTCAAATCCTGCTCCTCAAAGTGATGATGTATAGAGATGGGGCCTTTAGAAGGTAATTGGATCATGAGCATGGCACCTTCCAGATGTGTTTAATGCCCTTATAAGGAACAACAGAGAACTAACTTGTTCTCCCTGCCTTATAAGGACTTATCAACATGTCTTCTTTTCTCTGCAAGCAAGGAAGAGAGCCCTCACCAAAATCTGACCATGCTAGCACAATAATCTTGGGCTCTCTTCCTCACCATAACTGTAAAGTAGTTTTTTTTTTGCAATTCAATCTATGGTATTTTGTTATGGCAACCTGAGCAGACTAATACCCATGAGCTTTAGATAGTAGAAGGTGGTATCAAGCATATCCCATTATTGTAAAATCCTGGTTTAAAACATAACAACAATTATTTGTCATAATGTGTTGTGGTAAAATAAGTTTACAACTTTAATTTTTAATTAATTTAATTTTTATTTTTATTTACCTGTATTATGATGTTATTATTAATGAAATTATAATGATTTAGTATGAATGCAGGGGCTAAACAATGGTTTTAAGTGGGAATTTAGAAAAGATTTGGAAAAAAGGATACCTTATCAATAGGCATTGGAACATGAATATATGTTCTTTGAGAATGAGAAAAGTGAATGTTTAGAAGTATAAACAGATATGCACAGATTGGCAGTTTGTTCACTTTGAGAAAGAGCCCTAGTTTTTTGTTGTTGTTGTTGTTGCTTTTTGTTGAGTCATAATTTCAACTGAACTAGATTGTAAGAATATGGATGAACGTAGCCTGGATGACGTTGGAATGTTTACTGTAAAAGATATTTTTTTCTAAATTTGTGTTCCCAGAAGCAGATCTTGACACACAGATCTAATTGAAGTAGTTTACTTGTGGGGAGAGAGGGCCATCAGAAGATAAGTGTGGAGGTTATCTAGGGAAGGAAAAGTGGTCAATGGGTTTTCATTTTTAAGCTAACTACCACAGAGAGCTACAGGGTGACTGGAGCTTAATATCATGGAGAAACTGGGAAATGGCATAAAGCACTTGGTTTCAAATTTTTCCACCTGATGTATGACAGTGTGAGATTTGCAGTTTGGTTATGTCAGCTCCCTAGAGGTATTATTTGAGGACTCCTTCTGGAGAGTGCTAATTCTGTAGACGTACTAATTTTCTGTGTATTCAGGAGAGTTACCTTCCACTATACCAGTGGGAATTTTATTAATTGTAGAAAAACCAATATTAACAGGTAAAGTACCCTAACAAAATTGATGTCTGATAGGTACGGAGAGGACTAACAGCATCTGGATAATATCTTGAATATCATATGAGAATTGGATCTTTATTCTAGATGTTATGAGAAATGAGCTAGTCTTTTTTTTTTCTTTGTTATTTTTTTTGGTACCAGGGATTGAACTCAGGGGCACTTGACCACTGAGCCACATCCCTACCCTATTTTGTGTTTTATGTAGAGACAGGGTCTCACTGAGTTGCTTAGTGCCTCACCATTGCTGAGGCTGGCTTTGAACTCAGGATTCTCCTGTCTCAGCCTCTCAAAGTGCTGGGATTACAGGCATGCACCACCACGCCTGGCATCTTTTTCTTTTAGAGGAAACTCTTACAAGAGTATTGAGGTTAAACTTATGAGGAGAGTGGAGAATGAAGATGAATGTCCAGGTTGAAAGATGAGCTATTGCTTGAACTATAACAATAGGAAAAGGAAAAGGGCAGGTGGATTAACAGTGACATCCCTTTATGACTACAGTAAAGACTAAGAAAGACATTGCATGTGAAACCAGGGACAGGGAATAGTCCAAGAGATTAGTAAATGGTATGATTTAATTGACTGGTTGCGTGGTGATAGGATTTATGTAGCTAGGGAAGTTGGGACAAAAGCCTTTTAAGTGTGGGTTCAGGTACATCTACTGACTTGTGAGTTCCTGAGGAGTATTCTGGTAGAGATTTCCAGTAGATAATTAAGATGGAACTAGGGTTTTGAAAATAAGTAGGACCTCAAAGAAAAAGAACATGTGTAAAGTCCTAGTGTCGTTTGAGTGAACATATGCTTAACTCTCCATCACAATGTACTGTGACTCAAAAATCTTGAATCCGATTTCCATCAATTACAACTGATGCGATACAAAGAAAACTAGCCATGACATAACAAAATTTGGATTTGATATTTGACTGGAGGGAATTCAAAAGGAAGATACTAGAATTTGATAATAAAGGCCTGTGCTGGCAAGTTTTCTATGAGAGGGAGAAGTTGTAAATGTAATGTGCTATATTTGTTTAAACAATTCCATAGATATATAGGGAAAAAAGCCAAAATGCTTTTTCCTATTCTGTATTCTCCACCTTAAGACAACACTTCTGACATTAATTATGTTCGGGTTTTTCCCCACACACCAACTAAACAATTATCCATCAGATCCCAGCTGGTGTCCTTTAATTCAATTCATACTGATACTATCTACCTGGGTTCAGCGTCAGGTCTCCCAGGCTGGAAGACTCCGTCCCACAAGACTACCTCCCACTTCATATAACAGCTGAAGTCATAGCTTGTCAACTATACTTCCAATCCTCTAGTTATAAATCAGGAACTTCCATAGCACCCTCCTTGTGTTTGATTAATTTGCTAGAGCAGCTTGAAGAGCTTAGGGAAACACTTCACTTACATTGACTCATTTATTATAAAGTAAATTGCAAAGGATGAAGATGAACAGCCAGATGGAAGAGATGTGTAGGGCCAGGTATAGAAGAAGGGCATGAAGCTTCCTCAAGGTATACCACCCTCCAGAGACTTCCACATGTTCAGCTATGTGAACACTCTCTGAACTAGGTCATGTTGCCTTTTTATAGAAACTTCTTTCATAGGCATGACTGATTAAATCATTTTTTATTGGTGATCAACTCAATCTTTAATCCCTGTGCTTCCTAAGGATTGAGGATGGGGCTGAAGCCCCATTCTCTAATCATGCCCTGGTCTGTTCAGTGAGCAGCCTCTGTCATCTTAACACTACATAAGGGTCTCAGTCACCAATCATCTCATTAGCATAAAAAACGCTCATTACTCAAGAGTTTCCCAGGGTTTTAGGAGTTGTATGTCTGAAAACTGAGTCAAAGACTAAATTTATATTTTACAATATCACACAGGTCATATGGCTAAACAAATATATAAAGCATCACTTTGGCAAATTTACATAAGCAGGAAAAAGTAATCCTTAGTGTCAGATTTGATGTCCTGACTTTGCCAAAATAGTTTAAATCTCCAAATGTAAATTGCAAAAGCTAATAAAATGTCATATAACTTTTAAATTGCAGTTCCAAACCTTAGCAAATTTAGGTGATAGAAAGCTATCTTCTACCTTATGGTACACTGTACATGTATTTTTGAGTGATATAGATTAGGCTTGTATGTTTTACTTTTCAATAGGAAAATTATCCCTAAAAAATGTAGAGACAGTTTGCAAGGATTTGACATAGATGGAGAGCCCTGTACACTACAAATGAAAGAGTTCAGAGCTTTTAAATTGCACTATGTAAACCATGGAGCCTGGTTAAATAACAGATCCATCCTTCTTCCTCTTTTCAAATAAATTGGATTTTTTAAAAAATGCTGACAGTAAAAATGTTTTTAAAAGCATGTTTTCTGAAGAAACATGAAATTTAATTATTATCATATGAAACTTCCAGAGAAAATGGAACTATTAATGTTTTACATGAGTGAACAGGATGATAATTTTGAGATATAGTAATAGCTATTCTGAAATCAAAAGAGTAGGCAGCAATGCTACCATAGTTGACTTTCCTTTGGGACTATTTATCCATGTCTATTTGATACGTAATAAGATAGGCACAGAAAAAGCACAAATCCACTTAAACCATAGGTTGTCAAAACCACACATAAAAAGGATTTACTTAAGAAATATATGCATTAAAAATATAAGTTCAAAGTTCCTTTTTTATATTCACTAGTATTCATCTCGTCTAAGATATATCTGCTCAACAGACTTCAACCATGTTTTTACATGGCAACAATAAAGGATTGCAATTAAAAACATCTTAAATTTGACTTTGCAAACTGTTTAAAGCTTTTCCAGAGGAAATAATGTGTGTCTTTTACAACAGTCCATTCTTCATTCTCTCTAAATTAGCTGCATAATATGTGAGCAAATTTCCATGCCTAGTTAGAGCTCATTATTCAATGAAGTCTCTGAGAATTAGGATTTTTTAATCAATTTTTTCCTTTGCCCTTTAAGCATCTTTCCAATTTAAACAGTCCCTAAGAACACTGATATCATTGTACCCATTAATTCCTACTTGTTTTTGATGAAATGGCAAGAAGCATCAATTTTTTACATTGACCATTTATGTATGTACCCATTTAAAATACATTTATTATTGTAAAAAGATTTGCCTCATGGCAATTGCAAACCTGCAAATATAATACGTGAAGATTATGACTCAGAGAAGATTAAATATAATATAAATAGCAAACAAGAGAGAAAAGAAAAATACTGTCCAAAATAAAACCTTAAATTGCTAGTCTGTTATTTAAATATTTTAAAATTCTTTCTCTACGATGATCATTTTATGGATTTGATTTAAAGATGTTTTAAGCATTGTTTTCTGCTGCTACTGCTTTTACGCTGTTTGCAACCTCAATCTGTGTCCATGTCAAACAATAATGGGATACTGTCAAATTCATAAATAGAAGCCTTTTCTCTTGCTCATTTTTATGTCCAAGATTTCCAGATGCAACCCTGACAATTAAAGAATTCACATGGAGCATATCTGCTTGATGTAAATCCGAGTGCCCCCCTACAATTTTATGTTTTCTATTTGTTTGCAAGGTGACTTATGGCAGGTCAACAGTCAGAATTAAAATAATTGTGTTTCCAGAAAAGTAACGCTCTTTTAACCAGATCCACCAAGAATAATGAGATCTTTTCCATCAGGAAAACAGTATTTAGAAATATCTAAAAAGTTAAGGAATCCAGTATAGCAAAACAATGTAGAACTGGTCTTAAAACAAAACCAAAAAAAAAAAACACAAATCGTTTTATGTGTGTGTGTTTGTGTGTGTGTTTATATATATGTACAAATAGATTTTAATATATAATGAATACTTTTTATATAGCTCTATGTGAAAAAGATTGTTGTCTAAGATTATTATGATTGGCTTAGAATATAATTGGACCTTTGGCATTTACTGATTTACACTACTTTAATGATTAGAAACTTTAATCCTTGCATTGGAAAAGTAGTAGTTTCACTTAACACGCTAGATTGATGATAGATTTAAAGTATAACTGTATTTAAGAAAAAAATTAGTTTAGTTAATACCTTTCTTTTCCTAAAGGCTTTGAGTATTTAAATTAATTCATCAATCTTTGTTATATTGATAAAATTCAAACAGCAATAAACCGCATAAACTGCTAAGCTTCTAAGTGTACCCAATTATGTGAACATGTGGTCTTTACCATTATCATGGTAGCAGTTTAGGTTTTCAAATTCAAAGCCAACAATATTTATTGACTTCTTTAAAAAGAATAATCTGATCATTGGGGTACACTGCAACCATATGACAATGGGGAGTTTAATATTACCGTCAAAATGCCAGAATCTAACTTTAAGATTATTGTGGTGAGTTTCTAATTCCTTCAATTTTAAATTCAGAAACTACTGGTGAAAAAACAAGGCAATGGTGTTGAAAGAGATTAAAGCATGTTCTGGTCTCCACTGATCTGCATCCTGCTGAATGTCATCATTCCTTCTGCATTCAAGAAAGAAGCTGCTTATGACCAGGATTTTTCCCCCAACTGGGGGTTTGTTCAGCTACACTTTTCCTCTGAATTTTGAAAAGCATTGTTCCTTAAATTGGCTTTTCTTTTCTATCACTACATTATTATCAAGCAATGGTTGCCTTAGCAACTATTTAATAGGCTGCAACTCTCAAAACTTGCTTTTTCTGGAGCGAGTCTTCAGACAGACTTTATAATGGAGCCAATAGCTCTTCCTAATAAATATGCAAAACAGAATTTCTGATTAGAAAACTAATTGTGTGCTAAAGCACTTAAAATAGTTGGTTGTAAATTTAAGAGTTCACTAAACATATTTATCAAAAAACTAAATTTTGTTTTAAAAAATAACTAGGGATAATAGCACCTACCCTTTACTAAATGTATAATTGTATTGCTTTTCAACCTAAGATGTATGCATAGGTAGCATTGTTTTTTACAGTTATCAAATGAGAAACCAGAAGTTTAAAGAGGTTAGCTCAAATAGCACACGAGTATTTAACAGTTAACAATCAAGTCTCTAAAAAATAAAACTATATATAGATGTATATATTTTATATATATTATAAATATAAATGAAATAAGATATATGAATCAAAAATTTTAAAAAATAATTATGATTACCTTTAGTTACTAAATTTTAAGTTTATGAATTTAATTTTTAATGATGGTTGGCTGTATTTCATAATTGACTTGTAAAATTTCTGAAATTTTTTTTAAAAATCAGTACTGTGATCTTATCTCTAGCTTATCAGTATGATAGTTACTTATTCCATCACACTGTTATTAAGAGCTGTAATATTTTGATGTAACAGAGCTACTTAAAGGGGAGATTCAAAGAAATATGACTACAAAGCTGCTTTAGAAATTCAAAGAAAGAGCTTCTAGTTACATTGCCCACTTACCTTTAACTCAACACTCCTTTGGCATATTTGTGTTTGTGATTTCCCTGATGACTTACTGCTCAAGACCTAGCACCTACTGTGACTGTAATTCTCTGGTATAAATACAATCTTAACTTACTCCATCTCAACTCATGACCTAATACCCACTTCCATGGTTGGCCTCAAAGTTTTCCCCTCAGTTTTGACACTGTCAACTATCTCTCTCTCGACTGGCTCTCTGCTCAGTTTTTCCTGCTTCTCCAGCTTCGTTTGTATATTTCTACCACTAACAGTTCCTTCCATTGCTACCCCGCATAGGGTGCCCTTTGGTAGAACAGTGACAAAAATAAAAGATCACAGGACACCTGGATCTCACAGACAGGTACCAGTACACTGGAAGTCCCTTGAAGAACAGCCTCTTCACCAGTGCTCACAACTGGTAAAGCTACAATGGAAGTGAAATCTGGTTTTGACACCTTCTTATTACCTTTGCATTACCCTCCCTTGAGGAATTCTTGGGTGTACCCTTTCCCCTTTCCCATTTAATTTGCTCACCCTGGACTACCCTCCCCAATAACTAGATCCTCAAGGCCCAGATTGAATGAACATATTCCAGGAGAAGTCTTCCTTCCCCTACCACCTCAGTTAGCATCAATAGATGATGTTTTTGTTCTCTCACAACATTTTGCTCTGTCCTGCATTAATCAACAATATTAATCCCCTTCTAGAGATATTTATGGAATGATTTGTCTGTGCTGGACACTATGTACTAGCAATACAGAGATAAATATAACTGTAAAATACTGCTTGGCCTAGTAGATACATTTTGGGAGCACAAAGACTGTTAACAAAGTGCTACCATGGAGGAAACTGTTTTAAAAGGAGAGTGAATAAATTTGTTGTTGTTGTTTTTATATTTCAATATCATAATACATGTATCTACCTAGTTTGATTCTACTTAGGATAATCTTACTGTCAGATAAAATACACCAAAATTTTATTCTGTCACCAGAAGTATCACTATTAGCCACTTCATTACTCTCATTAATATATCAGTAGCATTATTGCCAAAGGCTAAAAGCAGAGATGAGGTTAGAGATCCTATCTAGATTGAAAATACCCTACAAGGAATTATGTTTGGATTCAACAAACATTTATGAAGCATTTACTACGTGAGAGGTACTACACCAGAGATTTTCAAAATGACATTTAATCCTTGCTATAACCTCCTATTTTATGGGTGAGAGAACAGTTATCCTAAAAATTAATCCCATACCTCCTAAGAATTTGACCATAAAAACTGGAAAAAATAACATAAACACCAGTGTCCTTTTTTATATTAGAGCAGACAGAACACGATGTCACTAATTCATTGCTACCTTAGTCAAATACAGAAGGTCATGCATATTTACTAATAATAATACATTGATTATACAGAATTATTTCATAGTTGATTCTACATGAACAGCATGTGTTTGTTGTTGTTAGTGTGGCTTTCCAAGAGAGAGAATAAGTATTTTCCTTTTTTGTTGTTTTCCTTCATTGGTTTGATTTGTTTTTATAGAAGCACTGTGGCACAGGTTGATGCAGGTGAAATCCAAATAATTGCCTTGAAACTTTCATGGCATCCCATTTACCCTTAAACGCTCATGAAATTCAAAGCAGTAGAATCTAGCAAGAGGCAATACTAAGGTGTTAGCTCTCTCTAGTTTTGTAATTGTTTGCTTTTTTTTTCCCTATGAATTCTTTATGACTCAGAATATCAAAAATGTACCAACAGTTGCAGTAGATAAAAGACACTCCACCATGTGCATTCCATGGGGACAACACTACTGGAGACCAAAAGAACAGTCTGACCTTCCCAGTACATTCACTCCACATAGGAAGTAAGAATTTCATAGTAGAGGCTTTAGTATCATCATAAAGCACCCTGTCTCTGAAATATTTGGCTCTCTCTAGGTAAAATTTTTGATGCAATTATCACATATCCACCTTAAATGTTTATCTTTTCAATTGTATCTGGCTGTGATTTTTGTTACTTGAAAAATATGAACCTTATAATTGAAGTTGTCATATATTCTTGGACTTTGCCCCAGTCACTCATAGGGGTATAGCATACCCATAATCTCAACAGGTATTTGTCATCTGTTATGCTTGCAAACAGCACTAAATGGATAGAAGTGTTTATTTTAAAAATATATGGCATATAAAAAATTATCTACTATTTATAGAATATCTTCATATAATCTTACAATATGCTGTGAATATTTAAAGGAATTTAAACTTAAAATCAATGAACCCATAAAACAAATCTCTATCACACAGAGTGTCAACAGAGAAAGATCTCTAGAATTGCACCTATCTAGAATAGTCTTACAGAGACTTAAACATGTCTAATTATATATGGAATCCTTTTAAAGAATTTTGAATGGTAACTTATATTGGATTTATAACAGGAAATGAATACATAAATGTGTGATGCATAGAAAATAAATTATTTTCTTGTTATTTTAAGTCATTAGAAAAAGACAGGGCAGAGTTTTAAAGAATCCTCATATCTTATTTTCTCTGATTCCATGGTGTTCTTTTAAAGAAATTGAAAAAGACTAGAATTCATTACAAGTTCTTAATTGCTAGTTTCTCTACAAAATAGATGTTTATGTGCAGGCTTCAGAATAGCTACCATTCATTTGAGGGAGATCTTGTACAGCCGAAGTTTAAATAAACAGCAATGTTTTACTAAGTTTGCAAAAGCGTAATTAGTCCTAGAGGCACAATATTTTTAAGCGTCAAATACTTGTTCTCCAGCTGTACTATTTGTTTCTGTAGTTTCAAAGCAGCTTATCGCCATCTCCTTGAAGTCCAAGCCTTTTCATGACTGACAAGCACTTTCAATGTGTGCTCACAGCGACAGAACTTCATTGCCATGACTTCATTGATAGAGGCATCTGCTATTTTTTTTTTTTTGGTCAGTAGTGCATGCAAACACATCAAAATGAATTCCTTAGGGGCCTGGTAGCATTAATTTGTGTTTGTTCTGTCATGCAATTATATAAGAGAAATGAAGTAACTGATCAGGAGATTTCACAGGTGTGGAGAAATGGTAGTTAACAAATTTCCTATAAAACTGTATTAGGGTCTGCAGGGGATAATATTATTCATTTCTTGTTTTTCCTAACAATACCCAAGTGGAAGTCATTTTAAAGTATTTTGGAGGTTTAAGTACAAATACTCCCTGTATTGTCAATGGCACCAAGATGGTATATGAATGTGCATGCCTACAGGATTTAGAAGCTATTAAAAACTTTATCTGGAGAGAATCAACACACTCACATCTGCATTTTATAAAGACAAATGAGTCCTGAGGAAATATTTTAAATAAATATTAAAGATACAGGCTCAGTAAACTGAGTATATAAAAATTCTTACGTATACATTTTAAACAGATGAAAACAACAAAAAATATAGCCAGTCTGTCAAAAAATTACATGTTTAGTAAATATGAGAATTAAATTTTGAATATCAACAATATATTTTAGCTCCAAATTTCATAATTAAAATTTTCTAATATCCATACTATAATATACTAAAGCTACTAAAAATAACTATATATTGATAAAGAAAGATGCCAATGATGTATGTTGGGGGGGGTGTATGTGTAGAGACTGGACACTAAAAGTAGAAGCTGAGCACTGTGCTCCTAAGAAGTTAATAGAATGTGCTGAGCTGAGCGTTCATCTACATAGTCCATCTGATCAGATAAGTTACTCTTGAGCTTACTTGTGTCATCATGTGCATTTTGATTTATTGTCCTTTGTATACTCCTCCATCTTCCTTTTGAGATACTTGAGTTCAGGGACTCTATTTTTACATTTGATCTTTCCAGTAACAACTAATAGAGGCTGAGAACTAAGCAATTTTCAGTAAAATAATTAATATTGAGAATTCTACTTGAAAAATCAACAGTCTTCTTGCCTATGAGTTCAGGGAACATAATATCATTTGTATTTTTCCTCATGTTTTTGTCAGTGGTTTGTGTTGGTTTAGTTTTAAATATATTGATCCTTCTCCCTTGAATAGAGTTGCTGCTCTTTATTGACAGAAAGCATATCAGACCTCGCTTACCCCTACTGCTTTCGGCACAGTGCTGAGTACTGGATGGATGAAGCCTAGAGCATTTAACAGTTTGATTGATAATAAGTGTTCATTTTTTTTGAAAAAACGAGAACAGATTTATGATTTTCTGATTTCAGAAATAGTTTTCCCATTGAGCAATAATATTACACAATAATTTCTTCTAGTCTTTCATTCTGTGCAAAACACACATATTCTCACCACATTATAATGATCTATGACAGGTGTGATTCCTTAATTTCTTGCAGTAGGCTATGTACCTCAATTCACTCTATATCAGTAATAAGAGTAATAAGTCGCCCTTCATCAAGATCACACTGTTTTAATTCTTAATTGGTTCAGTAGTCTCCAAGAGAAAATGAAAGTTATCACATCCACTCAAACAACCCAGGATTAAAAACAAAAGTGAGAAAACAATCTCAAAATGAGTGTAACATAAAGTAAAATTGAGTTAAGCATTTTCTAGTGAAAGAAACTATTTACTTTCTAAACCAGGGGCATAATTTTACAATAATAATTAATAGCAACTTTGATGTGCTAGGAAATGAGCTAGGGGTCTTTCTATGTATTATTTAATAAAATCTTCATAAATATCCCAAGAGAGAACTGCCTCATTTTACAAATAGGTAAATTATATATAAAGAAGTTTAAATGAGACAATCAAGACACAGTAAACGGTCAGGTTAAGGTTCAAACTCAGTTCTGTCTAGCATCAAAATTCATGTTCTTTAATACCAAACTACATTGTTTTCTAATAGCATTTTCCAAAGTGGCTTCTTTAACAACATAAATACACTTAAGTGCTTTCTGTGTGCTAGACACTTTTCTAGATGTTGTGATGAGAATGATAACATGTCAAAATCTCTTTTTTTTATAATCTCACTTTGTAACCAGTTTTCATAGTATACTCTTTTATTAACTTTCCTATTGCTAGGATAATACCATCAAATAAATGAAACAGTACTGTTTGTACAGAAATGACTGAATAGATGTAGGGCACTCTGAGTTCACCAGAAAAAAAAGCATTCTATGAGCTTAAGGTATTGTAATTACTGTGAATTGCTCCAAAAACACCACAGCTCATTTTTGTCGTGTGCTTTGACTTCAGTTTTTGTATGCAACCTTCCATTCTTCGATTTTGCTCTTTTAATTTGTCTATTTTTTAAAGCGGAATTAAATACATAGATTACCAGTGCACATAGGCTTAAACAGCATAAGATCATGCATAAAGACAGGTGAGACCTGGAAGGAACACATGAGCCATACTACAAAAAGTCTCATAGACAAAGAGACAGAGCTTTGCAATGCTGAGCCTCACAGCTGTAATGTTGGACATATTCTTTTCTTGGCAGAGGGCACATTTTGTCTAAGAGACGCTGCATTGAGAAGCAAGGAATCCCCATGTGGATTAACTGCAATTTATTATGTTATGATTTAATCTACAATATTTTGCACCAGGGGAAAGTTTATGAAAACAACAAATGGTAGCAACACACACTATTTTATAAAAGACCATTTAAAGATAAAAGCAAAGGCAAACTACTTTTGCTCAGATACTGTTTATATTTACTCTTTATTAGCTCTTATCTAAAAAGATAAAAGCATAGTAATTATTCTGTTATATATAAGAAATGTCCAACTCTTTGCATGTCTCCCTATTTCTTCCCCAGTTCCTTGATGTATATGCATGTACTCTACGCTTTCTTAAGATATTTTAATTTTTATTTTCCATGAATACATTATGCTGACATGATAAATTTTCAGTGTAGTTACATTATAAACTTCTGATTAAAAGGAACCATTACAGTTTATCCATGGTCATTGAATTCAGAATTGAAAAGTTATAATCAAGTTAAACCTTTAATCTTTTCAGAATGAGTTTATAAATAGAAATGAATAATAGAGGACATGACTGTCAAGTCGTTTCCCCAACGGTAGGGATTTTAAACAAAAGCATAAAAACCATTTGACACTTATCTTTAAATAGAATAATAGAAATAGGAAGAAAACCCTAAACTGGCATGCAAGACAAAAGTCCTCATTAGGCTGGATAGGGAGAAAAAAAATGAAAGAAGTCCAAATGCAATTAGGATAATAGTAATAGAAAGGGACGAGAAAAAGTCAGAGAATTCCATAAGAATATTTTTTTTGTTTGGTTGTTTTTATTTATCTGAGTTTCTGGGAATTGAACCCGGGGACACTCTACCATTGAACTGCATCCCCAGTACCTTGTTTTTTTTTTTTTTTTTTTTTTCTCTTTCATTTTGAGACAGGGTCTGCTTAAATTGCCCAGGCTGATTTTGTTCTTGATATCTTCCTACCTCAGCCTCCTGAGTGACTGGGATTACTGTAGTGCACCACCAGTTCCAGCTAGGAATAGGTTCTGAAAAGAGAAAGATATTTAAATAAGTTAGATTTTGTTTCCTTTTGGTTTGGTTTAACCAAGGATATATTGCCATATTGAGGCTGTCATTAATGTAGGACTCAAGATAGTATATAGGTCCATCCAATACCCTCATACTAAGGAGTGCAGAAAGTCTTTTACTTGGGAAATTATTTTGAGTTGTGTGTCCCAGTCATTTGCACAGATTTAGATGCACACAATTCCTTTGTCATATAACTAACAGGTAAATAAACATTATCCCATCATAAATCACTTGATAAAAGAGCATGCCTGCACCTGACTAGCATATACAAATGTGCTCAATAAATATCTTTTAAGTGAATAAAGAAAAGATTGGAAAAAATGAAATAAAGAAGTAAAGTGTGAACATTAATTATTTAAAATTACTACCAATGAAAATTATGTCATAATTTCTTTGGGTAGGATTAAATGAGTTAATATTTGTACCATGTGAGGATATTATTTAGAAAATTGTTAGGGCTCTAATAGTTACCCAAAATTATGATTTATTCATAAAGAAAGTAGACGTTATGGCAAAGTGGATTGGAAAACAGATTTTTAGAATTCTTCACTTGGGGTTAGAAAATAAAGATTTTTTTTTTCCTCAAAAGGGTCTGCCATTTACTGACATGTTCTTGTGATTTTATTGTTGCACTGAAGTCCTGAGTTTTTGTTTACCTATCTAGTTGCCTTTGTTTGCTGTGGTCACTTCTGGTCAATGTAATTGCTCAGAGGAGATTGTTTCTATCAGCCACCTTGCTGTAGGCTGAAGAAAGCAATTGCATGATGGGACATCTCTTCCAGTTCTAGCCGGGAGGGTGCTATTTGTCATCAGAGGAGGTAATAAACAAGCTTTAAAGAGCATATTCATCATCTTTCAATGGTCCTATGCTCTTTACTTCTTCCCAGCCCTTCAATTCAGGGGCAATATTATAAGCTGATTTTTGCAGCACCTTCTACTCTTTTCCACAACACTTGAAAGTATTTAAAGAGATGCACGTATCCCTGACACTTAGGGTTTCTATTCATCCACCAAACAATATCTGATCTCTCATGGAATGTGGAGGACAGAAAAAAGAGAGAGAAAGAGACTTATTTACTCTTGACATAATCTTTTAGAAGTACCCTCTAAAAAGTACTTCTTGCCCTATTTTATTCAATGATATGAATTTTTATACTTTTTGTGAATTATACAGAACATTTGCCCATTTGTGGCGTATTTCTCAGGGTAAATATTTTTGCTCTAATCACACAAGGTGATAAAGTAACATCGCTGCTATTTTTGCCCTCTGAATATCAACAACAGGCATGCCAACTCCTACAGAAAAAAGGTACTATTTTTATTCTTAGAATATCTGGAAATGATTCAATAGATGTGATGAAGCCTCTAAACAAGCTAATGATAAGCATTTATTTTTACTTTCAATGGATCTATGAACAAAAACATATTTCTTCCAAACCAGTATAACCCAAAGTATTTATCCATGATTCCATAGCAAAAATAAAAACATAGCCGAGTGTGGTGGCACAAGCCTGTAATCCCAGCACTTAGGGAGGCTGAGACAGGAGAATCGCGAGTTCAAAACCAGCCTCAGCAACAGGGAGGCACTAAGCAACTCAGTGAGACTCTGTCTCTACATAAAACACAAAATAGGCCTGGGAATGTGGCTCAGTGGTCGAGTGCCCCTGAGTTCAGTCCCTGGTACCAAAAAAAATTAAAAAAAATAAAAATAAAAATAAATAAAAACACTTAGATCCACTTTGATGAGTGTCTTTTATTTTTGTTGTGTATATTACATCTAATTTTAATTACTTGTTACTCATGTGTTTTCATAAACAATTTACTATAAATATAGACAGCACAATAGTTAGAATTAAAAAGATAAAGCATTCAGTAGACATGTCTACTGAAACTTCAGAGACAATATATTACACAGGAACACTTACTTTTTAAAAGCACCTTCTAACATTTGTTCATAAAACATAAGTCAAAGATTGGGAAGAAATATTTGCAGCATGTAAAACTTGACAAAGTATTAGTATGCAATGTACACAAAGGACTAAAGAAAAGAAAATGTATACAATAAAAGTAAATAAAAGACCTCAATGATATCTAGTATAAAAGGAAATATTAACCAACAAAAAAATTTAAAAGAAGCTCTACCCTTTGAGAAACGGAAAAATAAAAATTAGGACTACAGTAAGATAGATACCTTTCACACCTACTAGACTGATAAGTAATTTTGAAAAAAATCAAGTATTATTAAGACTGCAGGATGAATACTACTGATAAGAATATAGTTTTAGATAACTTTTGAAAATAGTGGCACAATCTCTTACTATGACATAGTTACAACTGGTGACTACACTTCTAGACATATGACCTAGAGAAATTTTTGAATTTTGAATTAGTAGGCAATCACTAGAATGTTTTCATCAGCATTATTCAAAACAGCAAAATCCTAGAATCAACACACATATCCATCAAAAGGAAATTGGATAGTTAAATTGGGATAGTGGCATACAATAAAATAGTCCATAGAAACGAAAAATTAATGAACTATAGTTTTATGCTTCAACATGAATGAATTTTGGCAGGTAATCATGTTGAGTTAATCAAAAACAAGTCACAAAGACCTATACTTGTGATATCATTTTGATGAAGTTCAAAGCAATAATGAAAAATATCATTTCAATGTTGCTGAAATAAAAATATATACAGTCAATACAAAAAAATCACTTAGCTATATCTACAAATGAGATTAAAATAGGTAAGTAAGGATATGATAAACTAAAAATTCAGAATAATTCTGTGATGGAGATAGATGCATTAAAGAAAGACTACATAAGGTGCTTAAATAATATTGGTTTGATCTATTTCTTAAGTAGAAAGTTACAGACATATCTGTTTATTTTATTTTATAACTCAATGTTATATGTTTATATATGCATAAATGATTACACTCATTTTTATAGTTATATGGATATATCAAATTCCTATAGCTATGAATATATTTCAAATGTTGTATAATACATTATTTATTGTTTTTGGAAAAGATGTATGGCAGCTCACATAAAAAACAGTAGATTGCTTATGTATGTTCTGAACATAAGAAAAATTAACATTCAAATGCACACAACAAATAATCAAAATATGAAATATTAAGAATTAATAAATTCTAAATCTTAAGGCAATCCCTGAAGCAAGCCTTTATAGTTCAGAAAACGTTTATCTTTCCATAATTCACACTATGGACTATTAGGCCACAGATTTTGCTAAGCCCACAGACTTTTCTAGAGAGGTTCCTTTATTGCAAATCACCATACTGGTCTGTGTCACATGATCTTTGGACCACAAGAGTTGAGGTGGGAAGAGAGGTCCAATGACATGTTCTATAGAGGTCTAGGAGATGGTCTCTAAAAGCACAATTACCCAAACTAATCATATTTTCTCTGTGATGGAGTGAGTATATAAATCTCAAAAAAAATGTCAATAGAAATTATTACACTATGGTTCCTATGTGGAATATTTCCCATCACCCAATTGCTAGAGCTTCTTGGAATCTAGAGCAGCAGGTCCATAGGTAAATCTACTTCTAGTTGCAGAAATTTCCAGCTATAGTTTTGCTGCTGTTGTTTCGGTGGTGCTTGACTACCCAATCTAACTAACTTTTACATTTATATCTAAAAGAAACACATTATTTGAAATCAAAATATTCTAAGATATGATCTCTCTGCAATCATATCAATATTCACAATAATGCTTCACAATATATATGGACACATCATCCAATTTCTTTCTCCATTATGTGTATATATATTATCATTAACTTTCTGTCAACCTTATGGGCTCAATTACTACTTTAAATCATATGAAGTTGCCATATTTGTCATTGTATAATTGGACATGTTGATGAGATTAGAGAAAGATTATATCTTAGAATATTTCAATTTCAAATAGCATTTTTTTAATATAAATATGAAAGTTACATAGGTTGAGTAACCAAACCCCACAGAAACAAAGAAATAACTATCTATCTGGAACTTTTTGAGACCAGAAGTATATTTAGCTAACTTTAGCCCTGGCCTAAATCCCTAAGCCTAACTCAACTGTGCTTCATTATACAATTTAAAAATAAAATTTTTCTATTGACATTCTTGCTATAATATTTTATTTCAGAAATTTCATATCAATTTCATATCTTTTTAAGAAATAGCTAAAATAAATAATGAACAAAGAAAATATTCAAAACTGATAATAGAGAATTTAGTGTAAATTCCCCCAAGGTTAATATCCACAAAATTTAATGAAATTGTTTTTCAAAAAGCATATGAACCTATGTATCTTGGTTGATTTGAAAATAATTTATATTATGCATTTCATATGTGTAGAATAGCTGAACTAATTTCAACAGACTTCCTTTTTAAAAGAAGTATGTTTGGGTCAACTCTTTTGCCACTGGACCAAAAGCCCCAGAAAGAACAGAGTATGAAAAGCTTATTTGGGAGCTCACAGTTTCAGAGGTCTTAGGTTTTAGGCAGTTGACTCCATTCTTTGTGGCCTCAGCCAAAGCAGGACATCATGGTGGAGGAGTGTGGTGGATGGAGCAAAGCAGCTCAAGACACTGCCTTAACATATTGAATAGATTAAGGCTCTCATAACCCAATCATTTCACCTTTAAAGTCTATTGCATTGCTTCACACTTGAGCTTTTAAAGGACACCTGATATCTAAACCATAACATCCCACTTCTGGCCCCCAACATCTCATTTCTATCTTACAATGCAAAATGCATTTAGTCCATTTTCAAGAGTACCCAAAGTCTCAATAGTTTCAAGATTATCAAAAGTCCAATTTCAAAGTCTCCTTTCAGACTTAGGGCAAACTCAGTGTGAAAAATCAAAAGCAAGGCACATACATTCATGATATAAAGGCATAGAGTAAACACTTCTGTTTGAAGAAATAGGGCATAGAAAGAAGGGATGGAACAAAAGTAACACCAAAATTCAACTGAGCAAACAAGTCATGTGGTTCCATGTCCAGCATCTAGAGCACATGGCATCATGATATTCTATTCAAAGGGCTTGTGTAGCTCTGCCCCTGTGACTTTGCTGACTGCAGCACATATGGCCTCTCTGTTGGCTTGTCTCTGCCCAATTCCTGCAGCTTTCCTTGACAGACATACCATGTTGCTGGCATTTCTTAATCTCAAGGACTTCCCCTACAGTTTGGCTTCCATCTCACATCTCCATGCATCACCCTTTTTCTTGAGCTGCCTGCAGGAACTCCCACATTGCTGCACTTTTCCTAGTCCCCCAGGCTTCCCTTTGAAATCACTCTGGAAACCTCCATGACCCCCTAACCTTAGCATTCTGCATTCTTACAGAACCACTACCACATGGTTGATGCCAAGGTCTACTGACATCTCTAGCACTGCCAAGCCTCCAGGGACCGTGGCTGTAGAACTCTCTTAGTTTCTGGGTGGCTGAGCATGTTGGAAAAACTTCCTAGACACTCTGGTGCAAGCAAGGTGCTCCCTAATCTCTGCTCAACAATTTACATGCAATATTAGCAAATTTTCTGTTAATTGAAGATTAAAACAGAATTAAAAGTTCATAATTTAAAATGACAAATTATTTGATGCAAACATCTTTTTTACTTGAAGTTGTGCAAGACATAAAACAAGGTTGAGCCTGACTTAGACTCAATCAACTAATTTTGAAAGCATGCTGGATAGTAAATTGAGTTTCAAAGTAAATTGGGAAAATGTGTACAGTCAGCAAATGTTTATTAAGCACCAATTTGTACAGTGAACTTAGGATACATTAATGAATTAGGTATAGATCAATTTGTAGCAAGAGATACAAATACATAAATATAGAACTATAATTCAACAGTTATGTTTCCTGCAAGAGGGTTTTAGAATATTACGAGATTTGTAAGACAAAAAATGTCTTCTCAAGTATTGGATCAAAAAAATTTTTGAAGATGCAGTGTAATTTGAATTGGCCTTGAATGATCACTTGTTTCTGGAAATGTGTTGACTACAAAAAGGACATAAAGAATATGTTACACAAAGTCAATAGCATGTAAAATTTGAGAATAAATAAACACTATAGTGAAAAATAAAGACAGAATGCCAAATGTCCTGAATTTTGCTGAGTACCTTGAAGACTAGGTCATTGTGTGGTATTCACTTTTGCTGTGTTTTGACATAGGAAGTAGTGTCATGACACTATCTTCAAAGCACTGCATTCTTCTGGAAACAATGTGTTATTTTAATACAGAATCAGAAAAGGTTAGATAACTTTTTCCCTTAGTAGGATGAATTAGAACACCCCCAGGAGACAGATCCTGGGAAGAGAGCAAGCCAACAGCTGGGAAAGTTCAGTGTGAAAGCAGATAGTTCATCAAGAGGAAATGTTGACATATGCCAAGCGGTGACATGGGAAATTAGTTATTTCCAAGGACAGAAATTAACGGATTTCCCTGTAGGACCGCAGAGTGTGAGGTTATAAAAGTCAGGACAGGAAAATAGTATAGAAAAACATATGTTCAGCACAAGGGACACAGACACCAGAGGTCAAGCTGTCGTACTCACGCTGAGGACAGGAATCCATCCACCTTGCAGAGAAAGGGAGTCAACAGAACCAGTGCTTGGCCTGCATAGAGAGAATGAAATGAAAATCAGTTATAATAACCAAATCACTATCCAAGTCCATGCACAGCTTCATTCAACCCCTGCCAATATTAAAGGAGTTTCTTACCCTCCCCAACATTGTGAGAGATCCATGAGTTCACAGGAGACTCTATGCTTGTACAAAAGCACATGGAAGTCTGAGAAATGCTTGACCAAGGAAAGAGGTTCGATAAGAATTTATACCTGGTGGAGTATCAAAAGAGCCAGAGACTTGGTCAGGCTTTTTTGTTGTATGGCACCAAAAGTAAAACTAGTTAAACTTAACCACACAGGAAAGACTTGATGCATGAAGTATTCTTGAGGGAACAGAATGAAGTGCCCTTCTTTTTCCCCTTCTGTCCTCTTGACTTGGACAAGTTAAACATTTCCTTAGGTTAAGTGAATGTTCCTCTTCTGACAAGAAATAGTTCAAATGGAAAGGCCACCGTAAACTCTGACCTCTAATCAGTTTGGTTCTGAATGTTATCAAATCCACCCTTGGGGATGGCCACAGTTGCCACTTTGGATAGTTACCAAAACAGAGATTGGATATTGGGGCTAACATATATCTTTATTAAAACCAAGTCATATACTTGAAACTGAGTCCTTAAAAAAAGATAGAATAATTGTTTTCCAAATTGAAGAGTACTTTTCCATTCTTTCAGACTATTTTCCAAAGCTAATTTGAGAAAACAATACTTTGTAATCTAAATAGAAAGTCAAATATAATTTATTTAGAATGACTGACCATAGCAGTAATATTTCCATACCTTACTTGTTCTCTGAGACAGACCATTCATATGTGGAAGACTTTAAAAGTGAAGTCTGTACTCATAAAGTTAATGAAACTCAGATATGTTGAACCCAACAAGTGAGGGAAAGCAAACTAAGAAATGTTAAGTAGTAGATATATAGCAAATAATGTGGTCACTGTAACTAAATAAAATAAATCAATTTTTTAAACAGTACCCAAATTATTTATACTTTACATCATGTATGTGAATATTAGTATTTTTAAATTTACATTAACTATTAGAGAGATCAAGGTGAATGAATAACCTTAAAAGCAAATGATATTTATGTTTGAATAGAGCAATCTTTTCTAGAACTAAAGCCAGATAAATAAAAAGGTGAACTTTGATGATAAAAGAAACCATATTTAAGTGTATATTTTGAAAAGATACAAAATATATACCAGTTTTCTGAGCAGAATGTGATTTAATCATATCTTTAAAAATCATCTATTATCTTCCTATACATTGAACATCCTCCCACTAACGTTGCAGCACAATCAATTCTCCAACCTCTTTGAGCATTCTACATTCATTTCTAGGGCAGGTGCTTTCCATCTTCAAAGTATTTTTTCTGTCATCATTAAATATGGAATTAAAAGGGTCTGAGATACTTACTTTCAATAATTTTTAAACTGATCATTTACAGTTGAAATACAGCTTAGAATTTATAGACAAGTTAGTAAATTAGAAGGAATGAAAAGACAAAGTTGGGATGATTAGCATTTTTGCTTTGATTTTTCAGAAATCCACAAAATAAAATAAATTATTTTGACAAAGTCATAATATGAACCATTCTGGTGTAATCTGTGAATATAGAAATAAAAATGAATATAATTTTCTACTTAGAAAATAAAAAAGTAGCTGATATTTTTCTGAATGGGCTATGATAAAAAAAAGTTGGTTATTTATGGCAATTGTACACTTAGCATGTTTTTAGCTCCTTTCTTGAGTCAGCCTCTTGCAGATCATGGAAATTTCTGAGAGCCTATTAGTACTATTCTGGTATGAAAAGTTCTTTCTGAGAAGTAGCCAAAGAAAAAGCTCTTTGTTTTGAAAAAAATAAATTGATTCTTTCATTATAAGATGATTCTAAATTAATTCAACAAGCCATCTTCAAAAAGTACATGTAGGAGGTTAAAAATGAAGTAAAGTTCTTGTTTGTTTTATATACTAAGAAATATGTGCTTTCTAAGTACTGGCATTTCAAATGTATGTCACATTAGGTAAAATTGACCCCACAAAACAAAATTAATATGGGGCAAAATCTATGAAGCAGAAAACTCATACAAATATGGTTAGGCTGTGCTCTAGTGAATTGAGTTAATAAAATGTCCATTTTTCTTTCTTATTTCAAATTTTATTTTAAATAACCACATGTGACCAGTGCCTATCATATTGGGAAATGTAGTGCTACATCAATAATTATTTCTACAGTTTTCCTTAATTGAATCTAGTTGTCATTGCTGAATCCCATCATTATCAACCACTGCAGTCTTCTATATGTCAATGTTATGCATCCAATTTAGCCATCATCTTTTCCTATAGTTATAATTTCTGCCTTTGAATTGATTATTCATAACTTTTTTCTATTGTAGTATCTATTCTACATTTCATGCTCAGTATGATGACTAGTTTTGTATAACCAGGCCATACATAGGGTGCCTAGGTTCTATGAGTGTGTTTCTGGATAAGGTTAACATTTAAACTGGTAAACAGTGTGATAGGATATGCAACACAAGGTTCATTGAAAAATGGTTTCAGGGAAGGTCCAGTGGCAATGGACTGGACAGGTGTGCCTCTGCTCTATGCAGTGCCTCCAACATCTTGCCAGTGAGTTGTACCTCCTAGTCCTCAAGATGCTTCATCCCGAGTGTCTGTCTAGATGAACACTTCTCTCTTCATTGTGCTCTGAGCTGCAAGGAGAGAGGTTATGTAAGTTAGGCTACAGAAGGAGTGACATGATTAACTTGCTTGCTTTTCTTTGTTCCTTGAATGTTCAGCATCTCAAGGAGAAGTTGCCATAGTGCACATTCAAAAAGAAATTTTCTAAAGATAACACTAACTTGCCCTAACTCCCAGCATACATGAGAGGAATCCAATGTCTGTTGAGATGATACGTGTTTGAACATTCCGGCCCAGTCTTGCTCTCATTGTTCCCTTAACTTGGCTAGGTTTTTGAGAACGGAAAGGGTTATTTAGGGACATAGTGTTTTTCTTTCCCTGTTGTCCTTGAAGATGATGCACTGGTAAAGCCAATTGCCCTCCCTAATGTGGATAAGTCTCAACCCAATTCAGTCAAGACCTGGAGAGAAAGAATTCTTCCTGTCCCAAAGGCTTCCTGTCCCAAAACTAGGACATCAGTTTTTTCACTGCCTTCAGACTCAAAATGAAAAACTGGCTTTCCTGGATCTCCTGCTTGCTGACTCATCCTGAATATCTTGGGACTTTCCAGTGTCTAATCATGAGCCAATTTTTCACAAGGTTCTTTCTCTCCCTTCTTTCCTTAGTTCATCATTCATCTCTCTCCTCCCTCCCTCTTTCTCTCTCTCTCTCCCTCTCTCTCTCTCTACACACACACACACACACACACACACACACACACACACACTATTATTTCTGTTTCTTGGAGAATCCTAACATTGCAACTACTTCAATTGCATTTTTTGAGTCCCTTGCCTCTCTTCTCATCATGCTCTGAGCCCTTTATCTCTCTCTGCATTCTCAGCACCTCTTCTTTGAAACTGAATGTTGATGGTAAAAAGTTACAATAACGATAGCTGGACTCACTTTGGGTCCACAGCACATACCTCAGTGATGCCAGGAAAACCTTCTGTAGTGCTTGTTCAGGTACTGTAGCATTCTTCTAAATGAGTATTTGTAACCTTCTTTTCTCTCATCACATCATAATGTCTTTTCTTCCATCCAAATCTCAGCAACAGCTTTTGCTTTCAATTCCACTGAGAAATCTCACTGAAGCACTTATACACACAATGTCATACCACCCTCCTACCACAAGTCTCACCCCCCATATGCTGCCTTTGCACTTGAGATCAGATATAAGACCAGATGCCCTAAAAAAGCAAATCCTTGCTTTCTGTACCATATCCCATCACCTGTTAACTCTCTTGACTTGTCTCTCGCATTACGGAGAAAGAAGATAAAGGGAAGCCCTTGAACGGATAAAGGCAGAAGCTGCTGAGGCTACAGAGGCTCCTTTTCACCTGAAAGAAAAGATTTCTTCAAAGCAGAAAGGAAACATGTTTTTTGAGGGTTAGAATTTCTAGTAAAGCATACTACCATCATTCCTCATAGAACTTAGACAGGATCACTTAGCCAGAGAGAAATTTCTGTCTACTTGAATGTACCAAGACTTCAAATGTAATGAAGACTATCCATGCCCAAGATTGGCATGGGCATTTTGAAACTTTCTCTCTGAAATGTACTGCCAGGTCTTAAAAACATAAGCATGTCATTTATGAGGAGCTAAAATTAATGATTTTTTGTCACCTTGTTAGTCTTTTGAATTTCTATATAAACCTAAGAAGAAGGAGAGACCACTCCAAGTTCAGATTTGAAATTCTCACCATACTGATAAGTGTAATTTCACAGTCAGATTTAATTTGATTTGGGGAAAAAAATAAACCAATGTGACATTCCTGAACTCAGATAGATGACTGAAAATTCATAGCTGGCATATATATGGGACAATTTCCAGGATTATTAAAATTTTCATGCATCAGATAATGACAACTCAGACAGATTAAAAACCCTATAATTAGAGCTAACTAATTTTTTTAAAAAATAGCCATGACCTGAGCAAGAGCTAATACATAAAAATGAGTGTGAACCCTCAAAAGTCACTGGTAACTTGGTGAATACCAGTAGACCGTAATGAGTCTAGGTTTGCAAGAATATGTCAAAATGTTTTAAAACCCTTGAGAAGACATGGTATGACAAGGGAAAAGGATTTTCAAGAAGGAAAAGAGTTTGAATGCTTCTTTGTTACAGTCTTTTTTGGAAGATTAATTTCTGTGCAGTTCCCTATAAAGCAAGCAACTTAAAAATGATCTTTTACCCTCCAAGTTTAGACTACAGATCTAAATGATTCAAACCTTCTCCTAATGGCACACAATACTTAGTCTTGATTCACTCTATCTAAAAAAGTGTTAATTTTTTACAAGTTAGTACTAACCGATAAATTTTGAATAAGGATAGTAAAAGTTGTTTCACCTAAACAAATAAAAGACTACCTCCAAATAAGGATGTGTTTTAGAAATAAAACGGCTTCCCATGAAGAAGAGTAAATTAAAGTATCAAGTGACAGATACAGTGGTGGTGCAGCAGTAGTGATTCTTTGGGCTAGGACATGATGATAATTGATGGAGTATCTGATTTCCCATATTTGGGGACATTCATACAGACTTAACAGCATTTCTTTGGCTATGACTGAACAGCTGGGTATATTGAAATACATTCCAAAGATTTCTAGAAGATAGGAATACTTGAGGACAAATTTGACTCCATGTGTGTTGCCCTGGAGAACTTCTCAAGACCTGTGTTATTAGTGCATTATGAACAGGATGCAGATGGAGCAAGTTGAGAGGTATGGTGTGCTCCAAGTTCACTCAGACACCAGACAATGCTACATGTTTCTCCCGACTTTATACCAACAAAGCAGTTTTTTTTCTTTTTAAAGAGAGAGAGGAGAAAGAGGAAATGATTGATTGCCTCCACAATGAGAGCAATCATCCACAAATAGATTAATTTCAGTTATAAACCCCCAGCTTTGCCACCTGATATCTTGCTAGTTCAGTTCAAAATCTTTACTACTTGTCAAGTTTTCAGGGGGCCACCCAAGAGCATTTTTCTATACATCTTCTAAAAATTTTGTTCCAATTGTTACCCTTTGACCAGCAACATTAGTATTGCTGGGAGATTGTTAGAAATGAATAATCTCTAAGCATACCCAAAATGTATTGAAGCAGAATCTGAGTTTTAATAAAATCCCTAGATAATTCATATGTATATTAAGTGTGAGAAGCAATGCCCTCAAACTTGACTTCCAGATTAGGAAAATCTATATGATTTCCTAAATATTAAAGTCCCTTAATTATTTATGTATGTTATTACCTGATGTTCAGGTAAATTAGAATAAAAGAATAGACTGCCTAGTAGCACTGTCTTAATGTGATGGGAAAATTTCAGCATTGACCTGGTAGCTCTAGGTTACATTATGATAACAGACAAACTCAGAGATCTCAAAGATTTATTATAATAGAAATTTTCAATTTTTGATTTCTGGTTTTTCTTGCATGTGTTGCAAGTCAGTATAGGTCAAGTGATCTTCCTATACATTGTGGCTTAACTATGAGGAATGAGTGGCATAATTTAAGGTCACTGTGAAAGGAAAAGAAGATGGAAGGGACTTATCACCTTCTCATTGCCTGAGCCTAAAACTGACGAAGATTGTTCATTTATGATCCACTGCCTAGAATTAGTTATATAGTTGAGGACCTGAACATATAGTGAGTTCTGCTCCCATCTCCTGAGTGCCTTCATAAGTATCCAATTTATTTATTCCGAGTTTTCATATTTCTCCATAAGAGGGTCAGAGTCACTATAGGCCATCTGCTCGAAGTGTTCTACTTGTTGTTTTTCTCACTAGCTACTAGATCTCTGTTAAGTGGCCTGTTATTTTCCTTTTTACACTTTTGGGGCTTCTGTTCACCTTGTATGGAACCTCAAGTGGTTTGTGTATGTTAAATGTCTTTACCCTTGTGAGTTGGCAAGTACAAGCCATCAAAAAAGCTAATTATCATGAAACAGAAAGCTTAGTTCCTCCCAATACCCCCATCTTAGAAGATTAAACAGCACATATTTTTAGCTTCTCTTGAATTCTTCATGTGCAGTGAGGATGAAAACCACAAAGACATTAATCTCAAACTCCCATCATTATTCCAGATAATTTAAATCTCTGTAGGCCAGGCTATCTACAGAATATTCCATATCTGAATGTTCACTCCCAGTTCTTGAATGCTGTCCTCCAAAATCTTTACTTCTTGAAGAACAAATTCCTGGGTGAGTTCGTTTTATTAAAAATGAGATAAAGACTAGTCTCACTTTCATTACCTTCTTGCTAGTAAATGCTCAGCAACATCAAGATATCCAGGAATACAGGAGACCTAGGAGATATAAAACTATGCTATACTATAAATTCTATTCTTCCCACTTAACAGAAGAAAAAAATTGACTTATGGTATATTTTTCTTTTCATTAAGTCAAAATGCAAACAAGTATTTTACTTAGTAAATTACTATGTAGGAGTTAGAACCAAGGTCAGTTCCCTTTAGCTTCTAAACAGTGTCTAACAGATCCCAATGACTCACATCAGCTTCAGTACCAAAGGTTAGTTGTTGAAAAAGGGTAGATGTTGACATTGTCAAAGTGTGTCACATTCATAATATGTTACCAGAGGGTCAGAGATAGAGAAGAAGGTTTTAAGAAGGCTCAAGGAAAGATCACTCACACCAATAATCTGAAGCATACTGCGATTTACGTTTGTATGAACCTATTTCCTGTCCCAAACCTTAGGTCACAGAATCAGATGAACAGAGGTCAGATTTATCCCTTTTGCTTTGCTAGAATGGCTAATTGAAAGGGCCAAGTGGTTCTGTAGGAGGGATAGGTCAGGAGGCCCAGAAGACTTCATTCAAAGCTGGAAGTTTGCCTGAGTTTCCTCCTCTCATACATAAACAACTCTACCTCTTCCCAAGTCCAAACTACTTTACAGGGTTTTTTTTAAATTTTTTTAGTTGTAGATGGACACAATATCTTTATTTTATTTATTTATTTTTTATGTGGTGCTGAGGATCGAACCCAGTGACTCATGCATGCGAAGCAAGCACTCTACCACTGAGCCACAACCTCAGCCCTAGTTTTCAGTTTTATTTTGACAAGTAGGGCAGTATTTCAGCCAGTTATCAAGAAGGATGTAAAAGAAACCTTCGTATGATCAGTACTCCAACCAATCCAATAAAACTGGCCAGACTAAAAACATCTACAGATAGACTCTGCAAATTCTGTCATACTTTGGGTCAAGACACATAGCCTAGAAAAGATACAATGATGTGTCTAGCATATTGAACACCCTAAAAGACCAGCCACTGTGTTACAGTGATGCTCTAGATATTCACCAACTCAATAAATCTTAATGCACACGTGTAAAGTTCAGTGTCATTGATCACCTCAGACCTCATAACTACCTAAGATCAGTAACTTAAGCAGATTGATAAACCACATTATATTACCATCTTTGACCCACTGACCCTATTCTTTTCCCCAACCAGTCCTCTGGCACTCAAGAAATCATCTGCATCTACTGTCATGGCTACTTATGCATGTAAATTAAAGGCAGAGAAGACAGAGATTACTCAGAGATTTTAGTTTAAGGACAGATTTTACCCCAATTTTAGTTTGGAATGGTTTTCCTCTAAATGCCTCAGGTTGAAACCCAAATGCTTCTTGTTAGTAACACTCTAAATCTGAACAAAGAATGAGATAACAAGATAGTAATTATTTCTGAGATTCTATTGACTACTTAGGATTGTGCACATTTCTGAACCTATCACAGAGGAAGATATTGGACCAAATCTCCTTAGAAACTTTCTAACCTGTCCTTATTTATGTCAAATAAATGCTGCTATGTTAAGAGCATTATCATTACATTGATTCAATGTTGTCTTTGAATTTTTTTAAAATACAGAAAATGTACAAAATGTACTAATATATTGGTTGGAACTATTAAATATGATCAATTCACATATATTGTATTGCATAAAGATTATTCAAACTAAAATCTGAAGGGGGAGAGAGAGAAAAAAATAGAGGAGAGAGAGATGGAAAAAGAATATGAAGCTTCTAGTATGAAAGTAACTTCAACAAACAAAAAGGAAAAAGTGTTTTCAAGGGATAATACTCTTTCCAAAAACAATAAGGGCAATAGTTTGGCATTTTATTTATTAATTCATTAATAAATATATTATTCTGTGTTAGGTAACTGCTTAATAAATTTCCTTTTGCTTTCTTCATGTTAAGTTTACACTGAGAAGGTAGCCGGGCACCATGGCGCACACCTGTAATCCAGTACTTCGGGAGACTGAGACAGGAGAATCCTGAGTTCAAAGCCAGCCTCAGCAATGGTGAGGTGCTAAGCAACTCAGTGAGACCCTGTCTCTAAATAAAACACAAAATAGAGCTGGGGATGTGGCTCAGTGGTTGAGTACTCCAGAGTTCAATACCCGGTACCAAAAAAAAAAAATTTGCGCTGAGAAGGTAATGATGGACAAGAGAGTATGAAGACATATTCTGATAAAAGATAGAAAAAGAACATGAGTGAAGAAGAGTAGAACAGGGCTGGAAAGCATGGTGAATGCCAGGCTGACAGTAGAGCTGCTGTGATGAGCTTTTAATTGGCATTCAACAGATAATTTTCATTTGAGTATATTTCCTGTAGTTAGTGGAAAATCATGTGAAGACATTGATAAAGGATATGAGGATAATAGAACAAAAAATAGGAAGTGAGTCCATTTTGTCAATGTTCAATTGCAGAGGATATTATAGAAATGGCAGAATAGAATCTTAAACATGGAAGAATATAATAAACTCTTAATAGTTATGTCAGTTAAAAATATATTTCTAACATTATATTTTCTTGAGAACTATTATAAACAGGCAACTAAATAAATCGTCTCATGTTTAACAAATAAGAATCTTGCAAAATACAGATTTCATTTTTAACTTGGCAAAGCAGTTTCACAGCTGTCAATGAATAACTCAGGAAAATCTCACCAACAAAAGAGCCATTACATGGAAAAGAGAAATTCCAGAGGAATAATGGAAAGCTTACTTAGGGAAAAAATAATAATTTTCAGTACATTTAAATACAGATTTAGATTTCTCAGCTGCATTTTTGTCTGTATAAATAAAATGACTGGTTGGAAGATTTCCACAAAGAATTTATATAGACAGTATTAAATAAATAAGTAAAGATAAACTGCTTTTCTGCTATTCTTGATGAAAAAAGTAAGCCAAAAAAGCCAATTGACAATTTTTTCTAATTATCTAGAATTTACGAGAAATAAAATTTTCAAAGATTGTATTCATGTCTGACCATTATGATCACTGAATTGCAAAATCTATAGAAAGAGCAACTGTAGTTTTTCTTAGTTGGTGAAAAAAATCTACATAGCTATTAGTATCATAGACTTTGCAGCCAAATTGCCAGGATTGGAAATATGATTCTATTACTTACTAGCTGTATGACCTGTTCTCTGTGCTTCATTTTATCATTTATAAAATGGGTGTGCTAATCATCAAGTTCATATCCTATGGTTGTGTAAAGTGGATACACTGTGCACTGGTTACAAACTTTTCAAAGTCTGGTAACAACACACGCACATACAACAAATTACATGAAGCATGTCTGTTATTTACAGATAAACAGCATGGGACAACAGAAGTCAAAGGTTGATTGTGAATTGATCCTCTAAAACTCAAGAAAGCTGCTCAAAGTGGATGGAGCTGCACATGCTCATCCCCTGCATGCACCACAAGTGAAGAACACAGAAACCCTGGGTTTTAGATGGCAGGGTGTCACATGACTTGGGCTGAAGCACTGAGCCACATCTTATCTCTAGTAGGGGGGCCTAGCACAAAGCCACAGCTATTCCAGCCAGTCTCTCTGTATGTCAGGATATTGTATTCGCAGCATAATCTAGAGTTGTTCTTGAAAAGTACAAGCAAGAAAAGGGTGGGAAATGAATTGGTCCTAGATCACCTGGAGAACAGTCTTGAGGTTTGTTGGAAGGAGAAAAAATGTAAACTTACTTAGCATAGTGTTGACAGTATTAGACCTCACTTGCAGTGATCAACTTGTACATGACCTTATTGTAGAAAACCCATGATGATTACTACAAGTGAAGAATGAGAATTTGAATGTGAAGGAGGAAGATAAAGGGAAAGAGAGAGGAATTCAGAAAGGAGAAGGGAAAAGGGAGAAGGCAGAATTCAGTGTTAAGTGGATACAATAAAGAAAAGAATAAAGGTAATGTCCTTTCTAGGAAAGAAAAAGTGATGGCAATAACAATGATATATCACACTCATTGGATTCTCCAGTCTTTTCTTTTGGAATTTATTTAGGCAAATTATCATAACCTTGCACTTTAAATACAATGCTCTAATTAAGCCAAAATTCCAATAGAGTTATTGAACTAAACGTACAACACAATTTATTGTGTAACTGACCACTGACATTCAAAGTATGAGATAAATCATTCCCTTCCTCTAGCAGTCAGGGGAACTATTTAATGGTGATTACTAGACATAGGATTTGCCAACAATCAATATAACGGAAAGCTATTGTTTGTGAGCTATATTACATACTTTGAAAGTTTGCTTATTTATTTTGTTCTTTCATCCTACCCAAGATAGTGGTTAAAAAATCAATCCATGTCATAGAAGTCCATAGGAGTAAAAGTCAAATCATGAAGTTCCATAGCCAGAGGACTTCAGTGATAGCTGAGGCACCCAAAAAGGGGGAAAAAATTAAAGAAGATATGCTACTGGGACTTGGAAGCAGAAATTAGGAAGGATTTAGCTATTTCAATTTTCAGCTCTGTGGTCTGGTAAGAATGCTCTAGATATTTGTATTTTTATTAATATTGAGATTTCTCAATAATGACAAAGAATGACTGGAAATTTCAGCTCAACATCTCTTATTTCCTTTGACCAACTTCAGATATCAATCAACAGTACAAAGTAATTCAAAATTCAGTCCTGAATGGCATCCAGTGTGTTAAGTGGAACATTGGGCAATGCTGGGTCTCTGCAGTTTCTAGTTCCCATAGGAAAAAAAGTATTCACACATCCATCCCTTTTAATACCAATGCAAACCCTGTTCTTCATGCAAATATTATCACATCTTTCCTTGTAAAATCCAACAAATATATAAATATATGACATAAATGTATGCAAATTTTAAATATTGCCAAAAAATTCATGGAGTTGGTATAAATGGTCTTGAAACAACTATTAAAATCGCAGGAAAAAACAAGATGTTATGAAGATGTTATGAAGATCAGGCTGATTTAAACTTTTAACTATTGAAAAGAAGAAAATGGACAAAGCATTCCAAATGACAATTCCTTGAATGTTAAAGCATATGAAATAACTCCGGGAAAAACTGATGGAATTATAGTATTTTTGAATACCATAATTTTGTAAAATTGACCGTTTTCATGATGTTGCTACAAGAGTCTAAGTTGAATTTAGAATATCATGTGGTGATGCTATTATACTATTATATATATGCATATATATCATACTCCATATATAATATGATACACATCATATACTATTGTATATATACATACACATGCATCATACTACTACATACATACTCATATACATATACTCATTAATATACAATGCTTAAGGAATTCTGTTTAAGAATTAATACAAATTGTAACAGATTTTTAAAATGTAAGATAAAATTACTTTTATAATTAGTTTTATTTTGCAAGATAAAACCTCATTCAAAATCTTTCCCTCAAAGCCTTTACTATGACGTTTTGTCCTTATTTTTTAAAGAATTCACTTTTGTCTATATTTTATGCTATATTATCTTGTACAATAAGGACCTCGTGTGTATATGAATGTATACATTATAACGTGCCATATGAAATTTCTGATTATAGCCCTGTTGTTACCTTCATAATAGTGAGTTATATTGCATTATAAAAACAAAGGATTCTAAAGGATTCAAAAATATTCATCCAACCAGAGACTGATATTCACCTTTCAAGAGAGTACAGTAATGATTTAAAATAGAATAACACAAAGTTCAAGCATCTCACATGAGAACAGAAATCCTTCAGTACTAAAAAAATGTGTATTCCTAAAGCCTGATTTTCTGCTTTAATCTTCCTGATATATGAAGGTTGCCAAGAAACTCATAAAAGTAAATAATGTCATTACCTTCCTTACACAAAATGCTAATCTTGAATTAGTGAAGAACGTATGGCAATCCCTGAAACTGAGCTTATCAACATTAGACTATTTAAATAATAACCATTCAAGCATACTTTTGGAAGTCACTGCATATATGTGAGTACTCAAGTTCATGGTATTCATGCTCAAATGTGTGTCTAAGACTCCTGAGGCTTTCTGGGGAAGTAACCTTGGCTAAAAGAACAGTGTCTTTATTGGTGGTCATTTCCATGCCTGCTTTACTTTCACTGCAGCATTTGAAATTGGAAGGTCTCACTTTTGATCCCTGTTATGATGATAGGCTCTGATGTAATTTTTTTAAAAAGATCTACCTTGTACTACTATTTTTCATATGAAAGTTGTTTCTCAGTCAATAGATATCTTGCTTTATCTGAATAGATTGCTTCATTTTGGAATCACAAGTTTGAAGTCTATGCAGAGCCATGCTCATCTCACACTCTAAATACTATTTGTCCAACAACAACAAAGACAAAATTACTTCAAATGGTGTGCAAAGCTTTATCACTTTAAGGCCACACTGTCAAGTTGTCATCTCTTTAGAGAGCTCTTTGTTTTCTTTTAAACTGGACTTAAATACTTAATAATTCATCAGAATTCTCAAAGTAACTAAGAGTTAATGATCATATAAGACAATTTGACTAGTACCGTGTTAAGTACTTTGCAGGCTACACGTTTATAGGATAGAAACAAATAGATAATCAGCTGGCTAAGGAATAAGGCAAGATGATTAATAGAAAATAAATCTTATCTCTTCTTTCTGTCTAGTGTAAGAATTCATTCTAAACATAGCCAATAACAATATACTCTTCTTGATATACTCTTCTTTCCAAAGTAGCAGTAGACCCCCAATAAAATATAAAACTCAGAGAGGGACAGATAGACATATACATGGAAATGACACTTTGTTAGTTACTTTTAGGGCCTCTACAACTGCAGGCAAAATATGGGTGAACCATTGAATTATGTTTTAATGTCAACTAAAATCTTTGACAGGCACTGAAACTGTTGCTACTTGAGGGCATCTACAGGATATACATGAAGTAGAACATATAGGAAAATGAAATGCTTTTTAAAAATCAGCTCAAGTGGTTTAGGAAAAGCAGCCACAGAAATCTGGAATAAAGATCGGATAAGTAGATATCAGCCCCAACATTGTTTACTTTGTGATTCTCAGCTTAGAAATCAAATTTTAGGGTAAGAGAAATTGGAGTGCCTTCATTTGGATCATGGTCCCTTTTTCTGTATTAGGGCAGGACCCTTGAGTAATAGCTGCTTTGGATCCTTTCCAATAGAATAGGTCATTCAAAGCAAAATCACTTCATTCTTATCAGTAGGAGGAGGTATAGATACAAACCATTCAATGTCCACAGCATACTTCAGTATAGAATGAAGTAGGAAGAAAAAATAAGTAAAACATGGATAATTTAAAAGTCTAGTCTAAACTGGAGCAGAAATATTCTCTTGGCAAGAAAAAGAAAGGGAAAAATAATTCCATTAACTACTTAGAACAAATTAGAAATTCATTTTCAAACAATTCTAATTAATTTCACAAAGTCAGGTTGTACAAGATTTTTGGGTGGCATTTCTTTTTATATTCTGGTCTGGGTATGTACCACTGACTATTAAGATGAAAATGCTGATGCTCAACGCAGATAAACCAGGTAAGCAAGAACACTTACAATGTATTGCTGTTTCCTGACTTTTTCTGCCTGTTTGGGCTACCTGTAATTTGTTCAGTTGTGATCACAGCAGCACCATGACCTCAAGAAAGATGAAAGAGCTCTCGTATAACTCAACTAGTATCAGCAGAACTAGGGCATGAACCCTTACGTTTTCTGTTTCCACGTCCAATTGTTCCACTAAAAGAAAAAGGCCTCTTGTAGTACTTAGAAAAAAGAAATTCACAGCACCATGGAACAAATGCCAATGAAGGAAATCCATTGGTAATGTCCACTGGCAAACCACAGGAGAAATTAGAGGACATCCTTTTTTAAAAATACTTTTTAGTTGTAGATGGGCACAGTGTCTATTTTATTTATTTATTTTTATGTGATGCTGAGGATCGAACCCAGGGCTTCACACATGTGAGGCAAGCGCTCTACCACTGAGCCACAACCCCAGCCCTAGAGGACATTCTTGACCACCAGAGTTGGAAACTCAAAGCAGACCAGCAGCACAGCTTTTCTGTTTTTGCTATTTGAATCCAACAGCAATATTATGTTAACTATATGTTAATCACACAGTTTGTGACACCTTCTGAGAAGACATTATGTCTTAAATAATATTGTTAGAAGGGTAGGTTGAGCATATTAAATTGCTTTTCAAATGCAATGCTAATTTTAGTTTTCTACAAAACATGCTATTTTTCCCTCTTGTAGTTAAAATGTCAAGATTTTTTTTCTAGTACACTAAACAACATCATAGTTATTACCATTCCCACAGACCAACAATTTACTCCTAGTAGAGTCCTCTTAGTTGTGAGCCATATTTCCCTCTTGACAACACCAGGAACCACAGTATTGGAGAAGAACTTTATCTTTAGGGGTAGATGGAAAGACCTATAGCCCAGTTCTGCCACTCATTCTTTCTATGACTCCAAGCATGTCACCTAACTTCTCTAGTCCTCAGTTTCATCATCTATAAAATGGGAACAATAGGAGTGTCTGTATGACACTATTTCATGCTTAAAAATACTTAGTAGTATCTGAAACATATTTAGCATTTACAAAATAGTGGCTATTAGAAGCTGCTACACCTGTCTCAAGAGTAATTATTTTCTTTGTGAATCACAAATAATAGCTGTGTTTTCACTGCTAGAATGCCATTGAGGTCAAATGAGATAATATATGCAAAATTTTCATAAAATATAAAATAATATTTAAGCAATATTTTGTAATTATAATAGTGAAATATTCAAAGTAAACAAAAATACTAACCCTTGACCTCGCCTCACTTACCTTCTAGTTAACCAAGACAAAAATGTTACAGTAAGAGAAACAAAGAAGAAGTACACACCAAAAAGTTGTAAAGTAGGATTCTCTGAACTTGTTGTCTATTGAGTAAGATCTATCACCAAATCAGCCTACTATAATCCAGAAAATGAATGATATTCTCTTCAAAATGAGATAAGACTAGGTTAATGCATGTATATCTTCAGCATTGGTAGCAAATTCAGGTAAAAGTTCTGCTATGGTTTGAAGCTCTGCTGTGTTGGAAAATTGATCCCCAGTTTATCAGTATAGATGGGTGGAGCATCGGGGGAGGTATGTAGATTACGAAGATCACCTTCATGAGTAGAGCAATGGCATTATGAAAAGGGCTTTCTGGGCTGTTTGCTTTCTTGCATTCTTGCTCTGCTACCTTCCACCATGTGATGACACAGCAAAAAGGCCTTCACTTGTTACTATTATCTTGACCTTGAATCTCTCAGTCCCTGGAACTGTGAGCCAAGAAATTTTCATTAATTATAAATTTCCAAGTCTGTGGCACTTTGTAAAGTTGCATAAACAGACTCAGACAAGTCCCCTCCTCAAAGCCTATGAAATGATCAAGAGTTAAATCATATAACATTTTTTACAAAAGCCAAAAGCTATAAGAGTATACATGTGCTGAATAGATTGCATATTATAATGGTGTAATATTACATATCATAATGATACAAATAAGTATCTTCTGAATTCACATAACAATAAATTTTTCTCAAAATAAATGAAACAAATCATACAGTACGACAACTTAACATGCAATAAATATGTCATTTTGTCAGAGGGGCTGTGATCTATATGAAGAAAAGAAATCTGTATCAATACCGAAAGATAGGAAGCAACTGGCATCAATTCAACATTAATACAGTACATAGTAACCATATTTCCAGTCTATAGGTGGATTTTTAGAAAGAGCCCTGAGGTTGATGGAAAGAGCCCTTCACCCTATCTCATTCTCTTTTAATTCTGCATGCACTTCCTGAAGTGACCAGTAGAGTTGCTTAGTCAGACATTGCTTAAATGACAAGTGTGATCATTGGCATCCTGATTTCCATGTCATATGCACATGTAGGTAGCTTTAGTCAGTTCATTTGTGATCAATGAATCTGTGAGAACTGAGTTACATGATGTATTATGACCTTAAAACATGACTCACACCTATGGGAAAGAGCTGGGTTGATTTTTTCTGTTTGTGTCCTTGTAGCAGTATCTTCCTTATTTTATAGATGAAAACTAAATCTCTTATTTCATAGATTAAAAAATAAAAGCCAAAGTGAAAATACACTGATAATAGAGCTAGAAATAAAGCAGAGTTCTTTCAGCCTTCTTCTTCCAAATTACACTACTGTATGAAATTATTTGTGATATTATTGCAACAAAGGAAGAGAGGGACAGGATGGGGATGGGGGAGAAGAACAGAAGGAAGGGAAGGGGGAAGGGAAGGGGATCCTGGCCTTTTTCCATAATGTCTTTCTAAGACAAATAGAAAACAGATGAAACTTGCATGGTCAGAACACTCAAAATATTCTGTCCTTCTTTGACTTTTATATGGGCATTCTTGAATTATTTTGTGCTAGAAAACTAATTTTTTCCTTCGTATTTTGTACCAACATCTATATAAAAATTAACTTGAATAACTTATTCTTTGGGAATAAATCATTCTGAATATTGAGATAAAAGTATTTATATTTTTAAATGTCTTGTAAATGCAATAAGATCTTTAAGAATATTCAGATAAAACAAAAAATAATGAATTGTCTTTAAAATAAAAAAAGAGAAGGGTGAATGTTTGGGAAAATATCCTAATTGCTGTTCTCCACTCTGATTTTAGGCACCTATAGTGGACCAGACAACCCTAGAGTAACCCGCAATGTCCTACACCTGCATATTAACCACCTCCCAGTGAGTGGGAGTGGAATTGCCTCTCTATTATATACAATTAAATAAGGTTAAGATGAGATATCACTCCCAGGGTTACATAATACACACACACACACACACACACACACACACAGATACATATAAATTATTATAAATTGGAAATATAAATATGTATTAGTTATAACATGGAAAGTATGGAATAAAGTGTGCTTTGTTGAAAGCCACTAAGTTTGTGGTAATTTGTTACACAGTAATTGAAAACTAAGATAATCGCTGTTTAGGCCGGTAATTCCAATAAACTTTCCCTGAGTTGATAAGATAGGGCCAACTACTCTTAAATTAAAGGTTTAGATTCATCACTATTAACTATTCAGTTTTTGTCAAGTTACTTAATTTTGCTGAACCTAATTTCTCATGTATAAAAATAGTTAAGCTAAATTTTACAGGCTTGGTGTCAGAATTAGAAATAATAAGCAAAATGCACAGTACAAAGTAGGCATTCAGTGAGTAGTACTTCATTAAATAGTTTATAATTAATATGTTGCTTTGTACCATGAGATCCAGAACGTTCTTCACAGCTTTACTTTAAAGAAAATACTGTTGTCCTTTAGACCTGATGGTGACCACCGAGGTGGACTGTCTATGACATTCTATCACTCAGGACAAGGGTTTCACTGATTACATGGGCAGGAGGCAGTTTGAGTCAAGGTAAGATTTGTGCCACTAAACACAGCAATTCTAAGTAAGCTGCATAGATTCAAATGTGTATTATAAGTTCAATCACATCTATCTATAACTCAAAAACAACTGGTCACAAAGGAAATAAAAGGAAATTATGTATGCAGTAAATATCTTTTTCCACGAGTAAGAATAAAATTCCAATTACTTAAAGGCTTAACATTCTTAGTTTAGTCAGGTAAAATCGCTTAGCAGATCTCAGCACTAATTATAGTAATTTAGCTCTCTCTCATATAAGTAGGTTTCTGGGGAACTTTAATCAAAGGAGAGTGAAGCTGTACAAATACTTTGATTTTACTGTTTGTATCCTTTTTTTTCTCAATTTTTCATATCTGTTTCCATTTGCTTTAGTTCAAGAATGGCTGGGTTTTAACCACTGGAGTGAGCACTCATTATCAGTGTAAGTCAAAAGAAGATTACTTTACAGTAATGAATGTCATAAAAAACGGGCTCTTCCCTGGAGAAAATTTCTCTATGTGAGACTAATAAAATCACAATTCTTCACCAGCTGGAATTGCACAGTACAGAGGGTAGGGTGGTGCAAATATCAAAGTTCTGACTTAGGGTGGGAAAAATCCTTTCTTAATAGCTACATAGGAGAATTGGAAGTAAGAGTTTAATATACTACAATTTCAGCCAATGTATATATTTGTTCTTACTGTTTAGGATTGATAACATGCAATAACACACCACATCATATTATTAGAGGACAGAACCTTCCACTTTTATCTCAGTAGTTTTTTGCTCTAAATACATACTGAACACTTCTACCAAGGGAAATGGTCTCTGGGGGTGGAAAAGTTATGAGCTCCATCCATTGTTTCCTTTGTGTACCCTTAGTAATTCTGAAAGCTACACAGCCAGAAAGAATACAATATCCATATGCTGAATTTTAAATCAGAAAGACAAAACGTTGTTGGGCTTCACCAACTGCTCATGAACTAACATCCAGTGCAAATATTAACATTCCAAATATTTAAGTCCTCAGTTCCACTGTGAAAACAATTAAAATATTCTTAGTTTCTCCTCTTTGTGAGATTTACTGAGGGTCACATATTTTGCATATTTGCAATGAAAAACTATCAACCAAGTGTTATTTTGTATCTGTTCTGAAAGATGAGATTAGTGAGTATGAAGATTTTGAAATGTATGTCAATGGAGTCAATCATATATTCATATTAGTGAATAAACTTGAAGTTCTCATTTCTGGCTCTGTTTTCATAATCAAAAATGACAAAGCCATATGTTTCTATGTACTTCATAATTAAAACCCTAAAACCCACAGAACAAAACTTGTAAGAATAGATTTTATAAGCACAATAGATATCACTATCTATCTGAGGATCTTTAATGTAAAACTGAGAATATAATTTATCTTTCATAGCTTAGAAAAATAGTAACCATTTACAATTAATACTAAAAATAAGTGATCAGAAATTAATAAAAATTCATGCATGTAAAAATAACTTATATGGTACATGTTCACCAAGAAGAAGATTCAAAGGCTGTTTTGTTTCATCTTAGAAAATTCATTATAATAAATTCAGTGAGTATTGGAAAACAATTGATAATGCTTTTTAAAGTGATTCTTATTTTCAGTAGATATTTTGGATTTTCTTCAAATATGTCTCACATTATTTTCCAAAATTATCAATAAAAAGTAAGATGTATTGAAAAGTTTATAACAAAAAAAAGGGAATATTGTTACCCAGTTACACCTTTGTTTACATCAAGGGCTTTCTACAGGTCTCAAAATATTCAGAATATCTGTTCATGGAGTAAAAAGCATTATCACATTCTTTCAGTGGTACAAAAAAAGCTTGTATTTTTTTTGTTAGCCTTCTGTACTCTTCCTACAATGTATACCAACAATAACCTACACTGAGGGCCCTGCTTTACATTCTTACTGCTCTTCCCACAATAACTCTTAAATAATCATACAATTCTATTTGAGTCTGAATATATGCCATGCTTGTTTGCCCCTGGCCTATGTCCCCACCTTTCCTTAGCCTGATTTTTTTTCCCAAATACCCCTCTTTCTGCCCTTTATGCATGCTACTCATTGTTCTAAACATAGCTGAAATGATATTTCCACTCTGGAGTCTTTAGTCATCACAAGTAAGAATTAACCACACCTTCCTTGAGGCTGCCCAGCATTGTGTTTATACTTGACTTTTGAGATCTGTCATTTTGTGCATTTTGTTATGGTAATTTTAGAATATGTTTCCTTCCCCAATAGATTGTAAAATCATTAAGGTCAGGGATATCGCCTTAGAAAATACTGGCTGAATATTAATTTAATTCCAAAACTTCTGCATTAAATGGATAGAAAAAAATCAAAATACTTACTGTTAAATTATATTCTTCCCCAACTTTACAATTAGTCCGAACATGGTTACTTAATAAATGTTATCTGATGAGTTTTCCTTTTCTTATGAATTGCCTACGAGAGACACACTCTGGAAACAAATTTGTTTTTCTTTCTTGGAGCCCAGATATAAAGCCATAGTACTTTTTTAACCATGTATAACTCAGTGGTTATGGGCTTCCTTGGCAGATAAGGATCTCCTTCCAACATCAAGAATATCAGGAATCTCTACCTCACTGTCCTCATTGCTGCTGTGTCCCCAGAACTTAGAACAATGCACAACTCATTGCTCTTCTTCTAGATCATTCTGCTCGTGTTCTTCTTCAACATTTCTTGGACTTCATTGAAAAGTGGAAGTAACCACCACTGCCACTTGTCCGCTGTCTTTTCACTCATTTATACAGAAACTTAGACCCATACTACTTTTCTTTCTTGAAAGCCCCATAAACTCTCACTTTCCTCTTCTCTCAGCTTGGACTCTATGAGTCAACATTATATTTCTCCCTTAAAAACACTCTCAATTCACTCCATTTTATAAGCCAGGCTAAACCTCAACCCTCATTAAACCCAAATCTCCTTTTGTTCTACCCTTGCCTGAGTAGGTGAGAGTGGCTACACAAACTGAGCTCCTTCATTAGAAACCTATAATCATGAATCACTAGTAGAGCTATAGTGCCAACTGAGTGATCCTGCTCTGTTATTCCTAACACATCTGGCTTCATATTAACTGGTACTTTCCATTTGCTCCTTGCCAAATCTACCAAATAATTTCCATCTTTAACCATACCCTATGAGCCTGCCTTCATTACACTGGAAGAGCCTTCTGTGCACCTGTCTATAGCCTGTAGTGCAAGAAAAGTGGGCACAGAAAGTCTTGGGAACTTGTCTGTATGCAGATTTAACTTTTGAATTCAGTCATTGTGATCCTTATAAATTCTCAAAGGAGATATTAATTTGGGTGGCAAACTAATGATTTATAACATTAGAAGAACAAGTAGTTATATGGGTGTGAGTTCACAGCATGACATATTATTTACATTCTCAAGGCCCATGTTTGCTCATCAGTAGGATAAAGTAACACTTGTGTTACATATAATTATGAGACTTATTGAATATTTCCTAGTTGCCTAGAAAGCTTAGAGTCCTCATCCTCCATTTACATAGAAATTTAGTCTCATACTGCCTTGCATTTTTCATGGAGAAAAACATATGATAGAAATATAAACTAATACATCAAAAAAAGTAAAATAAACAAATATTTATTAAAACATACATATTAGTTTTATTTCATTTCATTTTAAAATTTATTGAGAATTACTCTCTTACTCCTAATCTGAGACATAATTATAAACTGTAAATTTTTTAACTGATTCAGGAAAACATAAAAATTATACATACTTATGGGGTAACTTGTTATTTTTGAACATGTATACATTGTATAATTTAAATATATCTTATCATTGTATATTTAAATATATCAGGTTAAATATATCTTTCTCCTCAAAGATGTATCATTTCTTTATGGTGAAAACATTCAAACTTCTTTGTTTTTCAAATTAATTCATTTTAATAGGATAAGATAGGCAAGGGTTAGTGTACCCAGTGCTCCATTATACACAAACTGGAACTTGGGATTTTATCATACTCATTGTTCTACATGCCATTAATAACTCACAAGAGTATGTGTCTAGTGTTTATTTCACTTTTCTTGCCAAACTATATAATCAGATGGCTGGCGAAGTAACCTATTCCTACCTTCCTAGCACATAATTACCATGAGTAGGTCCTTCAAATCATGGAAAAGATAAAAGATACACACAAAGGCACCCCTTAGTGACACTTGAAAAGTTAGCCACTTAGAAATGTTGACAAAGGAGAGATTTGGAAACCATCTTTCAAACCCTGATGTCTAGTGTTACCATATTGTGACAGGCGACTTTAAAAGAGAGAATAAATCTTCCAAACTACATCTTTCTGCAAGTTACAGATTTATTTCTTTCTCAAATTACAGCCTTCACTCTTACTTAATTTTCATTGTCCTAATAATTCATCACAGTAGGCTTCATCTCAATGTGACAGCAAAAAAATGGAACCTTTGCTGGTGCTCAACAAATTCATATTTGAGGAAAGAATTTATTCAGAATAAATGTTAATAAAATGCAAGCACAGATTGCTAGATAATGTTACAATACAGCTATATATAGATAATCAAAGAAGGCTACTTTAGATAAAATTCTATATTATTTATGGTTAGTATTCAATTTTTCAATTCCAGATAATTTACCTTTACTAAAATAGCTGTGATTGAAGCTGACCTCAGTGTCTCTCTAACTCTAGTAAGTTTACAAATAAATATATAATTGAAAATACCAAATACTTACAATCCTACGAATAGAAGCTGAAAGTTAATAAATAATTACAGTAAATAATACTGCTTAAAAAGAAACTTACCACATCCAATCTGTCTTAGAACACACTGCTAAATGAAGGAGTGAACACTAGGAAATAAAATTTGAGACACTAATTTAAAATCAGCTTTCATAAATAGGACTTCTTCTAGTCCAAATAAATACCTCTGTATGAAAACAAATAAAGTTGAAGTCAAGAAGGAAAGGGACAAACAGAAAACCAACATGACACTTCCTTTGACATCTGTCAGACCTTCTGTAAATGCAGAATCCCCTCCAAATAATTCTTTGTTATACTAGAGTAGAGATACCCTAAAAGCTGTGCATTCATTTCTTATTTTAATTGATGACAATTATAAATATCACATATGAACTTTGGTTTCTGTTTGTGTAATGCATAGGTAGCAAATTCAAATAACTCCAGGTGCTAGAAAGAAAATATAAATATAGAATTCACAACAGTGGGCACTGTTATGAATAAGAAAATGATATGTTCTTTATAAAAGCATTCAAATTGAAAAATATATTAAACACACCACTGTATAAATGTCCCCAGTCAGCAAGTTTTTGTTCTCTGGTTTACATTATCTAGTTTTATTATTTATATAAAATTATAGATTGAATACCACATTCAGGAGCCATTGTAACTGGCAACGAGCATAAAAGGTTGACTATGGTGGTCAGAATTTTCTACTGGGTGTTTCTTGTGACTGCATAAATCTTAAGGTTCATAAGCAAAGGCAGAGTTGCCAAATGGTAATGAAAACAAAAAGTGGTAAAGACATAACACTCCTTAACTAAATAGAAAGATGGTTTCTCATGTCAGCCTCAGAATAATAGGTGTGGCAGACAATTTTTCACAATTATCAGTGACTCCCCCCCCAAAAAAAAGTATGAATTTTGCCCCTAGAAATCTTGGAGTTTATGATTTTTTTAAGAATGATGCTCCAGAAGGACTTCCAAAGTTTTCAGAATTATTGAGCAAATCCTTCTTTAGCCCATTTTGGATAAACACAATGCAACACCACAATGCAAATCTTAAAATTACTACTTAAACAGAACAGTAGTTTAGGCAGACCTGCTTTACCATTTCTACCAGTAAAATTTATGACTTCCTTCATGTTAAAGTGATCTCTCAGCATAATGTCAACTCATATACATCCAAGTTCTTGTCCAGGATGTTGAAATCTACCTAACTTGTTCATTGGTTTGTGAAAGTTTTTTATTGTGCTTGTTCATAAATTATCAAACAGTTATAGAAAGGCCATAAGTTCTCACATAACAAATTGTGTTCTCATTATAAGTTTAACAAAGAAATTTCTTCAGAAGGATTCCAATATGACAAGCTGAATTTTAACAGTAATTCTTGTTAGGATTTGGTTTCATCTCTCTGTGATTTATTCTAAGGTAAATGGATGCTTGATTCACCCCTGTGAGCCTATCATACGCAATAGTTACTCACAGAAATTTGACTATTTTAGAATTGCTCTCTAGCTCTATTGAAGGGAAAATTGCACCCCAAACATTCATTTCTTCCTTAAAGCATAAACTTTGCAAATACACACACACACACACACACACACACACACACACACACACATGCACACAACCTGTTTACTATGAAGATGAGCAGAAATTAACATATGTGTGTTAAGTAAATTGCTTTATCATTTTGGGCCAGTTCAACATAATATTAAATGAAGTGGAATAGAATTAATTATTTTTAAATGTATGCTGTAAGAGTTTGGACAAGCATTAGTGATGCACACATTTCTCTCCAAAAGGAAAGAAAAAAACATCCAGAAAACCTGAATCTAAATATGAAAACAAGGTAAAGAAATAGACTTTTACTGTTATTCAAATGATTCAGTTAAAATTGTGTAAATTAGTCTCACATAAAGCATTTTAAAAAGAAGCAAGATGAAGTCAGTAAAGCATTTCAGTTTTCACTGCTCTCTCCCTTTGCAACAAAGATGATGTGAGAAGAGGACTCTGAGTCATGGAGATCTCACTGCATACTTTCCTTTGCTCCCAGGAGGAAAATCCTCATCAAAAGCAAAGTCCGTACCATTCTGTCTCTGTTAGGCAGACTGTACCTAGATGGTTGGGCAGTTTATTAAACTAGTTCTTCATTAAAAGCATATATATGACATTTTATAGTCTAACAGTTTGTAAAAATAGGGAAAATGAGCCAGTTTGACTTCCATTATGTCATGCTGAAGTCTGTTTCTTAACCTTGATCTCTTTTTAAACTATTCTTTTGTGTTACTTTGGCATTTCTTCTTGTTCTGTTATTCTTTGTTTTGTTACTGTTTACATTATGAATTGTTTATAGGATGATTACAAGGCATAAATGAGAAGAGTTTTAAATAAAATAATCAAATTGAAAGGAAAACCATTTAAAATTTGTCCAGAATCAAAATTTGTCCTTGAATCAAGTCAGAGATTAAGTACTTTACACACTTTATAAGATTGCACCAAAATTCTTGGTATAGGTTTATGAATTAGGGCTATAAAAAATATAATTTGAGCTATTTTAACCTCTTTCCCTTCTCTTCATACCAAACTTTTACACATTCCTTTGTATTGTGCCCTATTGATTTAATCTCCAAAGCTTCTTAAGAGGAACATTCAGGTCATTCAGACTTCTAGAATGTTATATTTTACCTTGGCTCCCAATAATCTGTCTCAATCGACCTAAAGTATGTATTGGACAATACCTCACTTGTATTTACAATACTTCTCCAAACAGGCCTGGCTAATTAATAGCCTCACACATTATTCAGAAGCAAATTCTTAATGTCCATTAGGTTAAAAAGCACTATACATATCTGCACAGTAAGACAAGGAATGATACAGTGTCAAATTTCTGCTGAAAATTTATTAGGAATTTTCAAAAGGAAAGTATGCTTTTATAAACAAAACCTGCAAGCCATTATTATATACAAACCACACAAAATCAATATATGTTTTAAACTATATCCTGGAGATTATGTCTCTGTGGTTTCTTGAATGGGCCAAGCAGAAGTAGCTAAAGAAGCAAGATGGAAAGGAGAAACCACAACTACTTTGCATACAACTTTATTTAATACTGTTTTAGTCAGCTTTTTTATCCTTGTGACCAAAAGACTTGACAGCAACAATTAGAGGAGTAAAAATTTATTTGAGGTCTCACAATTCCAGAAATCTCAGTCCATAGACAGCTGTCTCTGAGCCCAAGGTGAGGCAGAACATCATGGCAGAAGAGTGTAGCAGAGGAAAGCAGCTCAGGACATCACACTAGGAAGGAGAGGAAGACAAACTATGCCCCTTGCCACAGACAAAATATAAACCCCTCAGGGACCCACTTCCTCCAGCCACAACCTACCTGCCTGCAGTGACCACCCAGTTGATTCCCATCAGAAGATTAATGAAAGGATTAGGTTAAGGTTTTTAAAACGCAATCATTTCACCTCTGCCTTTCTTGCATTGTCTCTACACATGAGCTTTTGAGGGACATTTTGTATCTAAACAATAAAAAATACTTAGGTTGTATACAGGATAAGAAGAGCATAAATATTGAAAACTATATGAAATACATATCCATGAGTACATGCTGATATAAATACATACTCAAATAGTGAAAATGGAGGATAGGGATAAGCCATTTGTTCAGAATAACTTCAAAGGTTTCAGAGATGTCTCCCTTCCTCAGAAGGAAGTAGACTGTAACTCCTCATTCCTAAAGCGTGGACTATACCTAGTGAATTCCCTTCCAAAGGGTAAAGCGTGGAAAGGAGAAAAAAACAATAATTTTATAATGAAGAAACAAGAGATGGGACCTTACTTGTTAGATGTTGTCGAGGTCAGCATCGAAAATGAAAAGTCATGTTGATAGCTTTTAGTCCATAATATTTTTGATGAAATGGTACGTTTCCCTCCTGAGAATACAAGAATACATAACGCCATTCTAATCATAAGAAGAAGAATAAAAGGTGACAAATCTCAAATTGAGGGACATCTCATCATATATCCAACTAGTACTTCTCAACACTTTCAAGATTACAAATAAATAAATAAATAAATAAAAGAAACCAAAAAAAAAAAAAAAAACTCTGAGAAGTCATTACAGCTGTTTCAGCTTTAGTAACTAATCATTTATCAACATTTGTTCATCAATTGTGACAAATTTTGGATGTTAGTAAAAAAATTAATGTGGGCACATAAGAACTCTAAAATATCTTCACAGTTTCTTGGTGTAGGTTTAATTGTTCTTAAAATGTTTATTTAAAAATATTCATGATTATTGCTTTCAAGTAGCTAATATAAATACAGGCCAAATGAAAAGTTTTTTGGCTTCCCAGACAAAACTAGCTCAATTATGGTTATAATGGAAGACATAACTCTCCAGCGCAGATGATAACGGTATTTAAACTTGACAAAGGTGCTCATCTAACTGGTATCATGCCAGGCCACTGCTTATTCCTCTAGACATTGATTTAAATTCTGAGTTACTTGTATGTCATATACTTACTTAAGGATTAAAATATAAAAGATTAATTATAATTCTGCATCTTCCCAAGCCATGATTGATCTCAAGAAAAATGAGACATTTGCTGTAATATATTTGAGGTGATTACATAATATCTTTATGTTTTCTCCTGAGTTTTTCTAGCCTCTCTCCATCTATATCCATTTGCTTAAGGTGTCATAAACAAGGGAAGCCCTCATGTACAAATGAGAAGGAGAAAAATGCACTATATTCATAAACCTATTACTGTTCCCATCATTTTATTTTTCCTAAACAGAATTTAATAACAAATTTAGTGACAGGATATGTCTTGTAAAAGGAAGAAGAAATCTGTGGAATTAAAACAGATTTTAGTGCAATTTGGGTAACTTGGAAATGATGTTACAACTTTATTTTCTGAAAATTACTACAGTTTATTCTCTAATAGTTTGTATGCTTTCGTTTTGAGTTCTAAACAATATAATTTATTCCTGGTCTCTATAATGGAATTTAGATGCTAACTTCACAAAATGAATTGATATTGACTACAGCTTCATAACAAATTACCCTAAAATTCAGCAGTTTAAATCAAAAAATATCTAATAATCTCACAGTTTCTGTGGGTCAGAAATTCACAAATAGTACAGTTGGGCGGTTCTGGCTCAAGTTTTTTCACGAGGCTATGGTCAAGTTGTCAACCAGACCTCATCCCATCTTGGGGGAGTAGTCTATGTTCAAGCTCATTCATGTGGCCATTGGCAGGACGCATCACTTCCAAGTTACTCATGTAGGATTCTTCATAGAGCCACTGCACAATATGGAATCTGGCTTCCCTACATTTATAAGTGAGGTGTATGTGTGTGTGTGTGACACACACAGAAATAGAGACAGAGAAAACACTAGTGACAGAGCCATAGTTTTGTACAAGATCATCTTGAAGTAACAACCATCATTCATGCAGCATTCTCTGGTAGAATCAGGCAAGTACACTCAATTCCTACACAAGAGAAGAGAATTATAAGGCAAGAATACCAGGATTCAGCAACCAGTGAGTATCATCTTAGAGGCTGCCTACCGTAACTGACAGCTGATATCTTTCTCATTCTCTGAAAGCATTATAAAAGCAGTAAGAACACCACAAATAAAGTAGAACTGAACAAAATGCTACAACTTTCATTTTCCATTAAATTTAGAAACACAAAAAAAATCTATATTTTCCAGAATAACTAAAAGGCCTACCAAAATAAGCTACAATCTTCCAACGAGAGGAAGTAGAGAGAGATAAAGGCAATGATAGAGAACATAAAGATCACAGCAATAATTAGGACAACTATACAAACTATTACTCAAATAGTGTAACTTCACACATCATGGAAAATTCAAATTTAAAATGCCTAAGAAGCCATTATTAATTTTACATATTGGCAAATTATTAAGTTTGAAAACAAAGATATTCATATATATTTGAGAGTTCAAATTGGCACAATCCCTATAGAGTATAATTTTTGAATATCCATCAAAATTATAAATATTTATACACACATGCGCCCACTCGTGCACACACACACACACACACACACACATTCTCCAACACTATATTACACCACTTGGGATTTATATTTTAAACACATGTTTAAAATGTTAACTGTTGTGGCATTATCTGTAACAACAAAAGTCTGGAAACAACATCAACATCTATCATTGGATAGCTGGTTAATTAAAGAGAGACCAAAAATGAAGTCCTATGAGATTATTATATGAAAAAAATAGACTGAAGTCGTTATGATATGGGAAGATCTCCAAGATACTTTAAGTAAAAAACAAGGTACAGATCAGTGTTATTGGCATATTATGCTTGTGCAAAAAATGGAACTGCCTTAGTTTTCTATTGTTGCTATAAAAATATAACAAAGTTTACATGTTTAACACAACAAAAATTGATTATCTTACAATGTTGTAGGTCAAATCTGACACATGTTTCACTAAACTAAAATTAAGACGTAAATAGGTCTCCATTCCTTTCTGGAGACTCTACAGGAGGACCATCCTTTTTCTTACACTTCCAGATTGTTGGTAGAATTCAGTTTCTTGCATTCCTACGACCCTTTATTGCTGGCTATCAGCTAGGGGATGTTCTAGCTCCTAGAGGCTGTTAGACTTCTCAGCCTTTGGCCCACTTTTTCTACATTCAGAAACAACATTTTGTCACATCCCTGCCTTATCTGTTTCTCTGCTGCCTCTCCTTCCTTGGCTGAGCCTCCCGGCTGGCTGACTTGATTTTGCTTCTAAGGTTCCATGTAATTACATTGGACCCCCAGAATAATTCAGTATAATCTCCTTTTTTTACAGCTTATGGTCTGAATTTCATTTCTAGTGTCTCTTTGTCCATTCAATATAATAAAATCATGGGGTCTAGAGATTAGAATATAGACATCTCTGGGGGAAATATATTCAAACATTTATATTTCCTTATTACATATACAACAATACTCCTGAAAGACATTTAGGAAACTAAGAGCAGGGGTTACCTGTGAGGAGTTTCTAAGAACTAGGAAAATGGGATGAGAAAAAGAGAAGTGTGATGGGAAATTTAAGCTACATATATTTATATATATTTTTAGAGTCATGTGAACATATTAAAATTCAAAAGTTTTAAAAATTAGAGACATCAAATGAAGCTCTAATAAAATGTTGAAACTATGGAAGCACACATTTATTAAAGTCCCTTCTCTAAGTCTGTGTAATCAAATTTTCATTTCAGGGCCCTGATTCTGAGTGCTCTGATTTATAGTTTGCTTTAGAAATACTGGCAATAATCTCAAGAGTGATATAAGATTGTTCCTCTCTGTGATGTCACAGAGACAGTCTCCTTCTTTTTACACAGTACATCTTAATTTTCCTTTTAAATTGATTTTTTTATTGTATTCAAATTGGTTTTCCTTTTTTAAAATTCCACAGGTCTATTTTCTTTGATTATCTAGAAAGTATTCTGCTACTAAACTTTGTTAGAAAATTTAATTTACCAACCTCGAAACTCAGGTAAAATATGAACTGTCTTGAGGATTAATATTCATTTTATAATTTGCCTTTGATCTGAAGCTCTTTAAATTCATTTTCTTTTCAACATTACATTGTGATTTAGATTCCACTTGATTGCTATATCCATAACCAGCTGGGTTCAAACACTTTAGTTGCTATAAAACTATTACTGAAACATACTGAAGCCTATTGTACAGGAAAGTATTTTAAAATGCACTTTCTTCTTCAAAAAGCCCAAATTTGTCATAATTTGATTCTTATAATCTTTCTACTGACCAATTCCATCTTTCTTCAGTTTGATCAATTCCTTACATTTTAAAAAAATGTGAAAATGCTATGTTTCAGCCCTTCAATTTATCAAGTGAGTTTTCCAGCTAAACTGGAGGCTGGGATGCTAGTGAGACCCACAAAGCTGAAGCTTGTACTTGCATAAATCATTACAGTTTGCCATTCGACATAAGTGGATCATATTTACTATGAATTTGAAGGATATTTTTAAAAAATACTATTGAGCTGAGTGAGAGTGGAGAGTGAGAGTAGTTCTGTCTTACCTTTAAGCTGCCATTCCTAGAACACTGACATATACTTTGTTGTATTTTAAGGCTCTGAAGAACACCTAGCAAAAGATCCAGTAACTAAATAGCAAACAACACACACACATATGCGTACTGAGTTGGGTAGAAACTGTGCCTAATGGAGCTTTTCACAAAGTTATCAGTTTTGTATTTAAGACACTAAAAACAAAACACAGACAACACTATGCATAAATTGAAAGACTGTTACACAACACACTTGAAAATGTTATATTTACATGGCAACCAGCTTATTATATTTACATGAACATCTGGTGCAGGTTCACTAAAATCTTAAAAACAGATGGACATGAAGAAAGAACTAGTAATTAACAAAGCTATATGTTGATTAAATCAGCATGTGGTTAATTTTAATGATTGCTGATCTTTATTAAGGATGGTGAGACTTTTCAAAATCAGATCTCTTTCACTGGCATGTCATTGACCAAGGAGGCAGTGATAACTACTCTGGGTAATAACATGCTATTTTGGTAGTTAGGACAGCACCCTGACTGCACAAGGCATATTCTGAGAAGTAAAATTCAAAATGTACGATTATATTGCCTCTAAATCCTTCCAGTTATTATATCTGCACAGAGGAGCTGAGCAACAACACTATTATCTCTTGAGAATAATCACATACAGAGATGTATATTATTTGAATATTGTTTCCATGTCTGATTCGTTTCAGTCAACTCAGTGCCTCCCGCTGCCCTTCATCCATCTGAAGTCACATTGTGTACTTCTCTGAGCTCTCCAAATAGGCACCCTCTGGTTGCCAAGCAACCACAGATTTTCTAAAAGTGCCAATGCCATGTGTACTTAAACTCCAGTTGGCCTTTTTTTCTTTAACTTTTCAAAGTTTAGAAAAATAACATATGCCTGACAGGTAAAGCTATGTATGTCTTAAGAGAGCGTACAGTGAGCTCAGAAACCACTAGAAGAGCAGAACCCCTTTTGAGATATTTTCTGTAGATATATTCCTTTAAAAAACATGCTTTACAAAAGTATCATCAACAAACTCATTTAGCAAATAAGTAGAAATAACACTGTCCTTTTTTTCCTAAAATAACAGATTTTATATCTGAGTAGATGGCTGTGGCTGTGTTTTTTTGTCAAGCATTCTAGAGCTTCAGCATGGCTTCATAGAACCAACTTACAAACAGCACCAGCAAGAGTCCCCTTCTCTATCTACAGTCTGTCTATGCTGTGTGATTTTGGTTTCCAGAGACAGATATTGAAATTGACCTCACTAGCTGCTTTTAGCACCAATTCACAAAGACAGACTAAATTTTAGAGAACAGATTTGTCATGTCTGCATCAGAGAACAAGACTTGCAGAAGGCTTAGAAAAAAAGATTGACTTTTTCAACATTCAAGAAACAATAAACCTCACTATAAATCAAGTTAATCTTATTTTAAATCAGGTTTTTACATGTTTTCCTGACTACAAACCTGTATATTTTCAAGTCATTTTTATCTTCTTATATGTCCCTGAGTTATCAATTATTCCCAAGTAAAAACTGGAGTGACCGACACTTGTCACCAAGAGATTTGGAGTCTTAGGTAGAACTTTGTTGTTCAGAAAGCTAAATTTCTTTTGATAATCTGTAAATTACAAAAGAGGATTTTATCTTTAACAGCCACAATGTAAATAATGCTTACTTTGTAACCCTAAACTATTAGGGCTCTGGAGTCAGATTACCTTGGTCATTCTTAGCTCCACCAAATGCTAGCTGAGTGACCTTGAATAAAACTCCTTGTAAAAGACTTTACAAATGAAATATGTCTTAGTGTTCTTATCTATTATGCAGATAAAGTACCTAATTCACAGATGTTGTTGAAGCCAGAATTAGACAGGTCATCGGTATGGATAGGTAAATCGAGTCAGGTTGGACCAAGGAGTCCAGTTTGAGTGAGTCCAGGAAGTTGGTGACTGCCCCCTGAGGCATTGAAATGCCTTCAGATCCCTTCCTCCACCCTTATCAAGATAACCCACTCCTGTTCCAACCTGTTGCTAGGGTAACCTGTCCCAGGGATTGTCCTTCCCTATAGGGAGTTGTTAATTACACCCCCCATCTTGACCAGATCACTCCACCTGGGCCCTTCCTCCTGTTCATTTGTTTCTCACCTTTTGGGCATCCCACAAGCATCTCCTGGGCTTAGTCACTTATGCAGGAAGGAGGGAGATAAGAGAAAGAAAGCAGGAGAACAAAAGAAGCCTAGGACATATAAAAAGGCAAACTCTCACTTCTTGGAAAACTAGGACACCAGCTATGGTCCCCTTTTCCCTCCTAAGAGAAGTCTATGTTACCCCTTTTTAAATAAACCCTGCTTTATATGCTTGCCTCCATGTGTTCTCTCATGTTATACTTCAACATGTAAGGAAGCTGAACTCATCACCGGTAACTGGCAGTATCATTGTAAAGATTAAACAAAATAATAAATGTGAAGTCCTTAGTATCAGACACATTAAAAGTAATACATATCAACAATAATTATTCTACCAGACCCCTGTGACTCTATCCTTGACTTTACTCAGTAGGCTTGTGTCTTTGTTAAGAATTTGTAAATAAAGCCTGTAATCCCAGCACTTAGGGAGGCTGAGACAGGAGAATCACGAGTTCAAAGCCACCATCAGCAATGGCGAGGTGCTAAGCAACTCAGTGAGACCCTGTCTCTACATAAAACACAAAATAGGGCTGGGGATGTGGCTCAATGGTTGAGTGCCCCTGAGTTCAATTCTTGGTACCAAAAAAAAAAAAAAAAGAATTTATAAATAGAATTTTCTCTTTGGTCTAGCTTTTCTTGGGGAATTTACAGGGCATCGGCTTTTCTTGAAATCCAAAATAGATACTTCTCCAGCCAAGAGTACTAAAACCCTTTGGTTATAGCACCCAGCTTATAGCCCATGATTTTGTGTTTAAATGCAGTTTTTATCATTTCCTGAAGTTTTTGTTTGTTTGGCTATTTGAGAATTAATGAGTTGGCTCACATTTTGTTTATCTAAAATATGCCCAAAATGTGGACTAAATAAGAATCACTCAGGACACAGGTTTTTAAGGAAAATTCCAGGTTACTTAGTCATAAGCTGTTAGTGATGGTAAGAACTAAAAATGAAGGCAGTGGCACTTTCTCAGTGAAGCCAGAATTAGGCAGTCAGTGTAGATAGGTAAATTGAGTCAGATTGGATCAAGGCCAATTTGGGTCTGGGAAGTTGGAGAAGTGTTAAAATGCTCATGCCTTCAGAGCCCTTCCTCCACCCTTATCAGGATAACCTGCCCCTGCTCCAACCCGTTGTTAAGGTAACCTGTCCCAGAGATTATCCCTCCCTACAGGGAGTTAATTATGCCCCCTTTCCTTCCCAAATCACTCCACCTGGGCTCTTCTCCCTATCCATGTGCTTTCCACAATTTTGGCCATCCCACTGTGCATCTCCTGGGCCTAGTCACATATGCAGGAGGGAGAGAGATAAGGAAAGAGAGCAGGAGAATAAAGAATACCTAGGACATATAAAAAGGCAAAACATCTGTACTTCTTGGGATACCAGGATATCAACTATGGCCCCCTTCTCCCTCCTGGGAGAAGTCTACGTTACCCCTTTTAAACAAACCCTGCTTAAATGCTTCCCTTGATGTACTTCTCTAATTTTATAATTCAACATATAAGGAAGCAAAACTCGTCACAGGTAACTGGTAGTATCATCAGGAATAGATATTTTTGTTTTCATCTCATTATGTGCCTCAGGGTCATGAATAAACCCTGCATGAGACACTGCAGGGGAAATATATATATATATATATATGTAAGAACTAAATATATATATAAAACCAGGAACAGAAGACTAATTGGTTCACTCTTACATAATGTGCAAGCATGACATAACTAATGAGGATAAGAAAAAAGAAAGAGAAAGGAAGACATGCAAATTGGTGAGTAAATGTATCTATTTGACTTTTTCCTCAGCCTGCTGTTTATTATGCTTTGCATTTATTTCTATTTTGAATTAAAATCATTGGCACCATAATCTATCATTAGAAATCAATATTTAGGTATCATACTTTTCTTTCATAGGTTTCCAAATTTTTCAGACATCTTTTTAAAATTTTATTTTGATTGACACTTTTAATTTTTCTTCCAGATTATATTGTTGGCCTTGGCAACTAAACCTGGAAGCATATTTCAGCCTGTTATTGGATGGAGCTGGAATATCTCCCAAAGTCTCCTGTGTTGAAACCTTGATTTCCAGTGCAGCAGTGTTCAGAGGTAGGACTTTTGAGAAATGATGGGATCATGAGGGCTCCAACCTCATCATGAGTTAATTCATTCATACCTTCATATCTGATGATCTGATGACATTGGGAGGTGGTGGAAAGTATAAGAGGTGGAACCTAGATGGAGGAAGTAGGTTCTTATGGGTGTGCCCTTGGGGACTATATCTTGCCCTCATTTTTTTCACCACCTTCTCCTTCCTGGCTGCAATGAGATAAGCAGCTTTGCTCTGTTATGCCTTTCTGCCATGATGTGAACACCAGAAACAATAGAGTCAGACAACCATGCATTACAATCTCTAAAATCATAAACCAAAATCAATCTTTCCAACTCTTGGGAAAAAAAAATAAAGTAAAAAAAATAAAAAAAATAAAAAAAATAAATCTTTCCTCTTTTAAGTAATTTTTCTCTTATATTTTGGATGTGAGGTGTCCCCCAGAAGCTCATGTATGAGACAACACAAGACAGGTTAGTGGAGAAATGATCAAGTTATTAGAATCTTATCTAATCAATGAATTAATCCCATGATGGGATTAATTGAGTGGAAACTGAAGGTGGGTAGGATATGGCTGAAGGAGGTTGGTCATTGGATGTGTGATTTTGGGATATATATTTTGTACATGGTGAGTGAAGTATCTCTCTGCTTCTTGATCATCATGTGAGCTGCTTCTCTTCACCACACTCTTTTGCCATTTTGTTCTGCCTCACCTTGCACCCCAAAGAATAAAGCTTGCTGTCCAAGGACTGAGACATCTGAAACCACAAGCTCCCAAATAAACTTTTCCTCCTTTACAATTGTTCTGGTCAAGTCTTTTAGTCACAGCAGCAAAAAAGTTGACCAACAGAGCCAAAAAATAGTGACTAACATTAATCTTTATAAATATTCTTTAAGATCAGTGACTATTTGGTTCTCTGTCATTTGCCTGCAAATTTCATATTTCTTTGTAACTTTTAAATTTATGTCATTGCTCAAAGAATAATAATTAAATCCAAAATCACTAATTCTCACTTCAAAATTAGTGATTAGTTCAGATTTGATTTTGAATTTACTTTTTTTTTGTTATGAAAATAGCTTTTGTGCCTAAATAATTCTAAAGAATATGTCATTTCTTCATTGCTTCACAAAAATAATTTTGATTTCCTTGTCTTTCATCAAATTTGAGAGTAGTTTCTAGAAATAGTATGAACTAAATGTTTCCTGGCACACACACACACACACACACACACACACACACACACTATGTATTAAACCTTAAATAAAATTGAAATATGTTTGCACAAATGAATTTCACACAAAACATTGTCTTTGACAACCTGAAATTACATGAAAAATTAATGACAAATACAAAAATTACAAAATTTAGAAAATAAATTTTAATGACTTCCAAGTCATTGAATAAATCATAATGGAACAAAAATACTTAAAACCGAATATGTATATGTGTGTGTGTATATATACATATATTTTTCCTTCCCCCTTTGGTACTGGGAGTTAAACCCATGGTACTTAAGCACTGAGCCATATTTCTGGCTCTTGGTAAATGGCTGAGGCTGGCTTTGCACCTGTGATCCTCTTGTCTCAGTCTCCTGAATTGCTGGGATAACAGGCATGTGCAATCTCACCTGGCAGAACCCAATAATAATTTAAAATTAAAATTTAAGTATACAAACCATTTATTCCTTATAAGGAAATTTAAAATTCTTAAATATTTATAGTAGGAGAAAAATTACTAAAAACTAATGAGATAAGACCTTAAGAAATTAGAAGATAAAGACTAAAATGTTCTAAAGATGCAAAAAATAATGACTAAAAGAACATAAAATAATAAAATTGAAAGTAAAGTTACACTAAATAGAATAAAAGAGCCAGAATATGGGGTACATATGTGATGTGCTTTTGTTTTATTTCAAGTTTGCAAAGAGTTTGCCTGTGTACTACAACAAATATAAACAGATTTGGGAGAGTAAATTGAAACTTGAAGGAAATAAAAATAACCTAGGAACTACATAATTACCAAAACTGACTCAAGAAGAAATTAAATAGGTTTATAAGAATTAAGGAATTTGATGTGACCATTAAACATTTACTGCAAATAGGTTTTTTTAAAAAAGTTTTTTTTGGTTTTAGACAGAAGCAATTCCTTTATTTTATTGATTTATTTTTATGTGGTGCTGAGGATTGAGCTCAGCACCTCAAACATGCTAGGAAAATTCTCTACCAACTGAGTTACAAACCCAGCCAAATAGTTTTGACATGAAATTTCTACTCAGCATTCAAAATTCATGATTCTGATCTATAGAAATTGCTCCAAATGATAGAAAAAAGGAAACATTTCCCTCACTGTTAAGGCCCTCATAATCTTGTTACATATTCAGAAGATAAATAGAAGGAAAAAAAGCAAACCAATTACATTTATGAATATATAGGTATTGAATTCTAAGCACAATATGCAATAGTAAAAGAAATACAAAATACAACATTATAAAGATGCCATTAACTAAAGAGTTATGGAAAACAATATTTCTACAAAGATGCCCCTCCCCCCAGGAAAAACCAGAGGGACAGTGTGGCTCGAGAGGAGGAAAGAGAAATTAGCCAAACATTAAACCTCTCCCAGTAGTATATCCTTTCCCAGTAACAGTGGACTCCAAGGGGAAAAATAAACTTTCATCCCTTCCTGGGTTCATAACCAGCATTCCTACCAAAAGCACACATTCACCCCTTCCCAACCACAATGAGTTCTGAAGGAAGGTGGATATTGAAGTACTGGGCCCTGGATTTTTGCCCTTTCCTATTGTCGATGAGTCCTGAAAGGAGAAAAGCAAATAGTGAAGCTCTAGGTTAGAATGGGTCTCAGAGGAAGGAAGATGAGCAGTGAACATCAAGTTCTGAGCTTTTCCCAGTGACAATGACTTTCAAACTTTTTACAACTGCCTTCCTGAGTTAAAATTTTAACCTACACAACCAGGTTCCTAGCTGTCCAAACAGCAAGTCAGTTCCAATGATTAATTCACCTTCACTGTAAACTATAAAACTCGAACTCCTTCTGTAATCCATAGGCCATTTCTGTACCCAGAAAATGAGCCCTCCAATGCCTGATTGATTCCACTATGTAATAAAGGAGAGCTTGCTGATCCATTTGAGGACTGCTTCTGTCCTGGTTATTTGTATTTTCATTATGGCGTCAAACCCATGTTGGTTATTTTTGCTTACATTAACAATAATTAATAATTAGTCCCTAAGGAATAAATGTAATAGAAGATATATAAGGCCATTAGAGAGGAAAAAAAACTAAAATTGGATGAGAATTTCAAAAGAAGATATAAGGAGATAACTACCTATGACATCCTCATTTATTAAAAGACTCAATATTATAGATCTCAAGTTACTCTAAAATATAATATCTATCAAACTAAATGTGATACTAATCAAAGTTCATCAGAAAGATTTGGGGAATTTGGTATGTCAACTTTAATATAAAAACAAATTGTCAAGAGTAATCAAAGCCCTGCCAAAGATCAACACTGTGGAAGAACTTTGTATGGTAGAAAGACTTACTTAAATCTGTAATAATCATGGAGTCAGAACAGTAATTACTAACACTCTACTGGACTGAAAGAGGTAAACCAGAAACAGATCCGCATGTGTGGAAACCTGATAAAAAAAGTCGAAAAGAACACAGAAGGTTGAAAGTTTGGGGCCAGAGTTTTAAAAATTCTTGTGAATGGTGAAAAGAATAAGAAATAAAGATGTAAATAAATACACAATAGTTAAAAATTGAATGAAATTAATTAAAATAAGCACACTCAAGTTGTGAATTATCTTTTTGGCTGTATGAATATCAATTCAATAAACTAGGTAAACTGAATCTCCACTTGACTTTTTTCTGTGTAAACGAAGTCTGAACGACATTTTAAAGAAAGAGGGATGTTGTGAGTAATTGACCTTTTCTCTGGGAAGGAAGTAGTGATATTTTCAAGCACTATAGTAACATCAAACAGGTCACATAGAAGGAAGGTCACTTTTTTATTGAAAAGGGAGAAAAAAACACCATGGGGAAATTCACTTTTTTTGGTCTAGATAATTGAAAGTCTTGCACAGAAAACAGAAGGCACAAAGCTTTTAAGGGGACCATTAGGCTTTTTTTACTTCAAGCTTCAGTACTATATCACGTCATATTAGCATAACATTATGTGAAAAAATACATCTATCATCACTGACATTTGGGCTATAAGCCTCCCTACCTTAATACAAGGTCACCTGAACTTCAGGAGAGATGCACTTGGATCTAGTTCAACCACACCCTGTCAGCTCAGAGTATTATGAGCTTCATCATTTGTTTTAAAAGGCAAAGCACTATCCTCCAGCAGTCTATAGTAGCAATGAATGGTTTTTCTTTGCCTCTAAAGCATGGTCCTGTAGAGGGATGAACATGCAAACCTGACCTTATCAGAGAGGTGAAAGACAACTCTAATTGATATTGTACTGGGAAGGGAGAGTTGTGGGGTAGTGATCTCAAACTCAAAATTTATGCCTCACAGATATGGAACACTGCCATATGCTACAGAATCTTTATTCTCATTCAGCTGTTACATGGATCAACAAAACATTGTTAGAAATCATTTCAAGTAGTATGGATGCCACTATTGAGATTAGATTAATTAAACTGATAAATCCCAAGCATGAATCAAAAGCATCTAATAAAATGAAAGAAGTCAAAATATGAGCCAGGCCATGCTGCCAAATGTTTTAAAAAGATCCTACCAGCCTAGTATGATTGAAAAATCTACAATTTTGAAGAAAGGAAAAAAAAAAAACCAAATGCCAGTCATATAAACTGGTAGGCCTGGCATTTGTCGGAAATGGGTACTGAAATAAAGAGCTTATTGTGTCTAAAGCAGTATGCACAGTATATCTAAGAAAAATTAGTTGCACTGAACTGTCCAAATTAATGACAAATGGAATTATGTTTTAATGGCAAGTCCTTTGTGTCGTCCTATTTGAATACCATGTCAGTAACTTACCATGTACAAGGAGCAATGACCTAAGTGTTTCAGAAAGCTCAGTCCTTGTCCCCAGTGCCAATCCAATAACCAGGGCACAATATTGAGAAAAAGGTAGAAGAAGGTTGATTGTTTTGCTAACAAAGGAGAAACACAAGAGACTCCTGTTCCAAAGACTGTAATTCTGACCATCAGCAGGAACAGGGACCTTTTGCAGAGGTGATTCAAAGGCTACATTCCATATGTTCTCTGTTGGAGTTGTAGTTCACTTGTTAATTTGGGAGACAATCATTTTTGAGATCTTCTGGTGCCATTCCCAAATTCTGGACTACTTTGTTCCTATGACAGGTATGTACTCAGGGACAGATAAATCTGCCTAGGATGGAGAAGAAAGGTAATCCTGTTTCCCCTGAGATTAGGAAGGGGGAGAGATTAGGGAGGAGCAGGGGAAGAAGAAGAAAAAGCATGTCCAATTTAAAAATAGGTTGCAGTGTCAGAGCAGCAAGGGTTATATTCAAAGCATAAAGTAGACCACTATTACATAAGAATCTGAAGACAAGAAGGATTTAATATAGCAGGGTGTGATGGCACACACCTGTAATCTCAATGACACCAGAGGCTGGGGCAGGATGATCACAAGTTCAAGGCCACCCTTAACAATTTAGGGAGGCCCTAAGCAACTTAGTGAGATTCTGACTCAAAATAAAAAACAAAAAGGGCTGGGGATTTGGTTCAGTGGTTAAGCACCCCTGGGTTCAATCCCCAGTACAAAAAAAAAAAAAAGATGTAATGATTTAATGTAGGTTTATACTTAAGAGAAAAAATTCATGTTCTTTTGCAGCAAAGTATTCATTTTTAAAATATACTAGAAATCCCAAGGACTGGTTTTTAAAAATATTATTTAATAAATAGAAATGTCAGCTGGTGTTTGCAATTAAAGAACAAGAGGAAAGATGATTGGAAAGTGTGAAGGAAGAGCAATGGAGAAAGGAGAGAAGAAATAACTGAATAGTCCATAATGATACTGGCAAGTGGAGACAATGGCAAGTGGAGACCCCATGAAACAATATGTAACTGCAAAGGAAGGCTTCGATTCTATGTATAAAAGTATATGAGCTCAAGAAGTTATTCGTTTCAATAACCCAGTTCACTGAAAAGATCCTACAGAATGATCCTACTTTCAAAATTTTCATCTGAGAGGTATTTGTCAGTTACTTGAGCACTTTGAGAGCAATCCATAGAAGCACAGTTTTCCAGAGTTAGAAGGAATACTCAAAGTCATCTATTCCAGTTTCTATTTTGTCCAAGGTCACAAATCATGGAAATGCTGCTCATCCTTGAGTTAATATGGTATATATACTTTATTTACAAAGTTCTTTCTAAAGACTGGAGGAGTATCACAAAAGTATATATAGTTGGAACCAATAATTTATGCATACAATTTTATCCTTCAAGTACTACTAAAAATGAGGTACTTGAGGTCAAGGAAAAAAATACCGACTAGTAATGCTCAGACTTCAGGAATAAATGATTTCCCAGATGCAATTAGCTAGCACAATCCTTCACCTAGGCAATGGCAAGAACTAAGAGAAAAGAAAAAAGTACCCAAGTTCAAATGATGACTTTTAGAATAATTTTCTGTTCCGGCCACATTTTACTATAATGACCATGCTAATCTTATCTTGATTAGCATGACCATGAAAATAATTATCATTTATATGTAATTTTAAATCTTAAAAGCCTTTGTTAAAACCTTCTTTCCTGATATAGGATATGCAATATTGACTACAGTAATGAATTTATTATGGTACTTCTGATTTTTTCTCCTGAAGTCTATAAATGTGGACTTTATAACATGCCTAAGTACTAATATTAGCACATGGACTGTGGATTGAATCTTTAATGTGTGCTTCTGATAATCAATATTTTAAAATTTTAATTTATCTATATTTTTGGCATGATATGTAGGGAGACATTTTTATAATTTATGTATATCAAAAACTTTTTACAGAGAACACTTAAAATTTTTCTGGCATCCATTATTAGTCAGTCTTTAAAGTATAAAACTTTAAAAATCACTTAAATTTTAAGTATTTACTATTTACCTTGAAGATACTTTTTAAAATGTTTTTTCCTCACTAAATAATTATTTCAACAGGTTTGTATCTATTTTGTAAATGAACAGATATATTTATGTCTTTTAATGCCCTAGCATTATATTACTGATAGATGCTTCAGAAATATTAGAACTATAGATAGATATTTATGTCATAAAATATATGCAATGAAAAACAGGACTGTTATTGCTTCAAAGAATACAAGTTGATATCATTTTTCAAAGTGTTATTTTCAAGTGCACCAAAAGTTCTCCTCTGTGAAATCTTAAAAATAAAACTATATATATTCTAGATAGGGAAAGCCAACTGGCAAGCATTCTTGAGTCTTAATGAAGAAGATTTAGGATAATTTCCACATCTGCAAATATGACACTTCTTTGTGACTATAACTACCAAGGAATTTAATAAGGATCATCAATTGCCATGATAAGAATGTATCTAAGGGAAGGACTATGGGGCTTAAAATATTAATATCCTCAAAATATGGGATTTTTTGGCATACTCAGTGATTCAATCTAAAAGGCCTTAACAAAGGCTCAGAATCAAGAGTCTTCAGAACCTGTCTTGCTTCTTCCTTCAGGGCAGGAAGACTTTTACAAAGTTCCCTCTTCTACCTGATCAGGTTCATCAAAAGAAGAGCATGCTTGATACTGGAGGCATCACAATACCTAAACTCAGATGATCATACAGAGCTACACTAACAAGAACTGCATGGTATTGGCATCAAAATATACATGAAGACCAATAGCATAGAATAGGAGACAGAGAGAAATTCACAATCTTACAGCCATCTGATACTTGACATAGGGACCAAAAATAAATATTGAATAAAAGACAGCCTTTTAAACAAGGTGCTGGGATAACTAGTTAGCCATATGAAGAAAAATGGAACTAGATTCCTATCTTTCACCTTGCACAAGTTTGAATCAAGTCAATAAAAGACTTTAGAATTAGAACAAAAACCTTGGAACTGCTAGGAGAAAACAGAGTCAACACTCGAATATAATGGTGCAGGCACTATTTCTTACCAAGACTCCTAAGCTCAAGAAATAAAATCAAGAACCAATAAATAAGAAGGCATAAAATAAAAGCTTCTGCACAGCAAAAGAAATGAATGAGAGAATAAAGAGAGAGCCTGCACAATGTGAGAAAATCTTGACCAGCTACTCCTCTGGCAGGAGATAATGTCCAAAATACATAAAAAATTAAAAACCTTAATGCCAAGTAAATAAACCAATCAATAAATGGGCCAAAGAACTAGAAAATATTTCTCAAAAGAAGAAATAAATTTCTCAAAAGAAAAATGATCAACAAATATTTGAAAAAATGTTAAACATGAACTTTTCTTTCAATCAGGGAAATGCAAATCAAAACTACATTGAAATTTGATCTCACTCCAGTCAGAATGGCAATTATGAAGACCGCAAATAATAATAAATGCTAGTGAGGATGTGGAGAAAAAGACACACTGATATATTGTTGATGAGACTGAAAATTTGTACAACCACTCTGGAAAGCAGTATAGAGTTTCCTCAAAAACACTAGGAATGGAATCACCATTTGACCCAGTTAACTCCTTCGTATTTCTCCAAAAGAACTAAAATCAGCATACTATAGTGATACAGCCACATCAATATTTATAGCAGCAGAATTCATAATAGTCAAGTTATAGAACCAGTCCAGGTGCCTGTCAACACATGAATGGATTAATAAAATGTGATACACACACACACACACACACACACACACACACACACCACAATGCCATTTTACTCAGTTCTAAAGAAGAATTATATGGAATTTGCCAATAAATGGATGGAACTAGAGAACATCATGCTAAGTGAAATAAACCAGACTCAGAAAATGAAGGGTCTAACGTTTTCTTTCAAATGGGGAAGTTAGAGCAAAATAAGATAAACAAGGGTGGGCAGTGTCAAATATAAAGATATAAGGAAGGTCAGTGCAATAGAAAAAAAAGATTGAGAGGGAGGGAAAAGAGATGGAAAAGGGAAGGAAATTCAATTGAATTGTACAAAACTATAATATGTGCATGTATAAATACATTACAGTCAATTTCATCTTTATGTATATCTATAAAAGCACCAGTCAAAAATAAATAAATAAATGAATAAAAGGAAAACCAGTAAAGAAAGGGTAATAGAAGGAAAGAGTAGGGAAGGGAAAGGAGAAATACTGAGAAGTGAAATGGAATAAATTAAATTCCATGTATATTTTATTTTGTCAAAGTAAATCTGATTATTATGCACAACTACAATGCACCAATAAAAGCAAAAAAAGAGGAACATACTTATCTTTAGTATACTTACTAAAATTTAATTAACCAGAAAAGACTAAATTTATATCACAAGAGGAAAGACTGGAGTCAGTCAACATACCTGCATAGACTTCTATTATGCACCATTGTTCTCTATTTCAGTAAAGAATCATTTTCAAATTATTGTCTGTTTTGTGGGCCAGACTTTGTCTCATGGCATTGTATGTTCTCCAAGCCTATTGTGTTCCCCCAAAAGTCATGTACTATACCCCTCAACACTATCTACATTCCACAATGTCCTCTGCCCTGTAGACAATGGAGCTATTCATATTCTAGGTCGTCTTGAGCTAGTGGATTATACTGTGGTTGCCTCAATATGTGTAATAAATGTTTGTATCTTTTCTCTTGTTAATCTCTTCCTGGGTGTATTCCTCTGAACATTCACAGTGTGAAGGAAAATTTTCTCTTTGCCCCTATAATACACAGTAACATAACTTGATGAAATTATATGGGAATTGATGGACAAAATAAATAAACTTTTAGATGTGCTAAGATGTTTTGCCAAATTATTTTTCTAAAATCAGATGTAAAAGTGCAATAAAATGTTCCTCCTTTATAGAATACTGACCTAATGTATGATGAAGATGCTTTAAGATGCTGAAAATACAAGATGTCTGTTCTACTTATAAAAAGAGTACTCTGATGATGATATACTAAAATTAAGAAGAAAGATAGTATAATGCAGAGCGCCATCTGTGGGCTGTGTGTGGAGCACCACGCAAGAGTTCCACACAGCACTAAACATAGGTTGACCTGCTGTAGCCACAGCCTCTCTGAGATGGGTGTGACCTACCAAGATAGCAATCAACCTGCTGACTGCAAGACTCTGCCTTCTTCCTACCTTGGGGAAGAATGTTGGATGGAAGGTCTTTGAAATCCCCTGGTATAAATAAAGTGCTTGTAGGGGCTATTTACCATTTGCCATTTTGCCATTTTGCCAGAAGCAGGAAGAATCATCTGGCTGTGGGCCCATCCAACCCCTGAGTTTTAAAACTATTTTCTGTGTTCTGTGGTTTTTTCACTGCCTTATTTCTTTTAGTCAGTCTTTTTCCATGCAGGATGTGGGTAACAGTACAAAAGTTCAGAGAAAATGTGGAGGAGTTGACATTCACATAACTAAAAGAAGTATGTGAGCTTATTGTAACATATTATATTAGTCAACTTTTCACCACTGTGACCAAAATATATGAAAAGAACAACTTGGAGTATGAAAAGTTTATTTCAGAATATGGCATAAGGACATAGTGGAGGAAAGTTGTCACTTTATGGCAACTGGGAAGCATAGAATGAAAGAGGAGCCGAGGACAATATATTATCCCCAAAGGTACACCTCTAATAACCTACTTTCTCCAGCCAGACCCATTTTGTCTACAGTTATCACCCAGTAATCCATTCAAATTATTAATCCATAAAATGGATTAATCTAATTATGAGGTTACAGCTCTAATCACTGCCTAAAACGTCCCACCTCTGAGCCTTGCTGTGTTGGGGATCATGCTTTCAAAACATGAAATTTTCACCAGACATTTCTAGATTTAAACCACAGCAGAGATGTATGAAAATATGTTCAAGAACTTCAGAGTACCACTTAACAATTCCAAACTGGAAACAATGCAATGTGTTTATCAATAATAAAATAATTAAGTATATTGCAGGATATTCATGAAATAAAATATTATACAGCAGCACCTATGGAAAAAAACTATTATCACAGTCAGTATTATGAATGGCTACTAAAAATATAATGGGGACAATGGAATAGAGACTGATTTCATTAACATGAACATCAAACTAATGTGTGATGTTAAAAAACAGGACAGTGGTTCCTTTTGGGGGAGAAAGTACCTGGGATTCGACTCTATTTCTTGATCCGGGTGATGGTTCCATGGACATGTTTACTCTCTGAAAATTTGTTCAACTTAGAATTCGTGCACTTTTCTGTATATAAGGAGAAAGAGAAATAATGTTGCTAAAATTTCCATGGTTGATCAAGATAGCTTACAGATATATGAAGATAAGGTCATCACTTTTTGTTTTGGATATATGTCTTGTGAATTTAGAAATAAAAGGACAGGTTGTTGTTTTTAAAAAAATCCTTATGTAATTTTATTAAGTCAATTGATAGATTTGTTTCATTGTTCTATGGGTCAAGGTCCATCCAGGAAAATAAACCACTCTAGATCTTCCAGGAAAAATTTGTTTTAGATTTGATAGAAAAGCGGAGGAATTGAGATGTAAAACAATTCAAAGATTGGTAATATTCAGAAATAGCTGTCAGTCTTGGACTTGAATGCACAATGGAATGAGATGATGTCCTTGGAACTCACAATCAGACGGTCCAGCTGGTATTTTTGAGCCTTGGAGGTTGCACACCTGCTGCCATAAGAAGCAGAAAGAAAGAAATAAATACCTGGTTTTGCTTTCATCAAATCCCCTAACCACCCCCATCCTCTACTATAGCCTAACTGAAAATCAAAAGGGAAATATATCCTCAGTGCCTAGTTCACCCAAGGCCCAGGGCCAATTGAACACCCAAAAAATGCTGAGACAAGCGTAGAAAGCAAGTTTTATTTTAAAAAAGAGATAGACTTCTCCGGAGAGAAGGCACCCCAGAGTTGGATATCAGAGGAAGTGGAGGGTATTCTGCCCCTTTTGTACATTTTAGATTTCCTTTGTTCTCATGATTCCTCCCCTACATCCTGCCTAAGTGACTAGTGACCCAAAAGGTGAGCCAAAGGTGGAGTGATCCAAGGGTGGGATGAAGCCTCCCAGGGGTATAGGCAGAAAGAAAGCATCCCAGGAGGCATTCATTAACACCCCCTTGCAGGGAGGAGCAATTCCTTGGAGACAGGTAACCTTGATATCAGGTTGCAGGAGGGGGGAGGGCTCTGGAAGTATTAGCATTTATTCCCTCCAAAATCAGCCCCCATCTTTCTGACCCAATCATTTATCACTTACACTGACTGTCCTTTTGCCCCTCGCAACATGACATATTATTAGAAATTTTTTTAAAAAAGTGATAGTTTAATAAATGGTCTCATAAAATCTTGCTTTAATGTCTATTTTCTATATTTAACAATATAATTTTATTGTTAAATCTGTCATCTAATGTAAGCTATATTATTTTTATGTACACCTAAGAAAGAAAAATACTCAATTAAATTATGACATAACAATATTTATTTTTATTTTTTCATTTAAATTGCATGTCACTGTTTAAAGTGAGCAAGACATTTATAACAAATTGATATTTGGTACCTTATCAACATAGTCCCATACGGTGCATGAATGGATTCATACCAGGCTCTTGCTATTCACATTTTTAAAAATTTTTATTGCCAATTTCTCCTGATTTCCATTACTTCACTTATTATACAGTAGACAATCATGCCCGTGCCTCAGTGACAAAGTGAGAGGCCAAGACCTGCACCATTTTGTGACTCTGAACCTTTGTCCTCAACCCATCAGCCCCCGCCCAGATCCTAAAAAATTGCAACACACTTAATGGCACACTGCTCTGGTGCCAGTGAGTCGTTTCACAATCTGGGCCAACCAATCAGGAAATTAAGTGTTGGGCCCACCATAGCCAAACCTATCAGCCTAAAGGCCAACTGACCTCATACTGACCACACTCAACCTTACCCAATCCTGTAGAGAAAAGACCACTGTCCCCCTGCACACACTTTCCCTTAACCAATCATGTAACGCCAAGGCATGCACTCCCCTGCTTGCGATTGTAATCCATAAAAATCCCTGCTCCCATAGACTCGGGGCCGCACCTCCCTAACTGCTGCATCGGCGAAGGTGGGACCCTGCTGGAGCTTGAATTAAAGACCCTTTTGTGATTACATCGGAATCGGACTCCTGGTGGTCTCTGGTGGTCTTGTGAGTCTGGGCATTACAAAAGTATAACACAGCCTCGTCTCTTTATAAATTTCTTCCTTTCTTGGGTACTATAAGCATTTGTGTGTTGCTTTGCCAAAGCACTGAAGGAGTAGAGCTGTGGTCATTTCTCTAAAGAAATATTTCCTCTAACACAACAAATCACTATCCTCGAGCTCTTTTTGGAACTTTTAGTATACAAAATAAACTTCTGCTAAAAGGCTAAATTGTAGCGCAAACTTCTTAAGATTATTTTAAATGGCAACCAAATTCCAAACAATTTAAGCAATTTAGGTGATTAAATGGTGTAAATTCAGCTTTAATAATGACAGTCTGAATGTGATCAAATTCACATACCATGTCATGACAGTCATCTGGCCAACAGCAATTGTAGGATGGCAAGTCATAAGGCACTCTCCAATTTTAGGTAAGATTTCCTTCTACTTGTAAAACATGATGACATGTTGCCCTTAGGTGCCAAATCAAAACATAGCAAAATGAAAAGGAAAAAGAAAAGGTTTATAGTATCAAGTACAGAATTTGCCCTGGAAAATGCCTATTTTTAATAGTAAGGAAACAAGGGATTTATTTGAATGTTTGTCAGGACCCAGAGCATATTTTCAATGTTTAACTTTTATATGTTTATCATTTATATCTAATCAGAGAAACAAATCTTTTTTTTTAATTTAAAAGCAAAGGATAAGTAAGTTTTATAGGTCTTTTTACTTAGATCAACAGTTCATTTTACCAAAAATTTCTTTGAAAAACTCAATTTATAGCATAGCTGATATGAATAATTGTAAAAATACATTATTTTAAGGGAATAATCTTTGTCTTTAAAAATTAAAGGAAAGGAAACATGACACATAATCACTATTTGCTTAGGAGCAGAGTACAGACATAAAGATTCTAAAATTGAACTTAATGTGGACATAAAAAATATCATTACCAAGGCAAAGGATATCTAAGATGTGTGGAGGAATATGATGACTCATAGAATTAGTAATATCTTTCTATTAGCACCTAAAACAGCATTGAATTACATTTTTTATTTCCTTTATAGTCCTAGTTAAACCATTCAATACCCCTGAAGGATGAATCAATGCATTTTCTCTAGCTTATACAGGAAGAAAAGATTCAGTAATTAGCAGTTTTTAGGGGATCACAGACACTGGTAGAAGTAAAATTTAAAAAGAAGCTGTGGCTTTTATCTGAGTTTGATTCATACTTATCCAGGGTGACATTAACCTGAAGTTCTTATAGTCCAGTGTAACCAGTTGTAGCCACAGTCTGACAGATTGTAGTTGATGAAGATATATTAAATCAAACTGAAGCAAAGAATGACCATTTGAGTTATGACTCACAGAGCAAAGTATATCCTCAAATGGAGGTTTCAGAGGAAAGGGGTGCTAGCAAAGTCCAGTGTCATATCTGAAGCCAGAAGCAAAATATCAGGAAATGACATAGAATCTAGGAGCATAGGAATCTAATGGGGGATGAATAATTAATATTTTTTCTAAATTTCCAGATGTATATAAGAAGATATTAAGTTTCTGATAACTAAGAAGCTATAATTGAATATGGCTAATTAGGATGCTTTTATAGATTACTGTTCTTATTCATATTGGAACTAATTGGTCCAAGGGAAAACATACTCTTTTTTCTTAGAATATGCTAACATATCTAAACTCCAAATATATAATATATATAAATATATATATATAATGTCCTTATATTTCCCCAAATCCCTTCAGTTTGCTTCACTCTATCCACCTCTAACCTACATTTTCAAACATGTCACATATAAATTAGACCTAGAAGTACTAGTAATTAATGTGTAAAATATATGAACTTTATTTAACATAGGACCATTTACATATTAGCTAACTATATGATGATTAATAAAGAAGTCTGTTATAATCAAAGTCTTATAAGAAAACAAAAATGAACACAGGTAAGATATCTATCTCTGGAGGGGCATAAAGACTAGTGAAGAAATTACATCTATAAATATCTAATCATAATAAAAGCAGAAAAGACTAAGTGCTAAGTAGAAGTTGAAATACTGTACTGTAGCAATCAGAGGGGGAATGATTAATTGCAATTGGAGAGCTCAGTGTCAGTGACAGCCTCTCTGAGGAGACAGCATTTAAGTCTCTTTTGAAGAATTTCAATAAATAATGTAAGGAAGATGATTTCAAGCTGAGAGCCTGCATGAGAAAAGGCAAGGAACCTTGAAAGTGCACGTTATTTTTGGAAAATGAGGGGGAGTAAGTTTTCCAAACAAAATGTAGGTTACAGGGAAGAATAATATGTTTCAACTTGTTCTAGCTTCTGATATGTTGGCTGGTTATTTTGGATTAACTTTATGTTATGTATTCGGCTTACATGTCATTAAATGTTTATTCTGGTTGAGTTCACTTGCCATTTGCCAAAATCTTTTCTCTTTTTGTGGTAATTTTTTCTCCTAACAATAGCCACACAATATATTTCATTCCACATTCTTCTCCAAAGAGTGAGGTGGCCATACTGTAAACAAGGGGTAGGATGAGATTTCCCTCCCCTTGTTCTCAATCTGTGCTACAAGCTAGTTTGTAACCAACAGAATGCTCAGAAGTGATACCAAATGACTCTGACACTAAGTCAGAAAAGATTGTGCAGCTTCTGCCTTATTCTCTCCAGCACTCTTGGAATATTCCCTTATGCAACGCAGCTGATATGGAAGAAAGAAAATGTGTGATGTGAAGGCCATACGTAGGTGCTTCAGGCAATATGGGATACCAGCCCCAGTCATCTGAGCCCAGGTACCATACATGGGGCTGAAAAAGCCATCTCAGAACTCAGTCTTCCTGTGTCAGCTGTTTCAGTATTGCATTTCAGTCTTCCCAGCTGAGGTCCTTGACATTTAGAACAGAGGATAGCTTTTCCTTCTGTATACTTTTTGCTTTAATGACCTACAGAATTTGTAAATACCAAGGATTGTTTTTGTTTTATTTGTTCTAATGAGTTATACATGACAGCAGAATGCATTTTGATTGTACACAAATGGAGCACAACTTTTCATTGCTCTGGTTAAACACTATGTGGAGTCGCACCATATGTGCAGTGATACATGTACCTAGGATATTGATATCCATCTCATTTCACCATCTTTCCTGCCCCCATTCCCCTTCTCTCCCTCCAGTTTGCTCAAAGTCCCTACATTCTCCCCATTCCCCCTACCCATTATGGATCAACATCCACTTATCAGAGAGAATATTCAGCTTTTGGTTTTCTTGTATTGACTTACTTCACTTAGCATAATATGCTCCAATTCCATCCTGCAAATGCCATAATACCCAAAAATGCCATAATTTTATTCTCTTTTAATGCTGAGTAATATTTCATTGTATATATATACCATAGTTTCTTTATCCTTTCATCTGTTGAAGGGCATCTAGATTGGTTCCACAATTTAGCTATTATGAATTGAACTGCTATAAACATTGATGAAGCTGTATCACTGTAGTATGCTGTTTTTAAGTCCTGTGGGTATAGATTGAGGAGTGGGATAGCTGGGTCAAATGGTGGTTCCAGTTCAAGTTTTCTAAGGAATCTCCATACTGCTTTCCAGATTGGTTACACCAATTTGCAGTCCCACCAGCAAAGTATGAGTGTTCCTTTTTCCCCACATCCTCACCAACCCTTATTGTTGCTTGTATTCTTGATGATTGTTATTCTGACTGCTGTGAGATGAAATTGTAGTTTTGATTTCTATAACTACTAGAGAAGTTGAATATTTTTTCATATATTTGTTAATTGATTCTATATCTTCTGAGAACTCTCTATTTAGTTCCTTAGCCTATTTATTGATTGGGTTATTTATTTCTTGTTGTTAAGTTTTTTGAGTTCTTTATATATTTTGGAAATTAGTGCTCTATATGATGTGTGTGTAGTGAAGATGTTCGCCCACTCTGTGGGCTCTCTCTTGATGTTATTGTTTCCTTTGCTAAGAAGAAACTTTTTAGTTTGAATCCATATCATTTATGAATTAATGATTTTATTTCATGTGCTTTAGGAGTCTGGTTTAGGAAGTCAGAACCTAATCTGACATGATGGATTTGGACCTAATTTTTCTTCAATTAGGTACATAATTTCTGGTCTAATTCCTAGGTCCTTGAGACACTTTGAGTTGAGTTTTGTACATGGTGAGAGATAGTGGTTTAATTTCATTTTGTTGCATATGGATTTCCAGCTTTCCCAGCACCATTTGTTGAAGAGGCTATCTTTTCTCCACTGTATGTTTTTGGTGACTTTGTCTAGTATGAGTAACTGTATTTATATGGATTTGTCTCTGTGTCTTTTATTCTATATCATTGGTCTACATGTCTATTTTGGTGCCAATACCATGCTGTTTTTGTTACTGTATCTCTATAGTATAATTTGAGGTCTAGTATTGTGATGCCTTCTGCTTCATTCTTCTTGCTAAGGATTGTTTTGGCTATTCTAGGTCTCTTATCTTTCCAAATGAATTTCATGATTGCTTTTTATGTTTCTATGAGGAATGTTTTGGGATTTTAATTGTAATTGCATTAATCTGTATAATGCTTTTATAATGCTTTTGATAGTATGGCCATTTTGACAATATTAATTTTTTCCCATCCAAGAACATGAGAGATCTTTCCATCTTCTAAGGTCTTCTTCACTGTCTTCCTTTAGTGTTCTGTAGTTTTCATTATATAGGTCTTTCACCTCTTTTTTTAGATTGATTCCCAAATATTTTATTTTTTGTGTGTGGCTATTGTGAATGGGGTAGTTTTCCTAATTTCTCTTTCTCAGTGTTCATTAGTGATGTATAGAAATGCATCTGATTATGGCTGTTGATTTTATATCCTGCTACTTTGCTGAATACATTTATTAATTCTAGAAGTTTTCTAGTGGAATTTTTTCAGATACTCTAACTATAGAATCATGTCATAGACAAATAGTGATAGTTTCAGTTCTTCTTTTCCTACTCATATCCATTTAATTTCTTTCATCTGTCTTATTGCTCTGGCTAGATTTTCAAGGATTATGTTAAGTAGGAGTGGTAAGAGAGGGCATCCCTGTCTTGCTCCAATTTTTAGAGGGAATGCTTCTAAATTATCTCCATTTAGAATGATGTTGGCCTTGGCTTAGCATAGATAGCTTTTACAATGTTGAGATATGTTCCTATTATCACTAGTTTTTCTAGTGTTATGAACATGAAAAGGTGCTGTATCTTGTCAAATGATTTTCTTCATCTATTGAGATAATCATATGATTTTTGTCTTTAAGTGTGTTGATTTGATGGGTTATGTTTATTGATTTCCATTTGTTGAAGCAATGCTGCATCCCTGGGATCAACTCCACTTTACCATGATTTACTATCTTTTTAGTATGTTTTTGTATGCAATTTGCCAGAATTGTATTGAGAAATTTTGCATCTATGTTCATCAAGGATATTTGTCTGAAGTTTTGTTTACTTGATATGTTTGTCTGGCTTAGGTATCAGGGTGATAATAGCCCCATAAAATGAGTTTGGAAGGGTTCCTCCCTTTTCTTTTTCATGGAATAATTTTAAGAGTATTGGTATTAATTCTTCTTTGAAGTTATTGTAGATCTCTGCTGAGAATCCATCTGGTCCCGGGCTTTTCTTGGTTGGTAGGCTTTTGATGGCATCTTCTATTTCATTGCTTAAAATTGATCTGTTTAAATTGTGTATTTACTCCAGATTCAGTTTGGGAAGATCATATTTCTCTAAAAATTTGTTGGTGTCATTGGTATTTTCTATTTTACTAGAGTATAAATTTTCAAAATAGTTTTCTATTATCTTCTTTATTTCAGTAGTATCTGTTGTGATATTTCCTTTTTCATCATGAATTTTAGTAATTTGTGCTTCCTTTCTTCTTTTCGGTAGAGTGGCTGAGGGTTTATCAATTTTATTTATTTTTTCAAAGAACCAGCATTTTGTCAATTTTTTTTAATCGTTGCTTTTGTTTTTTTCTTTTTTCTTTCTTTTTTATTTTTTTGGTGCCAAGGATTGAACCCAAGGGTACTGCACCACTGAGCCACATCCCCAGCCCTATTTTGTGTTTTATGTAGAGACAGGATCTCACTGAGTTGCTTAGCACCTCACCATTGCTGATGCTGGCTTTGACTTGCAATTCTCCTATCTCAAAATTATAATTATCTTTTAATTTTAATTAATTGATTGTTTTGATTTCACTTAATTAATTAATTTGATTTTGATTACCTTTTGTCTTTTGGAGTTGGTTTATTCTTCTTTTTCTATAACTTTGAGATGTAATGTCAAGTCATTTATTTGTTGACTTTTTCTTCTTTTAACAAATGAGGTCAATGCAATGAACTTTCCTCTTAACAGTGCCTTCATAGTGTCAAGAGATTTTGGTATGCTGTACTGGAATTGTTATTTGATTTTATACATTTTTTTTATCTCCTTGCTGATGTCTTCTGTTATCCATGCATCATTCAATAGCATATTATTTATTCTTCAGGTGTTGTAGTAACTTCTTTTTTTAATTTTATCATTGATTTATAATTTCATTCCATTATGATCTGATAGAATGCACGATAGTATCTCTATTTTTTGTATTTGCTAAGACTAGCTTTATGGCATAATATATGGTGCTACTGAGAAGGATCCATGTGCTACTGAGAAAAAAAGTGTGTTCACTTGTTGATGGATGAAATTCTATATATGTCTTTTAAGTCTAAATTATTGATTGTATTATTGAGTTCTTTAACTTTTTAAATTAGTTTTTGTTTGGAAGATCCATCCAGTGGTGATGATCCATCCTCTATGACGTTCCACCTCACCTAAAGACCCGAGGCATTGAGCCACCTGTCTATGGCCTGAGACCTCTGAAACTATGAGACCCCAAATAAACTTTTCCTCTTCTAAAATTGTTCTTGTCAGATTTTTGGTCACAACAGCAAAAAAGCTGACTAAAACACTAGCAAAGGAAAGGAAAGTGAAGCCTATAAAGAGTTGAGCTGAAGCACAAGTGAGATGGTAAAAAGAACTGGCTTCAATAAGAAACAGGAAGGAGAAATTGTGAGAGGTTGTGAGAATTTGAAAAATAGTATCACGGAAGAGAGAATGATATAAGGACTACAAACAGGAGGATAATCTGAAAATTTGTGTAAGGAAAATTAACTCTGGTTTTTATTCTGAACTATATTCATTAAGAAAATATCTTACCCTAAACTATGGCATTAAACCTGAACTTTCTGGACTCCAGCTATGGTATTATCAGCCCCTTTCTCCAATGTCTGCAAAAATGTCAAATAAAGATCTATAATCTCAGGAAGACTGTCATAAGAGCCAGCAGCCAGGTAGAAATCTAGAAAGATTTTTTTCTAAAAAACTGAATGCCTATAGCAATGAAATACATACACTGACATTTAAGGATTTCTATATAAGACCCACGTGACTACTTTACATGTATTGACTTCCATGAAGCCACCAACCTCATTTATGCAGTCCAATAAATATTTTTTGTCTCATTCTTAAATTTGAAGGAATAGAAACAAAGGTTATAACATACCTATGTTGAAAAAGACAACAACATAAAAGAAAGAAGCCAATATAAGCATGAATGACAAAATAACACAAATGAAAATAAAAAGGAAAACATTGCTAAAATGTTTTTTATATTTTTTTATAACTTTTTATAATTGCTAAATTATATTTATTCAAACATAAAAATATAACATATCTACAAAATATAATGTCATAAAGAATATGCAATTAAAAGACAAAAAATAACTTTTGGAAATTAAAAATACAAGAGTTAATATTTAGGGTTTCTTTTCTAAAAAATACTAGAAAATAAAACTAAGTTTGACACAAGACAATAAGATAGATAAAATAGGAAAGAAAGAAACATAGAAAAAGAGAAAATCTGGGAGGTTCAACATTTGACTAATATGTGATCCAATGTGAGATATCACCAAAAACAATAGAGAGGATATTTCCAAGAAACTGGAATGTTTCTTAGAATGTTAAGGTATGCTATTCTGTATTGAAAAGATCCATGTACCCAAAACAATTCTAAAAGATCTATTTAAGTTAAAGTATAATGAATTTCATAACACTAAGAAAAAGAATAATCTCTAACTTCCAAAGAGAAAAATAAGAAAGGACTAAGAATCACACTGACTTTCTGACTTCCCAATAGAAATGTTGAGAACTAGAAATTAGTTTTAAAGTAGCATTATGTAACTAAGCAAATGAGAAAAGTATAAGAATTGAATAAAAAGAATTTCAGATCTTCAGTGTCTCAAAAACTATTTATTTTCCATGCAACTTTATCAGGAAGCTCCCAGATGATGAGGAAGAAATTCAGAAAAGACGACTCTGGACCAGGTTAGAAGGCCATCAGAGGGAAGTTTCAGACAACAGTACTAAAGAACAACCTTTTCTAATTGGAACAATGGGCCAGAGGGCTCCAGAAGAAACAGCTACAGGGCAAAATATGAACTGATCAATTACGCGGCTGTTTTGACCATATATTGGGAGTTAATTCATGGTAATGAGAATGAGTATGGGAAGTATTGGTCAGATGTTAAAAGAACAATAAAAAAACAAATGAAATAGAGGCAATTATTAAAGCCATAAATAACTTTAAAGAATTATTCCATTTTGGCAATTATTTTAGATTTAGTTTTTTTACTTATACTTAATATTTTAATGGAAAGATTAAAATTTATTTTAAAATATAGCTAAATGGAACAAATCTTTTTTATCCTCAAATTCAAATCTTCAATGAATTTGGCTTTAACACACACACAGATACACACACACATACACACTTAAGCCTAGTACAAGTAGGAAGCACACTGGATCACTGAGATTCTTTGGAAGTTGGAATATACATGGGTTCTGTGGTAATGTTAATTGCCTTCAATTTTTTAAGATCCTCCTTTTCAGTAGTTGGTGTCTATTTCCCCATCAAGAGGTGGCGCTAGTTTCACAATGTGCCCTGGTAAATCTAATGTAGTGACAACAATCCTATTTTATGAAGAAGGGGAGAAGAAGAGGGAAGGAGGAGGAAAGAAGAGATGATGGAAAGTGAAAAAGACAGAAACAGGAAGGAAATGCAAATGTATATGTTAACTAGAAATGTTTCAAGAAAGATTGGTACTAAATAAAAGATGTCCATGAAATATATTTGAGTTTAAAAAAGCAACCTACAACATTGACAATACAAGTAATAGAGTATATTTAGTAGCAATTTATTCAATTACAAATAACCTTAAATTTTATGTGTTCAACTTCCTAATTTTTGAAGGCCTAGAACAAGAAAGATTTTTGATTTAATATTTATTAGCAGAGAGATTCACAAAAGAAATAAAGGTATAAAAGAACACTTTTACTAATTGAAATAGTATCTCTTTAACTGTATTGTTTTCTTTTTTAGTACTATAATAAAGTCAGATCTTTGAATCTAACTTGGTAGTCATTCCTTCAAATTACCTTGAGCTATTAGAAATTGCATATAGAGGCATATAAATTTTTCATAACCTGTGATCATAAAATTAACTTTTTTCCGAATTTAGAATTAACATTTTAATTTCAAAGTCGATCAGGAAAATTAAGACTCATCTAAAACAACCTTTGGCTAAATATACTTGTAGGTTTTTAAAATTCCACTTATGTGGTGGGAATTTAAACTTTGACTCTTAAAATTCAGCATTTATGTATATGTGAATAGAAAACAGTTGGAAGAATAGTTGCCCAACTATTAACAGCAGCTACCCTGAAGAAATAAGTGGAATAAGGGTTGGAAGTTGACTAAGTTTTCACTTGAATAATATAATTTTTACATTTATGTTATTACATATTTTATTATATTATATACTTTACACTATGTAAATATACTTTTATAATATACTTGGAATATTTATACATATTTTTTCAGGAAGTTAAATTATTAAATAGAAATAAAGTATACTATTAAAAAGAGGAAAATTATACTTTATAGATGAAAGAAAAAAAGGAAATCCAGTGTCAAATACACGATATGGACATATAAAATGACAAATACACATTTCTAACAACTTTAAAATGAACAAAAAAGTAGCACAATGATTTATTTGAGACATAGTAAAATTCAACCTGATCAAATTCATGTATACCTCTACTTATGCTGTAAAGTAAAATAAAGAAAATTTTTTAAATTCCTAAATCTGAGGAGAGGAATCATCAATATTTAGGTATGCATTATAATCAATCTGAAAAAGAACAGACTAAAAACAAGTACTATGTATCTATCCTTCTAGTGTCATTAAATAGTGAAGTTGATATGTTGCAAAGTTTGTAAATTTTCTAAAAATTTTCAAGATTTTTCAAGAATATTTGACTTCCCACCCCTTTATTCCTTTCCTTGGAAAACAGAAGAACATGAAAATTTTCCTGAAGCGTTCTTCCACACTGTGATCTGCTCCCATAGGTCCTCTGAGTCCATCCTCTCCACCAGAGTGGAAGAACGGAATGATGCACTGTGAACCAAACCTAGAACTGTTCTCATTTGATTGACCATGTCTCAGCTGATTGTCTACACCTAGGGGATGATGAAAGGTCGTCCAAGAAGAGAAGAACACAGCTGTTGAGTGAGCAATCTAAATCTTTGTCACAATAACCCAATGGAATATAGTCAAGCACCTTTCAGGAGAGCCAGAATTTTTCACTCCCGAATCTCTTAATCCTTCTATGTTATAACTAGAATGGAAATTAGAGAAATGCCAAACTATATGATGAACTCTACTTATTTTGCCATCAAGAGATTCATTTGCCATACAGCTTTTTAATACTTGGGATTTATAGGGCAAGTTACAAAACAGCATATGAATGTGGTCATAAGACTTTGCTATAAAGAGTTTCTTTAATGACAGTTATGATTATGCTGCCAATCAGACTATCTTCAACATACATAGTGATTTGCAAAGAAGTTCTCTCAATATTAGGAAAGGCAGAGCTTGAACATCCTCATCCTTATGTACTACTGTTATCAAAGTTTTCAACAAAAAATATTTACAAATAACAGTTATTAAAAATGAATAAATCTCAAACATATCATTTAATGCATGATTTTGGTCATATTTGCCTTAAATGAGATTACAAAACAATAGAGATAAAAGAATATTAATTGTAAGGGGTATTCTCAACTGGGACTGAGATAAGTGGATATTTCTTTCCCACAAGTTTTTCAATACTATTTTTTTCAAACATTGTTCACATATGAGAATTTGTGTGTCTCCTCTTTCCTGGAATGTGGGAATGTTTATATGGGAGTGGCAGCTCTATTTCCCAGCCTAGCAACAGTATGTTAAAGCCATGCACTTTATATTCACTGTCAAAGCAGAAATGTAAAAGACAGAATTGTGGCTTATTATTTGACTCCAAAATAAAAGTTAGCAATAAGCTAGAACACCAATCTTAGTTGAAAAAGAAAGACATTTCTAAATTACTTTTGTCACATCCTTTAGCGTGGCAAGGGAACAAGCCCAATTCCTCATAGAATTTCATAAAAAAATAAGTTTTATTACCAGATAGAACTGAAAGACAAGAAATAGTAAAAGAAGACAGAGGAAGAGAAGCAGGTCATAAAAATATTTTCCCAACTCATTTGTTGGAGAAACCAGGAGTGAATAACAGGCAGGCTTTGAATGTGCTTCCATTTGGAAATTCCAGGAGCACCTACCTAAGCCAGAGAGAGGGTCTAACTAAGCAAACAGAGAGGTGCATCATGAACAGTGGGTCCAATCTTAGTTTTCCTGGTTCCTGTGAGAAATAAATACAATACAAATTTTTACAAATACCAAAATTAAACATGGAATTTACATTTGGTTGGGATTTCACAGAAGTAACTAAGGTAAGGACAGAAGGGATGGCCACAAGAGACAGTCTGTATCAGAAACATATATGTTTTAAAGAGATTTTAGGATTCAAATACCATCCAAAGCCTCAGGAGAGGATTTGTGTTTTAAATCTCCCCAAGAATTCTTAATGGATAGCCAAAGTTGAGTACCACTGCCTTGGGGAAAACTTGCTAGCAGGCATCAAAGTCTCCAACTCCAAGAGCACTGTGTAAAGCACTTTCATAGGCAATATATGTATTTTGATTATAATCTCTAGGGTAGGAAGTATTAACATTGTCTTACTGATGATAAACTTGAACCTTAAAGCAAATAACTTGTCTAGATTACCATAGGCAATAGAGATGGGATTCAAAATGATTCCTTATTCAAAATACATTTTTTTTCTCATTTAACATGGCCTATAATGTGCATTGTTTTCTGAACTATCTTTATACCTGTGAATAGCCTGCATAACTTATGGAATGGTTCTTTTGGATAGCTTCTCTGGAAAAGACCTAACAGAATGTTTTCTATCCTTGATGGTATTGCCGTTCCCTCTAGAATCACAAGTGAATATGCAGTGTTGGCCACGACCATAAGCTTAGAGTGGCTTAAGACCACAGGTTCCCAAGTCCTCCATTGCCCTGAAATGAAATCATAGAATACAAATTTAATATCACTCGTAGGGCTTTCCCAAGGCAAAGGATTTTCATGATTTAAAGGGAAATTATTCTTTTGAAAAATTACTTAAAAAAGAAAATGTTTAGCCACCACATTGACCTAAAAGATAATGCAATCCTGAAAGACCGAGACATAATTAAGTTAAGCCAAGATTTATAAAGATACTACTCTGTGCAAGATGCCATTTCTGACATCAAGAACTGCATAATCTTATAGAAAATTCGAACACAACAGTGATCATAAATCACCATGTGTCAGATACTGTGCAAGACACTTTACATACAAAGTTCAATTAACCCTCAGAGCAAAGTTACAAGTTAAAGGTCATTATATATATTTTACAAATAAGGAAACTGAGTACAGAGAAGCTAAATCCCTTGCCTATAATCACACAGCTACTAAATTGCAAAGCCTAGATATTATGTGATTTGTTTCAAGATAGACGCAATAGAATTGGACATGTTTATCTCTTACTTAAAGTAAAGGATAAGGAAAACTTAAAAAAATGGTTGATACCTGATCAGGTGTCATTTGAAGTTTAAATGAGAATTTGACAAAAAAGTCAAAGAACATACAATATCTGACATAATATATAATGTGACTTGCATATCAGATATAAATTTTTTCTGTGAATTAATCCAATGATTCATCCTCAAGATCAGTTGTTCAATCACTGAGATGTCAAGGTAAAATCAAGTACGTACTCAATACATAACTGTGACTTTTAAAAAGGATACACTTTGTTTTGTATGAGTGTGGGAAGGGTAGAGAAATTTCTTGAGAAGCACCAACCACATATTTTAATAAACCTTGCTTAGTAAATAATCATGGGTGCCACAGATGAGCTTGAGAGGCACTGCAAGCCCACAGAAGGATCAGAGTTCTTATTAGGAATATATATCTCAGTTCTGTTGAGTCCATCCTAGATGATCATCCAGTTTTCAAATGTACACATATTCCAGATCATACAGTTGATCTGGTAGATAGCATTTACTGCATGATATTGCTCATTTATTTGTGTACCTGTTTTTCCCACTAGACTACAAACTTCTATAGGACAAGGAATCACATTATGCAGCACCTCTATATTGTTTCTGATACCCACTAGGCACTCACTATATGAGGGTGTAACTAAAACAGAACAATCCTACTTGCTAATAGCAAACAGCATTGCAACTAAAATGACAGCCTATTAACCTAGCTCAAAACACCAAATCACTCTCTCATTCTAGAGAACCTGTTCACATCTCCATGGTGACTCAAACCAGAATGTAGTGGTTGTTGCCAACAGAGCCAGATGCACTTCACTCTCCATTTTCCTTGGGCTTTTTGGGCCATATGGCTCTCACCATTTCTAAAATGAGACTTTAGGTTTAAGATTCTTAAGTCCATCATATCCAGAATGCATAACACAGACATGCAGCCCAGGCTATTTTTTCCCAAGTTGATTTGGCTCTGGATCATGGCGTGATGAATTTATTATGTACAGCAGCAGGCATGGTGTTTTTAAAAAAGCAATGTGCCAAAAACAGAAGCCCATTGATTAAAAAAAAAAGTCAAAACTTTGCCAATTTTCTCCAAATACTATCAGAGTAAATTATCATCAAAATATAAGTCATTTTCCCTATAAATAACAGCATGGAGCAAATCTATTGCATTTTCCACTTTTTGAAAATACTAAAAATAACTTGAGAACACTGATCTAATTACCCTGCACAAATATAACAACATGTGAACATTAGAGTATGTCATTGACTAATTGAACAGCTAAGGCTACTAGAGAATTTATAACGGAAGTTTTTAAATATATATGAGCTAATAATGAAATTAAAAATGTACTGATCTTTGCAATATAATTTGAAGCTCACATAACATTGCAAATGACAACTTCATTGTGATGTGAAGACAAATGTTTAGCATAGGAGAACTTTAAGATTCTTACGATAATGCACCACAAACTCAAAAGATACTCTTCCATCTATTTGTGGAAATACAGATTTGCCATATTTGCTAGCATTATACCTTTGATCACTGTAGACTTGTTTCTGCCTCTTTCCATACTGTAATAAGTATAGTTATATTACCATTTTCTAATTTACACAGGAAGCACTAACATTGAGAGTTCTGTTTTGGTAACAATAATCATATATGTGAAAATACACATAGTAAATATGTGCAGTACCATCCAACATAAATGCTATATATGAAGCAAAAATATAAAGCTTTGTTACCACTTATTTACTTTCAAAGATGCTAGTAAATTTGCATTATTGAAGCACTGCATGTCAACATTGATGATGTTGAGACATTGCCCAATGATATCCAGAGAACAATGCATACTGTAATGTAAACCATCGGAAGAAAACACAGCCTCTATCCTGGTATGATATCCAAGTCCCTGATATGCCATCAATTATCTTACCAGTTACCTTTTCCTTCCCAAACTAGTCAAAGATATTTAAATATTTTGCTGAATAAAAAGTACTGTTTCTTTGTGGTAGAGAAAGGAAGGTAAAACTTCAATGCCAAAAGCACTTCACGGCACTTGCCCCGCATATCTCTTTGTCTGATTTTCTAGAAAATGATAGTTGAGAAAACTATTTTCTCTTTTTTTAGAACATGTACTTCTTTAATCACTAAATCAAAGAGCTCAAGAATTGATTATATTATCTTCAAAAACCTATCCAGAGGGCTCATAAAAATGTTATTTTATATTTTTAAAAATCTCTGCTCTCAATTGACTGTGTTTATTTAATGAATGTCTATTTAGTCTTATACAATGAGAATAAAAGGTTCTGAAGATTTAAGGGTGTCTTGCCTCAAGGTGCCCCTCATCTGACAGAAGTTTCAAGAAAATATGCAATCAACTATAATGCAATGCAAAAAATAAAATAAAAGCAATTAAGACACAAAGTGCTATGAAATTTTAAATGAGAAAAAAATATGGGTTAGTGAATCTGAAATGTCATTAAGTGGGAGATGGAACTTGAATAAGTAGGATTTGGCTGGTGGTCATGAAAGGGCAGAGAGGCAAAGAATATTATGTAAGAAAGGACCAGAAAAAGCAAATAGCTTGATTTCATTGAAGTTAGTTATGAGTGATAAAATGTAAGAGGATAGGGTCGGAAATGGGTGGAATATGCAATGGGAAGAAAACCTCAAATACTGGAATTAAGAACTGGTATTTATTTCTATCAGCAGGGAGTTGCATTGAAAGTGATAAGATTCCAGAATATTATACCTTTGCATATTGAATATGTTAGCCTGAAGAAATTTGAGAAATAACAAAGGACTCTTTGACCTTCCCCTGAATGAAGCCATAAAAATACCCCTGTAAGAAGGGCCCTCTATGTACTCAGAGGAAATGAGTATCTTTATTTCTAAAAACAGAGGGATGCCAAGGAATTTGAACTAACAGGTCCTGCTAAGTCTCATCTGGTTTTCTACTTTTAGCATAACGTCCAAGTATATTTTCCTACCATTTTGCATATTTCATCACCAGATCTAACATTTTTTTTAAATGCTCAGTTTTAACCATTTTCTGAAGTCATTTTTTTATGAAAGCTTCCATGCCATGTAAAATTTATATTAATTGAATTTGTGTGTTTCTAGAGGTAGAGTAAAACATCATCATGGAGTCGAGAAAAATATGGAGAAAGTAAAATAGATTGAGTAAACAGAAGTACACAAATCATAGTAAGACTACCCATCTTATAATTTCAGCCAGCAGAGGTTTGAAAAGTAAAACTGAACTGGTTATATTCAACAAATTTTAAGAAGAAAAAAGTTCAAATCAAAGGAATATCCTAAACCAAATCTACCCATACATTGGGAAATAACATATTTTGAAGTCTTGACCATGATCAGTTTATGGTAATATGAATGCTGATCATTTGACGTCCTTAGTTTACTTGAGAGCTTGTGATCCAGTGATTACTTTCTAGTAATATCATAGGAAATAATGATAAGGAAGCAAATAAGTATGGATACATAAAGATTATTATTATGCCATGATTCAATGCAGAGAAAATAGAAACACATCTGAGAACAAATAAAATTGGTTTTAAGATTATTTAATAACAATACACAAATAATGGTAAGAGAAAAATGATAGTTTTTAAAAAATATATAAGGAAAAGATAAGAAATGCCTCAAGTCACAGAAGTCATATTGAATAATGAGAATATAAGAAATTTAATTTAGCTCTTTATCCTTTTACATACTTTCTGGATATTCTAAAGTTACTTTGTAATAAAAGATACATGCTAAAAGCTTTAAAATTTTCACAAGTCTAAGAATTCCCATAGTAATTGCTTTCTTCCCATATAAAGACATTTTTAATTTAATATTCTCTAATTTAGGTATATCTACATATTTGTCCCTGTGGAAAGGAGTTTCCTATATATTCAGATCATTTTATAGAGAATCAACAAACTTTTCAATTTATTCAGAAACATGAATGTACCTCATGGGCAATGTGGGAGTAAGAATGTTACCATGGTTTCTTGGGGTGGACCTCCAACTCCAAAGGGACAAGTTAGGGAAAAGAAGGAACTGGGAAATTCTATATTCATTGAAATTTAACTCAATTTAACTCAAGAAACATATCAGCCATACATTAGTAGCAAAGGTTAAGTAGCTTCAAGATAATAAAAAAATATATTGTCATTGTTGAATTTCACTAGGTGAAAACACCTATGCCAATCTCAATTGTTGAAGAGATTCTGTGAGGACTGTGATTCATTTATATGCTTCAGTTTCAAAAAAGTCAACATACATCTAACAAGTTATAATTATTTGTCTGACATGTACACAAGAAGAAAACATTGTTTACTTATTTAAAAAATGAGAAATAACTATGTTGGAATTGTAATTATGTAAATGCAACTGTGAGAATTAAGGGCCAAGAGAGCAGTTCACAAACTTAAACACCCAACAAGAAAATTTTTGAATTCCTTTTAGTGATACAATGAACAGTCCAATGGAATATAAAATGTGGATAACTTCACGTCCCCAAGGAAGCTGTCTGTCATATCCAGAAGACCCAAAGCCTTATGAATCTGTTTGGTTCTATCCAATTTTAACTCAGCTAGCCTAGAGCTGTTACTAATCCAATTGTGTGTATGACCTGGCCAGGGTGGACAGCATAATAGAGCTGTAGCTGTTTTGACACTGTCATTTCTCTGATGAGTTCCAGTTCTGCAGTTCTGCATAGTTCATCAATGATTTAGATGCAGAGTTCTCCATGGTTTGGTAGCAATTTGTCTGTTTTATGATGCCAGGGGAATAATAGATGTCTTGTGATTCTTTCATGCCTGAAGCTCTATTTCATATACTCTTTATCACTCTCAGATATGTTATGTTCTACTTCATCTAAGTCCTAACTAAGAATGTTTCTTGAAGAATACAGAAATTTCAACTCAAATTCAGATGATGGCCTGCAGAATAAAGGTTTTAAAAATGTACTCTACCTCTTCTAATTATTGAGGCACAATACTACTTTTCTATTTAATCAAACCTGCTGATCCTGACAGAAAGTGCCTTCATGTTCTAGCCATTCCTGAACCTACATTTGAGTATCTTGTCATCTTCCTCTCAGTTTATGCTTCAGCTACCCTAAATTCTTGCAATTCCTCATGTCTACATGGTATATTTGACATACTTTTATTTCTGTTTTTGTTCTGGGTAAATCATGATCTTTAACTTCTCCTCATTTCTTCCACACTTAACCCCAAACTCCCTCTGAATAATTCCAACCTAAGAACCACCAATACTGCTTAGGTTGTAGAATAAATACATACCCCATTCAAATGCAAACATTGACTATGCCCTAGGATCTTTACTATTATGCTTTCTTAGACCATTTAGTTGTTTAAGTGATTTTTTTAATCTGTTAATAATGCAAAGAACTCACCATCTAGTACTGACCAGAAACAAACTACACTGAAACAGTCATTGATAGAGGTAGATAATCAGGCATGTGAAGCTATCGAAACATGTATATTAAAAAAAAAGAACTTTTTGATTTTTCTATTTCCTGTGACTCTTGTTAAGCATAAATTTCCCAGGGAGATTTCAAATCACTATTATTTGTCACTTCAATCATGGTAATATGAGGCATTCCACATAGTAGCTTTATAGTGAAACGTATTAGTGAAAATCGTATCAAAAAATATTTAGTTTCTAAAAAATTTCCCAAGGATATATAGCAAATTAAGAGACATATTGAGACTTAGTAGATTTTCTTGAACATAAGAATGGCATAAGTCCATTATGCTTGAGCAATTACCTGTTCCCTCATTGTCCTGCTCCAGCCAGAGTAATATCAGTTCACTCCAGGAACTTGTGAGGAAGAAAATGATGCTTCCCTTCCCACCAGTCACAGTGAAAGGCTACAGCATTTCCATATCAGGACCAGGCCACCAGCATTTCTCAGACACCCTAACTTCATGTTACTAAGGCTAGATTACACACAAGTGTAGCCAAGGGATGGAAAGTTCTTTTACTCATCTAGCAAGTATTCAGGAATCAGCATCTGGACTTCATGTTTGGCATATGGAGAACACTGAGTCCCCAATCTCCCTCACCCTTGCTTGCTAGTATGTCAGAGGCTCAATGCCAGGGGAGGCAAGCCAAGAGAACCAAAGGCCACTGTCTTTTCCAGGTGTGTTCCTAATACAGCAGAGTCATCATTTTGAGAAAGGTAGGACATTTATTACTGCTCCTAGCTCTGAAATGATAACTCAGACATTGCCTGGACAAAGAAACAGGGTATAAGAAAAGAGAGCTGTGAAGTTCTTCCCAAAGCAACTAACTATTTGGAACAGAGAATAAGAAATTTAAAGCTAAAGGATACTTTCATAAACAATGTTAATTTTGGGATAAGCAATTAAGAGGAGACTCTCAACCCCTGCTAAGCTGTGGGAAGTTAATTATCATACAGAACGAAGAAAAGAGAGAACTAAAAAGAGTTTCCTGGATTCATAACCGAGCTCAGATACTGACCTTAAAAACTAAGCTTTCAGAGAAATCTGAATTTAAATGGACCAGATCACATGGAAATGTGTCTTGAGGAACTACCAAATACACACACACACACACACACACACACACATATGCACAAACACACCCCACAGGGAGAGCCAAATGCTGACTATAATGCAAATATAGGCAGTCATCAGTGGTTAAGGAAAGAAACAGAGAGCTCTCATACAGCGCTACCATTCCAGTGTGACTACGTACATTTGCAAGCCTTTCCACATTGAGGAGTGATGTTCAGAGGATTCACACAGAGGGGAAAATAACCTCCACTGAAATAGCCTTCTCTAAGCAAATAAACAAGCGAGTAGCAATAGTGAGGAATGCAATGACGATGGAAGTGAACACAAAAGGTTCACAATAGGTACAACATGTGAAAAACTTCAGAAAAAGTCAAGGAGAATCTTAAAAGCTTTCAGCCAGATAGGACTTGTCATATGTGAGAGAACTCAGATAGAAATAAAAGGTAATTTCTCATCAGAAATACTGGAGGCCAGAAGGCAATGAACAGTATTTTAAAAGTGCTGAAAGAAGCAAAAGTTAACAGAGAATCTTACATTTATCAAAGTATTTTTAAAGATAAAGGGAAAAATAAAGACTTCCAGAAATAGACCAAAACTAAAAGAATTCATGCCTACAAAATTTGTCCTAGGATAAATACTAAAGACGGTTTTATGACTGAAAAAATGTGACCCAGAGAGAAATTTGAATACATATACAAACACAGAGATAAAGTAATTATGCAATTATTAAATATATGTGCATACTAAGTTTTTAAAATTTGTTTAATACTTTCAGAGAACAATATGTACATAATCTTGTTGTGATTCTGACATATAAAATATAGAATATATTTGATAGTAATGGCACAAAGGAGGTATAAGAGAGCAAAGCTATTAGAGTAAGGAAGTAATATGAGATAATGTGAATAACTTGAATGCACAGAGCAAATAGTATCATGAGTGATAAATAAAAGATTAATATAACTAGTTCCATAAATATGTTATATAGTAGCACTTATTTTTCTCTCAGCTTCTTTAAAGACAAAATTGTGTAAAATAATTTTAATGGACTACTAGGTTTGAAGCATGAATATATGTATAATATATATCCATAATAGCTTAAAGACACAGAAGAGAAAATAACATCAATATGAGAAGAGTTTCTTATCTCACTAGAATTAATATTATTCAAAAGTGGATTTTGATAAGTGAGCTATAAATGTTGAAACCTAAAGCAACTACTAAAAAAATAATAGCACAGAGAAAACATTTTGTAGAAATTAAAATAGGAATAGGAAACATTCACTTAATAAAAGGGAAAACAGTAAAGAATTGAAAAATAAAAATTATTACACATATTAAAAGCAGAAGTAAAATGACAGATATAAATCTACTGTACCAAGGATAGAATTAAATGGAGATCATTTTTACTCCAAAATAGAGATTATCAAATTAAATAAAAAAGCAGATCCACTTATATGCAGTCTTCACTTTAGATTCAAAGATATAAATGGTAAAATATAAAGAAATGTGAAAAGCTATGTAAAGAATAACCATAAGAAAATCTGTGTGGCTATACTAATATCAGAAAAGATAGACTTTAAAATTATAATAGACATAAGGAGTACATGCCAAATGATAAATGTAACCATACCTTGGGAAATTATAAAAATATATGCATGTGAAAATAGGATCCTAAGAGGCATGAAGAAAAAATTAACAGAACTGGCAGGAAAATAGCTAATATATAGTAATTGAAGATTACTATACTCAAATAGATGGCAGAACAAATATACAGAAGATGAAAATAAAAATATACATAAACAACCTTATAAGCCAGTTAGACCTAACTAACACAGGATATTCCTCCTCAAAATAATAGAATATGCATTTTTCTCAAGTGTATAGAATATTCTCCAGGATAGGTTATATGCTGATCATAAAACAAGGCTTAATGTTTTCAAAAGGATTGAAATCATACAGAATATGATTTCTGACTCAAATGTGATCCCTGACTAAAATGGAATGAAATAAAAATTAGTAACAGGAAAGAATTGTTGAAAAACCACAAACATGTGGAAGCTAAACAACACACTCCTCAACAGCAATGAAGCAGATAAACAACCAAGAGAAATTATAAAATATTTTAAGAATGAAAATAAAGATAGAATATTACAAATATGATATGCAGCTACAACAGTGCATAGAATGGAAATTTGTATCTATAAATGCCTATAGTAAGAAAAAAAATGAGGCTGGGCTATAGTTTTGCGGTACAACACTTGTCTAGCATGAATGAGACAGTAGGATTTAGCCTTAGCACTGCAAATACACAAATAGAAAGATGACAAATCAATAACCTAACCTTCCACTTTAAATTACTGGGGGAAAATAAATTTACAAAAAGCAGAAGTAAGGAAATGACAAAATCATAGCATAAATTAATGATGCAGAGATTATAAAAATAAAGAAAATCATTAAATACAAAAATTGAATCTTTAGAAAGAGCAACATATTTGTAAAACTTTTATTTAGTTTTGGGGAGAGAGAGAGCCAGAGCCAGAGACAGAGAAAGACACAAACAGAGAAATTCAAATTACTAAATCAGGAACAAATACAATGATATCACAAATGACTTTATAGAAATAGAAAGGATTATAAAATCATAATAATATAAACAATTTATGATAACAAAGTAGGTAATCTAGATGAAATCTGCACATTTCTAGAAAGGTACAAATTATAATGGGAAAAATAGAAAATCTTAATTTATGTATAACCAGTAAAAGAACTGAATTAGATTTTTTAATTTATCACAAAGAAAACATTAGGCCCACATATGTTAACTGGTGAATTCTATCAAACAGTAAAAGAACAATTAACGATAATATTTTCATAACTCTTAAAATCTTAAAAGAGAACACACCTATGGACTTATTTTTATAAGTCTAGTAACCTCATAGTAAAACCGAATATAGACATCACAAAAAAGAAAACTATACAGCAATGTCTATCATGAATAAAGACAAAACACGATAACACAATCCAGAAATTCCATTTCTGAATATATATGTGGAGGAAATGAAATCTGTTCAGCAAGTGGATATTTGCACTCCCATGATCAATGACGCACTATTCACAATAGCTAAGATATGAAATTAACCTAAATGTTCATCAGCGTCTTCCCACTCTCCTCATCCCACCCTTTCTGTCCATCCTATCCCCTGGAAACTAACATTCCATTCTGATTCTATGAATTTGACTATTTTATTTTCCATTCATAGGTGAAATCATGCAGTGTTTGTCTTAATGTTTTTGGCTCTTTTCACTTAGCATATTGTACTCCAGCTTTATCCACATTGTCACAAATAATAGGCTTGTCTTCTCCCTGAAGGCATTGCACACACACACACACACACATACATGTGCATATACATACATATGTACATATATATGTATAAAGATATGATAAACATGTGATATATCCATACAATGAAATGCTACTCAACAATGAAGAGAAATAGACTATTGATGCATCCAACTACATAGATGTATCTCAAAAATCACTATGTTTAGGGAAAGAATTCAGAATGAAAGCATATACCCTATATGATTCTATTTATATGAAGTCCAAGAACAGATGAAATTAGTCTAATAGAAATTTTAAAAATATTTGCTTCTGTCAGAGAGGGGCAAATAATGAAAAAGTATACTAGAGGACATTCTAAAGTAATGAGCATAGTCTTTATTTTTCTGACGACACTATGCTTTATTGAGAATGAAGAATTTAATGTGATTTTTTAACAGTTTGATAATGTGGTTTATTATTTATTTATTTTTATTGAAACATTATATTTATACATAGTAGTTGGTTTTGTCCCAACAAAATCATGTATGCATGAAACTGGATTTCAGTTCACATTCTGACCCACCCCTCTTTTCTCCCATCTCCTTCCTCTACTGGTCTTCCTTTTGCTCATCTTTATTATCCATAAAGGTTAAATTCCCTATGGTACATTTGTATGTGCACATAACACGATTTTTTAAAAATCCATTCCACATTTCCTCCCCTTTCCCATCCTTTCTGAATATCTCTGGATCTCTTTCTTCTATACTACTCATCTCCCCTATATCTTTATGATATCTAATCTGCCCCTACTTCTTTCCTTTATTTTATTCTAGTTTCCATACATGAGAAAAAAATCTGACCTTTGAGTTTCTGAGTCTGGCTTATTTCACTTAGTATGATAATCTCCATTTCCATCCATTTACCACATGCTCTATATTTTAAATGATGTTTTGATCTCATGGGTATAAACTTCATTAAATCCTACTGAAGTCTGAACTTCTCTGTTTTGCTGTACAAATATGCACATTGATAAGTTTGAATGACGACAAAGACTCCTCAGGATGGCCAAGTCAAAAAAAAAAAAAAAAAAAAAGCAGGCAAGCAAATGGAATTAAATACGGATATATACTACAGTATGAATGAAAAATGAACCCTGAAAACATTATGCTCAGTCAAAGGAGCAAGTCACAAAGGCCTACCTACTCTGTGGTTCCTTCTGTGAAATATTCAGAAAAGCAAATCTTCAAGGCAGAAAGTAGATTTGATTAGTGGTTGCTCAGGGATAGGAGTAAGAAATTGGGAGAAATTGTGAGCAATTACTAAAGAGTACTGTGTTTCTTTATGAGGTGATATAAAACATCCTAAATTTGAAAATACTGATGGTTAGGCAATACATGAATACACTAGAAACTACTGAATTGTACTCTTTAAGTGAATGAATTGTGTGATGTGAGAATTACATCTCAACCTGTTAGAATTCTTAAAATGACTATTATTTCCTCATGTACATGTATGCAATAGCAGTATTATTTTACAATATTTTAACAGTCTAAACTACAGAGGCAAGTAACACCATTGAGGAAGAGCTTCAGTTAACAGGATTTTACATTATTCTCAGGGTGTACAGAATAGTATCACTACAGTGGGCCTTTCTAACAAGCACCTCTGTTTAATACTTACATGAGATATTTTAATGTTCTGATAATTAAGAATCAATGTTTGAATTACAGAACAATTTATGAGGGAGTGTTTTTTAATATAACTTTATTACTAGTTATTAACTAGAGGTCTCAGACATTACTTCCTAGACCTTCCAGAGATGTCCTTTCATAGCAAATATTTTGTATTGAATTATCTTTGGTTTTACTACTGATCCTTTTAGGTGAATATGTCTCTACATAAAACACAAAATAGGGCTGGGGATGTGGTTCAGTGGTTGAGTGCCCCTGAGTTCAATCTCCAGTATCAAAAAAAAAAAAGTTTTAAGTAAAATAGAACCTCAATAGATTCATACACTATTGAAAAATTGTTTATTCAGAGGTATAGTTTCTGAATGTGAACTCAAATGATTAATTTAATTAACCATTGGACAGCTTTTTATAAATGTAACAAAACATTAAAAATCAAAAATTTAATAAAACAGTACATATGAAATTAGGCTTACTAATTTTTAAAAGCGGGCTAGAAAAACTGTTAAAATATGTTAATTTTAATTATATTAACAAAATATTCAGATTAAGTAATATCACTTTAAAACAGGTAAAACCACATGGCAATAGTGTTTTTTTACTTCATACATTCTTATGTATTATTTGATTTTAATGAAATAACTACCAATGTCAGTTTTTTGGCATCTCTAAGAGAAGCTTTTACACTAAATAAATGCCATTTGATATTTATGTTCTATATTTTTATAAATATTTGTTATAAATGTTATAAATCTAGCTAAATATAAATGTTTACACATTTTAAAAAACCTAATTTTTTCTATACTTTAAATATAAGTATATAAATTTTATTTATTTATTTATTTAAAATATATTTTTTTAATTGTAGGTGGACAGAATATCTTTGTTTTATTTTTATGTGGTGCTGAGGATCGAACCCAGTGCCTCACGTGTGCTAGGCGAACACTCTACCACTGAGCCATAACCACAGCCCCAAAATTTTGTTTATTTTTAAATCAACATTGTTTACATATTTAGTATATTGAATTTTATTTTTGAAGTACATTGTCCTAATAAACAAACTTTCTCATATCCTTACATAGTCCTTATAAATATAAAATTCTAAATTTATAATATGATAAATCAACTTATATTTAAGTTTACCTCAAATGACATTTCTTCTTTATGGTTGAGTAGAATTCCATTGTGTATATAAAACCACATTATCTTCATCCATTTGTCTGTTGATGGGCACTTAGGCTGGTTCCATAACTTGACTACTGAATTGTGCTGATAAAAACATTGGTACACATACATCACTCCACTATACTGATTTCAGATCTTCCAGATAAATACTACAGAGTGAGATAACTGGGCTATATGGTGGGTCCATTTCTAATTTTTTGAGAAATCTCCTTACTGCTTTCCAAAAAAGTTGTACTAATTTGTAGTCCCAGCAATAATATATAAGTGTACCTTTTCTCATATATCCTTGTCAGCAATTATTGTCGTCTTCTTGATGATTGCCATTCTGACTAGAGTGAGATATGTACTCACTGTTGCTTTTATTTGCATTTTGTTGATTGCTAAGGATGTTGAACATATTTTCACATTGGTTGATCATTGTATTTCTTCTTTTGAGAAACGTCTATTTTCATCACTTACCCATTTATTGACTGGGTTATTAGATATTTTGGTGTTAAAATTTTTGAGTTCTTTACATACTATGGATATTAAGGCCCTGTCAGAAGAGTAGTTTACCATTAGGTAAACTCTTTCTTTATACTCTTATTTCTTTTGCCCTACAGAACATTTCTTTTAATTTACTGCCTCCTTACTTATTGATTCTTGGTTTTATTTCTTGAACTTTAGGAGTCTAAGGAACTGGTGCTTGCACCAATATTTTGGAGAGTTGACCCTATTTTCTTCCAGCAGCTTCAGGATTTCTGTTATAAGAAAAGGAGGTCTTTCATCTGCTTAGGTCTTTTGTTCATACTGAGTTGATAGATTTTTAGAAACTTTGTCAAGGATAAGATAACTGTTTCAATATAGATTTGTCTCTTTATCTTCTCTTCTCCTGGTTTTCATATCTGATTTTATGCCAATACCATGCTGTTTTGGTTACTATAATTCTATAGTATAGCTTGAGATCAAGTATTGTCATGCCTTTAGCATATCCCTTTTTGCTCAGGATTGATTTTGTTTTCTGAATCTTTTATTCTTCTACATGAATTGTAGGACATTTTCTCCCTATATCTTGAAGAATGTCATTGGTATTTTCAATGGTGATTGCAGTAAATCTGTAGACAATTTTTGGCAATATGGCCATTTGACAATATTACTTCTGCCTATCCAAGAAACATGGGAAGTCTTTCCATCTCCGAAGGTCTTCTTTATCTTCTTTCTTCACTGTTCTGTAATTTTCACTGTAGAGGTCTTTCATCTCCTTAGTTTGGTTTCCAATTATTTTATGTCCCTCCCACTCTAAGGTCACTGGGAGAATGCCCTGGAAAGGATCATCTTCAATGTGACCTTGTTCCCTCACCCCTCCTTTCTTGCTGTCATGAATGTAGCAGTCCTCCTTCACCACGCCATTCTGCCAGGATGTTCTGCTTCAGCTTGCACCCTGAGCTATGGACTCAGTTGGCCATGAAATAAAAGTCTGGAACTGTGAGCCAAAATAAACTTTTTTCCTCCTCTAAGTTTTTCTTGTTGGATATTTTGGTCACAGGAAAAAAAAAACTGACTAACACATGCACAAAACACATAAATGGTATAGAATACATGCACTATAACCATAACAGAAGAAGAAAAGCACTAGGTCCATTTTCTTTCCTTGAGTGGCATGGTGTCTAGCAAAAACTCTCTGAAGACTCTTTAGAAACATTTTCTATAAAGAAAAACATTTTATTTTCATCTATGACTTCAAATTATTGATAAAAGTTAACTTTGAGTTGGAGTACAATGACTATACACAGAGTTTAAGGGATATAAAATGTGAACACCAAGTGAAATTGCATTATGTTAGAGTAAAAGATTAAAGATTAAAAGGCCAAAGAACTTCTGATACCAATATTGTCCTTTACTCCTCCAAGCATGGGGGTTAAAGAATGTAGAGAGAAGCATCCCTGAGGCACAGCTTGGCACACCAGAGATGGAACTGTTTCCTGAGTCTTCACTTGGGGCTATTGCACATCTCTTATTCACTTTGTTTCTTGATCAACAAAATAGGAGACTGACTAAAAAGTGAAGTGATAAATACTTAAGTTTTGGTAGAAACAATGTCTGTCTTTCTACTTCATACTTACTCCAAAAATTCCTTAGAGCTCAATGTGTTTTAAATGTAATAGAGGCTAAACAGGCAGCTGGTATATATTGCTCAATACATGACACAAATTCTCTGTGCCTTCCAGTGAGGCAGCTGTTCTCTGACTCCATGAGTTTGAAAATAAATGAAAAAAAAAAAGCCTAGATAATCAACACATGGAATGAACATGTGAAGCAATAAAGCTACTAAAGAACTGTGGTGACTATAGAAACTGTCCTCAAAATGTTGAGGGAGGAACAGGAGATACAATACAAAAATAGAACAAAAATACACAGTAAACATGTGGTTTGGGTGTGTGTTTGTCTGTTAGAGCTTATTTGCTCTTTTTTTAATATTTTGTGCCCGATCCCTAGCTTATACCTGGCCTTTAATGAGTGTTTGATAAAGATTGAATGACTATTTCACAATCCAGTATTCTGGACCTTATTTCTTTGCTTTTCTTAAATTTGTATTCCTAAAGTTATATAAATTACAATGCAAGCCAATATATTTTTATGTCTTTCAAATGAGATTTTGAGCATAACCTACTTGAAATCTATGTGACAAGAGAATTATAGCTTGAAAAGATTTTCTTATTTTATGGACTCATTCAAAAAGAAGTGTTATTCCAAAAACCTGTTTCTAAATGAAGGAGGGAAGCATAAAGATGACCAATTTTACAGCACATATTTTGTATGTATATTCCATTTAACCCATGCTATCTTTCTGTATGTTAGGTGTTTTTATTATCTACTCCACAAGGGAGAAAACTGAGGCTCAGAGAAATTATTATAATTTGTTCAAGGTAAAAAACATTTAAGCTTTAAAATTCATTGTGTCTGGCTCTAAGACCTACATTCTTAACATTATATCACACACTGTAGAGATAATATCTTATAAGTCTAGATACACCTACTCTAAATCATGAGAAACTGTCCCCAGTAGTCAAGTCTTAACAAAAATACTACTTGTCCTTGGTTTCTCCCCTATTGTAGAATGGTAATATTCATATAGAGACATAAAATAATACAAAACCTGGTTAGAATAGTAATAAGGGCTAGGGTTGTAGTTCAGTGATAGAGCGCTTGCCTCACACATATGAGGTACTGGGCTTGATCCTCAGCACCACATAAAAATAAATAAATAAAATAGAATAGTAATAATTTTATGTTGTACTTCCCAATCAGTACAAATTAGATTTTATCTGATTTTCATTTGTTTCAGAATGCATTTTTCAAAGATGACCAAATAAAGATAGGCAATCACTAAATAGGTGAAATATCCCATCCAATATGGGCTTTCTACAGTACAATGTTGAAACATCTTTATTAAGATAGAGACACATTTTTCTTTCCTTGAACTTCAGGGGAACTTTGCGACTTTCTCAACCAACAGAATGTGGTAGATAATGCTATGCAACTTCCAACAGTAGGTAAAAAATGACAATATGGCTTTCATCTTGCTTTCTCGGGGTACTTTTCTTAATGAATAAGGGAGGTGGGAATGGGAAACATAAGAGAAATAGAGAAACACTGGACACGACATGGGGGAGGCGGGGGGCAGGAAAGGGGAATGGGTATAGTAAAGATGGTTGATAAAAAAATATATAAATAAATATATATATATATACTGTTCATTGAAAGTGCATATAAAGATGTTTAATATGAAGAATGTAATCTGCTTATAATTTTGTGCAAAGTTAGAAAAATTATGATTGTAACAATTTTTTTTCTATTTGCCTCAACAAATGTTTTCAGTGAATAGTGTATACAGCTTCTGAAAATTTGTTTTTTTTTTCTGTTATGTTTGATAACGTATTAAAATGCAACTTTTGAGGAAAAAAAAAGAAGATGTGGTATATATACACACAATGGAGTTTTATTCAGCCCTAAACAAAAATTAAATTATTCCATTTGCAGGAAAATGAAAAAAAAAAATGTGCCATCTCTCATGAGGCCCACAGGCATATGGAGAGCTCCTGTGTGGGTTTTCTGAACAATACCTTTGTCTAGGTCATCAACCAAGATCAACAGCCAGTCCTCAAGACCATGACCCTTCAAATTAATCCAGCTCTTGCCTCCAGTTCTTCCAAAAGACACCAGATATCATGGATGAGTAACAAAATGACCTTCCTGTATTCTGCCTGGATTTCTGATCCAAAGAAACCATTAGAGTTGTTACTTTAATGATTGTTAGATAGTTACTTTAAGCAACTAAGATTCAGAAGTGATTTGTTATATAAAGATTTAGAAGAGAAATGATGCTTCTCAAGTATAATTTTCTACAAATAAAATTTGATATTAAATATTAAGTATTCTGAAGTTCTCAAAATGTCTTTGAATACATTAACCAAATGTACATTTCCACATGAATGAACAAAGGCTGCTATATAACCAAATTATGCTCTAAGATTGGGAAGCATTTTACAATGGAACACAATGGGCATCTTGATCGGGTTATCTAGAGTCACACCCTAGGGGCACCACTAACTGGCGGTGTGACCTTGAAAATTTTGCTTCATTTCTATATACATCTCATTTCTTCATCTATTAAGTGGGAACAATAGTATTACTTCTAGGTACTACCATAGTTCAAAATGTCTGTCACAGCCACAAATCACTTCCATCTGATAAATTCTAATTCCTAAAGTGCCACACAGCTTTAGAGGGTAAAATATAACCTGAATAAAAATCATAATCTGGAAATGTCTTTATTCCCATACTATATTGACTTTCCTTAACTGGGAGCTAACAATTTTACAAAAATCAGTTTTAAAAAAAACTTAGACACTATGGTTTAAAATCAATTAACATGCCTGCTTAAACACTGCAGATAGAACACATGTATTTGTTTACCCTCTTCACTGAAATTCCATTTAAAGGACAGTGAAAAGACACACATATTTACACACACACAAGGATTGAGAGAATGGATAATGAAAACATATGACTATGAAAATATACCTCTTGGATCTCCTACTATGGGCAATATAATAAGCAAGAATTCAGATGTTTCTCTCTGAAATATATCCTGGCTTTCAGCTAGAAGCCACACGTCCCAAAAGCTGCTAAACTGCTCCTGACTAAGGAGAGATCTTTGCATTTCTTCCAAGGAGTAGCTGTGGCTGGACCAAATCCCTCAAGTTTACTGGACATTTTAAAAACAGCATTTCTGTCTAAGGATCCTTCATTCACTCTTCCCTCTTTCCTTTGAAATTATCAGACAAGCACAATGGTCTACAAGTTTTCCCAGCTAGGTCTAACAGTTTATCTTCAATTTTCACCACATCATTTCCTATAGGAATAATATATTTTGGACATGTTTAAATGCATTTTGATTTCTTCTGCTCAGATGACCTCAAACTAACACTAGCAGCAAAAAAGGTCAGAAAACTTCTGTACAGGGAAAAGATAGAGAGTGTTATCTCATTTAGCAAAGTTTAGAAAACTAAAACATGGTGTATGTATACACATATGCATATATATATATATGTATATACATATATATATGGAGTATTAATCAGCCATAAAATAGAATGAATTTATGGCATTTGCTGGTACATGGGGTAAATGGGTAGAACTGGAGACTGTCATGCTAAGTGAAATGACCCAAGTGAGAGAGAAACAGAGAAAGAGAGAGAGAGAGAAGGGGGATTCAATCAAAATAGAAGATTGTTAGACTAGATGAAGGTAATTGAGTAGAGAGGGAGAATGGACAGGATATAGGAAGAGTGGAAGGAATCTGACCTAAATTTCCTATTACATATATGAATATACCACAGTAAATCTCCTCATCATGTATACCACAAGATACTAACAACAACAATAACAACAACAACAACAAAAAACTAAAAGCAAATAACAGAAAGATCAGTAGAGTGAAGAGAACAGGGGGAGATAGGAAGAGGAAATACTGGGAACTAAATTAGAGAAAATTATGTTCCATACTTTAATAATATCAAAATGAATACTAATGTTTTATATATATAACTAAAAAGAACCAATAAAAACCAAATCAGAAAAAAAATGTTAAAATATCCAAGTCTGCATAGGAATGACAAAAAGAAACCTGATCAAAGCACACAGCTATAGAAATAAATGTGCACAGATCAGAGGCACAAAAAAGGGGAAAGCTGGCTTTTGGGATTATCTGAAGCAGAAGCACTAAGGGGACTTTGGACAACCAGGTCCATCTCTACTACATATAGCCAAAGGAAATTCCTCCCTCTAGCTAAAGGGCAAGGTGCAGGGGAGGCACCACATTGAAAATTAAGGGGTGAATATACTTTTTAAAAACATCTTTATTTAATCTATTAGCATGAACAACAATGTTTTTATGGACTGAGGATTTGTGATCGTTCCTCTCCAGATCCATATGTTTAAACCCTAACCAGTACTTGTGACAGTACTAGGAAGTAGAGCCTTTGGGAGGTAATTAAGCCGTAAGGCAGAGCAGTTACAAGAAGGGACCTGAGTGATGACTTCCAGTCACCTACATGACCACCACCACCACAGCCATTGGAGGATACAGGGAGAAGATAGTCATTCACAATCCAGGAAGAAAGACCTCATCACACGTCAGATCTGCTAGAACCTGGATTTTTCCAACCTGCACAACTGTGAGAAATAAATTTCTGTTGTTTAAGCCACCAAATTTGTGGTACTCTCTTATAGAAGCTCAAGCAGACTAAGAGAAAGATTTTCATGACTGAGAAGAGAAAGTAAAGGAGAAGGACCATACTGAGATACTATGATCGACAGATTTACAAACAAAAAACAAGATGCATAGCGATACTTGAATTTCAAGTGAACAACAATCTTTATGTTTCATGCATTACTTGAGACATCCTTTAATGAAAAAGTACTTGTTATTCAGCTGAAATTCAAATTTAACCCAGAGTTCTATATTATATCTACAATTATATAAGGTACACCCTTGAAAGTTTTCAAAATATTGAAAATAAAGAGATTTTAAGATCTTCCAGAAAAAAATGTAAATGAATTCGTGATAGGAAGAACATTTGACTTTTTAAAAGCAACCACAAAACATACACAAAAATTAAGCAAAAATTCTGTGGGAATAGCATTTTATCCCAGGATTCTGTGCCCTGACAAATTGAGTTAGCATAGAATATTCTTGGACATGTGGCACCTCAAAATTGTGCCTCTTCAGGCATAATGACATAATTTGAACACTGATCTAAACAAAATTACAAGATAATCACATTAGGTGGATTTAAGTAAGTAAGAGAAACTGAAAGTGGTGGGAGCCTCAGAGTCAGTGTTGCCAAGTATGATATTCATCTCCTAAGAGCAACTCCAGTGCCCTTCTTCCTGCTATGTACTCCCTTGTGTGGGCCCCTCTAGCACGGCACTATTGTCTGAATGTCCAAAAGATGAGGTAGGAATGATGTGATACCCTATTTAAAATTAGCTTATATGAAGTTACAGAATCTTTTAACACTCTGCATCATCATATACATGCTGTGGAGGTAGCTGGCTGCCATACCTAAAGGACACTCAGAATGTCCTATGGAGTGGTCCATGTGGCAGAACACTGAAACTTCCTACCAAGAGCCCCATGAGTGAGCCTTCTTATGTATAATCCAGCCGTCCATCTCCAGCCAAAGCTTCTAATGATACAGTTCTCTTTCCAGGCCAACCTCATGACAGACCTGAAGACAAAACCAAGCAGCTCTGTGGCTCCCAGTGGCTTGACTCCCAGAAACTGTGAAATAACAAATGTTTATGAACTAAAGCCACTTACTTTGGGATAAATTTTACTAGGTTATAACTAAGAAATATAAAAAGTAACAGGGCAAAATCTTTGTGTTCTATAATAGAAAGTCAAAATGATCAATATATGCTTTTTTATTTTTTAAAAGATTTTTAGTGTAAATATTCATGGAAACATCTAAAAGATTACAAGATAGTTTATCTGTAGAGCAGGACTCTGATTTTGTGCAAGGAAAGGGTAGATGGTTGTAATTTTTATTATAATTCTTTTTATATAATTCTTATTATAACATTTTACTATTCTTTTTTAAATGAATCCAATGTCAGATACAATAGTAAATGGTTATGTTCATTTACTACAGACTATGTAGTTGTTCTATGAAATGAGTTTAAAATTTAATTTTGATAAAGTTTGCTAGCCCTCCCTAGTGTAAAAACTAATAAGAAATCCATACGCAGAAAATGAATAAACATTTACAAATAATCAAAGCTTTCTTCTAGCTATATATCAAATTCACAGTAGGTATTAATAGTTGTTAAATACTAGTGTTATTACACATTTTGTATTATATACAGTGACTGATTCCCCATCCAACTTAAAGGGAGAGGAAAAGAGAGTTGAATTCTGAAAGAACAGGTTGGACAATTTTTAAATTTTATTTTAGATTGTTTCCACAATTCTTTTTTTTTTTTCAGTTTTGGATCACTTAGGTCACTTTTCCCCTCCATCAGCTTAGATAATTGAGCTGACTTTCATGTTTGGTTGAACCAAGCAGTAGGAACCTAACAGAATGAAGTATTATCTTTTTCTCTGGACACTTGCCAAAACAATGTGTGGATCCCCTGCCTCCTTGTTGAACAGTGCAGCTCTGAGGCTGTTTTGGAAATAAAACAAAATGCACACTTTATATCTGAAATGACAATGTTTTAAAGCTACTATTTTAATACCAATAACAATAAGACTTTTAAGCACCCTAGGTAGAACATTTCATTCCCAGGCTAGTTTATGGACTGATCTCAGAGGGAAGCAGGGCATGTTTTCACATGCTATATAATTTAAGAACATGGAATAGATACTTCTGTTCATACTATGTCCTCCCATAACAACCAGTATCTCTGACCATTCTTCATTACAAAGTATATTGACAGAAAGAAAAATATTCAATGTTTTCTCATAATAAAAATCACTTTCTTAGGAAGAATAATTCTTTAATACAAGAGTACCCAAATCTGAAAACTGTATGATCACTGCTTTAAAAAAGAAAATATCAATGGTAAAAGCACTAACTGGTACAGTGGAAGAGGATCTTGAACTAGCTATAGTTGAAAATATCTGTCAACTAGAGAGCTTTTGAAAAATATAGAAAACCAGCTACCATCTTGTTATATTCTAATTTAGTAGATTTTTGATGTGATCGAGATATCATTTCCCCACCTCTATACAGTTTTCCAGTTAATTCAACTGTATAACCGTACAGTGAGGGTTAGATATCGTGAAAAAACTATTCAATGTCAACTGGAAGATCAGGATATAATATTTGAAGACCTAGGGTTGGGACTACAGTTCAATTGTGTTAGGACAGTAGGATAGGTTGCTGAAGACAAAAGAAAATAGCCAGAGGTGGTATTCAAAACATAACATTTATTTGAAAAATGTTTATGGAGAATGACCAGGGATGAAAGACATTCCAGAAAGCAACTTCAGCCCTCATAGTGCCTCTGTGCCTCATATGCCTTGTCCAGTGGCAGCTGGCTTGATAAGTAGCCTTTATACTCTCCACAGTGTCCTCAACTCACCCCCAGTTGCTGCAGGGAAAGGTGTTTTTCAGTTCAGCTACAGAAGAAATGACATCATTAGATTAGTTTGCATTAGTTAGATTAGTTTGCATTGTACCTTGCATAACTCACCTAATAAGGAGTAGCTGTCCTGATATGCAGAAACCAGCTCCTACAAATAATATTAGTTTACTTTAGTTGCCATATACCTTGGAAAAAGACAGTGTCCTTCAAGGTAGCATTTATCTAAATGTTCTGGTCTAGGCCCAATCATTATTTCCTTAACTTGGCTAGGTTATTGGGAATGGAAAGGAATATTTCAGGGACATTGTGTTTTACTATCTTCCTTTTCTTCAAGGATGGCACATCTACAAAATAAAACAAATATACAAAAATCAATAAGCCATAATTCTTTTTCTAAGAATCATGTATAGCTCTCACTTCATAAAATCTAATTTTTACAGTGCCACATGATTTTAGAGGGTAAAGCAAATAATCCAAGAAAACTTCATAATTTGGGAATATCTATGTTCTCTTTCTTATTGAAGTGAATTCTCTTAACTGGAAGTTAGCAGTAGTGTTGAGAGTCTATAGCTCTGTCAAAGTGCTATATGTTACCGTTGAAAAGTCCATGTTAGTCTCTATTTTAGTCAGCCTTTCAAGTCTGTGACCAAAATACCTGAAAAGAACAACTTATAGAAGGAAAGTTTATTTGGGGCTCACACTTTCTGAAGTTTCAGTGCATTGATGGCTGACTCCATTGTTCTGGGGCCAAGGTGAGGCGGCACATCATAAGGGAAGGACCCAGTAGAGGAAAGCCGCTCCTCTATTGGTATTATGGAAAAAGAGAGAAAGAAAGAGAGAGACAGACAGACAGACAGAGACAGATGGATGAAGGAGTCACAGGGTAGATATACCTTTCCAGGGCATGTCCCCAGTGACACACTTCCTTACTGCCTGCCTTTACTACTCAGTTCATTAAAACTAAAATGAACTGATTAAGTTATAGCTCTCGTAATCGGACCAGTTCACCCCCAAACATACCTGTATTAACACAGGAGATTTGGGGAGACACCTTATACCCAAACCATGACAACCTGCCCCCCCTCCAAAGGTTATATCAAGATAACAGGTCAGTGACAGGAAAGTCATTCTGTTATCTCTCTGGGGTCTTCTCATGCGTTGGCAGAGTAGAAACCTAAGCATTCTACTGTGTATCGCACTTGACTTGATGAGTGCTACCACCAAATTTCACACTCTCTCTAAACTCCTGGGAAGCTCCTTTTCATCTCTTTGAGAATCACTCAAGCAAGAACATAAGGAGTAATACTGTTCTTACTCAGAAACTCTTCAACTCTTTCTTCTCCTCACATGCTTCCTTAAATTATGGGGTAGGGTATTGGAAGAGCACAGAAGAGTCTTATGCTGAAATGTATCCACTTCTAATTCTCTAGGCTGTTCATTCACAACTCTATGAGAAAGAACCTTTAGATATCTGATAAAATGTTTAGGAGCATGGATGGGAACTTTTTAAAGTCTTATTGACTATTATTGATTTATTATATTATGATTATTGTTATAAAGATTTCATGTCCCTACTTATAAATCTATCTTTCTTGGGGTCTTTGCTCCCCATTTCTTTCCTTCCTTCCATACTTCTTTCCTTTTTTGTTCTTCTTATTGTATACCAGGAGCCCACATATAATGCCTTGATCTATTTGTTAGTTATTATATCTGCTACATATTGCTGTATAACAACAAACTTTCTCATATCTAGTGGCTTAAATCCATAGCGATTTATTTTTACTTAAGAGCATACAGACTGGCTTTGTGGTTCTTCTGGTCTTAGATGGGCTTTCTCCTGAATCAGCTGAGGATAGGTAGAAAGAAGGCTGTACTATGTTAGCTGGGCTCTCATGTGTTTAGGTCAGACTAGTCTTGTGTTCATGATTATAACAAGGATTTAAAAGGCAAGCAGAGTCAGGTCAGCCTTCTTAAGACTTGGTAGCAGAACTGGCATATCATCACTTCCTCTGCATTTTATTGTCCAAAGCAAGTCTCAAGGCCAACATAGATTCAAAAAAGCAAAAGAACTCCCTTCTAATAGAACTTCCAAATAACATTGCAAGAGGCATGAGTACAGAAAGAGAACACATACAGGCCATATTTGCAGTCAATCTATCAGAGTTATTTGATTATCTTCAAAAAGAAAATATTGTATGCATGTATGAATATGTAACAATAAATCTCATTATTATGTACAACTACATTGCACCAATAAAAACTGTGAAAAATAAATAAATACCAAGAATATACCATCTAAAGAAAAACTCAGACCTTGTTAACAACCCAGACATAACAATATCATTTCCCCTCATCCCTTTGTCTTTCTCCCTAATTCAGAATAATCATCATCTCCAATACCATGCTCTTCATTTCTTTATTTTTATTTTCACATACTTTTATTTATCATATAGAAGTTACTTTTCAATTATTTTAAACTTTTTCAGCTTCACCATGCAATACTTAATCTCATAACTTTTATCATTTATTTATTATGTTGCTAACATTTATCCATGTGGTTGCATGTCACCATAATTCATTTATTCCAACAGCTATATGATATCCAATGTGTGATTTCACTTCACTTTCTTTTTTTTGACATGTTTCCCCTAAAATTTTTATTAGTATAATAATATAACCCCTATTACTGCCAACATTTCAATGTGAAATATATCCTTGGATAAGGTCTTTTAACCAAAAATTACCTGATTTTCTCAATAATCATGTGGGCAGGACTGACTTTTTCACTCCTCACAAAAATACTCCTACAAAAAGTCAAATGGAAAGGAAGCTGTTCAATGTCATCTTCCTTTCATTAAAAATTTTTAAAAAAGGAAAACAAATCAATTTCTAAGCTATTTAGTGATTTTAATATTGGCTTCTCTTTTGTCAGAAATCAAAAGAGTCTAGTTTCATAATCTCTGTTTTCTGCTATGTGTCTTCAGGCTTAAATCACTGATCTTCTTTATGGATCCCTCTGTAGAAGCCTTATAGTTTGTAGGCACTCTATTCATGAGTATACAAATATGAGTTGCCATTTCTGAAATGACAGGCATTAAAGAGCAGCACTGACCTGCCAGTTCGGGACCAGCTCCAGAATATTTTATGTACCAGTGGGAAATGTGACTCAGTGGCCTGAATGTGCAGGATCTTTACTACTGAGGAGCTAATTTTGATAATCTTGGATACAGAAAAAGGTCCCACTAGACCCTTTGATAAAATTAATTAAATTTTCTCTCTGCCTCATCTTGTTGAGCTGTTATAGACTATCATAATTAAAAGCCAGAGGGAGCCTACTTTTCTTTGTTCCTTTTTAATCTCCCCAAATTACTGTATGTACAGCAATATAACATGCTGCATTAGGTGGTACACTTTCCTCTTTCCATATTTTCCCTGAGCCAAGTGTGTTTTACCACCCTTGAGGAAGGTACTATTTCTCTAAATATCATTGTACACTAACTAATGATATTCTGGGTAAAGTGAGAAGGGAGGGAATAAAAGAAGTTTAGGGAAATTCAGTTATGGGCAAACTGTTAGAATTGGGTAAATTCACAGATGTATTCTTCTGAGTAGCAGAACCAATAGTATGTGTGTAGATTTATGGGGAGAAAATTATTATGAAAATAGTTCACAAGATTAAGGAGGTCATCACATGCCACAATCAAACTGGAAAACTAGGAAATTTGGTGAAATAATTTGGACTATGTTCAAAAGCCTGAAAACCATAAATTTCAATACAAAGGGGTAGGAGAAGATGAATGCCCAGCTTCAAGAGAGGAAGAGAATTCTTCTACCCTTGGGAGGGTCCTCAATGGATTAGGTGATGCTTGACTGTACTAGAGAAGATGGACCTTTTTTATTCTATTCATTCAAATGCTAATCTTTTCTAGAAACAACCTCATAGAAAACACAGAAATAAAGTTACAATAGAGATATAAAGTTATACTGGCATCCCTTAGCCTAGTCAAGTTGACACATAAACTTGACTTTCACAACAACATAGGAGTTTAAGTTTCTAATCTGCAGCCTTGTCAGGCAGTGTCTAGCTGTGTGAGCTCCAACAAAACACTTATCTCTAGGTCTCATTTTCTTTCACAGGAAATCATCAATGAATGAGATTGGGTTTGATGAGATGATTCTTTTCTTCCTGTTTTGAGGGACACGGTGGCTATAGCCTAACTAAACTTTCTTCAGACATGAGCATGACAAGCTCATGGTTTACCATGAAATGTTTTCAATGACACAGCTTTATCTAACTGATGCTCTCTAAACTTTCTTCCTGTCCCTATTTGCTCATGTAGCCCTTTCCATAATTAATTCATATTCATTCATCAGAACTCAATTCTAAACCCCTTCCTTAGGAAGGTTTTCCCTATCCACCTTAGCCACGTGCTTCCACGGTGCTTCATCTTTTATCATCATCACGCTTACTATATTTGTAGATAAGTAATCATGTTTCACGTTAATCTCCTCAGCTAGAAATTAAGCTGAGGACAGTGCTGCACCTTTGTGCTTTGCACATGATAGTCCTGTAATAAATGTGAAGAATGAAGGAAAAGATGTACACATGCTAAAACATTTCCTGTAGAACTTCAGGAAGTTTAAAGAATTCCTAGTATCTACATACTTTTCAGTAAGAATCTCTGATGATCATTCAATTCCTTTTCAGCTGAAATAAAATGAACATGTATTGCACTGAAAACTGAAAAAAAATGGGTTTAAGAAAAGATCAAAGAACAGGAAAATGCAAAAGAAAAGTGAAAAAAAATTAAAAGAAGGTTCTTAGAAAATTGCTGAAATTTGTGTGCTTATGCCAACACAGACTTCAATTGCTTTTAGCAAAGAGAAGATACTAATTAGTAGAATAATCTTTGTATCCCAGTTTGAAAGATTACTGTGATTGCTTTCCTCTAGTGCCATGCCAGGCCTTAATGGTTTTAAAGATTAATTGACAGCATGTGAAAGCCAACTAGCCAATTAATGGCTGTATGTCACCTAAGTGCCCTGAAAAATGTATGTTCATAGTGTTTAGGTAGTTGGTCTGCTGCATTAGTTTCGAGTTGTTTTGTTTATTGCTGTGCATCTCCTCCATGTCATTTCCTATTATGTAGATTTCTAAATAAATGGCTGAAACTCCTCAAAGCTAATTTGTAAGATAATATACTTATTTTCTATGTCTAGTTCTAAAAGTCTTTTTTACACCAACCAAAATTCCTATTACTTCAATAATTATTAAATCATTTTTCTTACTACAATATTCATTCTATGCATCAATTTCATGTATAAATTTTATTTTAAGGTCAATTTTTCAGAGGACCATCAATTATGTGAAAGCTGCCTATTCAGAGTTCTATAAAATTAAACAAAACATATGATTTCAAAGCACTTCCTTTATACAAACAAATCACAAACTATTTAGCCACAGAACCAGAAAAAGTTGTTTTGAGCAATCTCTTTGTTAGTCATAAATCCCCTCACTGATCATCTATTCTGTTTTTTTTAGTGTTGTGAGGAGCTGAAAGACAAAATTATATCTTAAATCTATTAAATGTACAGCACATAGTAATAAATATTTTGAAGATTGACTCATCCCTTCTTTATTTTGTGAGCTTTATTTTTACTCGTAAGCCTAATTACTTAATGAATTTATCCCTGGAATCTGCCTAAAATATTTGGAGAAAAATAGTGAAGTGAAAAATAAATAAGTAAGTAAAAAATAAACTAACATACAAAATCATTTGCTTAAATAAATGCTTTCATTCTACAGTGAAAAGCACTAAATGAAGTACAGGGGCAAATTTATCTATCTCCCAAATTCTATTTCCTCTGGTTTCCAATTTTATGCAGGAAATATTCTGAGCTTTACAAAGGTCCCAGGACATGAAATAGTCATATGCAAATAACCATTGTAGTTGTTAATCTCAATATGTCAAAATATTAGATTTACATCTCTCTATGGATATCTGTGTTTTAAAGAGAGAAATGACATCTCTGATTTCATTCTATTAAGGCATTTAAAGTAAGCAGTCCCACACTGCTCTCTAATCACTCAGCTAGAAGAGGGTTTAGCTATGCAGGCACAGACTGAAATCCCTTGTTTCTCTTCATGAAATGTAGTGCAAATAGAAATATTGGACAGGACAACATTGCCAACCACAAAAGCGTCTTGGAGAGATTTGCTATTTCTTTATGCAACTAAGAGAGCTCTGTATTGAACTCCATATCCATGACGGTTTTACCTGGCAGTCACCCATTCCTGCCTTACAGCTGATGCTGCATACTGTGCACCCTTGCTGCTCATTCCCTAGGAAGAATGTGTCTTGGCTGATTGGAATAGCAAAATACTCTCTTCTGTTCTAACAATTAACTTGTCTCTGGGTTGTCACTTCAATCGCTGTCATGTACAGTTACTTCTGACACTGGCCCAAAGAGCACAGCAGGGGGAAAGGGCACACCCACAAGATTATTAATGGGTATGAAGGAAAGAATATCTGGCCTCATCTCTTCTACCTCTGGTCATGCTCTTCTAGAACTTAAACATGTGGTTTAAGTCTAGGTCTTGGTCCTTACCTGTTAAAGCAAGCTGTTTGGCCTGTAATAATAGTCAGTGAATTTTAATGTACCCTAGGAATCTCCTAGGAATCTTGTTAAAATGGATAGATTCAATAGATCTGGGTTGGGGACCAAAATTTTGCATTTCTAACAACCATCTCAAGTGATGCGGATGTTACTGATCTGAAACAACTAGAAACTAGCAAGCAAGGTAAAGAATCATAAAAATGCTTTGATTTCAATAAACCCTCAAATTTAAAGATGACTATGTCAACAAATAAATAACATCTTCCAATATTGCTATTTTAATAAGTTAATGTTTGATTTCATGATATACATTGTAACATTTAATGGAACTTAGTCATCAACTCTTCCTCCTTCTTTCTAAGATTTCTCTGTCCCGTAAAATGAACAAACTGATGTGAATTAAATGTGTAACCTAGGTTTACTTCTAGTATGTTCTACAGACAATGAAAATGGTATTGGAGCAATCACATGGCAAAGCAGGTTTCAAACTCCAGTCTTCTAACAGTGAAATCTCTCAGGTTTTCTGTCCAGAGAATGAAATCAGGGACTTCAACAATTCCACTTTCACCTTATCTTCAGTGTGTTATGTGGTTTTGAAGAACTAGAACAGCTTTCTTATTCAAAAACAGAGGTTTTAAATGCACATGTAGAGGATAACCCAGGAAAGCAGAAATGCTCCGGCAAGCTATAGACATTTTGGACTTGGAAGAAATGTTCTTTACTGAAATTACAATAATCATTAAAGATGCAAGCCCAACCAGGTCTCATTCCAGACTCCCATGAGCCAATGAAACAATATTTCAGAGGTAGTAACTAGGTCAGTCTCAAGGCCAAGTCTCTATATCACCTACACATTTAGCTCTTTCTCACTGTAAGTGGCCATATAAACACTTTCTATGTGGCAAAAATAACTTTTATAAACATTACAAACAAAAGTAACTCTTCATTCATGTTTTTGGATACTCTATTTTAAAAAATTATAAAAACAGATACGTGAAAGATTAGTAAATACATGTGGATATATTCTTAAATTTCTTTTTCCTAATAAGAAGTACAACTATAAAAGCAAACAATGAATTGTTAATAAAAGTCTATGTTAGTATAAAACTACTGATGGAAAACTACAGGACTATTCCTCAGGTAATCCCTATCTGTTCTAGATATCATTCTAGCCCTGTTGCTATCAGCCTTACCCACTCAACTCATATTTCACAAACTTAAGACCCAGAACTGTGTGTATTTATTTAAAACACAAGAGAAAAATTTCACTTTTCTATCCTTTCAATTGTTCATTGAATAAATAAGTGATAAATATAGATTGTACACCAGGCAATGTTCTAGGTACTAGCAAACCGTGTCTTGCTTTTTACCAAGTATTCTTGAATCTAGCTCATTTAAACCTCACATATACTCATGGTATGGCTGCCACTATACTCATTTGTCAGATGAGGTATAGATTTATCAAGGAAACTAAATTTTTTTTAAGATCAATTGCTCCATAGTGACAGAGAGTCAAATCTTACCATATCTTTTAAACCGGACCTTTGTTCTTAAGCTGTATATTTTTTCCACTTTACACACTCAATTTCTTGATTTGGTAGAATTACAGCATTTGTAAAAACTCTACCAAAAATCATTTCTCTGATGCTAATGGAGGCACTTGGGAATATGTCTGAGAACTCCAAGCAGCATATGTTACTAGCAGTCTGAAGCAGTCCACTTTTCTGGGAGCTGGGCAGCCTAAACCTAGTCTAGGGATTCTACATTTTCTACATTCTGCATAAAATGTACAGGAATACATTACCGATAAGACAGCATCTGCTCTTTGGAGCATATTAACATCTTTGCTAACAAATCCTACTCAAGCTTGTGATTCTCTCTCATGAGTATTCTGTATCAAACAGAACAGAGCAGCACAAACCAATACACGTTGCTTAGTCCATTTATGAGATTTTAAAAAAACTATTATGTAGATTTCTTATAAGAGAATTTTTACAGCTTTAAAAAAATATGGTGTTAGCTTTATCTCTCTAGTTCTCCTTTTGCTCTCCATAGAAGAGCTGAGTACAGAAGACCTGTGTTCATCTGAACCCAGTGACCTTTATTGTTTGCATAATCCTTGCAAAATCAGCAGCAGAAGGGATGGAATATACTCTCTTTAAGTGAAGATGACCTTTTCTATTGAGAATAAAGCATTAAATTAAATAAAGAATTAAATTGATTTAGTATCGGGAGTGCAAACACAGTCAATATTTAAGTGAATTTTCTGCTTTTCAAGACATTACCTTAGTATAATACCTTGGTATAATACCTGTTATAAGCCTCAAAAATTCAAAACTTTGATAAATATTTATTGAATGGCTACTAAGTGTCAGAAAATATGCTAGACTCAATAAAAACTAACGTAAATGACTATAAAAGAAGTCATAAAAGTAACTAAATGAAATAGAGTAGGTGAAAACACTTTGTAAATGAGAAAGGCATAAAAATGTAGGAAGCTATTTCTTCAAAAGCTTTGTTTTCTTGAACCTGAAAGGAAATACAATTTTAAATATATTAACATGTGCCTGACTCTAGAAAGTGAATGTACCAAGCCATGTGAACCACAGGCATATTATCTACACCATGACCTTATCTAGAGTCTGTTTTGTTTTTAATATTACCTTGAAGAGAAACTTATTTAGTGTATGCTACAATGTTTTGTAGAATCTAATCTCTTTTCTACAGAGGGAAATAGTCCTTGAATACAAGGCAGCATTCAGTAGTAGCACTGGATATGATAAAGCAAATGCAAACTGGATCTAATAGCTAAAGACTTTTTGACTTTTTAAGATGTTCAATTGAACATTTAAAAGATTTAGTCTCATATCAGTTTTAGAAAGCCCCCCTGGGGCAGGCTTAAGTAACTATGCCATTAGGCACTCAGCTGCAAATTGCCTATTAAGTCTGACTGAAACTGTAAAATTGCTTTCCACAATGCAAATTAATGTAAATAAGAACAATTGGTTACACATATCACAGGCTATCAAATTGTCCACAGATGATGCATACCACCCTCTGAATTAGCATTACTTTAGAATTACGTTTAGTAGGTCCTAACAGGCTTGGGTGTCTCTGTGATAAATTTCACAAATTTATTGTAAGTAATACATGTGTCCTATGTATGTCATCTATTATATGAAATACAAACCTCTGTTTATCTATGTCTGAGGTCACTTACACTCAGGTTCAGTGGATATACCACCAAAAATAAAAAAATCCTTTTACCTTTAACTCTTCAGTTACATGACCCTCATGCAGTTACTAAACATTATTAAAAATGTTTTTTAAATGTTTTTCAAAAATAAAAAAAATTAGTACAAAGTTATAAAAATGGCATGTCTTCTTTATACTATGCCTAGAGGAACTTTATTGATCTCATATTTTATGACGACTATTTTGAAAAATTAAAATTACTTCAATTCTTAAACCCATAGTTTCCATATCATTCGAATGAACTGCAGTCACATTATAATAATAGGAATATAAAGGATTATATAAAATACTATGTATTGACGTTTGGAAGTATCTGTAAACAATGCTTTTTACTTTCCAGTCTAAGTACAGGACAGATTAAGACTCAGGGAAACAGAGGTAAAAGTAGTGCTGTTAAATGTCAAAATTACAACAAATCAAGTTTTGTAGACCTTAATTTGCTTTAACTGCAACTGTAGAAACGCGCAGCAGCTGGGCCCCAGAATAGTTTGGAATGCTTATAGGAGGTCAAGTAGCAAGCTTTTACGAAGAGTGAAGACAAAGAAAATATGCTTGATTGGTTTCCAGTGAAAGACCCTAGTCAAAGGTTAGTTGGTGGTTTCTGATTGGTACACTTTCTAGTTTTCATGTGCTGTTTACTCTGGGCTTTCATTTGTTTGTGTAGAAATTTAAAGAGCCAGAGCAATTCCATTCTAATGGCCTCTCCTTTGGAAGTCTACAGTACCTTTCTTTATGATAAAGTTATAGAGATGCTATAGCTTGCAAGCACTATATCCTAGAACTAAACTGACCTGAATCATTAACAACATTCTGCAAGGGCCTCCTTAGGAGGTCAGTGCATTCCTCACCCAGTTTACCACCCGATTAAAAACAGGTGAGTGTAAATCTTCTGTGCCTCACTTTACTTGAAGGGAGAACTGACCATAAGGACTGAACAAGAGGCCAGAAAATCCTAGAGAAGCTTCCTTCTTAAGGAAACAAGAATTTGAAACACAGATCCTCCAAATGAGATTTGTAAAGCAGGGGATCAGTGAGTGCAAGAAATCTATAAATGTAGCTATTGTGGCTATAATTTATTGGATCATTATGATTTTCTGAAAATTCTGAGGAGTATAATCGAATAGCATAAATTGATGGCAGTGGAATAGAAATGTAGCTTGGCCTATGTGTGCACACATTTTCTTATATCCTCAGGTTTGTTGGTACATTAAAAAGCCAATGAATAAATGCCAAAGACAGTTTCAAAGAGTCCTTAGCAGCACAGAGATAGGAATTTATTGTTGTCTCTCTATCCTAATCTAGTCTATTCTCTCTATAATGTCGGAGAGATGCATACTGTAACTAAAACATAGATCAAGTGAGACTTGAAGGACTCCATCAGAAAATGCATATTCCTGCAGGGCACAGTGGCGCATGCCTATAATCCCAGTGACTCAGGAGGCTGAGGCAGGAGGATCGCATGTTTGAGGCCAGCCTATCTCAAAATGAAAAATAAAAAGGGCTGGCAGTGTTGCTCAGTGGCAAAACAACCCAATATCAATCCTCAATATCAAAAAAAAATGACATATTCTTAAATACTACTCCCCATTGAAAGATAATCTGTGGCAGCTTAGGGAATTAAAGGTGGTTTAACACTTGGCTAAAGAATATAGAAATATTTCCAGCTGCCTTTTTTTCATCATTTTAAGGTCTCAGCCAAAATGTGACATAAAATGTTTAATTGTGGTATTCACTGCAATATTCATTAACCTGCAAATTAATCAACAGATACTTTTAAGCACCTCCTATAATATTATTATCATTATGCATAAGAAAGATGCAAGGGAAATCTCAACTCCATTTTGAGAGAGAAGGCAATAGAGAATAAGTAGCCTAGAACCAGCAAGTAATATGTACTTCATGTTTATGTAAAAGCATGAAAAGTAGGCTACAGTTTAAACATGCAACATTTATTTCCTTTTCAAATTTATTTAATCTTCATAATAATCTTATAAGAAAAATATTAGGCTCTTTCTGTGATAAAAATATTGAAACTTAGATCAAATGTCTTGCTATAAATTCAAGTAACTGACAGTGCTCAGAATTGAACATTTATATTTGGACCCAAGTCCATATGACTAAGGTGCAGTATTTCTGTTTGAATGTATATAAGCAAAATTGGGCAGACCAGATATCAGTAATATTATAGAAATATTTTGAAATATATTCAGATACTGCCTGGGATAACTAGTAATATTTTATTTTTTCACACCATTTACATCAATTTGTATAATATAAAAGGACTTGTCATAGTATAAGCGTAATTTTGTTGTTGTTGTTGGAGGAATGGCTAAAAGTCCCTTGTTATCATTGAAGTTATCAAAGACACTGTTTTAGTCAGCTTTTTCACTGTTGTGGCTAAAGGATCTGACCAGAACAATTTTAGAGGGAGAAAAGTTTATTTGAGGTCTCACAGTTTCAGAGTTCTTAGGCCATAGAAGGCCGGCTCCATCTTCAGGGCTCCAGCTGAGGCAGAACATCATGGCAGAAGAGTGTCACAGAGAAAAACAGCTCACATGTGATCAGAAAGTAGAGAATGAGAGTCCACTCAGCAGATACAAATATATACCCAAAGCCATGCCCCAGTTCCCACCTCCTCCAGCTACACCCTACCACTTCAGTTACCACTAAGTTAATCCCTATCAGGGGATTTAAATCACTGATTGGGTTAAAACTCTTTCAACCCAATCATTTCTCTTCTGAACCTTCTTGCATTGTCTCACATGTGAGCTTTTCGGGGAAACCTCACATCCAAACCATATCAGACGCCATGTTATTTTGAAGAGAGAGTTTTATAATATAGTCCTTCATATGTCTTAAATATATTTTTCAGAGGATTCTGATAAAAATTATTTGCACTGAAAAGAAAAACAGATAAAATTGAGGGTTAATGATCTTTACTAATTTGAAGAAAAAGTTTGAGAACACAGAGTTAAGTTAAAGTAAGAACATATCTACTGATAGAACAGAGGCAAATGATATTTTGGGGGCTTCATATTTTAGCATTAATATTCCCCCTCTGCTGTTCTTTGCTAGAGAGGGCATACTCTAAGGACCAAAACTCCTTGTTAAGAATTTATAGGAGGGTCAGTCCCTTCATCTTTTGAATACATATGTCTTCATCTATAAGTCACTGCTCTTGAAACTTTGCTTTGAAGACATATGTGTAATATATCCATACACCTGGTATGTAGCCCACATTCAATAAATGGCAAAAGGATCACTGTGGCAAATCATTTCTTAGAACATAAATCTTTAACTTCTTGCTCTTTCTTAATAATAACTCTTCCTGTAGTTAGAAATCTATTTATATTATTGAAAGAATGGTTAGAATTGCTATGGTGGTTTACAGAAGAATATAGAGTTAATTTCTTAAGCTTCCTTCCAAATGATATTAGGAACCAATATGATAGCTCAGCGAGAAGTCAAAAAAAGCCCAGCCCCATGCCACTGTTGTCAAGCTGAAAGGCTGCTCTTTTTTCTGTGATCTGGGAGCACAATTGCCAATAGCTATCTGGTCATCTATGAATCATCCAGGAGCTATGATAGTGATGGTGCCCAAGATTTTCCGTGTTCCACCTAATGAACTAAGACCTAACTAATTATTGCTCTGCATGGTCTAAAATATCCCTAAATACCCCCTAATAGAAGGTTGGGTAATTGAGACTCATGGGCAAGACACAGTGGGACAGGAAGAGCTCCCAGGAGCTGTGATGGGTCAGCCCAGCCCCATTCCACTTACCACCATTCTCACCCCTATAGCTATACTACAAGTTTACTACTATGCTTTCCAAGACAGCACAGGATATTAGTCCTCCTTTATCCAGTTTCACGTTCTGCAGTTTCAGTTACTCTCAGTCAATGGGTGTCTGAAATATTAAGTGGAAACTTCCAGAAATAAATAATTCAAAAGCTTTTAGTTGTGCACCATCCTGAATGTAGATGATAAAACCTCCTGCCACCCTACTTCATCCCATCAGGTGAATCTTCCCTTTGTCCCATGTATCCACACCATATTCTCTGCCTATTAGTCACTTAATAGCTGTCACAATTATCAGCTCTACTCTATGACATGTAGCACAGTGCTATGTCACAATGCCTATGTCACTCATTTTACTGCCTCTCATCAGATAAAAATTGTGTCATCTCACAGCATCACAAGAAGAAAAGGAGGAAAAAAGAAAAATAAAATATTTTGAAAGACCATGCTAACTATAATAAACACCATTTATTATACTATATAGTTATTTATTCTATTTTTAATGTTACTGTTGTTAATTCCTTACTGTGCCTAATTTGTGGGGCAAACTATATCATAGGTATGTATGAAGAAAAAAAGACATATATGGAGTCTGGTACTCTTCTCAGCTTTAGGCACCCACTGGAGGTCTTGGAACACATCTCCTTCAGATAGAGGAGGCTACTGTAGCATTAACATCAAATGACATTTCCCTATTTGAGAAACAAAGATATATTCCCAATATTATTGCAATCTTCACACAAAAACTTTAGCCAATGCCAAATAATTTGAATAGGCTTTTCATTTTTAAGCCAAATATTTTGTGTCATATGCAAAACTGACAGTGCCTATAGGTGTTTCTGATGATTTTTTAAGGTATTTCTCATTACACGTTATCTCTTATTATCTAATATTTCTTCATGCTGACTGACATTTTAATATTAAAAGTAAATTCTTTTAGTTTCTATGTTGTTCTGGGAATAGTATATTTTCAATTCTAGAGAATTTTTGCTAGTCACCTTGTATTAAAAGAGGCCATTTTTCCCCTTATGAATTCGTCTTTATAGAAAATTTTGCCGGGCGCAGTGGCACATGCCTGTAATCCCAGCATTTTGGGAGGCTGAGACAGGAGAATCGTGAGTTCAAAACCAGCCTCAGCAATGGCAAGGTGCTAAGCAGCTCAGTGAGAGCCTATATCTAAATAAAACACAAAAATAGGGCTGTGGATGTGGCTCATGGTCAAGTACCCCTGAGTCCAATCTCCAGTACCAAGAAAAAAAAAAGAATATGAAAATTGTTAATATATAACAACAGCAAATTCGAATAACTTGTTTTTCATATGTCCATTCTGTAGGGGAAGAAAGATAATTTTCCCTCTACTCTTTTAGGTTTTCAGCTGAGACCACTGTAACAAAAGCCAGATTAACAACAGAAAAACAGCAGAAGTTGATTCACATATATATCTCACACAAGCATGGGAGAGAACTCAAAGAAAAACTCTCTCTCAAAAAAGTGACTTACAGCTTTGACATATAGCATTTCAACAAAGAACAAAATATTTGTAGAAAAATAAAACAATGAAAAGAGACCTTTAGAGTGGAGCAGCAAATTGGGAGAAGGAAGATACACAGGAAACTAATGGCAAACCTTGGTTAGTAATTCTGGTTTTGCAGATTCTCTCCTGATGTTGTCTCCAGACGGATGAAGTTTACAATCATCTCCTATGATCAGATTTTGTCCTTCTAGTGGAGACGAGGAGGAAGATATCTTTGGAGATATCTTGGTTTTAGACACAGGACAGAGAGCTCTTGTTGCATCTGTGGCTTCTTAATTCCCTTTAGCATAAAATAATCCAAAAAGGCGCATTTTGGAGTTGCACATTTCGCCATCTTCCATCCTTGAAGGAATATAGAGAACTGCATTTAAATCTAAGAGTAAAAAGGATAATTGCTTTCAGTAAGTCAGAGATCAGTTTCAAAGTCTGTGACACTTAGCAATAGATTAGCACTGAATTCTTTTAAGTGCTGAAAAAAAAATTGTGCCCATTTTAATTTAAGAATTGTAAGTGATGCTATCTATATATTTTAATATTTTTTAAGGAAATTTAAGAATTTTTTCAATTGGTATTTCCTAGTCAGAAAATAAATACGATTCCCACCCATTATTAACTAAGTGGCAGTACAGAAGTTTTGCCATGTGACTCTTATTTTTTAAGGTTGGATCTATTTATTTCTGTTGTTATACTCTTCATGTGACTACTCAGATATAGCTAATTACCAATATTAATGATACCGTTTTGCCCCAGGCATTTAATTATTTCTTTTATGCAAACTTTTAAACATAAACAATACATTTTTGAAGTAAATGTGATAGTACAAAGAAAAATATAAATCATTGATAACACTACAACTCAGAGAAAAAACACTACTAATGAACTAATAGCATACGCATGCATCCCATACAAGGTAGGTCTTCAAAAGTGAATGTGTGTGTGCATATATATGACAAAAGTGAGATTAAATTCTGCATGCTATTATGTCTTCTCTTAAAACTTCATCTTTACAACCTCCAAGGAGAGCACTGTGACTTCTAGAGCAATATTTGGTACTTATGGAATCCTTAAAAAAATGTATTCTTTTATTTCAACTGCTATTATACAATAACAGGACACTATATTTAAAACAATTTAATGCAATGTAAGTGTTGTAACAATAATAGTTTCCAAAAATGTAAAGATAATATTATAAGATTATTTTTGCCTTCTTTACACTTGCCATGTTTTCTGTAACAGAACATTTATACCTATATCAGTTTTATTCCTTTTAATTTGAGGAATATTTTTATTATTTTCAAATGATGATTCACTTAAAATTTTAAAAATGTAAAGATAGTAGTGAGTTTTCAGATACTTTTAAATTTTATTTTCAAGGACAGACTATTAGGAATTCTGTTTCAATGCATCATCTTGTCTTGTGTAATAGAGATTTCATTGACTTCTTCACCTTTCCCTTAGCCTTGGAAAGAATGATTTGCATACCTACATCCAAACTGTTCATCTTACCTAATTTTGGATCCATTCAGTTTCCTTCAACATGTGCTTACAACCTTGCACACTTACAATTTTTTCCCTCCCTCCTGACTGGACGTCACTAATAACTACAATATGCATGCCTAGACTTCTGTCAGGACTCTATTTCTTTCCAAATGGAGTTTTTCCTCAGGATCCAAAGAAGTTTTGCAAACTGAAGCTTGATGACCTATCTGTAGTCTTCACACAGCAGCAGACTGCATATGGACTTATTTCTCCCTGGTACTGGGTACCAGGAAGGCTCTCTGAAATGCTTGTATCAGGAATGTCAATACGTTGTCTTGTGTAATAGAGATTTCAAGACTATGGACAACTAGAAAGAACGCATTGATATATAACCTGGAAGACTTGAAGAAATTCAGTGATCCATTCCACATAACTGAAAGATTTTCTTCCACCAATATTTTGGAATTCACTAGACTTGTTACTTTCAGATTTAGTCTCCTGGCTGTTTATATTAGTATAATCTTTAATATTAATGTTTCCCTTTTTCACTTTAGGACCCTCTTCTATAATAACTGAGTTCCCTAAAACAACTGAGTTTGCCATGCCTTCTCAACAAAAAATTCAACGTGGTTTTATAGAAACAACTTCAACAAAAGTTCTCCAGAGACAATTGTTTAGACCTTGTTTTAATGCAGAAGGTCTCTTTTCATCTCTGAGTCAGCATCAAATGATATTTATTTGCCTTGAATGAAAAAAGAGACTGACAAAACTGAAGCATATGAAGTACTCCAAGAAAGAAGTGACTGTTTAGTATCACTTGTGCCCCATGGTTCCTAGGTTCCAGGAAATGCTAAGAGACTTACCAGCTGATCAAGGAACTACGGATGATTAACTTGCCCTGGACTAGTCCAATATAAGACCTACTTTCATCCTTCCTTAATGACTCAGATAAGACCTCTCTCCATCCCCCTCAAGATGCTTACTTGCCTAACACCGTAGTCCTTCCTTTTCTTTGAAATGTTCCTTATTATAAAAGTTATCCTTTTTATATCGGCCTGAATAAAATTATTTCCTTAATTGTCCAGTTCGTGGTATATGATTGTGGTTAAAAGTACAAGATTAAAATCCAAAATTAAACTTTTTATTATATAAATGTGTATTTATATAATAAATATATCTCAGGTCTTATCTCAGTCATTAAGGAAGGATGAAAGTGGGTCTTATATTGGACTAGTCCAGGATAAGTTAATCATTTGTAGTTAGTTGATCAGCTGGTGAGTCTGTTAGCATTTCTTGGAACCCAGGAACCATTGGGCACAGGTGATACTAAACAGCCCCTTCTTTCTTGGAGAAATAAATATATATATTTGTGTGTGTGTGTGTGTGTGTGTGTGCGTGCGCGAGTGCACGAGTGCACGTACACTGAGGATTGAACCCAGGCCTTGCATCCTGTATGTTCTGGGTAAGCAAACACACTACCACTGATCTATAGCCCAAATCCAACATGATCCTCAATTGGTATTAGATACCTAGTATAAAAATATCCCTCAAATATATTTTATTTTAAAAACATTTGATATAAAATCCCATGTATGTAAATGTTCTCTTCTTAAAATATAATATTTAATAATAATGAACAAGGACATATATTTGTCTGATAGACCCTACTAATTAGCAAAGCCTTTTCAGTAGTCCTTATTAGTCACCACATTAAATATGCACTAAATTCCAAATGTTTTAGAGAATTCTGTACCTTATTTTTCAAAAATGATATTAATATGTACTTTTATATAGTTGAAAGAAATAGGATATTTTTAAAAATTCCTACCTCTTTTAAAATCCTGAGATAAACATATTCTCTTTTTCTAAGAACAAGTTTGTAACAAAACTGTAATTATGAAGAGGCACTAAGCCTCAATCTAGGGGAAAAGAACAAGTTTCTTGGAGTATATAAGCCAGAGTATTTTTTGTTTGTTTTTTTATGTTTTTTTGTTTTAACAAATAAGTACATGGTCAGAGGCTAAAAGAAGATGCATCTTAACTGGATGAAAGGTAAAAATATCCTCAGTGTAGGAACTGAAGAGACTGAAGTAAATGGAAATAAACTGAAAGTGCAGATTGAAGCAAACAACAGGGGTATTCCCAAAGAGCAGAGCGCAGGGGTGAAATTAATGGAGCAGCTCTGGGGGATAGTAATAAACATGGTATCAAGCTTGGAGACTTGAGGACTCATGAGGAACAGATATTGAAAAATTAAATAGACCACAAAATAAGTTTGGAAGCCCAGGTTCCCTGAGGACTCCTTCTAAATAGAAAGGTAGACCCCAAACTAGAGAACAGACTGTGCTCTGTATATTTCTGGATTTGTGTGTGTGTGTGTGTGTGTGTGTTTGTGTGTGTGCACGTGCGCGAGCACACATGCGCTTTACCAGCTAACAAGTGTTTAATAATAAATAGAATCACTGCTTCCTTCCACCTTTAAGATTATAGTAGTTAGGAGATTTTCATTCCATGCATGGCTGCCATTCTTTTCTACTTATTTTGTTTCCTTTCTTTTTTTTTTTTTTTTTACATTTTGCCATTCACCACCATTGGTCACTCTTTTGTCTCAAGAAACCAAGAGTTACCAAGTGACCTGGTTTTAGTTAAGAATAAGAAAATTCAGTGTTCACAGAAGTTAAACCAGCAGGAGAAATTCTATTAGTTTTTTATGAAAAGTGCCCTCCAGTCCTTGAGATGCACATTTCGAAGAGCAGTTTTCCGCCCAGAAGCTTGTGATGTGTCAGCATCAGGTTATTTATTTACAATTGTATTTCCTTGCTAAGGTAAAAAGTAAGCAAGAAATGAAAGCAATTATCACACTTTTTTTTTCCATTGGGGCTGTCAATGCAACATGCTCCTGTGACACAGTCTGACATTTTTAATGAATTTCTAGGGTTATGCGACAATACCACTAACACCCACATCTGTCACTTGGAGATAGGGATTTTCCTTCCATTCTTGAGCTTGGATGCTAACGTTCTTTGTCCCAGATAATGAGGATATGACTTTTTATTCTGGAAGAGGGCACTTTAATAATGCATCTCCACAGATCACATTGAACAAACTCTAAAGTGTGATTCAGTCTGAGCTAATTTCAAATACAAAGTTTAATAAAATGCAGTGCAACATGCTTAGAGGCTTTTTTTTTTTTTTTTTTTTTTTTTTTTTGGTCTGTAGATATAGCTGCATATATTGAGGAGTCAAAAGGCCCATAGTTAAATTTGCCATCTTCTCTTTACAACTGCTCTGTTTTGCCATAAGTCCATTCCTATTTGTGTACATGTTCACCTCTTTACTGATAGGGATTTCTGCAAAATTGTTTTATCAAATTCTGGCAGAAATGCAAGGCTGCCCAGCATTATTTAACAGTCTATACTGGAGAAGCAAACTGGCCTCTAGAAGTCACAAGTTCTTGGGTTGCCTACTCAAACATGATTTTAAAGAATCTCTACTCACCCTTTTTATGTCATGAAAGACAAAATATAATAATAATAACATAATTTATAATGAAATATAGGAAAATGGATTTCTGATACTAATGTCTTTAGTATAGATGCTTGATATAGTTATACTTGAACAAGCATAGTTATAATTTAACTTTGCTAACTTAGGAAAACTAGCATGAGTTCCCCATAAGGCTGATCCAGAATATCCATAGATGTCTAAGACGTCTAAGACACTGGGTTCACTCATAAGAGATGTGGTGGATGCAGTCTAGTTTGGAAGAGTGTAATTCAGAAGATTCATTGCAATAGGGAAGCTATGTCAGGGAAAGTCCAAGTAGTTGGTAACATAAACATCAAATGTACAACTCTAGCCATATTTCAAATTGTCAGCTCATTCAGTTCAGGAGAGGAGCCAAGGCCTGGAGGAGTCACAGGAGACAAGATCCAGGTAGAAAAATCAATGGAGAGTGTCCAATCCTAGCAAGTGGTTGAGTGTCAGTAGAAAATCTGGGTACCACATTCCAGAACCAAGCCAGAAGCTCAATGAAGAAGAGGCATAAGACAGAGAAAGGTAAGACAGGATTGGAAAAATGGGTTCAATTTTAAATAAACTTCTCATTAAGCAAATTGATCAGTAAGCAAACAGGTGTAGGTTAAATGACTTTGGCAAAGTGCACTTTTCCCAGGTGCAAAAAGAGACAAAGGACAGGCTGCAATTTAAAAAACCCTCAGGTGCTTGGTACAGAATCAGGTCAATGGCAGCAAAACTACTTCCACATACCCCAGATTGAGGTGCCAATGATCTTAATGGGTAGCCTACCATGAACGATGTTGTTGAGAATCTAAGTGAAGCTCAGTGTACAGGTGGAAGACATTAGTGGCATCAGTAGAAAATGGCTGGAAGGAGGCAGGGGCTGATTGGCAAGTGAAGTCATTAGATGAGGGTTAGAAATAAATTCTAGTAAATTAGCTCTGCTTAAGACGGGCATCATAAAAAGAACTATCACTGTCACTGCCTTTGGAAAAACAAAGACAAGGAATCTAAAATTCCCTGATACATAATTAACATATTTAAACTTCCTATACTCATGCCTTTTTCACTTGAGAAAATCCCATGGAGATAAATTTTTTGTGACTTTATGAAGATCCCATAACAAAGTCATGATTCAATATCAGTTAGCTTCTGGAGGGAAACTTCTAATTCTTCAAATAAGAGAATAAGAAAATAGAAAAGGTAATGTTAAACTCATGTGTCCAATATAAAACAGCTGAAGTTTCTTTTGTGGTTTCCACCAGCATTCTAAAACCCAACTCTCTAGAATGTTCAGAGTATTTAATTGGAATATCCATATACCTCCCACCTGTGTTTTAGTTAAAGACACTTTCCCCCAGTAGGTCCCAGGGATGATAGTGGTGATTCAAAAAGACAGGAAAAGATAGGCCTGTTAATTAATGCAAGATTTTAATGTTTCTAGAAAAGGGTGAGAATTTGCACTTCTAAGGTGGCATGTGCATAGATATGTACTTCTACAGAATTACTTCTTCTCTATCTTGCACCAACACTATCACAAATACTTGTGAGTGTTGGCAGAATTTTGTCATGGAAAGTCTTCAGACTTGGAATAGACTACCTTGGGCTTATCTCCTGGGTCTACCACTTCTTGGCTAGGAATATCATTATACTCATTAGCCTTATTTTTCTCAGTCTTATGACACATGTAACTGAGCCTAGATCAAAGTGTTAGTTTGAAGATTAAGTTAGACCTTACACAGAATCTACCATCTAGTTACTAGTGGTAGTTATTTAGTATATGTGAATTCCTTTTCCTTTCTTGATCCTGTCATGAAAATTACTTGAGGATTTAGCAGTATATAAAAAGCAAAGAGTTCTAAGAGACTTGGAGCTGGGTGCACGCTTCTAGATTAGGATCTCCTTCTAAATGGTAAATTTTCAGAGAAAAGTTTTCATCTACTCAAGGCTGCCCTACATGCTTGTACAGTTTGTGCCCTGAAGATAATATCACATCTAAAAGGGAGGCGTTTACATCATAGACTTCATCTATGTTTATTGTTGCAACACTTTCCTGGCAGATGGCAGTGTTTAGTTCTAGAAAAATCAGTGTATCATGACACTTTTACAAAAGATGAAAGTAAAGGGTCTTGAGAAATGAGTGTTTTTGATACTCAAAGGTGTTTTATGTGCAGAGGCCTCAAGGCCTACTTTGCTTGAATGTTTTCCATGTCCTTTTCCATGAAATTTAATGAACCAGAGATTCACTTGATTATATATATTAAAAGAATTAATTAAAAAAATTTATTTAAAATTATTAGCTCTGAGTCATTCATACCTGCTGCTTTCAATTTATTACTACCCTGGGATATCACTGGGGAGGTATGTCTTTAGTATTATTTGAATGTGATATGTCCCCCAACAGCTCATGTGTGAGACAATACAAGAATGTTTAGAGGCCAAATGATTGGGTTATGAGAGGCTTTACCAAATTAGTAAATTAACCACCTGTTGGGGATTAACTGGTAATTGAAGATGGGTAGGGTGTGGCTGGAGTAGGTGGCTCATTAGCGGCGTGGCTTTGGGGAATATATTTTTTATTTGGAGAATGGAATCTCTCTCTGTCTCTGCCCTCTGATCATCATGTGAGCTGCTTCCTTCTGCCATACTCTTCTGCCTTGATGTTCTGCCTCACCCCAAGCCCCAAGGAATGGAGCCAGCCTTCTGTGGACTAAGACCTCTGAAACTGCGGCCCTCAAATAAACTTTTCCTCCGCTATAATTGTTCTGTTCAGGTCTTTTTGTCACCTCAGTGAAAAAGGTGAGTAAAACAGTTTCTGAATCTCTCTAGAGAGAAATTCTTCTTCTAGTCTCCAAAGCTGCTTATTATTCAAATGGACAAGAAGGCCTAGAATAAAGAAATATGAGAAATCCATGGGGAATTATCTCTTAGCACTATCTGCCATGAACATGCAGGGTAATAATACCTTTACAATAAAAAGTCAGACAAATAATTCAATATAAAATACCCTATCTAGTATCTCCATTAGTACTCAATCAATATGATTAAGTCATAATATAAAAATGCATAAGAGATTCTATGCTTTGTTAGTTTTAGGGTCTAAGTATACAATATGCTTTAACTTACCATTTATCAAAATTATTTAGTACTTATACTGACCTCAATATAACGTACTTAATGCTATCAACAAAACTATTATGTGGTTGTTATAGTCAAATTATCAAATCACAATTAAATATAAGGTACCTATACAATAAAAAGCACACAATGTTATTTTATGGTGGGCTTAGATTACTTGTAAGCATATATTGTAAACTTTAGAGAAATGATGAAAATATTTTTAAAAGTTCATGAACATACTAACAGATGAGAGAAAATGGAATCATAAAATGCTCAAAGCAAAAAGAATACAAAACTAAATAAGAAAAAAGTATAAATAAAATACTATTATAAAAATGTAGATATTAAATCATTTATAACAATAATCACTGTAAAAATGTGAGTACTCTAAATATACCAACTAAAAGACAAAGACTATCCAAGTTGATTAAAAATACGACACACAATAATATATCACCTGAAGAAACCCACTTCATATGCATATATCTGCTAAAAGACTTGTACCATACAAAGATAAAAATATCCAAAGTATTCTGAACATTCAACAATGAGAAAACAAACAACCCAATAAGAAATAGGTAAATGACCTGTGAAGACAAAAGAAAATACATAATGAAAATAAGCACATGAAAAGATGTTCAACATCACATGTCATTAGAGAATCACAAATAAAACAGCAATGGATTACACTAAACATTTATTATAGTAGCAATAATCCAAAATACTGACAATACCAAGTACTGGTAAGGGAATAGAGAATAGGAATTCTCAAAAGAATGGGAAAATAATACAACAGCTTCAGAAGACAGTATAAATGTTTCTTATAAAGTAAAAGGCTTAGCATATGATCCAGCAATAGCATGTATCCTAATTAATTGAAAATTTATAACCACACAAAAGCCTGTATACCAAAGTTTATATCGGCTTTATTTATTAATAATCATCAATAATTGAAAGCAACCAAGATGCCCTTCAATAGGTGAATGTATAAACAAACTGTAGAATATCCAGACAATGGAATTATTGCTTAGAACTAAAAGAAATGAGTTTGTAATCCCTGAAAAGACACGGAGGAAACATAAATGCAAACTAAGTGAAAGAAACCACCTTAAAAGACTATGCACCACAATGACATCAATTGTATAACATTCTGGAAAAAGCAAAATCATAGACACAATAAAAAGATTGGTGACAGTAGTTTGGAATGGAAGGCAAAGTCATAAAAAGGCAAATAATAGGACATTTTTACAGTGAAATTATTCTGTGGGAAATTATAATAGACAAACCTGATGTTATATATTTTTCCAAACCCATGGAACTGTAGATTATAGAGAAAACTAATGTAAATTATGGGCATTAGTTAATGATGTATCAATGGTGGTTCATTAATTGTAGCCAATGGACCACACTAACAGAGGATGTTAATAATGAGAATTTTTTTCTTTTCTTTTTTTTTTGGCATCAGGGATTGAACTCAAGTGCACTATACCACTGAGCCACATCCTCAGTCCTTTTTTGTATTTTGTTTAGAGACAGGGTCTTGCTGAGTTGTTCAGGGTCTCACTAAGATTCTGAAGCTGGCTATGAACTGGTAATCCTCCTGCCTCAGCCTCCTGAGCCACAATAATGGGAAATTCTGTGTCGAAGGGAGGAAGGGCATATGAGAACGCTGTTCTTTCTGCAAAAATTTTTTGTAAACAGTCAACCTGCTGGGCCCAGCCTCCAGAACTGTGAGCAGTACATTTCTGTTGTTTATAAATGATCCAGTCTAAGGTATTTTGTCATAGCAGCTTGAACAATCTTAGTCAACTGTGATGTTTACCCTTACCATTTTTGAGCCTGCCCAGGAATATTTGACATGCAAAAAGATATTTCCAAAATACTTGGTAAGTCTTAAGGTGATCAATAATGATGCTTAACAGAAAATGTTTTGTAATGACCATTAAGTCAGTGGCATATGGAAGCTAAAAGGTTCATAAATTACTAAACTTCAATATTGTTCATCTTATTTTTGATAGCTAAAAAGATGGGCATCTTTATAGTCTAGCTCTCCTGCTAGACTCTGCTGAGATCATAGTTTTCTCACTGACCCCAGAATTTTATCTGTGAAAATTTCCCTAAATTTTTGTTGCAAACAATTTTAATTAAACATCAGCTCCATGTTCAGTATTGAATAATATCCCACTTCCACTACTCATACATATATACACAGAGCCTTAGAAAAGGGAAAAATTGAAAACCTGTAGATTCTTACTCTCTTTTGCTTATTTTTTACCTCAACAAATATACTGCTTTCTTTTAATAGTTCTTGAATTACTTGGACTTGGTTTATTTTTGTATTATTTTTCATCTCCTTACTTTCTACCTTATAATCAATAGATTGAATCTCCCTTTCCTCCATGGAAACTTGTTCCTCATAAAGACATCTTGTCCTCAGTGTGCCACAGCAGTTAAACCAGAATAATGCCCAATTGCCTTGTATCTATTTACATATGTGATATATGTATGCATATATATGTATATATGTGTATACATATATATATATATATGTACACATTCACATACACACACATATATATATGAGTAAATACATGGAAATAAAATAAATACTAATTTGTGCTTAAGTGAAGTTCATTAACTGATATAATCTTTTTTCCTAACTAAAATTATATGAACATGTGATAAAAGATCTTGTATTATAACCATGGATTTTTTATTACTAATCTAATGTTCTTTCTACAAACCAGTCTAGAAATATACTCTAAACCTTTATGTAGTATAAGCTTCACCTACCCTGGATTGAAATACAGAATATTTTCATTGCCATGTTGCCTGAGGGATTTCAAATGAAAGTGAGAGACCCTGGAATCGTTCAATTTCTTATACTCAAGCTTAGTAACAATTGGAAATTGTGCTCTGGCATGATGCTATTTCCTGGGCATGGGGAAGCTAAGTCCCACACTGGTGCAGTTTGCATTTTAGTGTATTTTGTAAATAAATTCTTAACAGATGGACAGAGCAGCAGGAAGCCAACACCAGGGAGTCAGCAGGTGGACAGGAAAGCCAGAAATGGACTGGCACTGATCAGATTAACAAAACTAAAATATCTTGGGATTCACACATGCTGCCCACAGAATAAGTTGGCACTGACCAGATAGGCAAACTCAAATCAACCCTGAGCATGGAAAATTTCCATTACTCTTTTGTCTGTGAGGTACCAAGTTCTCTCCCAGATGGTGACGCCAAAGCTATAAATCCTTCAGAATATCAGTCTGTCTTCTCTTTCTTCCTTTGAACTTGATGTGCAGTAAGAAGGTAAGATAAATTACAATTAGAAGGAGTATCAAACTGCTTTTTATATTCCTCCTTACTTGCCACAAAAGTAAGGAGGAAAGGAGGGAGATGCTGTCACTGAACCGTATAAATTATTGGTACAATTCCCAAAACACTTGAAAGATTTCAGTGCCACTATAGGCACTTTCCCTTCTACTCTCCAACCTGTGGTATTGCTCCCATAATGCACAACTCCAATAGGTTATTTTTAATGTCTCTGCCCTTCTCATACAAAGATGTTACTTTTGCAGTAAATGTCTCCTTCTCACATTAAAATATGCTTCCCAGGGATCTCTGCCCTCTGCCTCGCATCATAGGTGTTATCTGGTGAGATAATGGTTGGCAAGAAAGCCTAATGCTGGCAGGACTTACGGGAACAGGGCAATTGTCCTGGTCAAACCCAGGGAGTTCTAAATGTGTCAAGCTTTCCCAAACCTCCATGAGGTCATAGCTTCATTTTAAATTTCTTAAATGCTTAATCATATTGCTTAAATTTTTATTAATATTATAATAGGTGTAGCAAATTCTTGAAGTCAAGATGGATTCATATTTAAATTCTGACTTTGCTGTTATCTGATTACCTGATCATGCAAAAGTTGCCTGGGATTACTGAGCCTAATATTTCTTACTTCTGAAATCAAGATTGTAAGAATCAACTGAGAACATACTTGTAAAGAATCTAGCTAAACAGCCGGGTGTGGTGGCGCACACCTGTAATACCAGCACTTTGGGAGGCTGAGACAAGAGAATCCTGAGCTCAAGGCCAGCCTCAGCAACAGCGAGGCACTAAGCAACTCAATGAGACCATGTTTCTACATGAAATACAAAACAGGGCTGGGGATATGGCTCCGTGGTTGACTACCCCTGAGTTCAATCTCTGGTGAAAAAAAAAAAAAAAATCTAGCTAAATGACTGGAACATACTAATGAAATACTAGTATCTTTAAATATCTTTCATTATCATTATAATTCTCATTTTTATTAAAAATGGAAGTAGGAAGCCTCTGATTTAAAAATTCTCAGGGTTCATTGATCTACCTGGGATAAGAAATTTCAAAACAAGTCATAATATATGGCAGGCTCCATATAGGTGAGAATATACAAGAATAAGCTTAAAGTAATTATATTGAAAGGCTCAACATTGCTTAAAAGAATCATGAAATCTACAAGGTTATAAGAAATGAGGTGAAACCAAATTTAATCCAAACTGGTAATGACAATCAACTAAACTAAACTAATATTCCAAGTTTAGTATAAACAAGGTATACTTGAAAACCTTCCAAATAACAAAAATAATCCTATTTAGAATCCCAAGCAGTGACCGGTATAATAAAAGCAACAATCTAACTGAACCCTGATTTCAAGAATGAAAGCCACTGGAGTATAAGACCTAAAATTTCATGTGCTTCTTTGACATCTTTAAGCCTCACAGGACCTAAAGACCTAACTGTGGACTTCCTTCCTTTCATGAATGTGTCTGTCACAGGATGGGAAATCTCCCCACCCAGCTAGTTCCCCTATGTACACTTTACCTGATACTCAGTTTAACAGGTTTTGCTTCTTTACCTGCTTCTAAAATGTAGACAAAACAATATCATCCTTCCCCAGGAACCACAGATCATCCCGATCTCCTATTACCACCTACTAATACTTTCTCACTGTGCTCTCAAGTGCAGCCCTCTATACCCCTACATTATGTGGCCCCAATTTCCCTGAGCAATGGGTATGTGACCAATAGATTTCCATCAATCTCATGTTTCCAGTATTGGCTGTTGTATTTTGATCCATCCCCATAATTGTACACTGGGAAAATCTCAGTCACTAAGGAGACAAAGAGGAGGTGGATAAAATATGGTCAAGCAGATTGAGTGGAGAAGGGACATAATCATTAAACTAAGTCCAATGGTCATAATTCACAGTAAGTATTTGAAATGCTGCCTGCGATATATAGTAGGTTTGAGACTACAAAGATAAGACATGCCAAACCCAGTTCTCTGGAGACTATAATCCTTTCGAAGTCCTATTAGAAATGCACCAAAAGTCCAGGCGCAGTGACACATGCCTGTAATCCCAGCACTTTGGGAGGCTGGGACAGGAGAATTGCGAGTTCAATGCCAGCCTCAGCAACAGCGAGGTGCTAAGCAACTCAGTGAGACCCTGTCTCTAAATAAAACTCAAAATAAGGCTGAGAATGTGGCTCAGTGGTTGAGTACCTCTGAGTTCAATCCCCAGTACCAAAAAAAAAAAAAGAGAGAGAGAAAGAAAGAAATGCACCAAAAATTAGCCCTGAGTTGGCTTTGTTCTTATTCCACTCCACATTAGGTTCTCAGAGCTAAAAGACTCTTTTCAATCCAGTCAGATACATAGATACCCCTCACAAAGGAGAAAAAAATTCAATTGCATTAACCATTTGGTATTTAAAATAATGAAAAGAGAAAATAGATTAAGAGGAAAACATTTAGAATTATATTACTTTTATTTGGGTTTCCTAAATTCACCCTCTTTTCTTAGGAAAGTTGTAATTGAATGTTATTTATTTTGATCTCCATTTACCCTTTAACATCTTTCAAATAACTATGCAAGTACAGAATGGAGATTGGAAGCGGAGGTTGAGTATGTGTGGTTCCCTAGCAATGCTATGTACTAGTCATTTCAATAATTTATATTTCTAAATAACATTTGGGGTTATAATAGTTCTAGATATATGTTAAATTTAACTAAGATAAATAACTGATATTTTAGACCTCTAAACACATTACTTTAAAAAGATGTAGCTCTAACAGATTTAGCTAGGATGATTTTTTTAACAACTCATATTTATCTACATCTATGTAAAATAAGAGTAGGACAAAACTTCCAACATGTTTTTGACAGGTATACTCAAATTTCCCTGAAAAGATCTTCAACATACTAGAAATTTTATAAGGACTAGATTCCAGCTATTTCTGGATCAAATAGCTGCATTATGGTTGATAGTTAAAAAGCATAATTATTGATTTAGATACCTCAGTTATCATTAGGAAAGTTAAGCAATAAGCACGTACATACTTAGAAATAGTGGTAGTATACAGAACAGGCTATGTGAAGGATAATTTGGCGCCTGGGTTTTAGTAACAATGCACCAATCAAAAGATTTAGTTTGGGTTAATATTAGTTTAATCATTGCAATGTTTTTCTTATTTAATCAATAACTTCATTTCCTCATTAAGAGCTATAAGCAGAGTATCTTAAATTACTTCCCCTGATATGGACTGAGATGTAGATTAGAGTGTAAATAGTTCACTTGGGAGCTGATCCTTGCAAACATCAATGGGGAAGTGGAGGATAAGACAGGAAAGAGAAGGAAGCAAATAAAGCTGAAGTGTCAAACAAGTACTGCGCATAACAAGACCTCAGAGATTATGGACCTTTTTTCTTAAAAATGTCAATAAAAGAAGTAGGAAATTATTTTTCTAAAACGATTTCAGTGCCATCTAAGTTGGTATGGGAAGGAAAAACATACTCCCTCACAAGGTCTCTTCCAATCTTTTGATTATATGATTGCTCATTATCAAAGATTGGCTGGTAATTGGTTTGACTCAGAGAGGTCAAGATGTGAAGGGGACTGTACAACCTTTTGATTTTATACTAAAGAACAATGTCATTTTCCCAATCAAGTTTTAGAAGGACATTTTTAAAAAAATTATAAATGTGCCATGATTATTTTTATGATTGCTAATTAAGAGAGATCATCTAGGACCAGGCTACTACAATTTTGGCAGATAGAGATGCGGGCTTAGAAATAAGTTCCCGTGACAGACCCTGACTATTACACATTCACGTATGGCTTTGCTTTGGTTTTCCACCTCTTTTTAAACTACCTAAATTGTTGATATATAATCAGACTTTGGTTGTAGAAAATACTTAAGTCAAAGGAAAAAAATATGCTTCACTTTACTTGCTTTTAATTGGGTAAAAATCATCCTTTTACAAATGGGAATCAGATTTAAATTACATGATTTTTTGTACATAATTTTACGTAAAGTTAGTCACCAAGAATGCATATTTTAAATGGGCTAGCTATAGCTAATTGGCCAACAGTGAATTTTCAAAGTGATCTGTCTAATTACTGTCTTTCAAGACACAGAGATCAAACAGTTTTCTCTTTTATACAGTCATAAGGTTTGTAGGAATAGAACATTTATCCTCAGAAAAACTCTGTATTTTTAATGCAGCAAACTTAATGAAATAAAGCTCTCATTTTAAATGGGAAGAGGGAAAGAACATAAATGCAGTTGTCTGTACAAATAAAATCTTATTTATTTGTGTATGTATTCATTTATTTATATCTGTTGTGCAGGACCCCCTGGAATTAAAACTTACATCAATATAAAATGTAAAAGATGAAAAAATATTTATGACTATTACTAGTTGAATGTCTGCATTTCGTGGAAGAGATAACCAAGGCTAATGAGGTTCCATGAGAAGTTTGGTGTTATAATCAATTTTGTGGGGCTAAACACTCTGAGTTAGAATTTACTTATCTATTGATATTTTATTGAATATTTTTTAATTATACAATGTGATATTTTGATAGATATAGGTAGATGATTACTATGGTCAATTAACTTAGCCATCATCTTGCATAGTTACTACTCTTTTGGTAAAAGCACCTAAAATTAACTCTTTCAGCAAATTTCCAGCGTACAGTGCAATATTACTATAATAGCCCTCACCTTTACTTTAAATTTCATCTTACGTATCTTCCACTAGGTGTCCTTTGACCTACCTCTCCCTGTTTCATCTCCCTATACCCTTGGTTCCTTATAACCACAATTTTAGTTTCTAAGTATTGACTCTTTAGAATTTGAACTCTGGTGTCTCATCTATTAAGTTAATGTTCTTTCCACAATACTAATAAGTGAAACAAAACTGTTTGTTAAACTATTTCAGAAACATGTCTTAAACCTATTTCTACTTACAAATTAAAACTAAGAGCCTATCATAAAATGTGGTAAAAAAATTACATTTTCATATTATGTTCAGTTATGCTTTCATCTATAAAAATCATTCCGCGACTCTATTGTAGAAAAGCTTCAAGGGAGAAGAATCAAGATCAGGATGCTCTTTGTTCAACCTAACAACTATTCTTTGCTTTTCACACTAAAGCAATATTTGTGTAGGAATCTGACTCGAGATTACCTTAGAAATTAAGTTAAAATATAAATAATTCTACTGAAGGAAATAAAACTTCTGCAACAACAAGAGCAGAATAGGTTTTCTATTAACAAGAATTTCCCTAACAACCTGTCTGAATGAAGAGAGGCCTAGAACTATTAATATTTGCTTCAGAAAAATAAACATTGATGAAGGAAAAGAAAAGAAGAAGTTATCTAGAGCTATCTATTTGGAGAACAAGCCACAGAAAGCATTAATTCATCTTGGGGCAAAAGTGATTTCCTCTCACTACCTCCAGAAAAGAGTGAAGAAGTAAAAGCTATGGTTTTATTATTTTCCTTGTTGTGATTGTTTGAGTAATGAGAACTATACTTTTATTGGGCTGGGGGCTGCTTGAGAGTGTGGACTATATCATGTTAATCTTCATATCTTTAATGTCTAGCTCAATGTCAACTATATAAGATACAATAAATGTTGGGAAAGTAAATGGGTGATAATCTGAGATAGCTAGCATTTACAATAAAATCCATAACAATGGAAATATGAATAAAAACCTAGCTCCAACTACTGCTGGAGAGGGAAGAGAAAAATTTTATCAGAAGGAAAGGCTAATAGAAGGAATAATAAATAAGCAGAAAGCAGCTCAGAGCTTCCTTAAAGTCAAAGTAAGAAAAATACCTCACTCAACAGATAATATGGTTTCATCATTTAAACAGAGGGAAATGATATCTACTTAAATAATATTTAAAAGTGTCATAGGAAACTTTATAAAATGAAATTCAACAAATATCCATTAAGCACTTTATTTAAGACGTTCCATTAGGCAATGTAGGGCTATTCAGAGATAAAGAAAACAGAGGCATCAGTCTCACAAAGGTCAGCAACTGGATGACAGAACACATTTATGAACACAATACAATGAAGGAATTATATGTGATTTCAGGGCCTATAGAAGGATTATTAAAGGAAATTTTGCTTGAGATGGGTCCTACCATTTATGTAGGTTTTTGAGAGTTGGACACACAGGAGTTAAGAAAGGTTTCTCAGATGTAAGGACTGCACGTGCAAAGCACCCAGTTGAGAGAGTATGTTTCATGATCCTAGGGAAGTGAGAAGCCCTTGTAATACAAGTTCAGCTCTAGCAATGGCTTTATGTCAGGAAGTAATAAGAGATAAAACTGAATTAGTACTTGTAATACTAGTAGAAACCCAGTACCTCCTGAAGAGAAGTAATTTCACATGAACCAAATTCAGCATCCTTATCTTGATTCAAAGCCCATCTTTAATTTCCATTCAGGTTTGAATCCTTTTGGCATATCTAATTTTAATAATTAAAGGACTCTTTGGACTACACAGCATCTAGTATTCTTTTATAATTCATGAACTTGGAAAAGTTTTAATATTGTATGGATATGAATGAGCTTACTGAAACAGGCTAACAAGCCATCTGCTTCATGACACACAATTCCATAAATGTCATGAAACTTTATGTTACCATAAAATGTGGCAACAAGGAAGAACCTTTCTGAGGAAAAGAAGTACTCTAACAGGCATTTGCAGAGTACTCCAGTCTTCTCTTGTCCTGCCACATTGCAGCTATAACAATAAATGCCCCTAATAGAAACAGAAGAAAAATTGGCTATAAACTTTCATAGGAGAAAGCCTGATGCTTTGACCACAGTTTCTATATTCCCATTCCAGCAAAATATGCTATTACAATCCAAGTACCTGTGCTATTTAGAGGGTCCCACAGGTCTTAAATCCTCTTGTTTAAAAGACTGAGATACTAAGCCACAGAAGAGGTTCATCTGTTTTTTTAGTAGTGCATGAACAATGAATGTTTACTACTCTCTTTTCAGAGTAAACATAATTTTATTCATAAATTTCTTATGCCTTTCCCTTGGTCTTGTTGCTCTAGTTAAGCTACTTCCTGAAAGAGTTAATCCAAATTCTAAGGTTGAGCTATTTCATTTCCTACTTATAAGAAGGAACACTTTGATAAACTCTCCTTACAATATAGTGATATATTCATCAAAACCACTAAATGAGGCTGAAGCCTACTTTAATTCTTGGTATCAGCCATGTCTGTAGAATAAATTGTAATTCTGTAGTCATCAAGGGGTTGCCACAGCTACTTCTTCATTATATGTGGCTTACACAGACTAAAAACAAATTTGCAAACTCCATGAGTCTATGAATTCATTTCCATGTGGTTTCAATATCTTCCCTACTTACATATACACACAAGAGAGAAGTAACCAGTAAACAACAAATATGCCATAGAAAAGCAATTCTGCAATGGTTCAGGTTTTATGTTCTAATAATTCTCAAATCCCAGCTTCCAGGGTTCAGTGTACTGTATCAGCAATAATGAGTAAAACTACTGAAACTCATTAAAGAACTTACTAATCAGTACATTAATTGAGGCTATCTGCTTCCCATTATACAGAGACAAATTAAGCAGGTTACAATGGTCCCAGAAAACATCTGTGGAAACATGTCAAAATTAATGATAAATAAAATAGAGCTCCCTTTGTGGTTGATTTTTCATCCAGCTGTGTCTAAAAAAGTGCTATCAAAGAAAACTATTCATTATTGGTCAAATAAAAATGAAATTCCCAACCCACTAATAGAATTTTTCTTATAACCTTTTAATTAGAGGTGAACAGACCTTAAAATAGCCACCTACTTATACCACATAGTGTGAGTTGTTGAAAAATGGTCATGTGGAGGAAATATACCCAAACTCTGTGAAATATATAAAGATGGATAATAGCCTATAGAATAATGTATCTTATGGAATAGATAAAAATTGTTTTTCCAAGAAAGAATTGAATGTCTTACCAGGAATATTTCTGTCATTCAGGTCCTGCTTGTTGGTAAAGTGTGCAAATCATGAAGAGAACAAAGTTGATACAGGAATAATATAAGGGAAAAGTGAGAAGGAATTCAAGTTATAGAGTCATTTGTGCGTGTATATGACAACGATACCATGAAATCAGCTATGCCTCAGTGTATGGACCCCAAAGGACATACTACCAAGTCATTTCATCTTCCTACTTAGAACCCACTGGTAGCTTTCCCTTGTTCTTTAGGGTTCAAAATGCTTTATAGAAGACACAAATTCCTGTGTGAATTAGTCTTGATTATATTTACAAGCTGCTTCTTCCCCCATTCTATTCTTTACCTTGACACTTTATATTTCTGCTCTTACTGTGCCTTGGTCCCCATAGACTCCCAAGTTCTTTATATATGTGACTCCTTCCTCCTAGAAGGCTCTATATCCATGTCTGGGTAATCCCCAGTCACTTTTTAATGTTAAACTTATATATCATTTCCCTCTATGAACTCTAGAATATAAGTTGGATTTCTCCAAAATACAATCTTTTTATACCCTGTTTCTATTGTATAACTCTGGAAAGATTGGGTAGATGGATGTTAAGTAATAGGATTGGTAAGATCTAAAGTTCACTCTGTGTGAAGATACATGGAGGGAGAAAACTAAGTGCAAGTTTCTAGATGGAGCAACTAAAGGAAGGAAGGTTCCATTCACAAGGATAAGGAAGAGCAGGGAGAGAAGAAAGTTAAGAAGGGAGGTCATCTTTCAATTTCAGGCTTGTTTAGATTGTCTCAATGGCAGTAGGAGATGTTTAGTGGTAGAGAGCAAAAGTTTAAGATGTAGATTAATACAGCTTTGGGAGTTTTCACTCTATTGATAGTAAAAAGTCATGGAAGTGATTGAGATTTTCAAAGAAGTCTGTGTAGAAAAAAAAGAGTATAGAGTATAACACTAAAACTAGAATTTAAGGAAAAGAAGTTAAACTGAGAAGAAACTACTGTAATGGTAAGAGAAAACTCAAGAGAGTTGATGTCAAAAAAGGGCAAAATAAATACTTTTCCTGAATAGAGAGGTCAACAGTGACAAATGTAGTCAAAAGGTCCAGGAAGAAGTGGACAAAACTTTTGCTATTTATCAACAATGATAACCTTGGTAACAGCAATACAATTAAAGTTCTAAGAGGAATTAGCAATAAGGAAACAGAAAAAGTATATATACTTTTCTACATCAAAAATTTGTGAATCAAGAAAACACTATGGCATCTAGAGTGGATATGGGATGGAGACTTTCTTTAAGGATGTGTGTTTGTGTGTGTGTGTGTGTGTGTGTGTGTGTGTGTGTGTTTTATTGAGTAGCAAGGAAAGTTCAATTCTGATGAAAATGAACTAGTGGGAAACCTAAGATGAGACTATGAGAGACAAAGAGAAATAAAGTTTTTTGTTTGTTTGGGTTTTTGTTTTTTGTTTTTTTTGGAGTATAAAGTAAGAGAGATAGATTAGAAAACATATTTAGAAAAGCAAGGAAAGCTTGAAAAGTAGTTTTAAAAACATGGTAGAGTCAAACTACATAATTCTGTTAATCTTTAGCTGTGCTAAGCAACTCAAATACAAAGGCAAATTTATTAGGTATCAAGATATTTTCCCTTTACAAGTTCAAAGGATGAAATGATGTGGAAGTAATCATGACAAAAATGGGGAATTCCAGGGTCTCACAGACCAGAAGATTCAAAAGATGGTTTAGCATCATGTTGTCCAAATTGCCCAAGATGAACACAGGACTATAGAGTGGAAAAGACACATATGAACTGGGCACATCATCTTCCACAGATACGGCAGAATTTCCAGGTAGTCAGTACATGACTGTAAAGTAGATTGGTAGACTACAAAAGCCCAATGCCCAGAGCCTAAAGAAACATGAAAATAATGGTCTCAATTTACCATTAATGAAGGAGAGAACGGATAACCTATACTTTCCTCATGGAAGTGAAAATAAAAGCCAGAGCATTCATCTTACCTATCTTCCTTCAGGCTAAAGTCAAACATCACTTTCTAAGTTTAAGAAAAATATAGCCAAGGAGTATCGAGATCAGTGGGTATAGCGGATAGCCTGCAACATATACATGACCAGAAATTTCTTCTTTTTTTCTCAGTTTTTGCAAACAGAATTTGATGATCTTTTTTCAAGACATTCAGTTTTTGTTCTATAGAGCATGGTTCTCACCACTCCCTATTTTCTTACAATGGTCTTAATTAATTTTTAATTTTTTTGGTACCCGGATTTGAACTCAGAGGTACTCAACCACTGAGCCACATTCCCAGCCCTATTTTGTGTTTTATTTAGAGACAGGATCTCACTGAGTTGCTTAGTGCCTTGTCTTTGCTGAAGCTGGCTTTGAACTCGTGATTCTCCTATCTCAGCCTCCCAAAGTGTTGGTATTACAGGCTTGCACCACTGCACCCAGCTTGGTGTTAATTTTCATACACGTATTACGTGTTTCCTCCCATAGGAATCTGAATATTAAACATCTTCTCTATAATTTTTCCCAGAAAAGAAAGGGGACATTTTTCTGTTTGCATGTATCCTTAGTGATACAGGAATTTCCAAATATAGTCTATTGTGTCAAAGAAATCTTGACCTAGTAGTACCATGTACAGGTAAGAAATTAAATTAGGGTTTCATAGTACTCCAAGTGTAAGGCCAATTTGAAATCAATTGATATAAAATCTCTGAACTGGCATCAAAAAATAAATAAACACACAATAGGCTAAGTACTTGTGCAGGTAAAAGGTTGAGATGAAGCTTTCTTTCAAAAAATATTTTTCCCTGAATATATTATATACTAAGAAGATGGGAGAAAAGCACCATTCTGTAAAGACATTCTTAGAAAGAATAAAGGGAACATTTAAGTTACATTGGTATATGATTTGCCAAACCAGATGTGAATACCAATCAGTGTTTAGTGATTTAATCATGGTGTATGCACGTGTGCAAACACACACACACACACAAACACACACACACTTGGGAAGGTAAATCAGGCTAGCACCTGCAGAAATACCAGAAAATGCATCTTCCTCAAACACATATGCACTGTTCATGATTTTTGTAGGTAAAAGCAAACAGTGTTGGATGTAAAAACAATATTAATAAAACCCAAAACTACAAGTAATAGAAGAGGTAAAAAGAAAAAAAAATAGTAGTCAGTCCATACAATTCTGATGAATGATTATGCAGAAAGGGAGAGCTATAGATATAGAGCTATAAATATAGAGCTATATTCACTTATTCATTCATTACTAAACGTTTACTCAGCATTATATTGCATTCAGTGGTATGCTGAGCACTGAGGCTAGGAGTAAGGTAGAAGGAGTTTCTGTTCTCATAGAGTTCAGGACTGGGCCAGGGACTTTGCGTAATATTTCCAGCAACCTGATTCTTTTATCATCCAAGACTTAGATAGTAACAATAATTGAATGAATGAAAAACAATACAGGAATTACATATACACATCACACACATACAGGAAAATACAGAGTGTGAAATATTAACCTACTCTATGGATTGTGTTTTCTTGAATACCTAATCTGGCAAGCAATAGCAAAACTGTGCATTCTGTCATATAAATCGTTAAAGAAATTGATCTAACTTTGAAAGAGATGCAGAAGCTTGAATAGAGAATTGTACTATTATAGTGTAAAATATTTTATAACAATTACTCCATTAAGGCAGCAATAAAAACTGTGACCAGGTATCAATATAAACGTACAAGTTTAAAATCATAAAGGAGAATTAGAATGGACTTTAGTATTGAAATGAACTAAGATTACACATCTAAGATTAGATCATACATTTAATTGAGAAGACTTTGGTACAGTTTGTGAAAACTGCAATAGAGTCTAGAGAAATAATCTTTTCAGGCTCCCTATGGAGCCCCTCACAGGTTCTTAGAGAGTAAAAAATGACCTTGCGTCAGGCCTGGTGATGATCAACCTTTTGAGAAGACAGAAAGGTCCTTCCAACATCAGAAAGTGTGCCATTTTCCCCCATCTCCTCCCTCTGATCTTGCTGCAGTATTTTCCCACTTAGATGGATAGTACATGGCAAAAGGCCCAGTCTATTCATGTGCTTGATGGCTTACTAAATTGTTCACTAATATTTTTGACGCTGGCTCTGTGAGGCTGTCATGGCAGTCATTTCTGTTACGGATTCACTCCTTGCACAGCATCCCTTTTGACAGTTAGTAGCATAAAAGGGCATTGAAATCAAGACTCACAAACCCCTTCTGCCAAGGATAAAGGAACTTCCTGGGGGTACTTCAAGGACTCCGTTACACAGCTGAATGAGATGAAAGAAAGCAAATCCTGTTGATGGTCATTCAGAAACAGCCAGATTGCTCTGCTGTGTGCCTTCCCTGTAGATCACCAATTTACCATTATTGTTTAATTTTCACAGAGCACCAACAGCACACAGTGTAGTATACAGGGACCCCTGAGCAGAAAAAGCCTTTGTGAAGAGCTGATATACAAGAGAGAGCTGTTGACAGAGGAGCTCTTCCTGTGCAGTAGGTTCATATTTGTCCAACTATTTGTTTTGTTTATTGGTTAGCTTTACATTGTTCATAAAGAAATATAGGGAGAGCAATTATTCCCATTTAAAGACCATCAGCACCTCTGGAGCCAGAATGGTTCATCATGAAAGGAGTGGGCCTTTTATAAAGACAGGGCTTATGAATAAAGTTGATAACTAGAGCAAGTGTCTCTTTAAATCCACTGCTTAAGTATTTATTAGATATAATGGTCTGAAGCCATTTTTGCTTATCAACAAGTTTCAAAACCCACAATTGTCCCTGCTCCTTCTTCCTCATATCTGAGCAAAGTAATAAGAAATCAATTGATTTTCCTTTGGTGCTGGCTGGAAGTTGAAACATGCAAATGCCAGCTTATGAGAGGAAGCCTTCACCCCAGATCCACGCTCACGCACCATACCAACTCAAGCTTGGTTGCTACTCTCTGCTTTGAAGCCATTTTTATATCTATTTAGGATCCTCTACTGTTTTCCCCAGAAAGCATCATTATTTGAGTAGTAAATATTTATATATCATGTTGCAGGTGACATCAGAAATCCCAAACTCAACCAAATTTTCTGTGGAGAGTCCATCCCAAGACTGCACAATGACCATTACATTAAAAATGGTTAGGGGAATTATATTAATTCTAATATGATATTGAGAAATATAAATTGTAGTGGCCTCTAAGTTCTCTCTTTTCCAAAGCTAAGACCTCTATTGTTTTAGATCCATCTAGACCAAAGTGGAAGAGGGAGTTAGAATAGGGACCAAATGATGCCATTGGTTTATGTGAAGATTGGAGTCTTGCTGTTGATTACAAAGTTTCCTTTGGGAAGCTACTGCTTGAGTTTTTCCTTTGAATGTTCATAGAGCTAAAAGTTATCAGCTGACCAACACTACAAAGGATATCAGTGAAGCAAAGCCATTCCTTCGCCTTAAGGAGAACTCCATAAATAATGAAAAAACAGAATAGGAATAAAGGTAAAAATTGAGTGAAATTCTCCTCTGATTTGCTGGATAATTGTTATTTCGCCTGTTTCTGAATAAAACATGGATGATCTAGCTAGGAACACCTCCTCCAAAAAACTATTATGATATTTAAGATCCCTAGAACACTGACCACAGCAGCTAGTAACGAGTAACACCAAACACAGAATAAGGCAGAAGTTTCCGTTACAGCTCTGCCAATGACCACTATCTGACTGATTTGGGGCCATTTACTTAACTGAAGTTCAGTTTTCCCTCCTTTGAAATGAAGATAATAGTTGTGCCCTTACCACTGTCTTGAGTATCAAAACAGCACAACATACAGAGAGAGGTTCTCTTTGTAAAGTGGCACATGCAGGCAAGTGTAGCCCAGTATTAAACACATTGTCTTGGTCTATTGGGACTACTATAACAAATGCCTAAAACTAGTTTTACTAATAACAGAAATTTACTTTTCACTGTTCTGGAGGCTGGTAAGTACAAAATCAAGGCTCTGATAGATCTGATGCCTGGCGAGGGCCTACTTCTAGTTGTGCCTTCCCATGAGAGAAGGAGCAATGTAACTCTCTGGGGTCTCTTTTATAAAAGCTCCAACCCCATTCATTAGGACTCTACCTTCATCATATCATCACATTCCAAAGGTCCCACCTCCTAATACCATTGCATTGGTTATTAGGTTTTCAATATGTGTATTTTAGGAGGACCCGAATGTTCAGACCAGAGCACCCATACATCATACTTGCAAAAGTCTCTCACTCAGGATATTTTGGGCTTGTTCAGGAAATATTAACTTTAATTTACAAACAATTAAAACAAGCTTGCTAGTCTGACTTTTTAGTCTTTTACAGTTTAAAAACAAATTGCAAGAAGGAGGAGTTGTTTGTTTCCCCCTGACATTCACAATTTCTAGCACTTATTCATACTTCGTATGTGTTTTGAATACAGCTTATTTTATACAAGTGTAGGGACAATAATGCCAAGAGGCATCTGACAGCCTGACAGCAAAGGAGGAACCAATCTGTAACTACCAGCCACAAAAATTCAGAAAGTCAAGATGAGCTGGGACATGAGCTGTCTAGACCTTGATTGGCCTTGGTTAATCACAGTATGGCATGAATGACTTCAGAAGGAAGGTAGAAGATTTTTAGATACTTGCTATATTTATTTAAGAAGGTAATAAGCATTATTGCACTGGTTTTGGAAAGTTACCTTTAAAAAGTGTCAAATAAATGTTTTCGAGCTTAAAGGAATTAAAGTTAAATAAACCCTGCTACTAATATCAGGAAAAGGAAACCCATTTATTCACATGAGCTTGATAATATAAAATGTCTTATTATCATGAAAGTTTTGTATTTTCAGTGTTTATTTTATTCAGTTTTTAGAGAGACTCCATCTCCACAATTCTATAGTAATAAATCAGGTAAACTTGTTACCTACACATATACCTGTGATAACTCCCTTACATGTATTTCTCCAGTCTTATGACAGCACAGTATTCATGCTATTATGAAATAAAAGCACATATTTATATGTCTAACAGCCATCATAAATTTGTTCATATCTTCTCCCACTCACTGTTCTCTCTCTCTCTCCATAATACCAGTATCTCCATAATTCCTTTTCAGTTTCTCTGGAGTCAATATCTTGTTCTCTCTTCATCCCTAATGCCCCCCGCCACTCCACAAATTCCCAGAGAAAGAACTATTTCACCTATGTAAGAAGGATCAGAAACTGAATCTTCTTTCAGAAGTCCTTTGAGATACTTTCATAAAGATGAATATGAACCAGTCTGCCAGATTGATGGAAAGGGAAAGGCTATGATCCGGAATTTTAATAATCCCTGGATACTTCTTTGCACATGTGTTATGATCATTTTACTACTTGCTGGCAGGAGATTAGCTGGTCTTCAAACAGAAAGGCAACCTTGGGCTTGGCTACTGGAATTGAAACATCAGTTTTCCTAACAAAGAGGCATCAGCTAAAGATGGATACACAGAAGAGAAGGAAAAAATGTAACTGTCTTCTCCCTAAACCTAAGGTACACCTCCCTCTCCCTCAGATTCAGAACCATGTCTCTGATCACAAAGACAGAATATATATGCCATCTATATTGTTCTTGGAATATTTTAATCTGTGATCTTTGCCCTGCCTGGAACTGGTATCCCATCCATCCAGTGTGAACTGTACTATGATTTTCCTCTGAAGAATTCTCCTCTGTTTCTTTGTCCACATGTTTTGGTCATATTAACTCCTTTGCACTCTGAACATGAGACTGTGGTCCCAGGCTTCCCACTGACAGCATCTCATTCCTTGGGATAGTTACAGTACTTTTGGAGAGGTTTCTTAGAGATATAAGGCAAGAGGAACACTCTTCCTAGACAAGTCTGTAGCTTCTAAAAGGATATTTTGCCTCTGTGAAGCCGGAATGTTCCTGAATCAAATAAAAAAGAGCACAGAGGCAACCCAAATCACAATTTGGAGAAAAATCGATTCCTGACTGTATAATTGAGCATGACTCCTCTATGAAGATGGACTTGGATGGTTTTATAAACAAACTCATCATTGTCTTTATTTATTTATTTAGGTACTGGTGATTGAACCCAGTAGTGCTCTACCAACTGAGCTACATTCCCAGCCCTTTTTATTTTATTTTGAGAAAGGGTCTCACTAAATTCCCCGGGCTGGCCTCAAACCTACAATCCGCATTTATTTTGGTTTGTTTAATTCTTATTTAAAAAGCTTTATTTTATTTTTAATTAACATAACTATATAAGTTTATGGGGTATTAGGTGATGTTTAGATGCATATATATTATGAAATGATTAAAACAGGCTAATTAGCATATCTATCACCTCAAATATTTATTATTCCCTGTGGTGACATTTAACATTTTCTCTTTTAGCTATTTTAAAATATACATTATTTTTTCTGTTTTTATTAGAGCACTATAGTCATATATAATATTTGGGTTTATTTTGATATGATCATACATGCACAGAACACAATTTGTTCCACTTCTCTCCCAAAAGCTCTCTTTTCTATCTCCCTCTCCTCCTCCCTCACCTTGTTCCTGAAGAGCATCATGTTAAGTGAAATAGGCCAGACTGAGAAAGTCAAGGGTGGAATGTTTCCTCCCATATGTAGAAGCTAGATGAAAATAAGAGGAAAGGAGGCAACAGGATCACATGAAAATAGAAGGGAGATCAGTTGAACAGAGGAAGGGATTGATGGGGGAGGAGGGATGGGAAAAGAAAGCAATAGTAGAATGGAATTGAACAAATTATGCTATGTACACATATGGATATACCACAGTGAATTCTATTTCATGTATATCTATAAAGCAGTGATTAAAAAGAAAACAATCATTTTGTCTCCCAATTATAGGCGTGCACCACCTTTGATTTTTAAGCCTATTGAGTTGGGCTATGTTCACTTGAAACCAAAAGATACCTCTTTAATGTCTTTTTTATTCATGCCGGTTTCCCCCCTCTGCATTGTGAATAATTAAGTGAGGATTTTGTTTGAATAATATTTTTTATATTTAATATCCAATATTTAATAAAGGTTATTAAATGGATAATTAGGAGGACTGTGTGGACAAATACACAGAAATGCGCTGTTACTGAAAGACTCACATAGTAGGAAAAATATATTTAATATTATTTTGACCTTTCAAAATTTGAAGTTAAAAATTTTCAGAGCTATAAGAATATGCTTATGGAGCTCAATATAAAGTATTAGTGATTCCTAGAGTATGAAGTTATCTAAATCTCTCTTTCCTTTCTTTCCTTCCCCTTCTCTTACTTCTCTCCCTTCAGTTTCCTTTTCTATTTTTCTCTTTTCTCCTTTATTTTGTTCTTTCTTTCTTATTTTTGAAATATATACAAATTATCTCAATTATTATTATACTTCTTAGATATAAAACTTAATACTATATCAATTAATAAGGAAAAGATACAGGTAAACTGAAAATAGCTTAGTAAAGAATTACCGATTCACCTAAAAAGTATCTGCACAGAATGAAGTATATACAAAATTCAAACTAAAGAAACAAATTATTTGGATTTATTACTGAAATTTTACAACCAGGGTTTGATTGTTCACAGGTTTATTTTTTCTCTTCAAAAGCAACTATATTATAATGAGGGAACCTAGCTATTTGGGAACTTCATCTTCATGGCCAATCAGTCCGAATGGCTTCAATTTTAGAGGAAGTCATCACTAGTTTAATGAAGCAACTACAAGTGTACAAATATACTGGTAAAATGTAAAAATACATTAAATAATAAAATATATTTATATAAATCTATGTGTATATCATCCTGTACACATATTAAAATTGAATTCTTCTTTGTCCATTTTTTCACAGAAATATGCTTCCTTTTGGTTCTCCAAGCTCTGACATGAAGCTAGATCTTTTCAAAGAGTATAGTACCGGGGATTCCTGGAAAAATGGAAGAAGTAAAAGGTACTGATTGACGATTATTTTGGATGTGGGGAATTATATGCTAAACCCCCTGCATTTTCTGAGGCTGGACAGTGAGAGAAGATGACTGTTACTAACTCATCTGTTCATCAGATCCCACTACAAAATACATCTCCATAGACATTGCTATGGCTTCTCTATACTGTCACTCAGTAGAAAGGGAAAGTAATATATATAGTGGCACAAAAATGAGGCCAAGGAGCTTTTTGTGGAGGATAATATTATAATTTATTTTATGAGAAAGAATAATTATTCAATGGATTATAGAGTATGAACTATTTTTTTTAATATAAACAGAGGGTGATTAAACCACCTCCAACAACTTTTGCTATACTTTGAATAGAGGATCGATGAATTTTTTTTCTTTGACACTTTTTCAAAAGAATCAACCTTGGTCACAAGTGGAAAGCTTATAAAATGTCAACTAAAAATATCTGAAATGTTTTAAATATTAATCTTTAACACCAGTACAGTGCCTGGCATTTCTTAAGTAAATAGATATTTCTCCAATAGTTGAAAAGATGAAAATCAGTCTTCTTCAACAGTACTATATAACTATGCTAATTAATTACACAACATATGGCTAAGAGCGTTTTTATAACATTTTCTTTTGGTTACAAATTATTTTTTTAAATATTTTTTAGTTGTAGATGGACACAATATCTTTATTTATTTCTTTTTATGTGGTGCTGAGGATTGAACCCAGGGCCTCACACATGGGAGGGAAGCCCTCTACCACTGAGCTACAATCTCAGCCCCCAAAATTATTTTTAAAGGGGAACAAAAGTCTCCTCCTAATGTTGGATGTTTATTCCTTTTGGTGCTGGGGATCAAACCCAAGGCCTGTGAGCATGCTAAGTATATGCTCTACCACTGTGCTACACCCTTATTTCTCTCCTTAAAGTTTTTTTTTTTCGTGTTTTATTTATTTGTTCTATTTAGGCTTACATGATAACAGAATGCAATTTGATTCATTGTACATAGAGGATAACATATCAATTCTCTAGTTGTAAGTTGTATAGAATCACAACATATAGGCAGTCATACATAAAGTTAGGGCTATGATGACCATCATATTCCACCACCTTTACTGTCCCCATGCCCCCTCCCCCCTTACACCACTGTGAACAGAGTTCCACCATTGTTCCATTGTCCTTCCCCACAGTATGGATCAGCATCCACATATCAACGAGTACATTCCACATTTGGTTTTCTGATCTTGGCTTACTTCACTTAGCATGATATTTTCCAACTCCATCCATTTACCTGCAAATGCCATAATTTTATTCTCTTTTATTGCTGAGTAATATTCCATTGTGTAAACATACCACAGTTTCTTTATCCAGTCATCTATCGAAGGGCATCTAGGTTGGTTCCACAGTTTAGCTATTGTGAATTGAGCTGCTATAAACATTGAAGTGGCTGCAGCACTGTAGTATACTGTTTTTAAGTCTTCTGGGTATAGACCGAGGAGTGGGATAGCAGGATCAAATGGTGGTTCCGTTCCAAGTTTTCTAAGGAATATCCATACAGCTTTCCAGATTGGTTTTACCAATTTGCAGTTCCACCAGCAATGTATGAGCGTGCCTTTTCCCCCACAACCTCGCCAACACTTATTGTTGTTTGCATTCTTGATAATTGCCATTCTCACTAGCGTGAGATGGAATCTTAGGGTAGTTTTGATTTGCATTTCTCTGTTGCTAGAGATGTTGAATATTTTTTTCATATATCTGTTGATGGATTGTACATCTTCTTCTGTGAAGTTTGTGTTCAGCTCTTTGGCCCATTTATTGATTGGGTTGTTAGTTTTTTTGGTGTTAAGTTTTTTGAGTTCTTTATGTATCCAGGAGATAAGTGCTCTATCGGATGTGTGCATGGCAAAGATTTGTTCCCAGAATGTCGGCTCTCTGTTCACTTCATTGATTATTTCTTTTACTGAGAAGAAGCTTTTTAGTTTGAATCCATCCCATTTGTTGATTCTTGATTTTACTTCTTGTTCTATAGGAGTCTTGTTAAGGAAGTATGGTCCTAATCCGACATGATGAAATTTGGGCCTATTTTTTCTTCTATTAGGCGTTGGGTCTCTGGTCTGATTCCCAGGTCCTTGATCCACTTTGAGTTGAATTTTGTGCATGATGAGAG
>CM053400.1:55548971-55682166 GCA_028644305.1 Xerus rutilus
AGAATTTCTGATTTTCTTTTCATGATCTCTAGCTCTTTCTGAAAGTAATCTTTTGCTACTTGTAATTGCTCTCTTATCTCTTTGTTAGAATGATCAATGGTTGCCTTTATTTGCTCTCCTATTTCTTTGTTTGATTGATCAATTTTTGCCTATAATTGTTCACTTATGTCATTCTTTAGTTTGCTGATCATTTTAATTATGTACATTCTGAATTCTTTCTATGATGTTTCATCAACTGTGTTGCCAATGGATTCTGTTACATTGGTATCCATGTTTATTTGGGGCACTTTCTTTCCTTATTTTTTCATGTTGATTGTGTATCTTCCTTTCTTGAAATACCAATCTCAGGTATTGTGGCTTCTATCCTATAATCTTGTATTGACACTCCAGATTACTTATGTCTCACCTTGGAGCTACTTTTGTTGCCCCAGATCTCCAGATGGGCACTACTGCCACTAAAGTTGGTGGCGGAGGTAGTGGACATACCTCTAGAGGGCAGTGAGAGTGGCCTTGGCTGGGCTCCTGAGGCAGCCCCTGAGGGCTGTTTTGCCCCTCTCTTGCACTCCTGCTGATGAACAGGAACTCTGGAGCAGAATTGGAGGCAGGCCCAGGTCTCACTTAGGCAGAATCACAAGCTGGAGAACCTGTGTGCGACCCTTACAGTGAGTGTGAGCTCCCCTGGGGCTGGAGTCTAGCAGACCCTGGTCTGCCTTCAACTGGGCACCCCTGGCATTCCCTAAGGGCAGTTTTGGGCCTTCTGTCTCACCTGACCAAGGAACTCTGGAGCGGAACTGAGGCGGGCCCAGCTCGCACTTGGGTGGGGCCTCTTCATGATGGGATCTCTGCAGGCCCCTCTTACCCTGGGTGTGCCTTCCCCTGTGGCTGGTAGCAATCAGACTCTGGTCAACCCTTAGTCGGACACCCGTGGAGTTTCCTGAGTGTGGATCAGGGCCCTCTGCGGCTCCTGCCAGTCCACAGGAACTCTGGAGCAGAACTGGGGTGGACCCAGGCCACCTTTGGGCGGGGCTGCCTCACACTAGGGTCTCTGTGGGGACTTTTACCCTGAGTTTGGGCTCCCCAGTGGCTAGTGGCTAGCAGTCCCTGGTCTAGCGTTAGCTGGACACCCATGGAATTTCCTGAGGGCGGATCTGGGCCCTCTATAGCTCCTGCCAGACCCCAGGAACTCTGGAGTGGAACTGGTGCAGACCCAGGCCACCCTTGGGTGGGGGCTGCCTCGCACTGGTGTCTCTGGAGCTACTCTTGCCCTGAATTTGGACTCCCCAGTGGCTATAGCTAGCACTCCCTGGTCTCCCTTTGGCTGGACTACCGTGGAGATTCCTGAGGGTGGATCAAGGCCCTCTGCGGCTCCTGCTGGTCCACAGGAATGCTGGAGTGGTGAGTATGAACTCTTGTAGTAGACATTAAATAATATTTATGCATTCAAATGCCATGAATTTATGCAATTTAAAAATATTTAAATACTACTGAACTTTTAAAGCATTTAAATTCATATGAATAAGTCTGAACTTAAAGCAGAGAATGAGAGTGTCATGCGGGGGTAATTCATTAATTCATATTCCTTTTCTCTTTTTATTTATTTCTTCATTCTTTTTTCTTTTTTTTTCCTTCTTTTTTTTCAAAAAGGAAAAAAAAATAATTAATTTGAAATTGCCATATTCTGTTTAGTTGAAAGTCTTCATGGGAATTCCTGTGTGCAAATTTTCATGTAGTCTCAGCTTTCTGCATCCAACAAGTTTTGAGGAAATTAAGGAAAAAAAAAGAATATCACAGGGTAAATAAAAATCTATTAACATCAAAATTGTGAGGTCCTCTCATAGTGCATAAGACAATGAAATATCTTATACAATTTCCTCTTTCTCTGTGTTCCCAAGATTTTCTAGTCAATAAGGAAGCTAAGTGGCCCGTCAGACACTGTGAACTGTGTGAGACACGTTTACATATGCCAGTGAACCTGCCCAGCAATCTTAAGTAGCAGAGCAGCTTTTTCTTTTCTTTACACAAAAAGAAAGTGAGGCTCAAAGAATAAACAACTTTTCCAAGGTCACAAAGATAAGAAGCAACTGACCAGGGACTTAAACCCAGTTGTGCCTAACTCAGACCCTATTACTTAAGGGATTTGCCTTTTGGTTGACTGGTTTTTCAAGTAAGCAATGAAAATAGAACCTCTACACAGCAGAAACTCAAACTGCTGTCAGAAACTACCTTCAAACACAAAATGGCATCATTCTCCCCCTTTCTCATTTAACAGTCCATGCAATTTATCAAATAATATATAGTTAGATGTTTATATACATTAGAAATGCTGATATAAAATAAAATGCTTCTATGCCTCTTATTCTTCTAAGTGTTCAGTAATAATAATAAATGGTGTTATTAAATTCTGAGTCTCTTTCAAGCAGAGAAAAATAACAAGTAGTTTGGGTTGCAAATCTTCAAGTTTTTTTTAAGTGCAGACCAGGGGCACAGGAAGAAGTCCCAATGCTTCGGCTGATTGGAAAAGGTCCTCTGAGTTGGTCTTTGTTTTAAGTATTAATGCATAAAATCACTAAAACATGCAGTGTATAATCAAGTGGTTAAATATGTGCTGAGTTATAAAACCTTTAGCAATTTAAAGAAGAAATTAAGAAATAAACTATCAGTATAATATAGGGAAGGAAGTAGAATGTCTATTGGATTTAGGAGTTTAAAAAAAGTTATTCTTTTCAAGGGTTCAGTAGAATTGCTCATTTCACACAAAGCAAGCTTTGCTACTGAGAGAGAATTAGAAAAAAGAGAATATTGTTGGGATAACCCAATTACAATAAATGAGAAGTTGTACATTCCCTTAAGAAAAACACCAGTTTCTCTTTTAGACTAAAAAATAATAATACTAATATGTCTGCTAGTCTCTGGTGCTCAAATCTAGCAAGAGTATCATATGAAAATGGCCACAGCATACTTAATTACCTTCCTTAATTACTCAGAGATCTGCAGCAGCAAGAATATCTCACATGGGCCCATTTTATTTCTTTTTCACAATCCAGTGTGTCACCAGGTTTTTGTTAGTTAGAAAACAAATGAGCAGAACTGTAAACAAAAGCCACTAACAAGAAGTATTGAATGGTCATTTCTGTGGCCAGTATCCTTGTATCCAAGAATACAGGAAGACTCTTTTTTTAGAAAAACCAGCTCTGGACACTTGTATTCATAGGGAGTTCTCCTTCTAGATTAATCTTATGTGTATTCTGTGAGAAACTAAGGAGTCTCTACTCCTCTGACTAATCCACAGATCAAGGAGATGACCACACACTAGATAACCTCAATACTGTAGATGGTTGGTACCATGGAAAAGTTAATGACAGTCTCTAAAACAATGTGCCATTTCATTTTGCAACAATGAATCATTTCCATCTGGTCCCGTCTCCTGAGATTCATGTTCATACTAAACTAATCTTTAGAGTGTCAGACTGTGATTAGCAACAGTGACACATTTCATAGATTGAGTCCTCAGAACTGTGCCTACCCTGTTGCTATAGAAAGTTTGGTAGACATCTTGGCAATTATGATTCACATTAGGAAAACTGTAGTAAAATTAAATATAGCTTTCCTTACAAAACAATATTTGACCAAGATTTCCCATGTATAAGAGCTAAGTAGTTCTGAACAAATTATATGATTGAATATCTTATAATAGATGAGATATTATAAATACCCTATATAAAAGATAGGCTTGAGAGGTGTAGGAGACCACCTGTGCCTAACAGATTAATTTATAATTTGCACATTTGTCAATTAATCACTTTTACAATTTAGGGTAGTATTTGAATGGTCACAATATAAGAGGAGGTTTTTGTACTATTAGGTTTAAATATCAAATGCTCTGATTATTCTTTTTTTTTTTCTTGGTACTGGAGATTGAACTCAGGGGTACTCAACCACTGAGCCACATCCCCAGCCCTATTTTTGTGTTTTATGTAGCAACTCACTGAGTTGCTTAATGTCTCACCATTGCTGAGGCTAGCTTTGAACTCGCGATTCTCCTGTCTCAGCCTCCCTAAGTGCTGGGATTACAGGCTTGCGCCTCCGTGCCTGGCTTCTGATTATTCTTTTTTTTTTTTTTTAATATTCTTTAGTTGTTGATGGATCTTTTTATTCTATTCATTCATTATTTACATGTGGTGCTGAGGATCGAACCCAGTGCCTCACGCATGCCAGGCAAGCCCTACCACTGAGCCACAGCCCCAGCCCCCTGATTATTCTTAATATGCCCTTAAACTTAAAGTAAAAGCAACATATTTCCTATGGGTACTATTTACTAAAAAGTGTTATATGTAAAAGAAGAATGTGAAGAAGTATTTGGAAGATTTAAGATGTCATAAAGGATATATACAGGTTAAGCCAAGGCAAGTGGCATTATAAATCCCATTTCATTACAAGAAGAATGTCTGTGGTTTATATGATTGTGTATGCAGAGACTCCTGTAAATTAGTAGAAGGATATTTAGATTTTACTTTGCTAGCATGAACAGTGAGCTATTGGAAATAAAATTGTCTTGGATTTTCTTTTAGCCATCAGTTTTGTTCATCAGGCTTAGAAGAGAACTTTAACATTTGAGAAAGAAAAATGAGCCCTTCAAGTACCTGGAGAGAAGTGCTTGAAGGAGATCTTTCTTAGTCTCTTTCTGCAAACAGAAACACATAGTTATAGGTGAGGGCGTTTACTCTCAAGTCTAGGATTAGGCTTAATGAGTATGGGAAGGAAAAGAGAGAGGTGAAATTGTATTAACTTCTATTTTCAAATGTGTGTTATTAGGAGGAAAACTATAGGTCAAACCTGTCCATGATTATTTTTGTATAAAATATTATAAACCCCCAAAGAACCCATTTTGTTTACCTTTGTGTTTTTCTAGAATTTAGAACAAGAGGGCTATTTACAATGAAGATTAAGATTAACCACTTAATTCTCTTGCCAGGCATTAACATGTAAAATATAAAACACAGGGATATTAACACATGATCATTGAAAGAAAACTGCCTGTGCTGTTCGAAGGTAACTGTGGCTTTATGTAGCACTGCCTAAATTATGTGCAAAAGAAGTCAGCCTCATGTTGCTGACACCAATCCTCTGCAGAACCTTCAGATATAAAAGTTGAGGAGTAAATTACAGCACTAATAAAGTTAACCTGGTAGAGCCCAAAATGGCATGTGCAGCAAAGGAAAAAAGCAAACAGAAATAGTTCATGCTGTTATAATTGCTACAATTTCATTGGCAATTTAAATAAAATAATTCAAATTGCTGCAATTAACACACACATAGAATTCAAAGGATGGTGGGTGACCTCGCACAAAACACACCGTAGAATCAGCCCTCCTCCAAAGAATTAACCTTCATAAATCATTTTCATCCAGAAAATGCCTGGCTTCATGTTCTGAAAAGAGTATGAGCACAGGAAAAGCAAGGCCCCTAAACAAGAATGCTCATAATCAGCAAGCCCTATCTCCTGGTTTATTTCATCCATATGAATGCACAGAGATTGGTTGTGTTACATTCACAAACTCCCTGGCTGAAGGTGGGATTTTGCTTTTTCTGCATGGGTACCCCTGTGTAGTTCAGAAGGAGACTGTCAGCAAGAACTGAATGCTACTGTATTGCTGAGAAGTGAGTCTGATTCACATTGACAGAGATTCCACTTTTACTTGACTGCAGGGGCACAAGACCATCTCGTCTGTGGTTTAGGTCTGGAAAAAGGGCTCTCTTCTCCAACGCATTAGAAAGCAAGAGCCACAAATTGTTATTTGTGATGTGGGGGAAATGTGTTCAGTGTTTCTCCAGGCACCTGAAAACAAATTTTAGACATACTATCTGAGACATATTGAAAGCCTTTTTTCTTGTTAGGTCAGACTTATGCAAAGAATCAACATTATTAAGAATGATGATTTGTGTTCAAAAATTAAGGAGTAACAGCAATATGAGTTTAATGTAATTGATAGATTACCTCTACTATACCTTGTTATGAAGTCAAGATATGGGGAGAAAAATAAACCATGTGAACAAATGCCTAGTACAAAGCGCTTAAAGTATATTTAATGTCTAGAATGTATGCCTTTCTAAAAAGTCCCCTAAAATAATCTTGATTCTGGATGATGCTATTTCAAGACTAAAAAAAAAACTCCTCTCTACCATTTTGGAGCACACATATAGATGCTTTATAATACAAAGGCACAGAAGGTATTGAATTAACTACTTGCCACTCATATTTGTCCTTAAAATTTTTTTCCTACTAGTGCTGTATTTGTGCCTGGTATGACTAATTTCTATTGACGCATCATTTAATCCAAATCACATTTAAAATATATTTCATGCTAAATTTAATTTGTGTGATGGTTATTATGTCATTGACAATGGGAGAATAAAAGAATAGTTAATAATTAAAATAATTGAAGGAGAAAGTACAATTGTATCAGCTGTAGAAATGGTAATTGTGAGTAGAGAGGGAACTGTCCTTCTTTACAAATTATTTATACAAGTGGTATTCTCTCAGATGGAAACAATAAGCAAAAGCCTCTATTTAAACTAATATCTTCTCCCTAAAGAGGATGGAAATCAGACTATCAGAGAAATTTTATAAAAGCCTCTGGTTAGATCTAGAAGTTTCTGGCAGTATATAATAGTGGGAGATGTGAAATGAGAACCAGAGAAACCATCAGATGCACATAACTTGCTTGCTTAGTTCAAATCCAAGTAACCAGGAAAAAAAAAAAAAAAGTGTTGGCAAACTGATAGAACAAAAACAAAAACCGAAACAAAGAAACAAAATCAAAATTCTTGAATACAAAAAATTTATATGCAGATCGGCTGAAATCAAAGCAAGTTGGTTTTGAAATAAGTACTCCTCAAAAAGCTGCAAAAATCAGATTCTTAAATGGTTATCTGAACTCTATTTGAAACAACTTAAATGGTGCACACTCAAGAATAACAAGTTTTAGTAATTTATTCCCAAAGTGACCTTTTCCAGGCCATAATAAATCATCCATATATAGTGTCTTTTTCCATGGACCTTCCATTTAAAAAAGGCAAAAAGGAAAGTACGGCTGAGAGAATGAGGCAGTCACCAACTCAAATAAGAAAACTGAAATTGGAGCATGTAAGCAAAAATCCAACTCCCTGACTGAAATCCATCTTTGAAGAAAGTGTGTGTCCTGTCACTACAGCCACTCCTTCCTTGCACTCTATATTCCTTCACCTCTGTGACTAATCAGAAAAAAGAAAAGGTGTCCTCGCTCTTGCTGTCAGCAAGCATATGGTGAATAAGGAAGCAGATTTTAAAGAAATGAACAAAATAAGTATTGATGAATCTACCTGTCCCATTGAAATAGAAGCTCAAGGGACTAATGTTGAATTTGAGATTTCAGACCCAAAGTATTCAGTATCATTCTTATTTGAAAATGAACTGTTTCTATGAAAGTTTTATAGTTGTAATGATAATACTGACTTTTTGTGTTTTATACCATTCCTCTTTTTAACCAAAATTTGAGCCATTTAATAGCCCTGTATTCTGTCTGAATTCAAAATTGAAATTTTAAAGAAAAACAACTGTGGGAAAATATGTAGAGCTTCATTATTGCATTCCCTACAGTTTATTCCAGCTTATTGAATAGCATGGTTCACAAATTACGTGAGCTTTGTTTACAAGACTGAGTGATTTGCCTTTAAATTAAGAACAAAGATGGAAGTAGGAGAGTTATATATTTGAAATAAATTTACATTTTTTAAAATTAGACCATAAAAACACAAATACAAAACATACATAATTATGTAATTAGGTATAGTTAAAGATAATAAAGGGAAAAAACAAAATATAGCAATGAAACTAGTATTATGGTTAATGTAAAATATAAACAATAAATAAAATCACATTTCACAATTTTTAATAAATTGTTGAATTTTAGATTTTGAGTGAATGATGCTTAAAATTCCCAAAATAGAAATGACCACTTTCTACCATGATTCCCTAATTACAAAATAAATAATACCACTATGTACATGAGGCTGATAAATTTCAATAGTTGTATTGCGAAGTATATTGGCAATTTGATGCTGTGACTACATTGGAATCTAAACGAATAGAGTTTAAACAGGCTTGCATGTTATATTTGAAGAACACTTTTGCTAAATAAATAGCACAAAACACAGTATATCAATAAGTGTGCAATAACAGTAATAAAGTCTTGAACAGAAAAATGGGTTGGATTTTCTGCATATCCACAGCAGTGGATTTTTTTAAACAAGCCTGTGGGAAGAAGTGTCCAGATCATAACAGATTACATACCCTTGGGCAGCCAATAATGAACAATTCATTAACATATATTTCTCTGATTATGTGCAGTATTAGAAAAGAACAAGTTATCCCTGCTTCTTATTAGAAGCAAATCTTTGCCTTTATCAAGCATATTATATGGCATCACCCATTCAGCAACAAAATATTTTTCAAAATGCACTTATGACAATTTGAATACAAAGCAAAGGGGAAAATTTCAAGGTTCTATAAGAACTAGGTGCACTAGGAGGAATGAAGGTGAAGAGGATATTTTTCAGTTTGACCAGAAAAACAACTCTTCAGAGAGAATGGTTAAGAAAACTAGAAGAACAAAGGGTGTCAAATTGGTAAAAGTAACCTTTAAGTAGCTCTGGAGAGAAATATCAGAGGATTTAGAATAAAAGTATTCAGTAACCCACAGTATTTCTTGTTAATATTTTATTTTCTTTAAGGCATATACTTCAGAAATCCCTTACATGAAGTGAAAAAAAGTAGTTCTGCTCTTTTTGAACAATGCATCTCTCAAAGCATTGCTTATGAATTATTTAACCTTTCCTATTTGTTCATAGAGTGAATAATGACTCTGCAATAACTTAAAAGAGTTAGAGTTTAATAAAACGTTCAGTGCTTCATATATTAATGCACATCTAAAGAACAAATAGCTAACTTCAATTCAAAAATAGTGTGAAATGTGGGTATCAAACCAGCAGGATTCTGTTCCTGTTTGAGGAGTATATTTGCAGTGGTAAATTACCTTAATCTAACCACTTCAGTATGGTTCCTTTGACTCTGGGCAACAAACAAAAGCCTTTTTATGTAAATGATCAGGAGAATAGCGTGAAGGCACGTCTGCAGGTCAGAGTTAGAATCTAGTAAAACCTTTGCAGATTTGATTTTAGCTGGCTGATAGACACAACTGACAGTCCTATTTGTCCCTTTTGCCACTTGTACCCATCGGGTGCTGCCCCAGAGCTCTAGAATTTATAGTAATCAAGCTATATGATTATTAACCATTTACAATGCAGAAGATACCTAAATTTTTAATCATCTTGCCAGAGATACTGATCGCTGTACAGAGTAAATGATAAAAAGAGCAAAAATTGAGTCAAAGGGGAGAAAAGTGAATCATTCCAGTTTTAGTAACCTATATTGCTGACAGTAGAACCCCAAAGAGTTGAATCTCACACTACTACTGAATCCATTCTGAGCTCAGTATTCACTGAGTAATGAATATTCAAATGAAATTTCACTAACTAATGAGTAGGTGGGCTACTCATTGTGCAATGCAATGGACAATTGATTAAATAAACCCTTTGGAATTAAGCTATATATTCCTGACTTAGGAAATAAATGGGAAGCAGACGGGAGTCAGACAAGTACAATGTACAAGGTTATGTGCATTTTTAACTACTGCAAGTCCTGTGGCAAAAAAAAAAAAAAAAAAAGGTTTACTAATTACAGTTATGTTGGGAAAATAATGTCCACAGGGTATCTACTGACAGGAGTTGGTTTGTCTAATATAGGCAAGGAGACTCCCTTTTTTTCTGATTTGAACCAAACAGGCAAGATATGTACATACAGTACTGATTTTTGTTGTTTTTGCATTCATTTTATTTTACTTACTTATTTGTTTGTTTTCTTGCTTATTTATTTATTTTGTGGTCCTGGGGATCTAACCCAGGGTCCTGGACATGCTAGGCAAGAGCTCTACTACTGAGCTACATCCTTGTCCTACTGGTTTGCCTTAATGATAGAAATGCAACTGACTTTGAATGCTATTGCTATTGTTTCTTCATTGAAGCTTGTAATCTTCTGAAAGAAAATGGATTTAGCAGCTGTTAATAAACCAGGCATTATTCTGCCAACAAAACAACCAAGTTTCAAAAATTTTCTGTTTGTCTCCATGTTTAGAATCCCACATATCTACTCATTTCTCACCATCTCCATTTCTTCTACCACAGGCCAGTATTTGTCAATATTCACTTATACTTTTTCAAAATCTTACTCACTGGGCCTCTGGTCTTTGTATTCATTCTTCACAGTGCAAACAGAGTTAAATTTTTTCAATTGCAAATTTGATTGGGTCAACTCTCCCTAAACCATGCCAATTAACACTTTCCAGTAGCTACCTGTTACTCATGACATTAATCTGATCTACAATCTATTTTCTGCTATAGCATTCAGGCTTCAACCTTCAACTTGCATCATTTTTCATACTTCACTCTCCAAGCACACTAGTCTTTATGTAACTTGTTGAATGTCCTTTCTGCTAAGACTTTGCTCAGGTTGCTCCTTGGTCTTAAACGCTCTTTCCGTTGTCCTCACAATATTGGCTTACTTTTTTCCTACTCTCCCTTCAAAGTTCAATTCAAATGTTACTTCCTATAGTTGTTTAATTATATCACAGGTTGGTATTACTTCCTTCCAAAATCCCAATCTCAGAGTATACTGAGATGTCAGTTTTTAAAAATTTGTTTATGAAATAAAAAAACAATGAAGAAAATCACATAAAATAAGAATGGACAGCTTAATGATTTATCACAAAGAAATCACTCACATGCTCACCACATGAGGAAGAATTTACCAATGCAACAGTACATGCCCATTTCCAGTTAATGCATGCCTTTCATCTATTTCAGAAGATTCTTAATCATTTTTTCTTGTTCCCCTTGATAGATTATAAGATTCAGAAGAGAAGGATCTTTATCTCTTCTTTTAGTCACCATTGTACTCCAACACACTATGTTTGATAATTATATTGTTGATTTATCAATAATTCTGGGAAGGCCTCTCAATATGTCCTTCATTAATCCTCCCTATCCTGCTTTCAGTATCTGTCCTTTGCTTCACTCCTTTGTCCTTAACTACGTTAGAGTTCTTATTGCACCGAAACCACAGGACTGATTTGAAGCACATATCTATGAGTATATTCAGTTATAACATATGAGATAACAAAACCATGAAATAAATGTGGCCCAACCTCCAGGGGCATTTGGGTAGAGAATCGAAGAAAAACTTAAGTGATCCAGCTAACTATATAAAATATTTTATACACAACAATTACACTTAGAGTAGAGCAATGGTTTTCAAGATAATCTTAATGACCCTCAGGCTGTGGCAGATCTATCTCTGAAGAAGTTTGGAATCTATAAGGATCTGAAAGCTATTGGAATAGATGAAAACTGTATTCTTTATTTTTAAAAATGTTATAAATACCAAGTATTCAGGAGACTATGTTCCCAGGCCCTCATTATCTCTTCATTAGATATTTTCCAGAAGTTTTGTGTGTACTCTAATTCAGAACTTACTTGAGCATCTGTAAGATTTTAGACTTTGGATGGCATAATTTCTATTCTTAGTCATCTTTATGTTTCCAGTGTCTAATGTTTTTTTAAAAATGTGTAAAGAATGAATGAATATATACATGAATGACAATATATTAATTGTTATTTTTTCTTCCAGAATCACTTTATTAGGGAAAAGAATCAGCAAGTGGCAGCACAAATGCAAAAATGTCTCAGGAAGAATCATTTGAAAAATAAATAAAGCCAATGAAAAGATATGAAACTTTTATCCACAAAAGGTAAGCACTCTGACACTATCAGTTCCAAAAATATTAATAAAGCTAAACTGGAACAATTGACATTCTATATAATCATTTGAGTTAATATATTCGCTCCAGCATATTTCCATCTATTTGTTTATCTCTGCATAAATAGCAGTGGAAGATCTACTATTTGCTAGCTGCTTAACTTTTGCGAGTATTGCATAATTATAAGTGAATTGATAAGTAATGAAAACATTAAGTGTTGTATAAAGATTATGACTCCAGAGCCTAGTAGGGCAATTAAATTTGATGTTTGTTACTCTGTCTCACAGTGAATAATGATATGGTTTCCCCTGTGATTATGTAAATAGCTGATTGATAACAATAGAGAAGTGGTTATGAAGGCCAATTCTACTCATTACTAGATATGTGACTAAGCAATTCATTTTACAATTAAGGTGATTGGTAGCAAACACTATAATAAGATACAGATGAGATCAATGTTGGATCCTAATGAGTTTAACATGCTAAACACTATTTTTTTAATTTATTGAACTGTGAGAAGAATAAGAAATGAATATCACAGAGCATTAATATTTTTAAGATCTGACTTGATTGCCAACACATTTGCCTGAGTCCAACATATACATAATAATATAAAATACTGCTAACTTTTTCAGAAAGTAAAAACATATGAAGCCCAGTATACTGCATACAGTATGAGTAAGTAAATACATATTTTAAAGATGTTTTTGTTCTTTTGTTTGTTCTTAATTTTCTTTATATTAACAAATAATTTTATATGTGAATATTCCCTTTAAAATAAACTTTATCAGACAGTTTAAAACCAAGTTCTACTTTTATTTTATAATTGACTGAAAAGTGACAAAATGATCATCAGTAGGTCTAAGAATATAGCAAACAGATAATAAGAAATCAAAGAACCTCTGGATCACTTAAAGGTAGGTCAGATATTTACCAAGGGAATAAGCAAGTCGGACCACCAAAATCATTTTTGTAAAGATTTTATGTTTTATAAAAGGTTCAAAATTGGTTATAACAATAAACATCAAAATTGTGTTGGACTATCCTAACCATGTGTGATGATTTTTGTATTGTTTTGTTTTGAATTACACCAAGCTAGTGGAAGGTAGGTAAAGTAAGTTATTAAGTGCCTCAAAAGTCTTAATATAGCCCTGAGCCACATCTCCAGCCCTATTTTGTATTTTATTTAGAGACAGGGTCTCACTGAGTTGCTTATTGCCTCACTGTTGCTGAGGCTAGCTTTGAATACGCGATTCTCCTGTTTCAGCCTCTCAAAGTGCTGAGATTACAGGTGTGCATCATGCTCGGCTACATAGTCTTTTTTTTACAAGGTTGATTGAAGTATTTTTTGGGATTTGGACGTGTACTGCCTCTATCTTATAGCCTGATGTTCTGTTAATAGTAAAAAATAACAAAAACAATTGGGAAGATATATGATCGGTCATATCACATCATTCTGTTCCTTGGAATAAAATTTGACCCACCATTGTAAACAAAAACATTGTTTTAAGTTAAACTACATTGGTTATTTGCTAGTGACTATGCTTTTTGAATCACCATCCACTTTTCATGTTTTTAGAATCTGTCTTAAAGTCTAAAGTATTCAGCTTTCCAAAGCCACGTGTAAATGATCATTTTAAAACATAAATTAGTAATTCTGGAAAATTCCTATCAAAACACAACATTTACAATAGATGCATATTTCTTTCTGTCTGTCTTTTTCTTTGCCACAATTAGCCATCTGGCAAATGAGATATAATTAGGTCATCATTTGGCAATATGATCTCAATAGACAGAAAGAATACTAATAACACAATGAGTCAAGTTCTATAATCTAATATAATTCATTGTCATTTTCTTGCACTTTGATTCTGTTTTAAATTACTCTCTTTGTTAATCCTTCAACAACTCTTGGGTGAAGATGAATAGCACGGCACATTCCCAATTTATAGACGTGGTAACTTAAAATAAATGCCAAGTAATTTATCCTTGGTCATACTGCCAAATTCTAAAAAGGGCACATTATTTACATACTCTCTCATACCTTCTGACATAATTTATTCAAGAAACATTTTCTGGATACCTATCATGTCTTAGCACTGAATCAACCATTATCAACCATGAAAACTACCTACATTCTTAGGAAAGTGAATTCAGAGAAAGAAATGAGAATATATGTATATAAAAACAAATTTTAAAGTACAAAATTTCCAAATGCTAGTGAACAGAAGTAGCCAGGAAACTCTTCATAAAATAAGTCTTAAGGATATGGTTAAAGAAGTTTGTCAAGTAACCAATTAGCTATGGGAATTCAATAAAAAAAATTAGAATCTAAAATAATTTTATCCTCTCTGTCTCTCTCTAATTGAACTAGTATTATAGTCTTAACCAGTATGGGCAACTCATGAGAAATAACAGGTTGAAGAGAGAAAAAAGTAAGTGAAATTTCTGTGTGTTTGAATTTGAATCTTGATGGCACATTCAATTATAAAGACCATAAATTCTGGAGATATTAATGAAGACACAATACAGTTTTGGTTCCCATTATTTTAAAATTTACTAAGTAAGAATGTATAAGACTGAAAATGAAGTTCTAGAGTAACATTTCTACTTAAAGCGAAGACAGGCTAGCAAAGTCCCCTAAGTAGGAAGACACAGAAGTAGAGAAGGAGAACCTTCTGTCATAGAAACCAAAAGTAAAAATAAAAGCAAAAGAAATGGATTACTCATTAATTTTTTGTATTGGTGCTATATAACAAAACCTTCAAACTATCAAAGCTTACAACACTTCATTTAGTTTTCTTACTTATTAGTCTATGCATCAGCAAGAGCAGCTCTGCTTAGTGCTTTGAGCAAGCTGGGCTTGCCTCTATTTGTAAATTGAGCTTAGGTATCCTCCATGTATCTACTTATTCTCTCTAGAACATCACTAACTAGGAATGTTCTTTTCATGGCACCTGGAAAAAGTATGAAAAGTCAAGCTGTTTTGGAAAGACCTAGTGTAGGAGAACCCACTGGCAAAGGCAGAAGGTGTTGAGAGACTGAAAAAAGAGGCAAATACAGGATTGCACAAAATGTAATTATCATAGATTTATGGAATAAACTGTGTGTCCAGGGGGGCAGCCAGACAGGAGGATCCGCACACCTCAAGGCAGAGGGAAGCAGGTTATTTGCTAGGTCAGACAAAGGTGGGCATGACAAACGAGATTCACCTGACTTTTCTCAAAATCTGTGAAATGGTCAAACATCTAAGAAAAATGTGTCTAGCATAAAAGCCTTATGTTCACTATCTTAATGACTTTGCTTATCCTTTAGGGCTTAGAATGCATTCCAAAGTCACTTGTTGGTCAAAATGGCAGTTAGGACCAAGGTGGTGGAAATCATGTCAAGTTGGATCTTGACGCAGACATATACCAAGCCTTTGCTTATCTCAAGTCCACATACGCTTTATTGCCCAAACCAAGGAACATATCAAAAAGTCAGAGATATGCTCTCCTCCTTGTCTAATAATGGAGATTTTGCAAAGTCATTTGAAAAGGAGGATAGATATATAAATTTAAAATATGGACAGAGTGAAGAACTGAACATTGTGATCGAATCCACAACAGAAGAATCTAGCCAACAGTCACAGATCAAGTAGGAGAAAAGCTAGATGGGCAGAGTTTATTATTTGTGTAAATTTACACTTATTTCCAAATAAAAAGATTTGGGGCAAATGAGAAGTTCCCATAGTATGAACTCTCCTTTTTTTTTCCTTGTTGAGAAACAGAAATCTGTGGAGTGTATTTTAAAAATAATATATATGTATGAAACTAGATCAATTAAATTAAAATTTCTGAGACTGAAGTATAGAAAATTAATTTATTCACTTACCCATTTTTACTTTCTTTAAATATCTCAAGGTGCTTTTAACGTACAGGAATGGTTTTACAGAGGTACATTCTCTACTTCATAGAGGATATTAAATAAAAATATGAATAAGTCCAATGTCACTTTACAACCTAATTTACAACATAAATGTTTTCTTACATATATATGTATATGTTAATATGCATCTATATAATATACATAAGTGTATAACACATAAAGAGGGAAAGATAGACACATCATGATCATCTCTAGATGATAGGATATTAATTTTTTTTACTCTTTGTACTTTTTTGTAAATGTAGTACTTCTAAAATCTGATACAATAAGAAAACATTATTAAATAGAAATTCAGACTAAAACAGATGCCCAGAGTGGAAATTACAAAATAATGGAGATTCTCAAAACCAGAGATTAGACTTCTTGAAAGAAGGTGAAATTGTGTTTTTTGAAAATCAGAGCCAGAGAAGGAAGAGAATGAGAGGGAGGAGGGAGGGAAAGAAAAAAGGAAAAAAAGGAAAGAAGGAGGAAGGGAGGAAAGAAAAGAAACTGAGACCCAGTTATTTCTGTAAGTGGCCAGCATGTTCTAAAAGATCATGATGTGGGCTAAAATGTAGTGATATATGTTCCTTTGAATCTAAATGATTTCAGCCTAAAATTTTCTCATAAAGGTCTGACTATACTCTGAAATATCAGGTGAAAATAAGATTGAGAACACGTTACTGACAGTTCTGTGTCCAATACACATTTATCTCCTCTGCCTTTCAGGAAACTTGATATGTTAAAATTGATCCTTTCATACTATGAAATGAAATAATTTTTCATCTCAGTTTGATCTCATCAGGCATCCTTTACCTCACCACTTGATGACAAAAATAAAACCTACCATTCCAATGGACAAAAAAATAAAGAAAACCAGAGTAAAATGGAGAAGGAAAAGTAGCAATTGCCAAAAGTTTGGATATATAAATATGCAAATGTAATATATCCCAGGCTTTAACTCAGTTAATTTATTGGGCCTTTGCAAAAGATATGGGCAAATTTATGGCCCACTTTCCCCTGTCTTTCTAAAAAAATATTTTGTTTCCAAGCATTGAGAGAAGAAGACTGCCTGCATCCTTGTAAATAAATGTTCCTGTGGTTTGTGAGATCTAGGCGCATATGTTTCAAGCATAAATGTTTTCTACTGGGAACTCTGTAGAAAACCTATTATTGAGAATTAGATGATTTCATGCCTCATAAGTTTAATACTAACTGGCAGAAGTCAAAAGGAATTAACTTTTTTGCTACTGTGTCACAACTCCAAACATTGTGCTAAACATCCCAGTTTTTCAACATTGACTGGGTAGAATAGTCCATATGTAGTTAATATATGTACCAAACTCTTGATAATCTGTTGTTGCTTTTATTATTACTGTACTTATTATTCATATTATCATTCAATATATGCCCTTTGACTACAAAAGATAAGCCCCACTTCTAAAATTATTCTACTAGCTTTACAAAAATCTCGTGCTGCCACAATGACTTCTTTAATATTATCCTGCAGTAACTTTTATGAGAATATTAAAATGACTGAATAAAATAGAAAAGTTATGATTATAAAGACAATCACTAAAGAAAAAAACAACATAGTTTATTTCATAAGACATTCTGAATGTTTACATTTTATTTAAGCAAAGTTCAGTGGCTGACCTAATCATACTAATGTGGAAAGAAGAACTATATGAATTCTCAGCTCCACATTCTGATTACTCAGCTGCATTCTTGTCTTTCCTTTATCCATAGGCTATATTCAGGGAACACAGCTACATGAACTCCCCCCACCACCCCTGAACACCTCCCCACACACTGATGACCATTGCTAAGTAGAGGAAATGAAATTTCCCTTAAACATAACTCATTGACCTGAAGACACCCAAAGAGCTCATGCCCAAATTGAGGTTTAAATTCGCCCTAAGATCTCTTCAACCATTACAGACCTCGAGGGAGAGAACTATAGCAAATGTACTCAGCATGCAGTAATCCTGCGATGGTCATGAAGCAGGAGAAATAGCCCTTCTCCCAGCTGAAAACTCAAAGGGAGGCCGAGCTCTTGTTATATTACTACGGTGAGAGCACTGGTACAGGGTAGCAGCCCTTAGTGAACAAGAGGCAATAAAGTTTCCATGATTCCAGGAACATCAGAACTAATTCATTCACTCCCATGGAACGATAAACTCCTTAAGAGTTTTCCTTTAATATGGGAGGTTCATTTACCATTTGGTTAAATTAGTACCGCCCATTGAGCCAGGGTATTTTTACTCAGAGTGCACAGATACCATTCAATTTCACTTTCTAGAAAAAAAGTGAACAACAACGATCAGTTATCAGACTCAGAATCAATTAGTGTATGTGCTTTGTTAAGTATGAAGGAAAATGGAAAATTTCAAGCATCCAAATATGATTTCAAACAATAGAATGACTTTTTCCCTCATGGCGCTCATGAGAACTGCATTTGCTCATTAAACATACTAGGAAATATCAATTGCAACTTGTCACTTTGATAAAATTAACTATTCATTGCACTTAAGCAAATCATCTCTTTTTTGAAGATTTTGAATAGAAAAATGCCACGAACATATTTGGCATTTAAAACATTGTTAATTTAGTATCTTGATTTTGAGAATAGATATTTAATGATATCTAATGAATTGTAATCATTTCCATAGATATAATCTTATAAAATAGCATCTATTTGGGGTTTTAGAGGAGAAGTGAGTGTTGGCGCAAACATTTTTTTCCCTGTAATTTAAATTTTATTTACCTCTTCCTAACAGGGTGAGCTATCTGTATGGAATGGTATGTAAAGGTAATGCTGGATTTTCATCTTCTCTGTGCTGGCTGTGAATATTTCCTGATGCCCTCCTCTTTTTTCTTAGATGTCATAAAAGGTCAAATGCAAATATCCAATGTTTTCATATAAAATGTCACTCATCACATGGCTATGTCCATGTGTTTATTGTAAATCATTATTGGAAGGGGTCTTAGAAAGAGAATCTGAGGAATAGCTCCTATGTGGTATTAAATCTAAAAGAAACCTGACATGTAATCTACATAGAAAGAGGTACATCTTGTATAATGCATGACTTACAATTTTTTATTCAGTTTTCTCTTTCTCTAAATTTGTGCTTAGATTTTTAAATGAGTTAGAACATTTACTTAAAAAATCTATTCCTTTAAATTTCCATGGTGAAAAACTATTGATAGCTTTCCATGAGGCAATAGATCATATTTGGAAAGACCTATTTGATGCTAGCCATTTGATCTCTGAGTGGCATATATTCCAGAAGGAGGTTTAATTATACATCTGACTCCCACTCACCCATTTGGCAGAGTTTTATTTGATTTTTATTAAACATAAGACTTGAAAACATGAGATATAGCTTTATCTTTCATTCTTTTTTATCCAACAAGAAAGTAGAATTTGGAAGCTGAAGTTGAAATTCTATAGATAAAAATTTTTGTTCCTTCTTACTTTAAAACTGATTTCTTCATTCCAAAAGGGAAATCATTTTTCTTCTGAATACTCTGCAGTAGGTAACTTTACTAGGATCTCTTCTCCCCTATTCCACATACTTGGTTATAGAGTGAGAGTGGTTTTATAAATGACTTTCATTACTAAGAACCGTCCCAATATTCCCAATAAGGCACACAACTTTAAGACACTCTTGCAAAGTGGTAACCTTGAATTTAGAGACTCATCATTAATGAGATATATAGTCCATGGTTGAAATTATCTCCCACTCACAATTGAATCACTCAATCAATAAGCATTTGGATATAGCAAAGTGATTAAGAACACTCTAAACCTTTCTGAAATACTTTAAAGTGCTGATTTTGTCATCTTGCATGTGAGTGACATTGGGTAAGTCATTCAAACTCTTCAAGCCTCAATTTCTTTATCCTTAAAATGGACACAACAATGAGAATTTTCTTTCAGTAATCAAGTACTTGTAAAGCACTCAGCCCCATGACAGACATGCAGTGAAAGGAAGGTGTTGTGCCTCTCTCTAGGAATCCCAAAGTGAACAAGTTGATGTTTCAGAGTTCAGTCTGGAGACATACAGTTGAGAAGATGTACTATTAGAGCATAAAGTGATGGAGGACAAGCAGGGTAACTGTGGGAGCACAGACGGGGAAGAAAACATCAGTCCAGAAAAGAAGAGGGAGGCAGCACAGACATCTCAACAGCTGCCTGAAATGTAAAGGGATTTGGTTAGACTTTTCAAAGGAAGAAGGCTGTTAAAAATAGAAGACAGAGGCTTCTTGGGATCCAATGTTCTGTGTATTCATAAACGTCTGGCAGTAATTATCTGGATATTAGCAGTTCTTCCTACATACCCCTTCCTTCAAGATCACAGGGCAAAGCTCACCCTCCCTGTTGAACCAAGCACAATGATTCTTTAAAGAGTGGCAGACGAAAGGGAAAGGTAGCAATTTTATTATCCTTGCACAATATAATGATGACAAATTTATTGTCAATGATATTATTAGTTATTTTCAATGAGTAAACCAAGTGAATTTACTCACAAAACTATTAGTTAATAAAAGCATCCTAAACATTTTGTATCCCTCACCCATTGTCCTCTTCAGAAGATTTATATTTAATCTATTCCACAACTCCTTGGTCCACAATAGACCCCACTAATCTTTTGGGCAAGCTTTTGGAAGGTTTTGGAATATTTTGACTTAGTTGCCATTTTGATCTATGTTAATTTCTCTTCCTCACCTCAGTGACGCTTTATTAACAAATGTTTATTCTTTGTTCAGATTTTATAGTAGCTTGGACAGTATTGAAGAAATCATCTTCAGTATAGTATTCAAGAAATTCATCTCTCATTTTATAAAATATATCCATTTCCTTTCTGGTCATTTGGATCCAGTCTGGGTAGTATCTTTTCTATGAAAAATTACTATTCAGAACCTAGAAACTTAGAGTTCAACTATCACTCTTGCTTCAAAAAAATAAAAAAGCATAGAGTATATATTCAAAACCAAATCACTCCCTACCTTTCACCTTTGCCACACCCACCCAAATATGCATATACTATAATAAATCATGTATTAAGTTATTTACATTAATATTCCACTAAAATTAAAATCCATGTGATACAATTGTATTTTATGTTTTTTAGGCAGCTTTATAACAAATCATATGCACACAAATAAAAATTAAATGACATACCAAAATTTCTCAGGAGAATTTTAGAAATGCCAGGATGAGAACAGGCCCAAGGTACTGCCCTCAAATATTTCTTATAGTCATTTATACTTTGAGTTATAAATGTCTTTACTTTTTTTTGTCCTATTGACTTCCATGGAAATTTCTGATTTCTTTTCAAATCCCTTCATTCTGAGCTCCCTAAGTATTTCAAATGACAACATTTGGTAATGTTAACATCTAAACAATTGTACAATTTCCATCACTCTGCAGAATCACAAACCACTAGCCTAAAACAATTTTATCTCAATATAATAGAACTGTGAGTAATTCTCCAGTCTACATTAAATAAAATTTTTTACGATTAAAAGGAACCTCATGAGTAATATTATTTAGCCGCTAGTCTCTGGTTCATATCTATCCCATTTATTCATTTCTTTTTTCACCAAACATTTGCAGAGGTACCAGGGAGTACATCTGTGAGAAAACAAACAACCCTGTCCTTGTAGTCCTTATGTTCTAGCAAAGGAAACTGGCTATAATAAATATGTCAAATGTATAATATGTTAGATAGTGTTGAGGGAGTTGTCTTGTTATTGAGGTGACATATGAGTAAAGAGCTGAAAGAGGTAAATGGAGGCCATGTGCTACCTGGAAGAAGAGCTTTCTAAGTTGAAGGGACAATAATAAATGCAGGAGTGAAGAATAAAAGAGGCATGGGAGGAGCGATGAAGATGAGACACACAGCATTACCACACAAAGGCCTTTGTCAGGACACTTGCTCTGAGATGGGAAACTACTATGGTTTGAATATTTGTCACCTCCAAAACTCATGTTGATATTTATTTGCCATAGTAAATGTATTAAGAGGAGGGACTTCTGGGGCTGGGATTGTGGCTCAGCAGTAGAGTGCTTGCCTCACATGCATGAGGCCCTGGGTTGGATCCTCAGCACCACTTACAAAGCAATAAAATAAAGACATTGTGTTCATCTACAAATAAAAAAAATCTTTAAAAAAAAAAAAAAGGAGGGACTTCTCAGAGTCTGTCCCCAGCAGTATACTAATGTGTTTACTCTCCCGGGAATGGGCTCCCTCGCTCTTGTTCTCTCTCTTGTTGTTCTTGTTGTTCACTCAATGAAGCCCTTTGATCTTGGACTTTCCAACCTCCTGAACTCTGAGCCAATAAACTTCTGTTCATTATAAAATACCCAGGCTGTGTTGTTATGTATTTTTAACAGCAACACAAAACAGACTGACAGAAAAGTTTTGCATAGAGAGAGAACACAATGTCACAGTTTGAAAGAACCACTCTGCCTGCTCTGATATGGTGGGTTGGGGCAAAAACTTACAATACTTTATAAAGCACTGACACTTAGGGCCAGGATGTCACCAAAGACTTGGTGTAAATTGAAAAAAGATTCAAGAACTGGACATTCCAATGTAAAAATGACATGAAGACGAAAAGTGAATAATAAGCAAGACTCTAAAGAAGCAATAAGGGAAGTAGAAGGAAAACTAAATAGTATGTGCCATCTAGGAAGCCCATGTGCCTAGTAGAGAAGGGAGTGATTAGCTGTGCCAGATACTTCTAATGAGTCAAGTAAGATGAGGATTGGAACTGAATAAATGCTGGATTCAGCAATGTGGAGGCCATGGGTAACCCAGTTTCAGAGGAGGAACAGAAATAATGAATGAGTTCAAGGGATAATCTGGGATAGTGAGTGTACACAAGTCTAATGAACAGTCTTCTATGTAGAGAAGGTGAGAAATGGGGAAGTAATTGGAGATAAAGTGGAATTAAAAGATTTTTAAAAATTGGATCAATAACATACACTATCCATATAAAAAAGATGCCGTAAAGGGTGGCAGGGCAGGTGAGAGGGAATTCAATACACCTGAAAGAGGGAAAATGTGCCAGCAATCACCTTATTTAGAACAAAGGGGCACAAGGAAACCTTCCCTGTAAGTGGAGGAGTTGGCCTGTTCTCAGAGCACAGACAGTTCAACTACAGAGATTGTTGAAGTTCTCATCTGATTGATTAAATTTCCACAGTAAAATAGGAAGGAAGATCTTAAGCAGAGATTGAAGAGGAAGGAGTGCATATTAGCAATTTGAGAAAAGAGAAATTACATGATTAACTACCTAAGAGAGCTAAAGGGTAAATGGACTAGGAAAAAACTCTAGTATAATTGTTAGGTAGTATTAAAGGTTTGCTTTAGGATTGTGATCCTGCATTTAAAGTGAAACCATTCAGTGTGGTGTGTTTCTCCTCAGCAGCATTCAGTTATAGGGTGCAATTTGCAATTAAGGAAGCCTATAATTTTGATAAGTGAATATGATGAAGCAAGAAAGGGTCAGGGAACTTAGGAGTATATGCATGAGAATGATTATAGCAACTGTTCATGATATTTAAATTTGAAACAGAAGGTAGTCCAGACATGAGGGGACAAGAGAGAAAACATGGTAAAAATTAATGAATTATAGGTACAGATCATATAAAATGATCGCTGGAGTTGGGGTACTAGAAAGAAATATATGAATGGAAAGAATAAAAAATAATGAATAAAGAGTATAATGCTTGAAATTAAGGTCATGCTTAATAGAGCAAGTAGTTGAGGTGGGTGGAAAATAAGATAATTAAAGGAGAATTATCAAAGAATTGAAAATCCCAAATACTGAAAGGATAATCTACATGGGTAACGTATAACCCCAATTACAGCACTGGCTGTGTTGAAGAAAGTAACTGAGACTATGGTAATGTGTCTAAGGACGGGATTAAAGGATGAAAACCACTAGGAGGTATTGTGCTTGGTATAATATTTTAGCATACAATTCAAAGATGGGGCTTAGGTATAGGGAGAAAGAATAGAACAGAAGCAGCTAAGAGAAAAAGTAGGATATCTATACTCTTTGCTTGCTCCTACTCAGGTAGTATAAGAGTGTGGTACACACAGGTGTCTTTGCAGTAAGCAATGTCTTAAAAAGAGATGGAAATTTCAAATGAAGTAAAAGGGTAAGGACAGGAGGATTTCCCTACTGTGAGTTACAGAGTACATAGTATGATGGTTTTAGAAGTTGGAAAGTAGTGATGTCAGAAATGGCTATAATCATTCTTTTGTATATCGGGATATAGAGGAAGATAGAGAGTGACAGTTTTTAATCTTCTTGTGCTAAAATTTAAAAAGCTATATAAATTGGATGTATGACAAACATATTCTTTTTTTTTTTTTTAATATCTTTATTTTATTTTTATGTGGTGCTGAGGATCGAACCCAGTGCCTCCCGCGTGCTAGGCGAGCACGCTACCACTGCGCCATAACCCCAGCCCCACAAACATATTCTTGAAGGGCAGGATTCAGTAGTTTTGGCATTAGACTCTGGGGAAAAGGAATTTGGCTTTGGGGTTGTAAGGCGTTTCAGGTTTATAATGGAATAAAACAGTTACTCTTTTCTTATGATTATGAGCTAGGATCCAAACCTTAAAGTTGCATCAGTATATGACAAGGAAAACTCTTGACTTTCTACTCTCCTCTGATACCTTCTTTAACTGTTGAGTTAGTAGTAATCCTTCCCTGATAATTACCAAGGAATTTATGAGATTTCCCTTAGCAACAGAAAATGTGTGACATATCAGTGGCTTCAAGGTTTACTCAGACAACACAAAAGGCTTAATCACTTTATTTGTTGGTCATTTCCCTCTTGTGAGGCCACACCAAGAGGATCAATCTCATACACAATTACCTTATTTCTCAGACCAAATTCATGATCCTTAAGTTAGCCTCCCTGTATTAGGCCCCATGCTCTCAATCATTGATGCAAATTTTATCAGTTAGGTCTATGATGCTAGTCACTATTCATGCTAAGAATACTCTTGAGGATCAATAGTTCTAGAGGAAAAGGAATTTTGTGGTTCTTTACTAATTGAGAAGTCAGAAAAGTCTAGACGTGGACAACAGAACACATCTCACGTACTCTTAGACAATTATTCTGCCACATAATGAAGACAAACTAATCTTATCACTGATATTGACCCTCATATAGGGTGACCATAGAATTGTTCAAATCATGTCATATTTAAGAGTAAAAGAGACTGGAGTAATGACAGATGCCTATAATCCCAGATACTTGGAGGATGAAACAAGAGGATGGCAAATTTGAGGTCAGCCTGAGAAACTTAATCAGACTCAGTCTCAAAATTTAAAAAAAAAAATTAAAAGTTAAGTTGATACTCTGTGATAAAGCACACCTAGATTCAGTCCCTAGATTGAATTTGGGGGAAAAAAAGTCAAAGAAAGGGGCTATTCAGAAGTACACTCTTTAAAATGTATAAATTAGAACTGCTCTAGGAGAATAAAAAAAGTATGTATGGTCACTTTAGTATAAACAATGCCTCTGCTCAGAGAGCACACTTGTCCTTGACTGGCCTGGAAATGACTGAGCTGATTGTCAATCATCTGTTTAGATGATTGAAGAACAATTTAATTGTCTAAAGTTAATCCTGGCCATGGAGTCAAGATTAATTTGTTCACTCTGAAGATCAAATGGTTTCCTTGACTGTTTGACCTGAGATAGATGACAGACTTTCATTTGTCATTGATTTGGTTAACCTTTACCCAAGAATGGCACCACAAGCAATGTTGTGTAATTCTGCTATTATACCTGTTGAACACTATGTTCTGGACACTTCCTCAGTGTTTTTTTTCTCTTAATTAATTCAGTCCTAAGAACAATCCTGTGACTGAGGTTCTCCTTTCATTTATGTGTGAAGAAACTGAGACATAATGAAGTTAAGTAAGTTTTCCCAAAAGCCTACAGGTCTTTAGGGGTAGAACTAGAAAACGACACATGCAGCCTTGGTCTAAAGTCCTTACCCTTAAATATTTGGCTACCTCATCTAATATTAAATAAAGAAAATCCAAGCAGTTAATACTTTCAATTTCTGTTTTTATTTTAGTAATTAGAAAATTGAGACATATTGACATTTGTTAGCAGCGACAACGGAGGTGGAAAAGGCAGAGGATTCAGAGCTATAGTTTTCCATTTCCAAAACCTATGTTGTAGGCTAAATGTTTGCATCTGAACAAAATTAATGTGTTGAAGTTCTAATGCCCCATGTAACAGTACTTGGAGGTAGGGCATATGGAAGTGATTTGGTAGTTAGAGGTTGGAACCTCCATGGATGGTGCCCTTATAAGAAACCCAAGAGCTAGACTGCTGTCTTCCTATCATATGAGGATATAAGAAGTCAGCATTCTGACACTCAGGAGAGCAGCCTCACCAGAACTCAACTATGCTGTCATCCTATGCTGGGCTTTCAGCTTCTAGAAATGTGAAAAATACATTTATGTTGTTATATGCCATCTAGCCTAGAGTATTTTATTATAGCAGCCTGTACAAAAATACCATGCATCTCCAATCAGTCTGATGGTATTAACTAATGATCTGTGAACCATGCTGAGTTTAGGCTCAATGAGGAGTAGCATTTCTATTATCAAAGCTTTCCAGGCACAATAAAGACAGAGTATGCCCTCCATACTTGTAGGAACACTCTCCAAACCTTCCAACCCCTCCCTTCCATCTTTCCCCATTCTATGCTAATAGACTGTGCTCTTGCCAAAGAGCACCCCTTTGTTTGTGACCTTTGGATCTGATCGGTCCAAGAATGTATTTAAGCTTCTATACTTTCTGGAATAAACGGTGTTTTCTGCATCTCGCTCCAGTGTTTCTGTGTCACACTAGGGCAGAGCAGATTCTTTACCTACACCCTGGGGCCTGGGGAATTTGGCTCCACAGACCACCACCATCCAGAAAGACCCCATATTGTCTTCCTCCCTGAAGACCCCTTCCTCGTCTTTTCTGTACCCCAATGCGTCGAGCAGGACCCACATGGCACCCCCTGAATCCCCCCTCATAGCGATATATACTCTATTAGGTGGAAGATGATAAGAAAGAAATGTGAAGAAAGAAGTAGATTTCATATTTTCAAGTGTCTTGTCCATCACGGGAGTTTGGTATAATTTAAATCTAATAGGGAGTCATTAAAAGAATTTAATCTGGGGAATAAAATGATCAACCGAGGTTTTAAAAAATTCTCACAGAAGTAGAACAAAGTACAAGAGTTAATTTATGCTGATTCTCTGCATTCATGGATTAGACAAGTTGTTGTTATGTTGTTACCTAATTTGAGCAGGCTTATTCCTGGCCTGAAATAATTTGAGATTTTGCTGAAGCATTAATTTGAATCCCATGCTATGAGACCAGAATAGAAGCAAAAGAAAACCTGTAATCCTTCAATAAAGGTGACGCAACTCTATATTCTTACATCAAATTTCTACACTCTCTGTATTAGCACCTACCTAAATACCTGTAATAATTACAACACTTTCACTGATTTTTTTCTAGTTCTGATTGTTCTTTGAGCCTATCCAATTTTCTGAGTCCCGTCAGTCTTTCTTTACTGTATATAACAGAATAATAAAGGCCTTGTGTAAGTTTGCATTGCAACTCATACTCTTCAGTAATTTAAAATCTCATTTTACGTTTTTCCCACACAGTAACCATCAGTCAAACAAGCATAGTACACAGCTTAGCAAAAGTTTGGATAAGAGACCACTGGTGAATCAATAGCTAAGTCAAAACAAAAATTCATAGTTTATTTTGTGATCATAGTACTGAAATAGAAATGTTCTATGTCTTTATTGGGATGATATTCTAAAAGTAAATAGTCTTATCAAAAGTCATCAAATTGTACACTTTAAATGGATGCACTCCATCCAACACAAATTATACTTCAATAAATTTGGTTTACAAAATAGATCCATGTTTCATAAACTTAATCTGAAGCTATTTGCCTTAAAATATAATCCATCCTAGCACGTGCAAGGTCTTGATTTTAATTTTCAGCATTCAAAAAAAAAAAAAAAAACCAAACAAACGTAAAAATCCAACTCTATGTTAGATTTTACCAAAATGAAGCAAAATTTTTTAAAAATACTTTTTTTAAAATTCTACATTTTCTACCACATTAAATTAAATTTAATAGTTCTTCACAATGCAGCAATACAGTCCTATGTTACTTTTCATTCTCTCACTCTTCTATTTCCACTTCTTATTGCTACCTCTATCACTCTCATATAAAAACTTCCTACTACATCCAGCCTACCACACCAGATACTTGCTGAATCTAAAAGAGGTTCCTGTGCTTTGGCTCATGTGGGATTGTATCTGGAGGAACCAACTTCTTTCCTCCTCATACATACCCAAATAGCCAAATTGTATATTTTCTCCTTTTTCCAAGACTTTCCTGATAGCTTCACCTTAGTAATTAGACTTTCATTTGCATAGCATGTATTGAGCTTTTTGTTAATTGAACAGTTAGCTCTTTCTTTCAATAATTCATCTATTGGGTGCTACCTGTTGCCAAGGATTTGTAAACACATATATCAGTATGGCCTTTTACAGTTAAACTATTTTTATGATTAAATTCATCAGCATTTTTTGGTACCACAGATTGAATTTAGGGAACCTTAATCCCTGAGCCATATCCACATCCCTTTTTACTTTTTATTTTTTGATATAGAATCTCATTAAGTTGCTTAGGACCTCACTAAGTTGTTGATACTGGCTTTAAACTTGCAATCCTCCTACCTCAGCCTCCTGAACCTCTGGGATTACAGATATGCACCACCATGCCTGGAGAATTCTCCAGTCTTATGATATTCTAGTATCTGCAGTACACACTAATAGTTGACAGCCACTTAAGATTGTATATTACAGTTTAAAGAACCTTGGAAAGGGAATCAGAAAACTATATTCTGGGATTAGACTCACTAGTTGAGAAAGTTTGGATATGTCTGCTCTGGGGAAATTTGGTACATCTCTGACTGCTTAGAAAATTTTTAGAGCCAAGGCATCCAATTTAGATATTACTTTTATAAAACTGTCATTGAGCTCAATAAGATTTTATTCATGCTCTGCCATTTAACAAAACAAGTATCAACCAAAAGATTACTCATGAAGAGGATATCAAAGAAGTAGAGTTCAAACCATTTTATAAAATTCCATTTCCTTAAAAGTCATGGAAGGATACCTTGGATATTTTCTGAGAAAGAAGTGTGTCTCTGCACTTGTGATTGAATTCATGTACATGCGTCAAAGTTGTAGAATGATACAAACAGCTGAAATGTGTAATGTAAGTGCTCATTTTTTGTATCAAGTAGTTTCTTAAGTTCTATCCACCTTATATTGAAGTGGATGAGCAACTTCAGATCCTTCATAGTAAGTTTACTCCAAACCTCTAAAAGTAAAAGATGAGTGAATCCCATTACACAAACTCATCACACATTGCTATCACTTTGAAATGCTATGATTTGATAAGGCCTCCATAGTTAAATAATTTAGACTTAAATTATTCAAGTCAAACCTTCCTTTTTCACCTCAAATTTTCCTATGGACACACTTTTGCTGTATCAATCAGGTTAGGCTACGCTATGCTACAATAACAATTACCCTCAAGTTTCTGTGGTTAAAGCCACAAACATTAATCTTGTACTCATACTACATGTATAAAAAAATCGACAGCAGCTTTGCTCCACATCACTCTCACTCAGAATAACAGAGTATCCAGTATTTGGCACATTTACCTGCCATTGTAAAAATAGAAAGAGATTATAGAAGGTCTCTTTTGGCAATTACTTCTGGGCTCTGAATTGAAATTATGTGTAACTGTTGGAGTAAGTCCAGCTTAGAGTTATGTCAGATATTTATCAATCTTCTTACCAATTTTATTAATAAAAAATTTTAGATTTTTTGGGGGGAGGGCACTGGGGATTAAACTCAGGAGCATTTAACCACTAAGTCACAGCCTCAGCCCCTTTTTGTATTTTAGTTAGAGACAAGGTTTCAGTGAAATGCTTAGTGCCTTGCTGTTGCTGAAGCTAGCTTTGAACTCTGGATCTCCCTGCTTTAGCCTCCTGAGCCACTGGGATTACAGGCATGCTCCACAGTGCCCAGCAAATTTTCAGATTTTTTTTTAATAGACTCGTATGAAATAACTCCTTCCACAAATTGTACTTATGAAAACTGTAGGTCTATATTGAATCTTTAAAAGTCTGTTCTGGCTCATTTTTGCACCAGTGGTGCAAAAATGCATTAGCCTATTAAACATGGCATCTGTTATGTGCACTATATTTACATCTTTGATTCATGTTCTTAATTGTATTAATTTGCATATAAGGAGTAAATTTCTTAAAACTCTCTACATAAGAAATTATTTTTCTATGCCAAATCAGTCAAAGTTCATCCAAGCTTAAAAGGCAATACTTTAGCCATTTCAACCTCAGTTCTGAGCTCTAACACCATCTTCTTCAGGATTACTATTAAGATGCTGATATTTTAAATGCAAATCAAAACTACTCTAAGATTTTATCTCATGCCAGTCGGAATGGCAGTTATCAAAAATACAAACAGTAAGTGTTGGTGAGGATGTGGGGGAAAAGGCACACTTGTACATTGCTGGTGGGACTGCAAATTGGTGCAACCAATCTGGAAAGCAGTATGAAGATTCCTTAGGAAACTTGGAATGGAACCACTATTTGACCCAGCTATCCCACTCCTCAGTCTATACCCACAGGACTTAAAAACAGCATACTACAGTGATACAGCTTCATCAATGTTTATAGCAGTTCAATTCACAATAGCTAAATTGTGGAACCAATCTAGATGCCCTTCAACAGATGAAAGGATAAAACTGTGGTATATATACACAATGAAATATTACTCAGCAATAAAACAGAATAAAATTATGGCATTTGCAGGTAAATGAATGGAGTTGGAGAATATCATGCTAAGAGAAGTAAGCCAATCCCAAAAAGCCAAAGGCCAAATGTTCTCTCTGATAAGTGGATGCTAATCCATAATGGGGGAGGTGGCATGAGAACAACGGAGGAAATTTGGTCAAAGGGAGGGGAGGGAGGGGACATGGGGGCAGGAAAGATGGTGAAATGAGATGGACATCATTGCCCTAGGTACATGTATGACTGCACATATGATGTGACTGTACATTGTGTACAACCAGAGAAATTAAAGGTTGTGCTCCATTTGTGTACAATGAATCAAAATGCATTCTGCTGTCACGTATACCTAATTAGAATAAATACATTTTAAAAAGAAGGAATAGAACTCGGTTAGCAAACAAATAAATAATAGAATTATTAAAAAAGATGCTGATATTTGCTTAAAATGTCAAATATACAATTAAGACATGAACTTTATCCACAGAGTAAATTAAGATAACTAAGAAATTTCTTCAGTATAATCTTATGACACCAAAACGAACATATTTACAAAACAACATGAATGAAAAAATGGAATAAAATCAGAAATTTCATAACGATGAGATGAATTGATGGTCAAGTAAGATGTTATAGGTAAAAAGTGAAAGATCAATGTAATCTTAAAATATTTTTCTGATTCCAAAATGCTCAAAATTGTTTTAAAAATTACTAAGCACCTTTTTTGTGCATCAAACTCAGGATGAAGAAAACATAAGATAAGACCACTGCTTCTGAAATACATTTCCTAGCATGGGATGAGTGATACATACATCAGTGGACACATTCAGCCATGTGTCAGAGGTGATGATGTGGAAGTGTGTTCCAGGTACAGTGTAGCCAGACACAGAACCAGCAATTCTGCCTGAGCAGTCAGGAAAAAAACTTCACAGACAGACACCTAAGAAGAGTCTTAGAGATGAACAGATGTTCACTCTTTGAAAAGTCTGAACTATAGCAGAAATAGGATGAACTACTAATCATCCTGTCCTTTTTTATGTTTGGCTCATATAATTATAAAAGTAGAATTTTTAACAAGATCTCAGTTTTCGGTTATTGCACTGCTCCACATTTCAAGTCCAATTGCTTTGTTATTTTCAAAAAGGTACATATAAATTTGAACATACTTATACTCTACATTGCTCTGAATATATTGGAAGAAGCTGGAAAAGTAATGTCAAAATTCTAACTCCTAAACCATAATATATTATTATTGATACTTTATCTGAACTATTTACTTCAGATTCTACCTGTGATGAAGCAGGACAGATTCATTCATTGCCTCAATCAAAGCAGATCAATGATAGAGTAGCTGATCCTGGAGGAGACAGTCAAGAGTGAGGAAGTCATCATAATGAGTCTACAACAAAATTACACAGAGAACAAGGTCCAAGCCAGAGAGGCAAGATTGATTCAGAAATCTAAAGGGCAGCTTCAAGCTCAAAAACAATGCTCAAAGACAGCAGTAAATTGCCAATGTAATGAGAAAGAAGAGGCATGATAAGCCACATGAGGAGCATCCTGCATAGTGCTGAAAGGAATGGAAACTTTATTAAAATTGTGCTTAATGGTATGGACTACAGCAAACTGGTTTACTATTATAGTGTGGTTGGAAATCTAAAACATTTATTGGTCTAGTACACATTCTTGTTTTAAGAAGAAAATACTTCTGGTATATAAAGCTAAAAAAAATTGTTCAAATAAAACTGAAGTCACTGATGTAATGAAAGGAAGTGCTGAAGGGCTAAAGAGAGCAGACAAGTCTAAAGAAAATGATGATAAGGATTTATGGGCCATTTTTCTCGAGTACCATATTTTCTTGACACAGCTCCATGGGTCAAGTATCTTCCTGCGGATCAAGAAACTGTGGTCAGTAAACCAGGTTTGTGTAATTGTGGAGTAGAATTGGAGTTAGCTAAATGAACCAGGAAATGGTTGTTTTATTTTCTAACAATTATTAATTAAACACGAATGTTAAAGTAACATTATTGTAAACACATCCTAGCACAATGGTACTGAGAGGTATCTGGTTTCTCTGGATTTCAAGCGCCTAGAAAAGTACTGTACAGAGAGAACTTAATAAATAATTGTTGGAAATTTTTAAAAAGAAATGCTTTCTCTGGTAACTCAAAATTTCCAGAGATTTCTATAACATTAGGAACACCACAGCCTCTCTTATCAGATATTTTAGATGGCCAATGTAACTGTCTCAAGACAACCTCATAATGGCTGGCATAAAATCAAACGAAGCTCATGACTATATACAGGAAGCTACATATTCCTAGATGAGAAAGAGAATTGACTAAGGGAAAGTTGGGGTATCTTCCAAGATCCAATAGGTCTCCTGAGTCAGAGGCTAAGATGCTAATCTGTAGAGCAAGCAATCATTGTAAAGTCAATTGCATGACAGTTTTATCCCTTATTATTATATTTCCCTTTGCCTAGGGCTTTGTTCTACAAAGAATTCTTGTTGGAAATCGAATAAGGTTATTAATTCTTCTTACTTTCTTTACATGGCTGTAGTATAAATTTGGCTCTGTTCTTGTACTTTATCAGCAGCTGGCCCTCAGGCACAAGGACTTTTGTAGCATAACACAATAAATAGTGACCAGAATAAGCAAAGGCCTATAGTGTACAATCAGTACAAACTTAATAAATGCACAAATGCTTCATTTTTTGCTTCTGGACAAGCTCTTGTGATGTTATAGTTTAATTCTCAACTTAAAAGAAGAACAATTTTCCCTATTAGGGATGCAAATAGCTGTAAGAAATGAAGGCATTTTCTCTTAAGTATGAGAATTGCAGGACTGAAATCAAAAGGAACCACATTCAGAGTTCAAAGCTTGGACATTTGTCAACTTCCCCTAAGCTGTGTCCTCACTCAAGGTCAAAGTTTTCCATGTAGGGGAACCCCTTCTTATTAAACTTCTTGCAAAAATTGACTTAAGTAGCAGAATGTAACTCCAGGGAGACACTTTCATTTTGAATGCATTGTACTTATCCATAGTGAAGACAGTAATCAGTTGGTTAAGTTGCTTCCATTGACCTCACTACTGCTTTTTTGAGTGCCTTCAAAGTTAGTGCTCCCACAAGACACAGGAAGCTCATAATTGTGAAACAGCAGGGAATAGAATACTTACCCCAGGAGATATTTCTTAATATTTCATGGTCATCTTCCTTATGGGAATTTTAGAAACTTGCAAATTGAAGAATCACATTAGCCTTTGGTAATTCACACAATAAAGAAACTCATTGAACCCAGTATTTCCCTAACACATTAAGCATGGAATCCTTTTTTATAGAGCATTTCTTGAAAAACACATTACATGCTTTGGATATGTCATTGTGGAAGACTAGGAATGCAGATGTGACTATTTCTAGAAGATTTTCAAAATGATATCTCAAATGATCAGTGAGACGCATTTTAGGGTTAATGACTTTAAGGTAAGTCCTCCTACCACCACCACCACTGCAACTTAAGCCACTCCACTGGCCTGCTGGAACACTATGACTCAGATAAAAGCAAAATCTCAATTGACCAGGTATGGATATAAGTAAAGCTGAACAGTCTCAATGGCCTGTGCCAAAGCCTGAGATAAGAAGAATGGATGGGCTGCCAGCAGTTTCATTGTAGAGAAGAAATGCACAATTTTCTCATTGGGAAAGTAAAAGGGAAGTCCAATGCAATGTGTGATAGATTTAAATACTGGATTCTATAGTTGGAAGCCATAGCTGAGGTCCACCTAGTACATTATTAACAAAGAGAACTACTTAGTAAATGAAGAAAGAAGAGGGTATAGAAAAAGAGGAAGAAAAGAAGAAGGGGGTAAGGAGGAGACAAAGAAGTAGTTAAGATGAAAAACAGAAAAGTTTAAAACAAGCTCATTGGGAAAACTTCTATTGTCTTGAACTCACAAGTGAGTATAGATGTTTTGGTGATTGAGCGTTTGAACCATTAAAAAAAATGTTTTCATTTCCCAGCGTTATTATGGGTTCTTTCACCCGGGGAGAGCTCAGTCCTGAAGCTCATTAACCCTATTGAAGTTTTAGAATACTATTGAAGCTGAAGAAAGTACTTCCACCCTGTAGTGATCATTATCCAGCAAGGATAATTTACATGTGGTATTAGACTAACATTGCTAGCTTGAAAAAGGTTTTTTTAGTCAAAAGTCATACATTTCTAAGCAACACACAGACTTTATGGATTACCCAAATGTAGAGTTGCTTGAACCATATAGTGCTGAGTAATACCAAAACATAGCATAGCTATTCTAGATACTTAGAGCCAAAAAGAATCATGCCCATGACCACAGCTCATGTTCTTTATAGTAATCAGATAAAAGTAATCTGTATAGTAATCAGTGTCATTTGGAGTCAAATAATGATTTGAGAAGTGATTTCTGCTGTGACCTACATTATGCTACTTACCCTGACCTTAGGCATTCTGGACTGACCCCCTGGGTGTCACAAAACATGAAGCCACAAGCTATTGGATTCCTGCATTTTCACTCCAACAGCATTACAAAAATATCTTTTATGGGGGTGGAGGAGGTTACTAAGGATTGAACATTAGGGTACTTGACCACTGAGGCATATCCCCAGCCCTGTTCTGTATTTTATTTAGAGACAGGGGGGTCTCGCTGAGTTGCTTAGCACCTCGCTTTTGCTGAGGCTGGCTTTGAACTTTTGATCCTTCTGCTTCAGTCTCCCAAGGTGCTGGAATAACAGGCGTGCATCACTGTGCCCAGCAAAATTGTCTTTCTTCTTTTTTTCATGATCATACTCTTTATTATACCCATGATTTCTCTCAATCATTGATTCATTAGAATTTTCCATTAGTTTTATCTTTAAAATGATTGTGCATACAGTACTATGGTTGTCTTCTACTGTCCTCATTGCTATATCTCTAACCCAAGGAACTGTCATCTTTCTCCTGGTTTTCTGAAATAAATTCCTAAGGATTTCCCTCATCCCATGTTTGCTTGTCATTCTAATCTTCCTAGTCCATTCTCTATAAACTTAAATCAAGCTTTTAACATCAAGTCCAAATTCTAGTAGTCTAGATTAAAATAAGGTTCTTGGTAAAACTGACACCAGTAAATTTCTTAGAACTTAAACCAGTTTCATATTAAAGAGCCAAGAAGAGGAAATAAAACACTGGACTGTGTTACTGAAATGCAGCTGCTTAACATGCAATAACAAACATCTCAAATCTCCATTCAATGTCTTGTATATGACCAGATGTGTCTCAAAATGGGGCCTTGCATGTTTAAACACTGACTCAGAGTTTCTGCTCTCCTTATTTTTCTGGTTTCTTTCTTGAGAGTATGTTCTTGTCTTAGCTCTCTCATCTGAAAAGACCTAAAAATCTTTGCCTTATCCTTCTCCTGCTGTCCCACTCAACAACACAAAATAAACTGCAGGCAGAAGTTGCAGCATAATTTTTACTGAAATTTTATGAATCATGGTGAAGAGATTACACTATCATATCACTAAGAAAATAAATTTAAATAAATGCAGTTGATTCTTGTTGTTTGCAGTAGCAATGTTCTGCAAAGTCTGCATGGTGAATTAGCAATGCTGAAGCTTTGCTCCTGGGATGGAAGAAGGTGAGGTCTCTGTGAGCCATTGCTCATATTTCAGCACTCAATTGATAGAGAACCTTGTTTTATGTGTGTTTCTGTTTAAAGACACCTTAATTAATATATGGTTGATTCATTGGCATTGAACTCACAGCCACAACCCTATAATTAATGAATTATTTAAACTTATCTAAGTCATGTATTTTCTCCGTAAGGCATATCATAGCGTTTTTGTGCTTGGGAACAGTAGACATCATTTCAGCACTAGGCTTGGAGGCCATTTTAAACAGCAAATTTATTTATATATATATATATATATATATATATATATGTATATATATTTGTATTGTATTTATTTATATATATATTGTATATATATATATCTATATATATATTTGCATATATATATGTATATATATATATAATCAAATACTGCAAAAAGGCACCTATTTACAATACATAGGGTGAAACAAGAAAGCAAAGCATTGATTTGTTCATTGACCTCATGCTGGGACTAGGCCATCCAATGACCCATTGTTTTTTCTGCTCTGCACATGTTTACAAATGACTGCAAAAGCAACACTAGTATTGGTGCAAAGGTTACAAATGAATCTTAGCAAGTAGGTAAATTGATGAATGCACAATCCTCCCTTACTAAAGGATCACCTATGTTAGACACTCCTTGCTTAGAATTTTCAATTGGACATTCTAGCTGGAATCCATCCCCCCAATCCATCCCCATCCCCTTACCATTTTGCTGATTTATTTCACTACCTTCAGATTCCTATCTTATTGTCTCACCTCATTTTCCAAGATTGTCATCTCTGATCTAAATTCTTATCAGTCTACTATAAGTAATATGTGCAAAACCACCCTTCAAGATACAAAGCTAAATGGTTATGCAGAAAAGGAATTTGACTCTAGGACTAGGCTCTTTTTTTGAACATGTAGCACTAGTTTCCTAGTGCTGCAGGAACAGAGGGTCACAAAGTTAGCGGCTTAGAACAACACAAATTTATTATCTTACAGGTACAAATGCAAGAAACCAAAATCAAGTTGTTTGGAATGCCATGCTCCCCCTAAAACATGTAGAAAGAAACTTTCCTGGCATTTTCCAGCTTCTGGTGGTTTGCTAGCAATCCTTGTCATTTCTTGTCTTGAAACTGTGTTGTCACATAGCATTCTCCCCATGTGTCCGTGTCTTTGTATCTCTTCTTATAACACCATTTGTATTGAATTAAGGGCTCAACTATTCTCGTATGGCTTCATCACAGATAATTACATCTGCATGGACACTGTTTCTAAATAGTTCCATTCAGAGGGACTGAGGATTAGGACTTTAGTATATCTTTAGTGGGGCCACATGCAACCCATAACACATAATACAGTAGCTGCAGTAGCAGCAAGCAGCAACAATAGCGCAGTTACTCCCAATCCATGATATACAGGTATGGTTTCTTTTTTCTTTTTTTTCTTTTTGGTACCCTGGATTGAACTCAGGTGGCACTCAACCACTGAGCCACATCTCCAGCCCTATTTTGTGTTTTATGTAGAGACAGGGTCTCACTGAGTTGCTCAGAGCCTCGTCGTTGCTGAGGCTGGCTTTGAACTCAGGATTCTCCTGTCTCAGCCTCCCCAAGTGCTGGGATTACAGGCATGCGCCACCGCACCAGGCGCAGGTATGGTTTTAAATATCAGATTTTGCCCTCTGCTACAGTCATAGCCACAACTTCACACTTTGACTCTAGGTAGGTTATTCAATCTTTCTGAGTTGTAATCACTTCACAACTGGCTTAAAGATCACATGAGATATCTGTGTGTTTCTAATAATAACACTTGATATTTAGTGAAGGGTAATAAATATTGGCTATTATCTCTAAAAATGTAAATACAGACATGTAGGTATGTTTGTGACTATATTTGTACACATGTATATCTGTATCTACATATGCATTTTGGATAGAGTTTACCTAAAAATTTTGAGAAAAAGTAGCCAGGGGCAGAAGTGCACACGTATAATTCCAGCCCTTTGGGAGGCTGAGAAAGGAGAATCGCGAGTTCAAAGCCAGCCTCAACATCGGCGAGGTGCTAAGCAATTCAGTGAGACTCTATCTTTACATAAAACACACAAAAAAAATAGGGTTGAGTTCAATCCCTGGTACCAAAAAAAATTAAAAACATTTTTGACCAAAACGTGTTCAAAATGCAAAGCAAAAAATAAAGAAGAAGAAGAATCATTCTTTATATTGTTCAGAGACACTAAATCGGTTGCCTTACTAAGGTGATCAGTAAGCATCTGAAAAAACAGAAAAGAGAAGACTTTAAGGTCAGTTTATGTGTTGTTTGCAATTGAGAGGGCGCAGAAAAAATATTATTACTCACTCTATCATAGTCTTGTTGTCTCTGGAAGGGACACCATTTGTATTTGGAGTTTCAATATCTCTGACAAATTTCTTTTCAATAATTTTTACTGTAGTCTTTGAAGAGTGGTCATTAAGACTGGGGAATATTCTATCTATCCAATATCTGACACCAATACTCTAGTTATATTTGATTGGACATCAAGCACCAATCTGGACCATTCTCTCTCCCAGAAGATTAGATGAACAAGAGATAAATGCTGGTTTCTGCTGGTTAACCTGACTTGAGAATATCTATATTTGGCAGCTATAAGAAAGCCAACTTCCATAATATCCCTAAAGAAATAGGAAGAGAAAAATCAGAGTTTAAAGGAAAACCCAAGATGAAAAACTATGCATGCTAAAGAGGAAGAAAGAAAAAGGAAAGGATCAAGGTAGTGGCTACCTTAGAGTTGCCATTTCCTGTCTCCTTTCTTCCCTCTAGAGTCTCTGGTGTGCTTCTTGTATCTGGTTCCATAGGGCACATATGTGTTCAGATTAACAAGAACATCCCTCACACACGCACAATTGTTTTATACTAGTTTATTTCTGCTTTTGCAACTAAACAAATAGGCTTCACTGGGTTAAAACTCAGGCTCTTCCACCATTTTTTGGTCCCTTAGATAAAACATGAGAGCTGCTGCTCTGAGTCTGGAAGGAGAGAATATCATTGACCTATGCAAATTATCTGAGCAGCAGGGGTGATGTTATGGCAACACAATATTTTGATCATGTGAGAAATAAGATTATTCCTAACAAAATGATTGAACTGACTTAGGCACTTTGTCTCCTCTCCATTTTAAATGAAAATATGCACTCCTTTTAAAACAGTATTAATAAGCTTAGGTTAATCCTTTATTCCTGTGTACCAGAGTGAAATGCTAACTGTATACCTGTACTATATGTTCATGTCCTTTCCTATAGTCTACCTACTTGGTTCTACTTCTTCTCTGGGGCCTAAAATAACAAAATCCTTAACAGAAAACTCTCCCAATTTCTATTATTTTACACTGATATCGAACTTAATGAATTTCAGTTGTCATCTGGTTTTTTGTTAAAACATAAGCCTTATGATCTGTTTATCACTGTTTTTTTTTTTTAGTGACACTTTTAAAGTTTCCTAAGAGTTTATGTCATATCTGACACACTTGACCTGGAGCATTTTTCTTCACAGCACTAAAGATTTGGTGTCTAGCATGCTGAGATCATGTTTCACAGCAGTTACATTCATTTATTCATTCATGCTTCAATTTTTGTGGAAAATTATCTAAAGACAATGTTTTTAAGAGGCACTATCCCTACCTTCAAGAGCCTTACAACTTAGTAGGACAGCTGAGATACATACACAAAGTAACCTACATATGCTAGAAAAACATATACTTTATGAGAGAGCATTCAGAAGATCAAGATATTATTACTTCTGGATAAACAGATTTGGGGCATTTTGAGTAAGGATAAATTGGAATTGTGCTAAGCAAGATAAAACTGAACACTGAAAAGTGATGTGCAGAGTATACATTTTCTTGGCTTTTTAAAAATTAAAATAACATTTTCTTTTTGGTACCAGGGATTGAACTCAGAGGCACTCAACCACTGAGCCACATCCTTAGCCCTATTTTGTATTTTATTTAGAGACAAGGTTTCACTGAGTTGCTTAGCACCTCACTGTTTGCTGAGTCTGGCTTTGAACTCATGATCCTTCTGTCTCAGCTTCCTGAGCTGCTGGGATTACAAGCATGTGCCACCGTGTCCAGCTATAAATATATTTTAATCCAGCTAAAATACAAATTCTTTGTGTGTGTGTGATTGATTCAATTATTTCAGCAATCTTGTATTTATTAGTAAATTGTATGCTACTTTCCCTTTGCTCATGGCCTTCTCTAAATTAAAAACTTTACATAATCAGTAAGGTATGGCAGTCCATTCTGAGTCCATGTATCTCATCCTTTCTCCAGGACTTAGTCAAGCTGTTGCAAGGCCTTCTAATTCTTTGATAATTTTATAAAGTAAACAACTGTCTGTTCTTCATATATCCTGGTCATAAATAAGCCTCAGAAAATAGAATCCCATTGTGAGTCAAATGCACTCAGTATAGGGTTCAGAGAAGAAATATTTCTCTTCAATTGAAGGAAATATTCAAAGTAGAAGGGGAAAAATTATCTTAGCAGAAGCAAAATTTTGTCTGATTTGTCATCTTAAGTGTATGTTGTTTACAAGTAATAAAAAATATTCAATTTGATATTTTACAATTTTGCCTTGAATACTGGCGAGAAATCCAAGGAAGAAGATGGCTGAATCTCCAAGTTTGTTATGTGAAATTTAATGTCTTTGCCTCATAAAATATGTGACATTCAAGAGAGATGAAAAGAATGGGTAGTTTCTTCCAAGCCAAAGCAAGTTCTGCCTTGGTTATATACGTAAGAGGCAGTGCAGGATTAAGCCATTTGACTTTCTACCCAACTAAGAGAAACAGAGGCACAGTGTGGAATAGTGTGAAATAGAAATAAATAAGAATTATTTAATTTCTTCTATTAAAGGGTAAATAATACTAATATGAACTGAGAACGTCTTCAAAATTTATTATGAATGAAGCACACTGTTAGTTGTTTTTATGCAATCTCATTAAACCTTTCCATAAACTTTATAAGATACATGCTATTACAAAGAACCCTCTTGAATATATTTTATACAAAGAACACTGAAGATTAACTGACATTCTACACCCCCTCTATGGAACATAATGAGCAATACTCATCATACACTAAATACTTAAAAGCTTTAGAGTACTCTCTAGTACTACAGAGTGCTAAAGAGGGTTCATTTCTCCATCTAAAGTTTAAGTTTAATATTATCAAGAATTAGCTGAGGTAGATCTCAAACCTTTAAGTTCAAATATCATTGTTCTAAAATTATGTAATTTACTTAAACAATTTATAAACAAATAAGATAGAAATTCCTAAAGAAAATATTTTTTTCTGTTAACATTAAGTAGATTATTTGGGGGACCTGATTAAGATAGGAACTTAAAATAAATTTCTGTTGAACTATATGTTTGTACATCCAGGATAAAGTGTCATAATAAAAATCAGGAATGATTGCTTAGACAGAGTGCTTCACAAGTATCTAGGTGCTCAAACGTAAATAAACTAAGATGGAAAAATATAGACAGTGCATAAGGTTTATGTTTTTTTTCCATCAACATATTATAAAAGGAATATGTGTTTAAGTTAAATTATAATTAAATGCTTAAGATAAGTATATAACTTTCTATGATTGCTCACTTTAACTTACTTTTTAAGGGTATTTCTACCATACCAATAGTGTTGTAGACATGATAAAATGAGTCAGTTTATTATATAGCCTGCAAAATATCATCACCAACAGAGCCAGAACTGGAACCCTAGTTCCCACATTTACCCACTGTAAATCCAGCTCTGACATGTGCTTTAGAGGCTTGATGATTTGACTTCTGCTCAGAATTGCAACCTCATCTACTGCCAAAACCTCAGCCATATTAAAACTGCAGCCATAATAAACTGCTTTGAATTTACCAAATGTTTCATGTTGTCCCATCTGACTTTTAAGTCTTTGACTTTGAATCTGTCAAAATTGTTCTTCTCCCTCCATGTTACCTATCAAACCTTTATTCTCTAACCTTCAAATCTTAAAACAAATGTATCTTCCAGGAAGGTAGCTGTGACTTTCCTTTTTCTCAGGCAGAAGCCCTTTTGATTATACTTTTACTTAGGCTTTTTATATCTTTTATAAAACTAGTTGTTCCGTGTTTACTTATTCTCGAGCTTCAGCTGAGGAGTGTGTTGTTTAAGCTCAGGGAATGTGGAGGTCATCACTGTGCATACAGCAGTCAACAGATTTCCTGGTTCATTATGGGTGATAAATACATATTTGTTGAAAGATTTAGGAAGGAAGATACTCGGAAGATTTTTAAAAATCTTTCTTAAGAGTTAGAAAAATTATTACATCACCAGCAGATTATGAACTAAAAGAATCCCATGTTGGTATCAACACATGCTACTATATATCCATGTTTTGAATCTTAAAGATTTGCTATATTTAAAAACCAACTAATGTTTATCTTTTTAAAATCTATTTTTATCATTCCATGATTAATACATTTAAAAATGAAAGAAAGCATGTTAGAAAATGAGCTTAAAATTTGAGAATAATTTTTATATAGTAAGCATTTTTAAATTTGTTTTACTACATATCACACTATTTCAGACTCTATTAATTACAAATGTATAATTATTCAGTCATAGACTAGGGAAAAATTTACCTTGTGAATTTCAAATATAAAAGAGTCAAGCTTTTCCAGCCAAAGAATAGTATGAAATAGTATTGCAGAGGAAATATTTAGCTTATTTAAAATATTTAAAGCACTCAGAATCACTTCCTTCTTAAAGTAATCAATACTATAATTGTAATTCATTGTCTTCTGTTTCTTAAAGCATGTCCCTTAGCAGACTCTTTATGTAATTTTTGATAACCTAGATTAGGTTACCTGGAGGTAATGAAGTTCAGTTTTTAAAAGGTTTAACTTTAACTTTTATTTCAAGCTATCCTTCTGCTATGGTTTGGATGTGAAGTGTTCCACAAAAGCTTATGGGTGTGAGACAATGCAAGAAAGTTTGGAAGAAAAATGATTGGGTCAAAAAACCTTTAACCCAATCAGTGAATTAATCTTGTGATGGGATTAACTGAGTGCTAACTGAAAGAGGGCAGGGTGCATGCAGCTGTAGGAATTGGGCATTGAGGGTGTAGCTTTGTGTATATATTTTGTATCTGGCCAACCAGTGGAGTCTCTCTCTGCTTTCTGATCATCATGTGAGCTGCTTCCCTTCATCAAACCCTTCTGCCAGGTGTTCAGCTTCACCTTGAGCCCTGAGAAATGGAGCCAACCTTTTATGGACTTAGACTTCTAAAACTGTGAGCCCCCAAATAAACTTTTTATTTTCTACATTTGTTCTGATCAGGACTTTTAGTCACAGCAGTAAAAAAGTTGACTAAAATACCTTCCATTTATTTCAAATAGTTCTTTTTTCTGTAACATACATGAATAATTATCCTTCATCTGGTTATTTACTTATTCATTCATTGAGCACTTATTGAGAACCTATTATTTTCCAAGTATTGTTCTGACCACTATGAATATAGCAAATAACAAACTGACGTGATTTATCATTCCATGGAGCTTACATTCCACTGCAGACATGGAAAACAAACATGGAAAGATTAGGAAGTGACAAATGTGATGATGAAAATAAGAGCATGATTTGATATGAATTTATTTCAAGTTAAATAATAAAAAAATTATTTTTTCTGAGGAAGAGACATTTAAACCAAGTTAGAGTATTAAGGAAGACCCCATCATTCAAAGATCTAGGCAAAGTATTCAAGGCATAGAAACTAGACTGTTGAAAGTCCTAGATAATGAGTACAAGGGAGGCTAAAAGAAGATGAAGTCAGAGCAAGGATGTGAACATGTGGAGCTTTGTGAGCTATGAGTTTTGAGTTAATTCTAAGGCTAATTGACTGTGACTGGAGGTCCTTAAGGAGGTGAAAGAATGAGATTGCAATTTTTCCTACTAGTATACAGAGAATAATTCAGCAGGAGCACAGTTTGAGTGGGAAGAACAGAAAGGCAACACTGAAATTAGAAGATATTTGAGATGTCAATGTGAAACTACATATAAGCAATCACTCGAGGTGAAAAGAGTAGACAATTTTAAGTCATTTTGAAGGAAAGTCTAACTAACATTTTACACATGTCGTTGGAGATGAGAAAAAGAAAAGAATAAAGATGACTCCTATATTTCAAGTTGATCTGAACGGTGATGACCTTCTCCCAGGTACAAAAGACAGGAGAACAAGTCAGGATAGAGGATAAAGAACTCTAATTTGAAACAAGGTATTTTTTCCAAGTGGATAAGCTACATAGAGTTGGGTCCACAGCTTGGAATTCAGAGAAGAAACTGAGATAAAAAGAATATGCCTAGGATCTGCCAGCAGGGAGATTGGATTTAAAGGTATATAATGGAATAAAATTATTTAAGAGTAGAGATTTAACAGGAAAAAAGATTCCTAGAAATAAGTTTCACAGAACACTAATGTTGAGAGGTTTAGCAAAAGCATTGAAGACAGCAATGAGGAAACAGAAGTAAGTAGAGAAGTTAAAAGCCAAAAGAATTTAGTATCATAGAAACCAAAAGAAAATGGTTGGAGGAAGGAAGAGTCATCTATCTTATCAAATATTGTCAAAATCTAGTTAAATGAGGAGAGAACGATGGACCATGAACTTTGGTAAAGTACTGGTGTTTAGAGACCATGCTATGAATTGTTATAGTACAGAAGTATCCATAAAAGTTTGATTAAAGCAAGCTGAGGTAAAGACTAGAAATGAAGGACTAGAGAGTACCCAAATGGGGAACCCTTTGAAGAAATGTTATAAAAGATCAGCAGCAAAATCAGGGTATAGGTCAGTGGGACATGACCTCAAAGAAGGGTTAAGATCAGTGATATTAAGAATGTTTGATGCCAATTATAGTGCTTCAGTTAGTGCTGGTATTGCTAACATAGGAGAAAGTGATTAAAGAGTGGAATTCTTAAAAAGATGAGAGATAATAGGATCTAGTGCACATATGGAAGAGGTAGCCCATGACTGGAGCAGGACCACTTTATTTGTTGTAACAGAAGAGAGGGAAAGATTATGAAGCAGACACAGACAAACTGGTAAGATTGGTCCTCAGAATAACAATGTGACTGACAAGCATGTGGCAATCACTGATATATATCACGGATAAAGAGTCAAAAAGACCTAATCCTGAGTCCATGTCCTGATACTAGAAAACCTGCATAATTTTTGTTAACTTCTGCAAAATGTAATAATAACCACTACCTTACAGAGTTACTATGAATATCAAATTTGGTCACATATGGAAAACACTTATAAAATACCTGAAATATACTTTTATCAAAACATTTTTTGTTATTATCTTCTGTTTTCCATGAAACTGCTATTAGATGATCTTTTCATCCTGGTCTTTCAGAAAAGGAATCAGGCAGCCAGGCATGGTGGTGCAAGCCTGTAATCCCAGCACTTAGGGAGGCTGAGACAGGAGAATCGTGAGTTCAAAGCCAGCCTCAGCAACGGTGAGGCACTAAGCAACTCAGTGAGACCCTGTCTCTACATAAAACACAAAACAGGGCTGGGGATATGGCTCAGTGGTTGAGTGCCCCTGAGTTCAATCTTCAGTACCAAAAAAAAAAAAGAAAAGGAATCAGGCTAAAATTTGTATAAAGCTCTTTATCAATTCTAGTGAAAGAGAACACATCTTATTATTAAGATTAAAAAATTCTAAATAGCATGGTATGCTGATCTATGTTACATTTGCTTCCAAAATGCTAAAAGCTTGATTTAATCTTTGGTTAGAATTACTATATAATCTCAAATTTAGGGTACATCATTACCCTGTCATGTTTTTTTTAATTTTTGTAATTATTTTTTATAAAAAAAAAGTGTCATAAAAATAATAATGCTTGTCTTTCATGGACATTTAAATAAAATTATGGTTAGTTACAAAAATTCCAAAAATAAGATAATAAGTCTTTTAGATATCTTCCAGAAATTTAGTTGGTCCAAGGACGGACCAATTCAGTCGACTGATCAAATATGCACCAAAAGAAATTCAAAATAAATTCATTTATTTCTGAGTGGAGATTGGGACCTTTTCTGTTGCCTTAGAATTGCAGCTAAACCTCCAAAGTTCACTCAACATGAAATTTAAAAGTGTCCCCAGCTCTTACCCCAATTATCAGCCCTACACAAGTAACCTGTCTAACTTATTCAAGTAGAAACCCAGGAATAATTTTGAGAAATTTTCTAAACAGAAGTTACCCACTTCAAGAAAGAATGTGATGCGGAGGATGCTTCCCAGGGCAGCTAAGGAGAAGCTCCAGTAGAACTCATTGCCGGAGCTTAGGATGTCTACATTAGTGGCTTTTTCAAACACCAAATTCTCTTTGCTTTAGATTAACAATCAATTCTCCAGTCCTCTAATGCCATCTGAGTGTGAACAACTCAGTTCAATTATGACACTACTCAAAAACCCCACAGATTCAGGGCTCATTTCCACAAGATTGTCCTTTCTTCAAATGCCATCTGAAAATGAGGTACCTAGGCTACCCACATCTCTGCCCAGCCAACCACAAATTAGGGGATTCCTGCAATCCTTTCTCCAGGTTCATTAATTCAATGGGACAATTTGGAAAACTGAGGAAGGCATTTTACTTGTGCTTATCAGTTTATTATGAAGGATACAATTCAGAAGCCAAATGGAAGGAATGCATAGGGCAAGGCGTGGAGGAGGGGTGCAAAGCTTCTATGCCCTCTGTGGACACACCACCATTGATGTCTTCACCAGTCTCAGAAGCCCTTTGAGCCTACTGTTAATAGTAAGTGGAGGTTCCATGACATAAGCAAGACTAATTAAATTATTTGTCATTCATTATTGGACTCAATCTCGACTCCTCCCTCATCCCCAGAGGTGAAGAAAGGGCAGCACGGAAAGTCCTGTTTCATCACAAGGTTGGTTTATTGGGGACAAGCCCCCATTCTGAAGCCAGTTGACCACACCTAGGAAGTCATTTTATTAGCATTAAAAAGATAATAAATTGCAAAGGCTTTAGAAGTTTTGTGCCAGGAATTAGAAACAAAGACCAAATATTTATTTCTTTATTATATCATACTGCATAAAGGGGAACTGCCACCTTAATTCTTTTGGATATTTGCTAGGCAATGAAATGATGACTTGCCCTCGTGCCACTTCCAAAAATAGGGAGCTTTTGGCAAAACAGGCAGATACACTGAGTGTTTGCTTTCTAACTCTTAGAAGATACTTCCTTAAAGGAAGGGAAAGTGAGAATTAACATAGGTCACTTGAGAACAGTGGATAGAATTTATTCTTCAATAAATAGGTTATTTATTCAATCAATATGCAATTTTTGAATGTCTTTCAAGACAAATATTATTCTAGTCACATTGGATACAACTGCAAACAGAACAAAGCCCCTGTTTGGTTCCTGGAGTTTGCATTATAATGGAAGAGATAGACAAGTAAATATATATATGTCATGGTTTCAAAAGTGCTATTAAATAAAGATGGGATAAGGGGGCAGGGTTTTGGATTACGGGAGGGTTGTTTTAGAGAAGCCCTCACTGTGGAGCTAATATTTGCATAGAATTTTGAGTGAAATGTAGAAGCAAGGCATGAAAATTCAGTGTAACTATCATGCTATTTCTCAAATATGAATGAATACAGGGACTTTAAAATAAAGAAGAAATTAAGTTTATGGTAATGATAGTCAAAAATGTAGAGAGGAAGCCGGGCACGGTGGCTCAAGCCTGTAATCCCAGCACTTGGGAGACTGAGACAGGAGAATCGCGAGTTCAAAGCCAGCCTCAGCAATGGCGAGGCACTAAGCAACTCAGTGAGACCCTGTCTCTACATAAAACACAAAATAGGGCTGGGGATGTGGCTGAGTGGTTGAGTGCCCCTGAGTTCAATCCCCAGTACCAAAAAAAAAAAAAAAAATGTAGAGAGGAAAAAAAAAAACAGAAGAGTTTGGAGAGTCCAATTATCTGAAAAGCATGTCTTTTTACTATTTACCAACAACTCTTGTTTATGCAGCAATACAAACAAAAATGAAGTAAGCTCATTCAATTTTCTGACTTTCATGCAGACTAATAGTTCGCAAGAAGTTATTTTTAAAATCATCTAAACTACATATCATCTTCTAATCAATATGTGAAATCAATGATCCAATGATGTCTAATGAGATTTGAGGGATATAATGTTTTTCCTTTTGTTCTTGAAATGAGAAATTCTGAATTAAGTGGATCAATAGACAGCATTGCAAACTGCCTTTCTGGCAGACAGCCTGGCTAGGTAGGAGGATATCTCCAACCCAAGACCACAGTTGTGCTAGCCTTTGTTGGGATCACTTCCTCCTTTAGAACCTGTGAAAGAGTTTGCTTATCTATGTGGCATGACGTTTCTCCTCTTGGACTCTTAGTCAGCTTAGTTACTTTAGATCACCAACACACTGCCTGCATCTTTAGAACAAGAGTTTCACCCTAATCATTGTTTTCCTTCACACCCACCAGGGAATTATACATATTAGTATAAAATACATATTTGTCTCACTTAATCTTTCTCAAATTCCAGTTTTAATAGGTAACACATTTGAATTGTTCAAAAGCAATGTAAAAATAGTATGTATAAAGAGCTCTTACTAACAGCCAATTTCCATCCACCCATTTCCTGCCTGCCCCTTCCCCACATAAAATGTCCAACAGCTAACCATTTTCTTTGATATCCTTTCAGTATTTCGTTATACAAAAACATGCAAATATAAGTAAATAATTTTAAGCCGTTTTTTTCCCTGCAAGTCTTACACAAATATACTCCACATGCTATTCTGTTCCTGGCCTTTTTTTTTTTTTTTTCTCATTTAAGAACGTGTCTTTCTATATCAGTATCTATGAAGAGCACCTTTATACTTTTTATGGTAGCTACATAGCATTTCATTAGGTGGCTATATTTCTATCATCCTAAGATGTACTGCAGTTAAATTTTGCACTTTATGGTAGACAGAACTCTAAGATGACCAGAAATGATCCATCCCTCTAGATAACTCCCTTGGTATCTGGGAGGAAATTGTGGTTTTGAATGGAATATCACTTCCCTAATTGGGTTACCTTATATGATCCAGTTGACCTAAAATAAGAGATTATCCTACATGGGCCTGATTTAGTCAGGGAAGCCCTTAAAAGGCACTGGGCTCTAGGCTGGGGTCATTGCTCAGTGGTAGAGCGTTTGCCTAGCATGTATAAGGCACTGGGTTCGATTCTCAGCACCACATATAAATAAATAAATTAAATAAAGATTCATTGACAACTAAAAAAAGTATTTAAAAAAGGCTGGGGAGACTAAGCTCTTCCTGAAGAAAGGAAGTTAAAGCAAGAGAAGATCCTTTGTGGCTAGTTTTGAAGATGAAGGAAAATACAAGACAAGGAATGTGGGCATCTTTTAGTTGAAGAAAGCAACAGCCAGGTCACAGTCTGCAAGAAAATGGGTACCTCCATCCTACAACTGTAAGAAATTAAATTCTGCCAGCAACCTGAAGAAGTCTGGAAGAAGACTCCAGGCTCTAGATGATATTATAGCTCAACCTATATGTTGATTTCAACCTGAGACACCTGACCTGAGCAAAGAACACCATTATTCCATACCTAGATTTCTGTCCCACATAAATTGTGACTTAATGACCTGTGTTGTGTTAAGCCATTAAGTTCATTATAATTTGTTACATGGTTCTTTTTTGTTTGTTTGTTTGTTTGCCTGTATATTCTTCCTTGTTAAGCTTTTCTTTTTCCATAAAATTTTTTAGAAATAATAATTCTGGAAAAATAAAATGTGTGGTATAAAATAAATAACACAGGAAAAATTGATGTCTTTTTTTTAGCATTTTCTATTTGAAATCATATAAATTCATTTCACTTTTTTTGGTGGGGGGGCTACTAGGGATTAAATTTGGGGGCACTCAACCACTGAACCACATCCTTATTTGTGTTTTTTTTAGAAACAGAGTCTCACTGAGTTGCTTAGCACTTCACTTTTGCTGAGGCTGGCTTTGAACTCTGGATCCTCTTGCCTCAACCTCCCCAGCTGCTGGGATTACAGGCATGCACCACTGCACCTAGCTCATTCCACTTTTAATATTTGCATTTACTGAACACAGAGAAATCTCTATTGAGGTCAGTTGGATTCCCTGTTATTTAGCATAGATTTCTTTCTAGGAGACTGTGGAGTTGTCAACACCACACTAGGAGATATTTGAAAAATACTATCTTATTCCAGTGGAGACTGAGCTTGTCCTGTACTACTGTTGTGTGTGAGTGGAAAAAAAAAAAAAAAAAAAAAAAACAGGAAAAAGAATGGAGGAAGTAGGGAAGAGTAGACGCAAGGAGGGCAAGAAATCCAACTATATCACATTAGGTTCTCTTTGAGCACCAAAAACAAAGCTCACCCCAGTAGAAATGCTATGGGAGGATCTCCACTGGTGCTCTCAAATTGAGAAGAAGCTTGGCACCTGGGAAGCAGAGCATTTCCACAATGTTAAAAGACACGTGTAAAGGATGAAAGGCCACCTTACTGTAGGAAGGTGCCTATGGTAATGTATTAATTTCCCAGGGTTTTATTAACAAAATAACCGTGAACTAGGTGGCTGAAACAATAGTTCTGGAGGCCAGAAGACCAAAATCAAGAGGCAGTAGGGTTGGTCTCATGTGAGGATGAACGTGTTCCACTCCTCTCTCCTGTCTTCTGGTAACCTCAGGAGTTTCTTGGCTTGTAGATAGCATTCTTCCTGTGTCTTCCCTCACTGCATGTCTGTATCTGGGTCCAAATTTCCCATGTTTATAAGAACATAGTTATGTTGAATAAGACATACTCTAATTACCTAATGTTCACTTGATCACATGCAGAGATCTTATTTCCCAAAATGGTCACATTCATGGGGAGGTTGGCATTATAGCAGCTTTTGGCCACACACGGTTGAACCAGAGCAGGCCTCCTCAGTGGTTTTTACACTAATATCCAGTCCTACCTCTAGTAACATGGAGACATATTTTTTTTATCTTTTCGAATTCTACCACCCTCTAACTAAGCCCCATTTGAGTTTTTCAAAAGAAAAAACATTAATATAATACAAAATTAAATTTTCCTAAGACTCAGGTTCCTTTCAAATCTGAAATGATGAGTTCAGCTTAAAAATGTAGATGGCCATGTCTTTTTTAAACCTGACATCTCATTCCTGGGGAGAAAATTCAAACACACTGACTAAACTCCAAATCTGTCAACCAACCACCAGGATACTTGAAAACAAAAAGGCTTAATTTTATTTTATTTGCATTACTTGAAATTTAGTTAGCATTTCAGAGGGAAGGTAGATGTGAATTTTTATGAGTCATTTAGACTTTAATGAGTTTTATTTCTTAAATAAACCTTTATTGGAGGAAATTAAGATCTTATAAGATTTCAAATGGAACACAAACAAAATCAAAAGTTAGTGATGGGGAAGGTTATAACCTGAGACATTGTCGCTTAATCATCTGTTGCCAGATGGCTGGCGATCAATTTATACCTCTGGTTGTAGCTTTTGAGAGCAGAAATACCTGGTCTGAAAATAATCAATGACTTAAATGCCCTGAATCAAATATTAATCTAATCAGACCTAATGAGAAATGTGATCTACCTTATATTTTTATTCTCTGATATCTTTAATTTAACCTCTTTTTAACTCTTTATTTTTGTTTGTTTGTTTTTTGGTTTTGATTATTTGGTAGGATGGGGGTGCCTTTAACAGAGATGAACATTGTAGCCCAGGCTTGAAAAGAGTGGGAAAAAGGAATGAGCTTGATCCTCTTCCTAACTGCACTTTCACTTTTCATTTCTATACATATGCAAAATATTTTTGCCTTTCACTTTTATTTGTGAGAAGAACAATTGCTTCAAAGCCTAAAATGGCTTCTTCCCTCCCCCTGTTTCTCTTCTGCTTCCTTCTGACTTTGCCTCTCTTCCCCTCTCCCCTAAGTCCCTAAAAATTATGCCAACTGTTGAGCCCAGGAAAGCCATCCTTTTGTTTCTTATTATCATTTTTTTGTTGTTATTTTTATACTTAACTCTTTTTTTTCTTTTCTTTGATGCATATTTATGGAGTGTTGAAGGAAAGGGAGAAGAGGAATTGAGCTGACCAGAGAGAATAGGTTTCTTGATGGAACAAGCAAAAAGTGAGACGACTACTCACATATTCTATGCGAAACTGTCTGCATAGAAAGATAAACTTTATTGTATCTTTAGTGTAGCCATAAATCAGATCACAGGAAAAGGAATCACAGAGATCCTTGGTTAAGTTAAATCTCTATGGATGAGTAATCCGAAGCCACAATCAGGTAGACTGGCTGCTGTGCTGTCCCATGATTGTCCCCAATACACATTCTATTTATCTTATTTTCAGAAATAAAACCTTACAAATTTTGGCTTGGCATCTAGCTTCATATCTAGGAATTACTTTTCAAAACTTTCTCAGTTAGATTTCTTTTGATGCTATAATATGTTATTACAAATATATTAATTTAAAATAATATCATTTATCATTCCACAGCCTTACAAATAAGGAGGGCCAGGTAGACTCAGTTGGTGTATTGATTCAGGGTCTCACTAGGCCAAAATCAAGGTGGTATCTGAGCTGGGCTGATGCTCTGGGGAAGAATTTTCTTCCAATCTTATTCAGATTATTGGCAAAATTTAGTCTGCCGTGGCTGTTAAAATTGAGGTCTATTTTCTTGACAAGTGATCCCTTCACCTTCAAGCCAACAATGGCATGTAGATTCCTTTTCATACTTTTAATTGCTGACTTCTAACCTTTCTACTACCAGAGGAAAAGCTTTGCTTTAAGAGTTCCTGTGGTTCTATTAGGCCCAACCAGATAATCTAGGATAATTTTAAAGTCAGTGAAATACTAACCTTAATTACAATCCTTTTGTTATGTAGTGAAACATATTCATTGGCATAATATCAGCAACAAACAGAGGCAAAATTCTGCCTACTACAACTCTCATGAACTAGAAGCAGCCATGCCATTTGACCCAACACCAGGGGACATCATGTACAAGAAAACACAATTAACCATTGTCTTTTAGAGGTGTGTGGTGTGAGAGAACTACATTATATAACCAGATTTTAGCCAATTGGAAGTAAATGAAAATAATGTGTACAATGTTAGATTATTTTTTAAACACAAAGTTTTTCCCCCTGTTCTTCCTTCTCCCTTTCTTTTAAGTTAAATACAGTAATATAATGAGCAATTTAGGAAGCCAGATATTGAAAAGGTCACAGCCACTCTGTTGGACCTGAACCATTCATTTGTCACTTATTAAAAGAAGAAAACAATTTTATCATGTTTCAGCACTATTTTGATGGTTTCTTTGAAATAGTAGCTTAGATTGCTAATGCTGCTGCAAAATCAGAATTAAAATTCAGATTCATTGATTCTCAATTCTCACTCAGGGATTTTGGTCGTTATATTGTCTTTCCTTATTTACACATGTGATTACTTCTGAACCCTGGGGCGTAGTGTTCAGGATCCTTCCCACTCCTTAAGTCTAACATTCCTTGGTCTATGGTTTCTGGTCCATTATTCTCTTGTATTCTCTAAAAGTTCTGTAAGAGTCTAAGGTTAGAGACAGATGGCAAACCTGAGTATACTTTGAAAAGGCATTGTTAGGGTTGGTAATAGTAAGGGTAAAAGACTTAGTGGTGGTTTATATAATCCTTTAAATACTTTTATATATGAAACATGAAGGTAGAACATGAGTATCATTATTAATACAAATTCCTGAAAAGTGGTAGATAATTGAAACACAAACCAAAAAGTACCATACAACAATAACAAAAAAAATCAAAAGCTTTGTTCTAATAGATTACAAAAAAAAAATTCAGACTTGTTATTTCATATACAACATTAATCCTAACATTAACTAAAAAATTTAGGGAAAAAGTGAATGTATAAAAATGTGCATTCATAAAATAAAACTTACTGACAATGCCCAATCAAGCAACACATAGCATTTGCCAATAGCCAATAGCTACATTTTCCTCCATCTTCTTTATTAGAAGTCATTCAGTTTTTGTCATATTCCAGATTTAACAATTTCATGAATCTTGGCAACAGTGTGTCTATTGTTCAGATGAAGCCTCTCTAAAGAACAAATGCTGCCAGTGTCTATGACCCCTTAGCCTTTTTCATTCTGGCTGATAACTTTTGTCTTGATTCCAAATGCTTGTATGGCTCTGAGCCTCTTGGAAATTTAACTGTTACATTTTTAGTCAATATTTTTAAAATTTTTAAAAATTACTTTAAAAACATTAATCCTTGGAAAACATTAAATGCAATCTAAGATGACTTAAATAGTATAATATCCCAAGGCAACTGGGAATACAAATGATGCCTGAGAAATAACCTTGCTTCCTACTGTGAGTAGTTTCATATTACGTTTTATTTTCATACTTGGATTTTTTTCCCCCCTGCATAGAGGACTGAACCCGGGGTGGTGCTTTACCCTTGAGCAACATATTCAACCTTTCTTATTGTTAATTTTGAGACAGGGTCTTGCTAAATTGTTCAGGCTAGTCTCAAACGTGGGATCCTTCTGCCTCAGCCTCCCAAGTCACTGGGGTTACAGTCACGAACTACCATGCCAAGCTAGGAAGTACTTTTGAATCAACTAACATTATGACTAACAGTATGATTCTCAGCCTATAAAAACAACAACAACAAAAAAAAACACAAGTACATTTCAACTATTTTAAGCTGTATAATTTATACAATTTATTTGAAAATAAAAGTGCTACTTTTCACTTTACTCTCAAATTATAAAATAATTTTGGATAAATTAAGATTGAAGTTTACCTGCTACAGATAGATATTTGTTATTTGTTCTAAGTATAACTGAGGAGTTGTAAGAGGATGCTTAAGAGGTTAAGAAGGAACAGTAAGTAACAAGCAAAGAAGAGACAATAAATGTCAGCAGTGCCTGGGTGATGGCCCCTTTGCCATTTGCATTACCTTTGCAAAAGGTAATTAATATCTCTGAATCTGTTTCCTAGTTTAATACATGGGGATACAAGTGTATACCTCCCCATGGATTTTTGAGGATAAAACCAGAAAAAAGATATAAAGCATATGTCATAGTCTTTGAAACAGAGTAGGCACACAATTGAGATTTCCTTTGACTTCCTCCACACTCTTCCAGTCTTTATAGCAGAGTGGAAAGGAAGAAAGATTTAGAAGGTGGGATATTGCCTGGATGTATGTTCACTACAAGTCCCAATTATCTGAAACTTGAGAAAGTAGAATAGGATTCATAACCCTGGTGCAGCTATTTTCATTAATTCTCTCTTTTCTTGTATGTGTGTGTGTGGAGGGGGTAGTGCAGGGATTGAACCCAGGTGTGCTTAACCACCAAGCTACATCCCCAGCCTTTTAAAATATTTTATCAGAGACAGGGTCTCACTGAGCTGCTTAAGGCCTTGCTAATTTGCTGCAGCTGGGTTTGAACTCACGCTCCTCCTGCCTCAGCCTCTCAAGTCGCTGGAATTACAGGCGTGTGCCACTCCGTCCAGCCATTAATTCTCTTTTTAAAATGAAGGATTATATCTAAGTTTATCACACATATTAGTTTTCCCTTACTGCATAATAAACAGCCACCATTGTACTAATTAAAATAAAAGACATTAATTCGTTATCTCATAGTTTCTGTGGGTCACAGGCCAAAAGGTATGGCAAACCTGAGTTCTCTAATCAGAGTCTTGCCAGGGTATAACCAAGATGTCAGCTGAAGTTCTATTCTTATCTGTAGCACATGGTCCTTCTAATTCCATTTCCCACACTTGTAGAACTGAGACTCCATTTCTTGCTGTTGGCTGGGGCTCACTCTCAGCTAGTAGAGGACATTGTCAGTTCTTATTTAAGCTGCCTTCTTCGCAGTAGGCAGTTTCAAATAACAACCTAATTCTCTTAATACAGTTTTGTTGCTATTTCTGAATACAGACTGCATTATTTATAAATAATAAAGGGTTTTTGAGTTCAGTTCTGAACCTTGCAGTGAAAGGTTAGGCGCTGTATCTGGTAAGGTCCTTCTTCCTGGTAGAAATGCTCTGCAGAGTTCTAAGATGCAGTGTGTGATAGGGTGAGACAGAGCATCCACCTTCAAGTCTCTCCTCTTCTTCTTATAAATCCAGAGTCCCATTGGGTTAGGGCCCACCGTTATGACCTCTTTTCCCATTTAAACTCAATTACCTTTCTAAGGTCCCACCTCCAAATGCCATCACTGGAATAAGATTCCATCTTCTTATTACCTGTTATGGTTTAGTATGTACTATCCTCCAAAAGCTCATGTGTAACATAATCAAGAAAATTTAGAAATTAAATGATTGGGTTATAAAAGGTTTAACATAATCAGTGCATTAATCTCAGGTAGGAATTAATTTAGTGGTCACTGTAGGCAGGTTAGGTGTGGCTTGGGGAGGTGGTCCCTGGGGGTGTGCCTTTGGGGTATACATTTTGTGAGCTGAGCTTAGCACTCTCAGCTTCCTTGTGTGATGTCTTGAGAACTTTTCTCTGCTATACTCTCCTGCCATGATGTTCTGCCTTACCTCAAGCTCCAAGGAATAGAGTAGGCCATCTGTGAACTGAGTCCTCTGAAACAATGAGCTCCAAAATACACTTTTTCTTCTCTACTTGTTTTTGTCAGGTCTTTTGGTCACAGTGCAAAAAAGCGGACTAAAACATTACCTCACAATAGGTATTAAATTTCAACATGATTTTTGGTGGGGAAATTCAAATTATAGAATCAATGAAGGGAATATCTATCTGTTTCATCATAAATTTATATTCCTCCTACACCTCAAGAAGAGAGATTTATGCAGTTAATCTATATCAGAAGGTAGAGATCTTGAGTCAACCTTAGAATTCTGATTACCATAATCTGTTAACTCATTTTGAAGTGAAGTAATTTGATTCTTCAAGTCAAGAAGAAGTGATATATATTTTTAAATCTATTCACATCTCTTTGTTGACCCAAGTGTTCCCATATCCTGCTAGGTACAACATCTTTCAGATTCTTATCCAAAGAATTTTAGACATGAGGCTCTAATCCTCTGCCATTCTGAAAAATTTCATTAGCAGACCCTTTAGTTAAGCAAAAAATTACTTTAGAGGACTAGCAAAAAGCCACCATGTAAAAATCAAATAAAATTATTAATTTCTATAAAATATAATTCCATGGAAATAAATTTTTATTATTTTTACATGATAGAAATAACACACAAAAGAATATACAGAAAGGTAAAGAGACGAAAAAAATGTGCTCATCATTTTCACCCCCCAAAATAACACTATTAATATTTTGTTGTATTTATTTTCAGGCTTCATTGTTTCCATAATAAAAGAAAATTCAGATCACATTTTTCAGTTATGATTAAAAACATAATCCTCTAAGGTTACCAGGGTTAAATCCTATTTTAAGTTACTTAATCTAAATTTTACATTTCTTTTTATGAAAAATATCTCATATACACACATTTACACATACACACCTAAATATGTATATAGGAATGCAAAATAAATAAGGTTCTTATTAGATTCAAATAAGCATATCATACAAAATGTTAAGGCTAATGGTAAAATATACAAAGCATCATGCAAGTATGTTTTTATATAAATATTATTCCCATATGTGTATGTATGTTGTTACCATAAAATTACTATAAGCTTACTGTCTTAAAGTGTTCAAGTTTGTTTTATTTCAGTTCTGGAGGTCAGGAGTCTAAAATCAGTCTGAGTGGGCTAAAGCCAAGATGTTGGCAGGACTTCTTTCCTGCCAGAAATGCTAAGGGAGAATCTGTTTTCTTTCCCTTCTAGTTTTTAGGTGTTGTCCTTATTTCTTGGCCTATGGTGGCTTCCTCTGTCTTTAAAATATAGCATCTTCAGGATTCTCCTATCATCACTTTGCTTTTTCTGCTTTTTCCTTTCAGATTTTTCTAAGAAGAAACCTAGTTGCACCTTCAACACTTATTTTGGAAAATTTCTCAAATTTCCGATTTCATCTCTTATAAATTCTTAGAAAACAAGTTAGCTCTTTCCAAAATATGGCACAGGATAAAAGCTATAGCAAGTGGGGCAGAGTGGCGCACGCCTGTAATCCCAGCAGCCCAAAAGGCTGAGACAGGAGGATCGCGAGTTCAAAGCCAGCTTCAGCAAAAGCGAGGTGCCAAGCAACTGACTCAGTAAGATCCTGTCTTTAAATAAAATATAAAATAGAGCTGAGGATGTGGCTCAGTGGTGGAGTGCCCCTGAGTTCAATCCCTGGTACCCTAAAAAATAAAAATATAAAAAATAAAAGCTATAGCAAATAACATTCAAAATGTGAAAAAAAGAAAAAAGAAGAAATCATTGATCTTAAGTAATTTTGAAATAAGGTCAAAGAGTAGGAAATAACCCTCTGTGACTTTAGGTTTCTTTCTGCAAGCAGCTCCACCCTTAGAGTCATCTCATTTTTCATGAAGGGTAGTACATGTTTGCACCTAAGTGGTTTTATCAACCTACTTTCTGCCTAAAGAATTTTGGGAGTCCAACCACCTTATTTCATTCTATTTCCTGTATTTCTTTAGAGAAAAACTAGCAGTGTTTCTTCTGATAAAATGTTCTCAACAATCTTATGAGACTTCTGTGTATGTCAGAGGAATTCACTTCATTAGACAAGAGGCTTCTCCACAGGTCTTTTCCAGATGATTTCACTTCTATTGTTGTCTTTTCCTGAGATAGCTAAGAGGATCCATGAGTCATACATTTAATCTGAAAGAAACCTGTGTGACAATACCTTTGCTCCTGAGAAACTAGCAAAATGCTGTCCAGTTAGGCCATTGGTTTTCTTCAGAGCACATTTTTTCTGACAGTGAATCTCTTAATTTTGGCAACATTTACAATCTGAATAAGCTGACAATTTCCAAAATCATTAAGTATGGACTTCCTTTTGCTTAGCAATTGTTACCTCAAATTATCTCTTCCTCTTACATTTTACTATTAGCAGCAAGAAGAAACTGAACCCCACCTTCAACACTTTGCCTGGAAATCTCAATTAAATATGCAAGCTTATTGCTTATAAATATAGGATACAATGCAGGTGAGTTTTCTGCCATATATAAAGACAATTCCCGGGCTGGGGCTGTAGCTCAGTGGTAGAGCGCTTGCCTAGCCTGCGTGAGACACTGGGTTCGATCCTCAGCACCATGTATGAATAATGAATGAATAGAATAAAGATCCATCAACAACTAAAAAAAAAAAAAACATAAAGACAATTCCCTTTTCTCCAGTTTCCAATAACATGCTGTTTTATAAGATTTAAAATAAAGATTCATTGGGTCAGGCACCATGGCACATACCTGTAATCCCAGTTACTCAGGAGACTGAGGCAAGGATATTACAAGTTCAAGGCCAGCCTCAGGAACTTAGTAAGACATTCTGTAGCTTAGTGAGACTCCATCTCAAAATAAAAGATTAAAAGTACTAGAGATGTAATTCAGTGGTAAAGTACCCCTGAGTTCAATTCCCAGCACTAAAACAAAAAAGTTTCTTTTGAATGTAATATATAATATACTGATACTTAGGTGGATGATAGTCAGAACTTTCTGTGATTTGTAGTTCCAGAAAACAGAAGGCTGCAGGTAGAGACATATGGGGTCTGTAACTGAGGACAGGTTAACAGCAAGCTGGAACATTAGGAAAAAATTTATATATAGCTGAGTGGGGTAGACTTTGATGAGTTTCATGAGCTCCCTGTGGATCTGGTAATTTGAAAAGTTTCTCAGGCTCTGAGGTATAGAAGCTGTCCCTGTTGTCTGGTCCTGGGGTAATTAGGGCTGATGCAGAATGGTCCAGAGCATAAGAAATGGTTGGAGTATAGACCTAGTTGATGACTCAAGAAGGGAAACTGACCAAAGCTTCAAAACACATGAAGACTGAAAAAAGGAAGGAGGGAAAGAATAGGAAGGAGAAGAGACCGTTGTTTGTGTCCCTCATGTCTTTTTGAGCCTTCACCAATGTCTTCAACCTCTATACTTTCGCCAAAAATTTATTAAAGGCAATATGGGGTTTTGTTTTTGTTTTTGTTTTCCCTACCTTGTTTCTCCAAATGCTTCCAGCCTTACCTAATTCCAAAGCTATTTTCATATATACAGGAATGCATTCTAAAACTGGCTTTTCTTTTTCTTCACTTAATATGCATTAGACATCTTAACCACAGCAATGACGTAGAACTCTTTGTTTTTCATATTCTATTATATGGTTGTGTCTTCATTTCTTCAGTTCTTATTGATGGGAATTTAGTATTTCTCATTTTTTTGCTATACTGAATAGTGGTATAATTGACTTTTTTTTTTTTTGAGATGGGACATTACTATGTTGTGGCCAGGGCAGCCTGGAACTTCTGCACTCAAGTGATCCTATTGCTTCAGCTTCCCTAAAAGTTGGTACTTTGGGATTACATGCTTACAACCATGCCCAGCTTATAGATGACACTTTATTTGTTAATTACTTTCCCAGGCTCAAGAGGATTTTTATTGGTTGGTAATCATAGCACTCGGGAATATCTTTTATCTAGGTCTTCTTTTATGTTCTTTAGTAGGATATAATGTTTTGCCTCAAATTGTGTGTATACTTTGTTAAATTGTTTTTGTACTTCAGAATTTTGTTACTCATTAAAAATAGTATTTTACTTTCCATCTGGTTTTCTAGTTGTTTCTAAGCAGTCTGGAGGAATGCTTATTTTTATATGTTAATCTTCAATCCAGTAACTTTGAGAATTCTTCTTTTCTAACATTTGTTGAATTCTGTAGATTTCCATAAAAATTGTTGTATTTTGTGATAATAATGACTACTAAATATCTTCCTTCCACAGTAGAAATTATTCAGTGTGCCTATCCCTCAGTTGCCATGAATGCCTCTGCTAATGGTTGTACAGGCCACCTCCTCCACAGAATGGTTCTTTGATGACTGGAGTTGTCTTACTAGGAAGTGCCTGAGAATTATGACCTCTCCCTTCAGTGATGACCCACATCCAGTAATTGATGAGAATGAGGTTCCCTTGCCTAAAAGACTGAATAAACTTCAGTACAATTTGCACTCTAGAGCTCCTTACAAGATTAGTTTGTAGCTAAACCTCATGTAAAACAGTTTTTCTTAGTCTCTTTTATTTTTCCATTATTGTTACCTTAAAGAGCCTTGTAAGTATTTTTTCCCCTAATCATCTACCACCATATGGTTTTTTGTTGTTGTTTTTTGTTTTGTTTTTGTTTTTTTATTTTGTTTTGTTTTGGTACTGGGGATTGAACTAAGGGTTATTCCACCACTGAGCCACATCCTCAGCCCTATTTTGTATTTTATTTAGAGATAGGGTCTCACTGAGTTGCTTAGTGCCTCGCTTTTGCTGAAGCTGGCTTTGAATTTGAGATCCTCCTGCTTCAGCCTCACAAGCAACTGCGATTACAGGTGTGCGCCACAGCACCGGGCTACCACCATAAAGTTTTGATACAACAGATAGAACGTCTGTTATAGCTTGGATCTGGAATGTTCCCCCAAAACCTCATGTGTTGAAAGCATGGACCCCATTGCAGCAAGGCTCAGAAGTGAGGCTTTTTAGGCAATGCTTGGATCTTGAGAGTCCAGACCTCACCAGTGGATTATTAATACATTGGATGGAATAATGATGGATGGATTACTCTATTGATAGGTGAGTGGACTACTGGGAGGTAGGACCTAGTTGGAGGAAGTAGGTCACTGGGGGCATGCTATGAAAGGGTTTATTTTCTCCCTAGCTCTCCCCTCCCCCCTTCATGGTTATCATGACTGAGCAGCTTTCATCTGCCACAATCTTCCACAATGATGTTCACCTCAGACCCAAAGAAATGGAGCCAACTGACCATGGAATGAGATCTTTGAAACTATAAATCAAAATAAATCTTTCCTCCTCTAAGTTGTTCTTGTCAGCCATTGTGGTCACAGTGACAAAAAGCTAACAAACCATCTATCTGTTTATTTATGCACTCTGATTCTTTAGAAGGCCAGAAATAATTGTTAGTGTCTTTCACCCCACTCAACAACCAATTTTAGCCCTCTTTGGTGTAATATTGCTCTATTGAAAATACATAATGTAAAGTAGATCCTTATTTTTCTTTCCTTTCTGTTGTCTATTTCCTTCCGTCCCTTATAGTTTGTTTTCCTAAAAGCCCTCTTAGCTAGTTACTTACACATCCATTGCAAGCTCTGCCTCTAGAGAACCCAACCTAAGTTACCTTACTTTTTTGTCTAGTTATTTACTGTCCAGTAATTGTAATTCAAATCTCTCTTTTTTCTTTTAATTATCTTTGCTGATTATTTGAGTATTATTGTGAAGAATTGTAAAATAATTTTATCTGTTAAAAAATCTAATCAAAGCTGGGCACGGTGGAGCAAGCCTGTAATCCCACCACTTAGGGAGGCTGAGACAGGAGAATCGCGAGTTCAAAGCCAGCCTCAGCAACGGCAAGGCACTAAGCAACTCAATGAGAACCTGTCTCTACATAAAAGACAAAATAGGGCTGGGGATGTGGCTCAGTGGTCAAGTGCCCCTGAGTTCAATCTCCAGTACCAATATATATATATATATAATTGAAATTTAATTTTAATTACATTAAAACTTCAATAGAAGTTTAGACAAACTAATATTTAACCATATTCAGTTTTATTCAGAAATATGGTACATTGCTTTACTTACTCAAGAATTCTTTTTTTTTGAAAAATATTTTTTTAATTGTTGATGGATGTTTATTCTATTCACTTATTATTTATATGTAGTGCTGAGGATCGAACCCAGTGCTTCACGCAGGCTAGGCAAGCACTCTACCACTGAGCTATAACCCTAGCCCCTACTCAAGAATTCTTTAATGTCTCTCAGTAAAATATCACATGCATTTCTGAACAAAGTTGTCCCTTAAATGTTTTACATTGATTGTTAATTTGGAAGGATGTTATAATTATTATTTTATTTTCTGGTTGCTTATTTTTTTATAGAAGTGATGAATTTTTTACATATATGATTTCTAAGTTGTAATTAAGATTGAAAACACTGGCCAGGTGTGGTGGTACATGCCTATAATCCCAGCTACTCAGGAAGCTGAGGCAGGAGAATCACAAGTTCAAGGTTAGCCTGCACAACTTAGCAAAACCCTAGATCTCAAAATTAAAAATAAGAAGGGCTGAATGTGTAGCTCAATTGTAAAAAACCTCCAAGTTTAATCTCTAGTACTGGAAGAAAAAAAAAAGAGCAAAAGAGCCTGCATTTTTTGAATGATAAGACAAATGTAACTGCTAACATCATAAGAATAAAGAATTGAAAGTTAACACAACACAAATGAAACTCAAATCAGGATCAAAACACAAATGGGCACCTATTGATATTTTTAAATTAGAAGATTATGAGGAAAAACAAAAGAAGACAAAATGGAATGAGTTCAGAGTGTTCATAAACTAAGTAGGTAAGCTATATAATGCTCTCTAAGAACATATAAACAATTGCCAAGCCCCTAGATTGTATTAAAAAAGAAAAGGTCAGGGAAGGACCTGTAAATAATCATCTTTGTTTCATCAGCACTAACAGAGGCTTGTTATATATAATACTGACTTATTGGAATCCAATGTTTCTACCAAAAATAATTTATAGCAGTTTATTAAATGTTTTAGAATCTTCCTATCATAAATTGCTGCAGCTATTTTACAACTTAGAGATTTCCTAGTTTCTTTCATTTTTTAATAAATAAGCTCCAACTAGGCTAAATGAAGGTCCAACTAGGTAAAACTTATTTCTTGGATACAGTATTTTTCAGCTAAAGCCAATAGAATTTTTTCAATCCTGAAATAAGAGTCACTTTAAAATTTCTCTTTTCATCCCATATCCAATCAGTGATCCCAGGGCTACTGTCTTTTTGTCTTAGACATCTCCCTGACCCACAGACATTGAGGTGGTTCAGGTCCTCATCATTGCCTCCATGGTTTCATTTCACAAATGTTCCTGTGCAACTTGCGCCAGCCACCACTTGCGCAAGATGCAGCAGAAAAACACAGGAGTAAAATTTTGTTTGTATTTGCATTGGGTTCCCTTTCACTCCTCATTTTGATTCCTCTTCAATATGTTATAAGAGACTGTTTTACAAAACATAAATCTTATCATACTTAAAATTTCTAGTAGTTTTTTATTACCAGGCAGTGTTAAGACCAAGTCCTCTTATTTTTAAGGCCCCTTGCTCCTCATCCCACTGACCTATGCTGAAGCCACACAGAAGTACTGACTTCTCCCTAAATGGGATAGGAACTTTCATACTGTAAATGTAAAATGTCAGCCTCCCGTTCTCTAGCATATTTGGTTACTTCTGCCATTGGAAATTTGCTCCTCCCTAGTGCCCTCAGCTCTAACTCTGGTCATCATTTACTTAGAGGCTGGGCAGGACCTGATGTTCCAGAAAGTTACTCTCTTCCATATGGCATCACTGCAGTGCTAGCTTCTATGGAAGGTTAATGTAGGCATGGCCATTCCTTCCTTTAGGGATCCATCCTAAGTCTCCCCAAGAACCACTACAAAAGGTTTTATATAAAGTAGTAGCCTTTATTGTAGTCTTGATATTTATAATGAAGATACATTTAAAACAAATCTAAACACTATGTACCATTGTTTCTAGTATCCAAGAAAAAAAGAATTCTTAATTCCTTTGTTTCTATCTTGAATGACTTCTTTCTCCCTCTCTTCAGTACTGTCCAGGGTAAGAAACTGCCACTCCCTTCTGCCTCCCTGCTCCAAGAGACTGGAACCTACCTTTCACTGTAAGTTGCTCTACCTAAAGAACCAGCAGGTAGAGCAATTTATAGTTGCTTCAGCATTTGAATCCAGGCAGTGAATCCAATCAGAAAACTCTGAGGAATGCTTAAGCACTTTGTGAGTGTTCTTAAGATCTCCATGGCAATGTGAGGTACCCACATGCCTCTGACTTCTTCCTGTAGTTCAGGGTAAATAACTATTGAAGCACATGCTTATAAACAAACATAAGTCTTCTTTAAGGGCATTAGAAATTAATAATCTATAATAATGTAAAATCATCTTAAAGCAACTATTTTTATTTTCTGCACACAAAATTCCTGCATTATTTTCCCCGGCCAGGATGTATGTAGAGCTGAACCTTTTAATGGAGAGTTAATTTACTTCTTTTCTAGGTCCCAGATAATGCCCAAAGGATTATTGGATTTTTTAAAAGTGGGTCAATAAGGTACTCTAAAAAACATCAGAACCATCCATAGATTTCTCTTGTCTATAAATTAAAAACCCACAGTTTAGATATATAAGTATTAGTGAGAAAAGAAAGTAGATTCCTCTTTATTTAAAATAGAAACAGTGCTTTTTTTGTTGTTTTTTTGTTTTATTTTGTTTTTTCTAAAAATGCCACTTCCAATGAAAAGTTTCAAGTTGAAGTATCTTCTCAGAGCTGCCTTCCTTTACTCTCCTATGCAGTTATCCAGTTGCCTGCCCTGGACTTCCCATAATAACCCACACTTACCTGTCTATACCTCAGCACACCTCATCACATTTATTTCCATATGTCTGTCTCTCCATGCAGCCTGTGAACTCCTCTGCAGACAAGAACTATACTGCATTCATCTTTGTCTTCTAGTACTCAGCCACAGTATGTATTCAATATATCTTATAAATAAATGAGAAAAGAAATAAATTTCCAAAGTTACACAGATTAATGGGAAAGTATATAAAAACTCTGAGCTTGTGACTCTTGGTTTAGTGTTTTCCACAATCATTACACAATTTAGTTTCCTAGCAGCATTTAATTTCCAAATTGCAGGCTTGACTTCTAAGCAATTTAATAAATTTTTCAAGATCACACTGATAATGTCAGAAATGCCATTATTTCAGGAAAGATAGGCTAGGTTATACTGTAGTAATGAGCTCAAAATTCTAATGCTTTAAAATGACAAATTCGTTTGTTGCTCCTGATCCACGTCCACCATAGGTTAAAAGGGAAGATTGACATCACACTAACTTCACTCTGTGGAAGCAGAGACTCAAATGTCTGGAGGATCTCCCCATCTCTGACACTTCTGAGAGCCCCTTCCCCCCATTGAAGAATTAACCACTCCTGTCCGTTACTTCTCCTGCACTCAGACAAATATTACCATGGGACTTACATCAGCTGGTTTCATTAGACAGTAAGTATTCAAGGTCAGAGATCATTTTGTTTTCAGTCTTGTACTTCCCACATCATAGTTCTGTTCCTGGAACAGAATAATTATTCCATAAAAATTTTTATTAAATGAACTTGTGTCTTTATCACATTTTTGTTTTATTTTACAAGTATGTGTCTCAATCTGTAAGAATCTTATAACATGGACCTTGCACAGTTGTTGAGGACATTACATGAGAAAACATACATTAAATATTTAGAAAGAAATGATGTTCCCAATACCATCATTCTCTACCTAAACAGCAGTCCCTTCAGAAGCATTGGAAGGAGGGAAATCTACTTTTGAAATTCTAATATTAAGAACAGGACTTCTAATATTCCTTCACTCCCTCAGTCTCCCCCCACCCCCACCTCTCTGTTAGAAAGGTCTAAGTCATCATGGTATTTCAAGAAAGATAGAAAAATTCAACTTTGTAAACTTAAAAGACATGTACACCTTGAAAAGCAGTGATTAAATTTTATAGAAAATACCTGGGAAAATTTTGCCATAAATGACAATGAAATCTTTTGGGAAATTTCACTCTTAAATCATGTCTCATTTAGTATAAACCTGGTACAGTCATCCTCCCTTATCCGCAAGCTTGCTTTCTGAGAGTTTTGTTTTCTCATGATGAACTATAATCTAAAAATATTGACATTTGTAATAGAAACCACATTCACATAACTATTTATATTGTTGTGATTATTGTATTTTATTACTAACATATTACTGTGCCTAATTTATAAATTAAAGCTTACTGTAGGTATGAATGCATGGGAAAAATCATAGTATATATAGGGTTCAGCATATGAATGGCTTTAGACATCCACGAGGGCATCTTGGAACACATCCTTGGAAGATAAGCAAGTGAGGACTACCGTACGTAAACACGTAATGGTATATTAATACACAACATGTACTCACTCATTTATTGAGCAAGTATTTATTAAGCATATAAATATTTTAGGGAAAACTGAAGCATTTTCTCAAATTAACTATCTAACTGTAGACTGTCCTGAGCTGAAAACACAAATCTTTGGGGAGCACTTTTTAACTATAATATGGGGACTCTTTAAAGACCAGATTCCATACTTACCCATTGTGTCAATTTCCAAAAAATGTTTATAGAATAAATGCAATGATCACCATAAAATTATTTTCCATAATTTATGTAGATTTTCTTTTTTGGTCTAAGATGATGTTGAACTTTACAAGAACCCAGTAATCCTGGACAATAATGATGTTAAGTAAATCTCCCCAACCCTTAGAAATAACTTACTACCAAGAAACAACCCTCCCCACATAATGTACTTAAGACTCAGGGATGTTATCCTTGTTCCGCTATGACAAGGTCAGGCAAAAACCTCCAAATTCTCTTTCTTTGCTTCATTGATATTTACATATGCAATTTGTCCCCACTGATCAATGAGAACAAAATGCTACTAACCAAACTTTGGTTAAACTTCTGTCTTTCCTCTAGGCCTGCCTCTCACCTTTGAACCACCTTCATGGTAAGCCAATATACAACCCCTTAAGACCTCCTCCTGAGAATAAGCTACTCTCAAGGGAAAACACTCCGATTTACTGTCCAATCCATTGTCTACACTTTCATCCCACTTCTCCAAGCTAGGATTTTTCTAAAGCCTTGTTTCCTTCTTCCTATCAAAGAAGAAACTCTTTTTGTTGACTCTAGAAGCTGGCAGATCTCATTGCCTGTTGCAGTAGCCCCCTTCCACCCATTACAATAGTTCTTTCTGTCCTTTAAAATAATCCTTTTGAATACTGTTTATCTAATTCAATATTTCTGTTTTGATACTTACTTTCATAGAGAACTGATCCTTCTCACATGCACACAATGCAAAAATGTAAACAAATTTTCCACTGTAGTCCTGACTTTAATTTTTTTTTATTTTATTTCATTGGTTATGTTTTTCTGATTCACTGAAATGAAAATATTTATTAACATTCAAGTTGCATAAAGAAAGATATTTAGAATGGGTATCAAATAAAGGTGTTTGCAAATGATAGTTCCATGACTGTCTAGGGATTTGGGGAGCAGTTCAGAAAGACTGCCTTTCTAAATGTTGGGGCTCCTCTTAATTATACAAACTTCCCCTAAGATTGAATATGTAGTGCCATCTACTGGCACGTACTGCAAACTTAAATCAAAACAAATTGCACTTCTACACACAATATGTAAACACATTTGTTGAAAAGATGGTCTTCTCAAATAACAGACCTAGCAACGAATGTTTATGTTCCACATAATTTATTTATTGACCTACCATGTTTACTACTCTTTTGTCTCATATTTTCACAAAAGTATTTTTTAGTTGCTAAAATATTAACTGATTTAAGGTTAAACATCTGAACAAATATAATTTTTGTATAATGTAGACTAGGATGGTACAGTTCAGCATAGTAGAGAACTTTAATGCACAAACTGTTGTCTGCTGGCCAGTGTTAATAGTATCATCTGGGAGCTTGTGAGAAATGTAGAATCTCAGGCTTATTTTCAGACCTACTTAAAAAGAATCTACACATGAACAAGATCCTTAGGTGATAGATATTCACATTATATGAGAATTACGAGTACAAAGTATTGCACAGTAAGCAAAAACAAAAATATAAAGAAAGGGAAATTTTCAAGATTGCTGTCATGGTCCCAGACTCATTTTTCATTTTTCAATCTTTAAATGGACTTCAGCATGAAATTAAGCTATTTTGAACCACTGTAAGATAAATTGAAGCAGTTATGAAACAAATTATATCTCTGTTAAAGAAAGACAATTAAGAACAATACCCTCAAGCTATGTTAATATTATACATTTGTGCATATTGGGATTCATTTTTCTGTTTGACATCATTGATGAGGCTTTTCATAAAATTAATTACTTAGACAGCCACACCAGCAGCCTCTTATAAAAGTCAAGGGACAGTCAAAGGAAAGATACAAACCACGGTATCGGAATTGAGACAAAAGTCAGTTTAGGATAGTAAACCATATGAACATACACATGCGCACACGCACGCACACACACACACACACACACACACACACACACACACTCACAGTGATCCCCCAATATCAACTTGACAGTCCCCAGGAGTCAAAATTTGACAGCCCACTGGCCTTCCACAGATACCATAATTGCTGTATTAGAAGAGGATTCCAATGCCTTAAGCAATGCCATTTTGTGCACCAGATGCCTCTAACTTGAAAAAGAGACACAAATAAAAGTGTGCACAGTCTTCATTTTTCATAAATTGCACATAAAAATTATTGAGACTTTCAATTATAAATAGCACCCAGCAATTTTTAATGTTTCATGTGTGCTTGAGAATGTGAATTTTTTAGTTATTAGGTGCTATATAGGTAGATAAATCAAACTTGTTAATAAGGTTGTTCAAATCCTATATATCATTATTTATTTCTCTGCCTGACCAATCAATTAATATAAATACATTAATATTCCCTGCTATAATGATGAATTACAATTTTTCTTGTTCCATATGATTTTGCTTCCTATATTTTAAGGCTATTTTACCAGACTGTTCATATTATCCTGAGAAATTTATTATTTTATAATTATATTATTTTTTTCTTCATTCTTAATAATGCTTTGATCATAAATTCTATGTTGACTTAATACTACTCAAAGTAAGCTAAACTTTGCAAGTTAAGGGTCAGGAATTTCCAGGGCCACCATCCTTCTGGCCAGTTGGTTACAACTCAAGTATTCTGTCAACAATCCTTAGATCCCATGATTCACCAGAAAGATTCACAGGACTCTCACTGAAAGAAAGTAATACACTGACAGTTACAGTTTTACTAGAGTAAAAGGACACAAGTTAGAGGAGGTACAAATGATGAAGAGATGCATAGGGTAAAGTCTGGGAGGATTCCCAACACAAAGCTTTCAACATCTTTCTAGCATGAAAGAATGACAATATTCAAAATATTGCCAACTAGGGAAGTTTCAACGTTCATAGTTCTCATGGGGATTTAATCGTGTAAGCATGATCGGTTAAATCATTGTGTACTTCATTCAATCTCCAGCTGCTCCTGTCTTCTGCAGGAACAGGCTGATATCAAAATAGATGGTTTATCTTTCCATAATAGCCAAACCTTTAGTCAGTTCAGTAACATGGACTATCTAGTGACCTTTCCAAGTCACCACATTAGGTATGGTCTAACAGACTACTCATGACAAAGATACTCCAATTATTTGGAAAGCTACTTCCTGGAAGCAAAGATGAAGACCAAGCTTCTCTTTGGGAAAAAATTAATTCTTCACCAGTACTAGTATAGGAATACTGATATTGTACTCTTTCTTTTAACCGGGATTTTCCCTGAAAGTATAAATTCAGATGTTAGAAATATCCAAATATTTCAATAATGACAATAAATGTGAATGGATGAAGTTCAGTATTAAATAAAATTTGTTGTATCGGGGTAAAATAATTCAGATATTTGCTATGTAAAAGAGACAGATCTGAGTCATATGGACATGTTGTCAGATAAGTGCAAATTAAAACCACAATAGCACATCACTAAACAGCCACCCGAAGAGGCAAATCCAAAAATACTAATTATAACTACAGTGTTAAGTTGTAGCACAACTTGAACTGTCACATATTTCTAGTGGGAGTATAATTTGGTTCAATAACTTTTGAAAGTGTCTGTAATACGCACTTAAGCTAGATGTATATATAACTTATACTCAAAAATTCTGCTTCTGGGTATACACCCAATAATAATATTTAACAAAAGACATGTAAAAAAATACTCACAGCAGTTTTTTGCATAATAGTGAAAACTGGAAGCAACCCCAAGGTTCATCAGGAGTCCAAATGGATATTTTCACAATAAAAAAAGGACAAGCTAAGATGCAACAATATGGATGAACATTTTAAAATAATTCTGAAGGAACAAAGTCAGACACAAAAGAATAAATCTCATAAAATTCCAATTAATATAAAAATTAAACAAAGGCTAAATAATTATATAATATAAAGTTAAAACAGTGGTTATCCTTGGAAAGGAATAGTGAATAGGTAGGGCCTGAAGAACTTCTGTTGGGTTAGAGATCATCATAATTTGAACTGTAGTTACTCAGGAGTAGCCATCATTCATATGTAATATAAATACATGTAAAACTTATCAAGCTATACAATTAAGATGCCAAATCTCAAATACCAATAATTGAACCTTAAGGATATAGAAAGACATTTGCTTCCAAGAAAGCCTCACCTTCCAGTTTCACACACCAACTTGCCTTCAACTGGTTTCTAGTTACCAAAAAAATCAAATGCTAGACAAGATATTTAGGGTGTGAGTGAGATGGGGAACAAGCCCAGAAAACAATATGGACTATATTGACAGAAGTTAATATAGTCAAACAAAGACATTTCAGAGCTTAGGTTGAGAAACTGGGATAAAAAAAAAGGGAAAATGCATAAAAAGAGGAGGCAATGTTGAATGCAGCTGTCCTACAAAAGAAAGCCAACAGGGCCATCAAGCCAGTACACTGCTTCAAAATCATGGGCATAGCTGCATATTTAATGAAGCTTCATTCCCATGAGTCAGTGAAACACTATGAGAAAGTCACTGAACATGAACAGACACAGAACTAAGTCTTTGGACACATTTTGTGGGGTTAGAGTGTTATAGTTACTGGGACATAATTGCCTGTGGAATATCAATCAGTGTCGTTTTGCTCTCCTGAAGTTTTCTAACATCTAGCATATTTTCTTCTGTGTGTAGTTGCAGTTTTCTTTTTTCGATTATATTAGCTTCCTAAGGCTGTCACAACAAAGCACCACAATCTGAGTGACTTAAGCAAAAAAGTGTTTTGTATCATATTTGTAGAAATCAGAAATCCAAAATTAGTTGTCATCCTGATTGAGGCCTCCCTTCTAGTTTCTGGAAGTCCCTTATTTTGTGGCAGCATAACTCCAACATTCAGATGGCATTTTCCTTTATGTAAGTAGTTTCTGTGTCCAAATTTTCTTATTCATAGGGATACAGTTATATTGAATTAGAACCCAACCTAATAATGTCATTTTAAATTGATAATCTGTGAAGACCTTATTTCCAAATAAAATCATTTGCACAGATGCTGGGAGCACATCTTTTGGGGAGATGTAACACAACCCATATCACTAGTGCACTGTCATAATATTAATGCTATAATGTCCTTCAACTTTTATCTTAAGTTTCCAAAACTAAGTCTTCCTTCCTAGGATCTCCTTCTTGAAACCATTAGTGCCAGAAGGACATTACCTCATTCATAGCCACGTATAAATCCCCTCTCCTTTCTCCTGGCACTAGCAGTTGTTTCAACCATTATTCATAAAAATCTCTAACAAAGTAAAATCAAGTATCCCAAGGAGTCTAGATGTCCAGGCATTCTGTCACAGTGTAAATGTAGGCAAAACCTCTGGGTTAATGCACATTACACAAACAGGAGGTGGAGATGTAGAAATTGGAATGCTAATGTCTCTTAAACTGTTGACCTCCTTCATCCTCAGTTCCATTACCTAAATTCAAGCTTCACTATCTTCTGCGTGGATTATTTTACAATCTCCTAATGGGCTTTCTGCCTCCAATCTTACCTACCTCAAATGCATTCTCCACATTAGACCCAGAATGATCTTTCTAAATCACCCACTCCCCTCCTCAAAATCCCTGTATTTGCTCACAACTACTTTCAGAATAATGTCCCATATTTTGATAATGCCTTTCAAGCCCGTATTTAAATTAATTTCAGGTTTTCAAATTCACCTTGCTCTCTCCTTCAGGAAATTGCTACTACTTTTGTTTCAGCCTGGAGTACTCTTTCCACTTCATCCTTTATTTCAAGTGGCTAACTCAGTTGAGCCCTTAATCCTTGCATAAACTTTTCCAGAATATCCAAAAGCTAGATTAAGTGCCCCTTTCCACTACTCTTAAGTACTGCCACAGGATTCAGTACTTAACACTTACTGTGGCTTGATTGCTCTATTATAATTATGTGTGCACTCATGTGTTATTATGTGTGCACCCATGTGTTTCCCCAACTACCTCTAAATTCCTTTAGGACCAGCATCATGTGTTATCATGCTCACTATTCTGTTCTTAATGCCTAGCCATGTCCCTTTCACATAGTTAGTATTTAGTAAAGTCTTTCTGGATGGATAAATTAGTAAAATTAAAAGGAAGAGAGATTTCTTTGGCTGCTATGAATATTTTTCTTCTGTATAAAACTGTCTCTGAACTCATTTTGAATGAATACATTTCACTGCTTTTAATATAGTGGATTATTGCACTAAAATCATCAAATACAAAGTAACAGTTTAGGTAGGATACACTATGTTTGATTCTATCCATATTTGGTTAGTTGCTAAAGTCTCCAAACAGACTTATCTCGGGGGAAGTTTTCCCAGTACAAGTCAGTCTTTTATACTTTTCCTTAGAACACAGAAATGCATGACACTCAAAGGAAATGTGTGAAATACAACAGGTGTTTTGAGATATTAAAATGTGAAAGGGAGGCGTTTGTTCACAAAATAGAGTTCTTTTGTTTTACAAAACACTCACACACATACACACACAAATATCCCCTACTAAATAGAAAAATGTAAAACTTTTTTGAAAGAGAGAAAAATACTGTAAAGTATCTTATTCCCCTACCTTGAAAAATTGGGATCATAAAACTGCATAGCTCTCCAAAACACTTTATTCCAGATTTTGAGAATGAAACAAAACTACAAAAAAGCTAGCAGAAATTTTTTGCAAAATGCAGGAGTACAAAGATGTATATATTTTGTGTATTTCTGCAAAAAAAGTACCCATTTTGGAGGTTTCACAGAAATAAAACATTATTATGAGCTAATACATTTCTCCTTATGGCTATTTACCAAGACACCTATCGAAAACAGGCCTAGTCAAGGGGTTGACATAGTTTCAAATGGAGGCCATCAATCTGATGATAGCACTCTACTAAAATAACTGAAAATCACTTCCTTGGAGGAGTGAACTATTGGTGGAAAAGTGGGACCCTTGTTTACTGTCATTCCTGACTAATTACAACATGATTGCTTAAAGATAAGCCAATTGTCTGCCTTTTATAGAAAGGAAAAAAGATAAAGGAACTCTTTTTTGATGAACTCAGCTGTCTTATGAGATATATTTTTCTTATTGGCTCTTGTCAGTAAATAAGAAGAAAAAAAATCCTGGTCTTCCATTCTTGATGTAATGGTAAAGATTTCATTTAAGGTAACATAATAAATATAATATTTTCTATGACTAAACAGAATTTAAATTTTAATAGAATCAGAATAATCTGTTATATCTCTATATACTACTAAAGTAAAGTTTCTTACATATTGCATTTCATTTTAGATATGTGACAATAACCAGAAAAATATTGATCTAACTGAATCAAATATCTCCTATGGTTGCATTTACTAGCTTTTAATTTAATCTGAGTTTGTCATTAGGAAAACACATGAGATTTATTTGGAATTATTCTCCCAGATATATACTCAATCTTTGATTACCTAGAGTAGAGTGCAGAATATAACCAAGATAACTCAACCTCCAAATCACTCCCTTGTCTAAACCTCTTCTAATCAATTTCACAAAGCAGCATCACCTCAAATTGATATGTCACTGGCCAGATAAATGACCAAAATATGAGTATTAATTTAACAAAAGAAACAGAAACAAGGACCCTGGAAAATGATTTGACCATGTTAGTCTCAAAATACTTCTTTATGAGGTAGGTATAGGTTGAAAGTGGGAGGAGGGATTTTTGTATTGAGTAAAATGCAAGCCAAAGTTTGTCCTTTCTGTGTGTAAGTCATACACACATGGAAGTCTAATACATTATGAAATGCAAACAGAGAATAAATTTATGGATCTTATGGGGCAGTGGATAAAAATTTAGTTTCTATTAACTGTGAAAGGAGGCAGTAATGATAAAGAATTTCCAGACATACAGAAAATATCCCCTGTGTATCTTTGGTACTATACTGTCTTCAAGAACAGTGGTAAGGCAAGTGCAGTTACTGCTTTTGAGAATCTATTAGGAAAAGAGATATTAAATAAATGTTACAATTAATCAATCAATTAATTAGCCACGACTGTGAAGTCTATGCCATGGGAACAGAAACTGAGGAACTGAGAGTGTCTGAAAGGGAAGCAACCTCTGGGGAAGTACAGGTTAAAAGTCAATGGGAGTAATTCAATGAATCTTATTGAATATATTTTATGTAACATATGATACTGGTACATACTTTTGGTTGTGTGTATAGTACTATGCCTTTTGATAATAAGATGTGATCATACAAAAATGGTATGCTAAGTCTTTTAGGAATAACTATTATGGAAAGTAGAAAGCATTGCTTCTTAAGAGAAGTACTTAAGAAGTACTTAAGAGAAGTACACTCTAGGAATATTCTTGGAGAACCAATTGCTATTGCATCATTTTCTTGATAATATTAAACAAAATTGAAAATAAACACCAATTGGCTTATCAAAGTAACAATGGTAAAAAGCTTACCTCTGACTGGTTTCCCAACATTAGAAAGTGATGACACAGGGTACAGGCAGCTTGCTTCTGGTGCACAATGATATCTGAGAGTGGGTCCTCACAATGCATCTTTTAGGACTAGATCCTACAATAAAATGAAAACAGTGTTCCCAGAGATTCTTGAGAGCTGAGCTTTCCAATGGGCCATGTGTGATTATATAGACATTAATTTGGAAACATGAAGTTCAAGTTCTACTGGTTCAAATAGCTTCCATTTTATGTTTTCTTATTCAGTAGGCTAAATTAATATCAGCTTTAGGTTGTGTCTTTCACTTAGGAAAAATAGTGGAAACATGTCAAGCTTTTTATATAAATAGAGACTGATTTCCATAAATCCAGTAATATTAATATGTAGATAGTATTTTAATTAATAAATCAGCTGGTAAAGGGTATCCATACAAAGCAAGTATTTATAATCAGTCAAGTGAATCTCAATGAACAGATTTCTGTTTGATCCTTTGTAAGAGAAAATATGAGGGATTTCCTAAACAGACTATCACCAGTCTTGTCCTAGCAAATAACTACTATTTATTAAGTTGCAAACTATGGGACAGATTATGAGTAAAATATTGAATATACATTGAATATATATTCTTACCTCACTTAACTCAATATATCTGTGAGGAATTTAACAGTCTACTTACAAATGAGGAAGCTCATTCACTTTCTAAGATTCAAAAAATAATACAGATTTTAAACCAAGCCCATGTCCATAGTATAAATAATACAGTTCAGAGAGTTTGTCAGAAAATGTTGGAGGATATCCTCATCAAGTGGTAGGCTAGGATTTGAGCTCATAATTATATTCACTATGCTCTTATTCTCCAGTAGTTAATAGTGGTTAATCATTAAGGAAATTTCACTTATAATTAAACTCTGAGCTACAAAATTCAAAGATCATAAAGGAAAGCAGTCTTATGAGTAGGAATATGTCTGTGGCTTTCCAAATTACATCCCTTACAGCTACAGAAAAACTTACCTGCTACTCATTCTATCCATCACCTGCTGTACAGTGCAGATCCCATGAAAGCTATGATCTGTATGTGTTGTTTTATCTTATTTCACAGAGGATTTTGAAAGTGGCTAAATAGTGAAGGTCGAATTATGACGTACTTTTAACATACTTTTTACCCATTTATCTGATTCAATGCACAATTTTTGATGTTTTCATGATGTACTCCTTTTGTAAGAGCTCTAGTCTATTGGTTCAATGATGACATGCTGATGTCAAAATAAATCAACTAAAGCTCAAGATACCAGAAATGAACAAAACAGAATCTTTGATATATGTCCATATTTACTCACTCAATGGGAGAGCAAAATTATATTCTGTGAATGATGTAATATTTTGTAGTATTGGCTAATCTTAAATTTAGTCACTCATGACTGACAGCTCCATACATACATCTTTTCCTATCTTTATTTCTGTACAATATTCAAACAATTTAATTATTTATTAATAGAAATTTTTTAGACATCATTAAATTTGAGAAAATTCTTAAACCTCTGTATCATTGTGCAGTTGTTTTCTGTTTTAAATACACTTAAACATTATCACATGTTCACATTTTCTTTTGGAAATCACTTGGAATTCTGGGTTAATGCCTCTGTGGGTATTTGGACAATTATGCCAAACACCCAAGACAAATAAGATCCTTTAAATGATCTAGTTTTGCACACAATGGGGATAAAACAATTGATCAGAAAACTGATCATTATCTAAGCATATAGATTTACTTTTAAAAATTTGTTGATTTTTTTACAACCATGTAAAAAGTACCTCTGTGACCTTCTGAAAATTAAAATTTCTATAGATACTTTTATAATTTCAAAGTAGGGCAAGGTCATCTGTGTTATTGACACAATTTACTTCATATTATTTATCTGTTTTAGCTATTTTTCATCAGTGGTAAATTCATTTCAAATACAGAAAATGCCTTTTATTTATTTATATATTCTCATTTCCACCAAGGAAATTTATAGGTGGTATGAAAGAGCTGCTGCTCTTAACACTGACCATTTAACAACAGAGTGCACAGTGTCAGGTGGCCTTAGGTAACATGGAAAGACATGAAGAGATGGACACTTTGTTTCTGCCCTCAGTGAATTTGCAATCTAATGAATTCCTGTAACACCATCATGGAACCACAGGATGCAATAAAGAAACCCTTACAAATATTTTATCTCTGGTGCCAAATTATCATAATGAAATATCTCTACTTCTTTGTTCAAAAAACATTCAGTAAAATACCACTGCTAATAATATTAGGAAAAAAATCTATTTTAAAAGAGCCATGAAAAGTCCAAGCATCTATATAAATAGCATGGCAGTTAATTTTACAGAATGTCTATTGGGTGCCAAGCCCTGGAGTTTTACGTGCATTCACAATTAATCCTCATGACTACTCTGCCTTTAGGGTTTGCCTCCATTTTCCACATGAGGTTAACCAGGCTTAGAGAAACTAAATGTTTATTTAAGTTGCATGGCTAATAATACCAGAGTGGGGATTGAAAATGAATTATTCTAGCTCCAAAGTCCAAACATTTCTCCTTTCCTCAGGCAGCATCTCAAAGTAAGTCTTCATATCTAAGATCATTTCTCACTCTAAAGAGCCTCTATGTTATTTACTGAATCAACTCAAAAATTTTTCATTATACATCTAATATTGCATTGGTTATTGATGGGAAACTTTTAAGAGGGTGGTTCTCTAACCAAATGGACCTTGTATTCTATGGAAGACAGTGGGCAAATATATCACCATGCAACAACAACAACAGATATGTTTAGGGCCATATGCACCTATTGGAGAGATACCAGACTCAGATGTGAGTGGAAAGGGGGAATAAAAATAAGTATATGGAGGCGGTTTCTCTGTCTTTAAAGTGATACATCAAATCATAAACATTATTAACAAGGTAATGTGCTATACTGATGCAAGTATACATTGTACAATGTTCAAGTTGAACATATCTATTTCCTAAAATACTTGTCATTTATTTAAAATAAAAATATTGAAAATACTTTCTTCTAGCTTTCTGAAATACACAGTTTATTATTATTATTACCTATGATTAATGTGCAAAAGCACCCCAAAGTTTCTGGCTCTTATCTAACTGCAAAAAAGTTTCCATTGATCAAGTTTTCCCCATAACTTTCTCTCTCCTACCTTATCTAGACTCTGGAAACCACTTTTCTCTCATTTTTTATGAAATCAACATTTTTAGTTTACATATATGAATGAAACCTTGTGCTGCTTGTCTTTCTGTGCCTGGCTCATTTCACTTAACATATGATTTCCAGTTCCATCCATATTGTTGTATATGACAGAATCTCATTCTTTTTCATGACCAAGTAGCATCTCATTGTGTGTATGTGCCATATTTTCTGTATCCGTTAACCATTTGAAGATAATAACATCATTTTAGTTTTTTATCCTTCTTGGCTATTGTAAATAGTGCTACAATAAATGTGCAAAAGTATTTGATTCCTAAACATAAAAATTTCCTTACTTTGGGATGTGCCCAGGAGTAGAATTGCTAAATCATATGGTAGTTCCATTTTAAATTTTTGGAGTAACCTCCATACTGGTTACCATAATGGTTCTACTAACTTATCTTACTACCAACAGTGTTCCCTTTCTTCACATCCTTACCAGCACTTGTTATCTTTGGTCTTTCTTAAAACAGTCATTCTTATTGGGAATAGTGAAATTTCATAGTGTTTTTATTTACATTTTTCTGATGATTAGTGATGTTGAGCATGTTTTCTTATACCTGTTTGCCATTTGTGTATCTTCTTTTGAAAAATATCCACTTAAGTCTATTTTCAATTTATCTTTTTCTTTTCCCATATTTTTGTTGGTGCATTATAGTTCCTTTATTGATCTCCTTTGATTTTCATGATATTTCCCCACATACACCCAGCTTTCTTTTCCTTTTTCCTCTCTAGATTCCACATATGAGAGAAACCATACAACCCTTGACCCGAATTTGGCTTATTTCACTTAGTATTATGTCTCTAGTTCCATCCAATGGCATCATTTCATTTTTCTTTATTTTATTTATCACTGAATAAAACTCCATTGTGTATATATACCATGTTGCCTTTATCCATATGGTTCCACAGTTTGACTATTGTGAATTGTGCTGCTATAAACATGGGTATGCTTGTATCACTATAGTATAATTACTGTAATTATTTAAAATAAATACTGAAGAATGGTATAGCTAGGTCATATGGTCTTTTCATTCCTAGTCTTTTAAGGAATCTCCAAACAGATTTCCATAATGGTAGTACCAATATACAGTCTCACAATAGTGTAAAATTATTCATTTTCCTCTCCATTCTCAGCATTTATTATTATATTCTTGATGACGGCCATTCTGAATGGTATGAGAGATAAAAATCTCAGTGTAATTGTTTTTGCATTTCCCCAATTTTCAATAATGTTGAATATTTTTTTTGTATATCTGTCGACCATTTGCATGTATTCTTTATAGAAGTGTCTGTTTAATTCATTGGCCCATTTATTCACTGAGTTATTTGATTTTTTTGGTGTAAAGTTTTTTGAGCTCTTTATAATCTAGATATTAATATTCTATCATAAGATTATGTGGCAAAGATTTTCTGGCATTAATCACATTCCTGATTATTTCCTTTGCTGTTAAGAAGATTTTTAATTTGATGCCATCTAATTTATTAACTCTTGGCATTATTTATAGGGCTTCTATATGCCAGAGTGTTGACCCTACATTTTCCTCTAGGATTGTCATACTTTTTGGTCTAATTTCTAGGTCTTTGATCCATTTTGAAATCATTTTTGTATTCAGTGAGAGATAAGGACCTAATTTTATTCTTCTACATATAGATAATCAGTTTTTCCCAGTACCATTTGATAAAATAACTCTCTTTTATCCCATGTATATTTTTGGCAACTTTGTCAAGAATCAGATGTGTTGGTTTGTCTCTGTGTCTTCTATTTGATGCTATTATTATATGTGTCTGTTTATGTAACAATACCATGAAATTTTTGTTATTTCAGCTTTGTAGTATAGCTTGAAATCAGGTATTGTGGTGACTCTGGCATTGTTATTTTAGCTTAGAATTGCTTTGGCTATTCTGGGATTCTTATTCTCCCAAATGAATTTTAGGACTGTTTTTTTTTTTCCTAGTTCTATGAAGAATGTATTGTTATTTTAAAGGTGTTTAGATCAATTGAATGTTATTGTTATTTTAAAGGTGATTAAATCTGTATATAGCTTTTGGTAGTATGACCACTTTAACAATATTAGTTCTGCCTATCTATAAACATTGGAGGTTTCTCCATCTTCTGATTTATGTTTTTACTTTCAAGTTCATTGATTTTGGTTCTGATCTTACTAATTTACTTCCTTATACTGGTTTTGGAATTGCTTTATTCTTCTTTTTTAAGAGCCTTGAGATGCATCATTAGGTTTTTCATTTGGGATCTTATGTAGACACTCATAACTATAAAATTTCCTGTCAGAACTGCCTTCATAGTGAACCAAAGGTTCTAGAATGTTGTGTCACTATTCTCATTTGAGTTTAAGAATTTTTAAATTTCTCTCTTGATTTCTGCAATTACCCATTCATCATTTAAAAGTGTATGTTAAATCTTCATGTGTGTGTGTGTGTGTGTGTGTGTGTATTCCCTGTACAGTTTTGCTATGTTGATTTCTAATTAATCCCATTATGTTCTGATAAGATGCAGGAATTATATTAATTATGTTTTGTATTTGCTTAGAGTTTTTTGTGGCTTAAAATATGGTCTATTTCGGAGAAGATTTTATGAGCAGCTGAGAAGAGAGTGTAGTTAGTGTTTGTTGGACAAAATATTCTACAAATGTCTGTTAAAGCCATGTGATTTATAATATTATTAAGGTCCAAGGAGTCTTCATCAAGTTTATATCTAGATGACCTATCCAATGGTGAGAGAGGTATGTTGAAACTTCCCAGTATTATAGTACTGTGGTCTATCTGAGGCATCAATTTGAGTAGTGTCTCTTTTATGTAATAAGTTGCACCCACATTTGGGGCACAAATGTTTAGTATTTTACATGTTCTTTTAGATAGCTCCTTTTACTAGTAGGAAGTACTCTTTGTTTCTTCTGATTAATTTTGGTTTGAAGTCTGCTTTGACAGATATGAGAGTAGCTCCTTCTGCTTGTTTTCAGGTTCCATTTGTATGGCATATCAATCTTCATCCTCTCACTTTCAGCCTGTGGCTGTCTTTGCCCAAAAGGTACATCTCTTGAAAACAACATATAGTCTTGTTTTTAAATTTATTCTGCCAATTCTAGATCTTTTTGTTGGAGAATTGAGACTATTTACATTTTGTTATAATAGAAAGATATTTATTAATCGCTGCCATTTTTATTTACTTGAAATGTTTAATTTGGTTCTATATCTCATTTGTTCAGCTACTCTTCAAATGAGATTTTCTCCTTTGTGATCTCTAGACTTTTTAAAAATTTCTTCTGTGTGCAATATTTCTTTAATTAAATTCTGTAGTGCTGGTTTAATAATCATGAATTCTTTTAGTTTCTTCTGATCTTGGAAGATATCACTCTTGAAAGATAGCTTTACTGGATATAGCAATCTTGGTTGAACTATTTCCTCTCAGGACATGGAACACATCATTCCAAGGACTCCTGGCTTTTAGAGTTTGTGATGAGAAACAGGAAATAATTCTGAGTGGCTCACCTCTAAATTTAATTAGACATTTTTATCTTAAGCCTTTTAAAATTCTATTTTTATGAATGTTAGGTATTTCAATTATAATGTGTTGTGGAGAGCTGCCTGTTTGGTCTTATCTCTTTGGGCTATAAATGCTTGCAATGTCTGAATGTCCATCCTATTCTTGAGGTTTTGAAAAACTGATGATATTATAAAATTAGTTTATCCATTAATTGCATCTCACAACCCTTTTCAATTCCAATGATTCCTAAATTTGATCTCTTAATTTTTCCCCAGACTTCTTTTATATTCATGATTGCTATTTCCTTTGTTTTTAACACTGTTTGAATGTTCAAGGCTGTCTACTTTGTCTTCTAGCTCTGAGATTCTGTCTTCAGCATGGTCCATTACTAGAGAGACTTTCAACTGAACATTTTATTTGATTTATTGTCTTTCATTTCCAATATTTGTGTATCATTCTTTTTTAGTATATCTATCTCTTTATTGAATTTCTTATTCATATCCTTTACTGACTTCCTTAATTCATTCATTTGATTTTCTGTGTTCTCTTGAAATTCATTGATCATTTTTATAATAATTTTTTGAATCCTTTATATGATATTTTATCCACTTTAATATTTCAGGGACTTTGTTATGTAGTGTGTACTCTGTAGAGATTAAATCAACATATCCCTAAGACCTGGAAGTTGACAATCTCTGTTGGGAATCTGGATCTCAGGAGCCTCCTGAGAATTCTACTTGTGTGTCAGGGGAGCCAATCCTTCACACACTGTGCTGTCTGTGAACATGACCTTACCAAGGTTAGTCCAAGTGTGTTCACACTCACATGTTCAGATTCCTAACCCTCTTCAATTAGTCATGTCAGCTGTCAGACTTAGAGAAAAAGCCAGTTGGACCCTTTTACTTTCCCAATTTGAATCTCCCTGTGTACAATGTTCTCTGTGCCTGTTTCACTCACATTTTGCTAGGTACAGCCTAGGCCTCATAGTAAGTACGTGGTAGGACGGTATGGCATTGTTTACTATGATCTACTGGCTCCTGCAACAGCAGCTTCAGCATGGCTACCTCAAGATGACTTCTGCCTCAGCTCTCTGCAGTCACTTGAGATACTGAGCACTTTTCAAATTCCAGCTCACAAAGCAGCCTCTGGATTATCAAGTTCAAGCTACTCTTTTCATCAAAGACTTTTCCATACCCAATTTGTCCATTGTGTTGCTCTCTGTGTTCTCCTTTCATTCTGCAATGAATAAATGCTGCTACTGCTACAGATGTCACAACTAGCATTGCTCCAATGTACTATTTCTTCTTTGTTTAATGTACCCAGTTTATGAGTCTCTAAGACATTCTGACTGTCCAATATTGAATTTTAGTGAAATCCCTCTTTCAGTCAACTTGCTGAGAGGTAGTACTCCCACTGCTTGAATCTTGAGCCACAGATCAACTAGGAATGCAGCCTTCCTCTAATTCACCATCTTGAATCCTTATTGTCCATTTTTAATGAAATTACAATGAAAATAATAAAAATTATGAAACGTTGATGAAAGAAAGTGAATGTAAAAATATTAAATTAATTTTTTTGGTTCTTTATATATACTAGATAACAGCCTTTTGTCAGATGTATTGTTTGCAAGTGTTTTCTCCCATTCTGTTGGTTACCTCTTCACTCTTATTTGTTGTGCAGAAGCTTTTAAATTTTATGTAATCCTCTTTATCTCTTTTTCCTTTTGTTTCCTATGCTTTTAAAGTCATATCTAACAAATTCTTGACCTTTCCAATGTCCTAAATCACTTGCCCTGTTTTTATTTTTTTCCTGGTAGTATAACAGTGGTCCACTCCATGCTTTGAGTACAGCTCTTGCTTCTCCACCACTGCACTTATTTCTTAAATAGACCTGTTTTTTCTCTTCCTCTCCCTTCTCCCTCCTAATATCCCTATCCTAATCTTTCCCTCCCTAATCTTCCTCTCCCTAATCTCAGGGAATACAGGATTACCTTTCTTTACCATCCTAGACTGAGTTATCTGTCTTTGATCACATACCCACCACAGAAATGAAGTAATTCCAATTTCAAAGTTAGAGCCAGAAAAATATAAGACATCTCCCAAATTGGCAAATGAGATATGAGCTCTGTTGGGGCACACCTGGAATGTAGACTTTGAATCATCTCTTTAGAAACCCTCTCTTCCCCTTGATGGGCAGAATTATAGATTCTGGGATGGAATTCCCATGTGTTTCTCTTTTTTTAGCAAAGCAATAGAACTTCATTTTCCTTTTTCTTTGTTATTGGATTGGCATTGGCAAAAGGACCAAGCTTTTGGTAACAGTTTCAGTTTCAGGTCTTACATTTAAGTCTTTAATCCATTTTGAATTGACTTCTGTAACTTGAGAGATATGGTAGTCTAGTTTTATTCTTCTTTGTTTGAATATCCTAATTTTTCCAACCCATTTGTTAAAAAGATTGTTCTTTCTCCAGTTCATGTGTGAATAGCTCCTATGTTGAAACTCACATTGCTATAAATGCACGAGTTTACTTATAATCTGTCTATTCTAGTCCATTTATCTAAATGACTATTTTTTAGAAAATGCTATGCTGTTTTCACAACTACTGTTTTTGTGGCATATTTTGAAGTCAGGTAATTATTGTCTCTTCCTTTGTTCTCTTTGTTAAAGATAATATTTGGCTATTTGTTTTGTTTTGTCTTTTTATTGTTCCATAAAATTTTTATTTTTCTTTGAAGAATATCATTGATAATTTGGTAAGGGGTCTTTTATTTGTAGAACACTTTATATGGACTTTTTAACAATATTGATTTTTCTAATCTATGAACACAGGGTATCTTTCCTTCCTCCTCCTCCTGTTTTTTTGTATTCATTTCTTTCATCAATGTTTCATTATTTTTATTATTTTCATTTTAAGGGTCTTTTATGTCTTATTAAATTTGTTTCTAGGTACTTTAGGGGGTTTTGTAGCTATTATACATGGGTTTGCTTTTTTGATGGCTATATCAGATAATTCACATTGACATATAGCAATACTACTCATTTTTGTATGTTTATCCTGCAACTTTGTTCATTTATTTATTCTATTATTAATTATTTTGGTGGAGTTTTTGTAGTTTTCTATATAAGGTAATGTCATCTGCCTACAGTGATGTTCTGACTACCTCCTTTCCAATTTAGGTGTCTTTTATTTCTTTCTCTTGCCTGATTGCTTTGTTATTACAGAGAAAGCTTACTTTTATCTTTCCCTCAGTCAGTATAATATTAGCAAGAGACTTGTTATGTTCAGGTACATTTCTTTTATATTAATTTATTTAGAATTTTTATTATGAAAGGATACTGAATTTAATTAAATCTCTTCCATATCTGTTGAGATGATCATGTTTTTTGTCCATTCCGTTGATGTAGAATATTATATTATTTTTTTTTGCATATGTTGAACTATCTTTGCATATCTGAGATACAATGCCACTTGATTATGATGGAAAAACTTTTTAATATGCTATTGGATTTTATTTGCTAGGATTTTAATTATGATCATGGGTAAGCCAACACAAGAAAGTAGTGGAGGTTAACATTCCAGACAAAAGAAATATCATGTTCCAGGTAATTGTTGTACTGGCAACACTGGAATAAATTTTAGGTGGAGATGAGGCTAAAGGCAGAGGGAGGAACTAAGTTTCATAGGGCTTTCTTTTCAATGCCAAATTGCTCAGACTTTAACATGAATCCAACAGGAAGACTTAAAGGGTTCTTTTATGTGCAGGGACATGCTATTTGTTTTTTATTGTTTTGGGGTAAATAGTGTCCATCACATATTTGTATTTTAGAAATATCAGTGTGTCTAGGTGTGAAGATAGAAAAGCTGAAAGGAGAGGAACTAAGAGATTGTCTTGCAGTATACTCAAGTGAAATAAGAGTGTCTTAACTAGTGATGGAAAAAAATCTGTTTATGAAACAGATTTTGAATGGAATGGCTAATAAATTGTTTAGATGAAGGACAAATGAGCAGTGGGCTCGAGGATAATGCCTCAGTGTCTGCCTTGGGTGATAGGACATTGAAGATCATTCTGGGTGGAATAGAAGGGAAGATGATGGAGAATTTGGTTATAGCTTGAGTGATCTACAAAGCTTTCAAATGGAGATGTCCAGAAGATATTTCTGTGTAATTTATTGAGATGTATCACATATTCTCTTTTACCATTTCATGTACACTTTAATCTGACAGATTTTTCTTTAATAATTTCTTGAAATAATAAGAGGTATTATGTTATGGTCCTTTGAATTCATAAAGGCCAAGAATAACATATTACTTACATTTTATGCTCAGTAAGAATTTTCTTCTTGACAAACTGATTGATTGCAATAGATTGATGCTAATACCTATGAAAGTAAAGTTGGAAAATGTTCACCTGAAGAGGATTCACAAAAGTTTTATTTGAAAAGAGTGGAAAGCGATAGATTTATACTTATCAAAAACCACTGCCCTAAGTATTTCTACTATATACCCTAAATACTTGGCATCTTAGAAATCATTATTTATGTATATTTTGAGAACAAATATTATAGCTTATTTTATCCTCATTTTACCACAAGCCACTTTCATGGTACATAGTAGATATTCAACAAATATATGTTGAATAACTGAATAAATCACAATCACTAAGTCAGAGTTTATATACCAAATTAAATTGCAAAAGCTCATATTTAATAGCTGCTCCATAAAATAATAGATGGAGTGTATGTAATTTTGCTGTCCAATAAAAACAAAGAATTTTTGTTCGCTATTTTTATGATATATTTGTAGTTGTAGTCTGTGTCTTTATATCTGAGCAATTCTTCTTCCATCTGCTTGTGATGCCAGATGGAGGAGAGGCAGGGAGACCAAAAGATTAATGAAGCAACTCATCAAGTTGTTTGAAAGGCAAAAAATATGTAAGAAAATCAAATCTGTTGAAATGCCCTTTCCAAGAGCAATGGTTACATATTGTGTAAGTATAAAGTTTCTGGAGAAAAAGAAAGAAACTAAGAAACTAGAAAGAGGAAATAAAGATGGAAAGAATGAAGAAGGAGGAAGGGAAAAAGAAAGGAAAGAAGGGAGAGAGAACTAAGAAACACTTCTGTAACATAAAATTATTAATGACTTATAAGATGTCCATTTTGGAAAACAAGAAGTTTCATCTTCTCCCCAGTGTCTATGTTCACACCCTGGTAACAAAGGGCATTAACTCTTTCTGACCACAAGGGTAAAATTAACTGCACTGGGGAGTATAGAGTCCATTAGCCGAAATGGTTCCCCAAGGCTGTTATTGGGTGATGGGCTCAGACACCATGAAACAAGCAAGCAAGCTAGGTTTTCCAAAGAAAAACATGTACTTGGGAATAAGAATATTGCCTTTAATTTATATGAGACAGGAAAAAGTAAAATCAGGTAAACTGAACCTTTCACTTCTCTGGAAAGCAACATAAGAAGCTGAGCACAGAAAAATATGTACATTTTAGGATAGTGCCAGACCTCAATGAGTGCAATATAAAAGATTTAAAATCCCTTGGTGTTTTAAAGAATGAAGCTATATCATACAGTTCACTGTTACAAAATATATCCCAGTTAAAATAAACTTATTTTAAATGTTTATATCTCATAAAATTTCATGACAAAGAAATGACATAGATAATATTACAAATAAAAAGATAGAATGGGAAAAATATATCTGAAAAATAACTAAAGCAGTGAATAAATTTACATGTAACCTAAAATGAATATCAATAAAATAATTAAGGAAACTTCTCATTAGAATTAGATAATTTCTCTTGTTAAAGAAAATTTTAGGATCTTAGACTTAAGAAAATATAAATAATAATGTTTTATCTTCTGTTTGTTCAGCTCTCCTGCTCAGTTGATAGTCTCCCTGGGCCTAACCTTACTTTTATTTACATTTAATACCTCAACTTCCTTGTTTTTGGTTGTTTACAAATATATCACATTTAATAGAATTCTGAGTTCAAATTCTTTGTTAATTTAGCTTATATGACAGATAAGACTTTAAATGCAAGTGATTTTACTTAGTAAGAGCCATGGTAGGTCAGATCTGAAAAGAGAGGGGAAAAGAAGCAGTTATATTTAGGACTAGGTCTTTTTTGCTGGGTGCTTTAGGAACATCTCCTCCTCCTCCTCCTCCTTTTTCTGTATAGGAATTGGAGGGTTTTTTTGATGGTCAGTATTAATTAATTCATATTTCATGTACTTATCTGCTCAAAAGATATCTCAAATGCTCACTATATGCCAATCACTATACTAATTATTAAAGATGTTGCAGATCTTAAATTTCTATATATATAATATACATATATATGAAATACCTGTGTATATTTCAAATATATATTTAACATACATAATATACAACATGCACATATATTAAAATATATATATCATATGCAGCAAATTTGAAATGAAGTTGTCTTATGATTGGTCAAAGATAATGCCCAAATGCTCTCTATATTAGGGGTGAGTTTGGCTGTTTCATCTGTTCCCTTGCATTTCTCAAAGACTTTGTGTTAAGGAAACCAAGTGAACAGTTCTGGGCAAACAAATTTAAGCAGATTTGACATACGCCATTTTACAACCAAGGCATTCCAGGACTGTTAGGCTACCTCCTTTCTACTGTGTCTTCTTTCAGTGCCATAGAAATACTATAGGTCATGTGGCACAGACATTGAAGGTATAAAACAGTGGAGCCTTCCTCAGTCACATTGAATGTGTAGTATCAGTGAGAAATGAACTAGGTTGGGCTAAGATTTTAGTGTCTGTTATCCCAGACTGATTATTTCAGGCTGCTAAATTTAATGGGATTTTCCTGAAAGAATGGAGGATGTGGATATGAAATGTAGAAATTATATCACTTTAAACATTTCCTGACTTCTAGACACTATGCTTGTCAAAGTATTGCATGTTATACAAATATAAACATTGGAGTCATGCCTGGTTAGGGCTTACCTCTATTTATGATAAGATGAAAGAAGGTAGTACAGCTCTTAAATCCATTTTGTCATGAACTCTTTCCTTCCTCTTTAAGATAATTCCAGGCTTATTCTGTTCAGGCATATTTATTGTGAAGATAATGAGGCTCCAACTTCAGTACTCATTATTTTATGAGGTCCATACCATGTCTTCTACCTAACTTCATATTTTAAATTTTGTATTGTTTTTAAAATATGCTCACAGTGGAACAAGCTTCAGACCTGACAAAAAACTTGATCCAGCCCAAACTGTTCTTTCATATCACTCCATTTTATCTGGCACTATGTCTTATTTTTCTATCTCTATTAATTATGTATCATACTCTTTAAAAGCACACTATGAGCCAATCACAGTGGCATATTCATGAAATACCAGTGAGACTGGAGGCTGAGTCAGGAGGATCAGAAGCTTGCAGCCAGTCTGAGCAACTTAGAAAGACTTTATCTAAAAAAAAAAAATAAAAATGGACTGGCAATGTAGCTCAGTGATGAAGTGCCCCTGGGTTCAATCCTCAGTACTATGAGAAAACAAAACAAAACAAAACAAAAAGTGAACTATGAAAAGACTCTCCTTGTAGCATGTGAAATGACCATGTATATTTTTCCACTTTAGGTTATTAGGACAAAGAGCTGAATCCTTTGTTTTAACCTTTGCTTTTGTTAGCATCATTCAATTTTAGTAGTTCTCATTTGCATATGCAAACTGGTACCTGCATAGTCATGAAAACACATGCACAAAGACAGAGAGACTTACAAGCACACATAGAGCCACATTTTATGTTTTAGTATTTGTTTTATTTTTCAGTTAGTAAGAGGACATTGCAATAGAGACCTTTACTATGTACATTAGTATCAGATGAAGAAGGCCAGTTTCTACAATCCTATAGATTTTGCTACACAGGTCATCCATTTTCATGAGGCATGGTTCAAAAGCTGCATATTGTACTTCAGGAAAGTAAGCTAAACTATTTATGATTATGCTGATGAATTTTTTTTAAAGATAGAACTGGTTCGTCAGTGTAAGAAAACCAATGTCATCTGTATGATTTCCAGGTAGATTTCTTCTTTCTAAAGCAATTTACTTTATGTCATGAGGGTTGTGGAATGGGAGGAACCCTGAGTGCCTTGTTGGGCTAGGAGGAGGACAGCAGGAGGGGGAAAAGCAGGCCAGGAAGAGTCTGGTAAAAAATTATGCATGCAGGTAGTGTGTTGGAACTCTTTCTAAAGCAATGATAAAGTACTCCATTCTTTATTTAACTCTCATAATCACTATTTTTCTTTATCTAAAGAACCACACTTCTAGAAGTAAAATTCTATAAAAAAGCCAGCTTTCAAGTTTTTTCCCCCTGCTAAATGTAGTAAAAAAGGGAGAGTAGGAGGTTTTTGAAATTACTATAAATGAGGCTTTTAATCTAAAAATTGATTCCTCGGCAGTTGAGGAACAGTTTACAGAGTTATTCAAAGAAAAAGGCAGGAGGAAATATCCTCCTCTAGAAATTTTAGTGGCACTGGATGCTTATGTATCAGTTTCATCTACCTGTAAGATATTCATCAATTTTTGCCTCTACACAACACATGAAATTTTAATAAAATCAATTAAATATTTAAAGGGTAATCCTTTGTTTTTGAAACAACTTCAGGGGCTAAATACCATATACAGAAAATTTTAAATATCTCTTTTCCCTGACTTTTTCAAGAACTGGGGATACTAAATTCAACAAAATACAGTGAATAAACAGTCAAAAGGGTAGAGAAAAGTATAATCCAATTGCTGTAATGCCATGTATTAAGTACTCTCATGGGAATATGCACAGAAGCATCATGAGAAAACACTCACAGGGCACAAGCTGTGAACTCTAGATCGATGGGAAGTTCTCTAAGCAAAAAGGAAATAAGGGCACATGAGAGAGGAATCTGAGAACTGTGAAGAGTCTGATAATAGAATATGAAATTTGAGAGTTCTGATGAAAAAAGCAACTAGAAAGATAGGAAGTGGCAACATCATTAAGAGGTTTTTTGTTTTTTTGTTTTCTAAGTGAATAGGGTTTTGACTTTAACCTATGGCAGTAGGGAAACCATCAAAGAGTAGATTTGTATTTTAAAAGGATATGCAGGAGAGATTTGAGGAAAAATAGCAAGACATGAACTAAACTTTGTCACTGGAGATTCACAGAAGAATTTGGAGAATGGCATGACAAGAGGATGGACAAGATATGGTTATGAAAGGCATGAAACACAGAGAGAGGTTAGAGATTATGCACATAAGACAGGTTCTGAAAAGAAAAATCATGAATTTATTTTGTAGTATATTGAATTTGAGTGTCCTGTGAGACATGCAAGTCAACACATGTTGTAGATTGTAAGAAATGTATCTGGAGCTCAAGAGGTGCTGTTAGGACTCACTATTATACATGTAATGTCAAAACTGAAGTCTTGCATACCATGAACCTGGAAACACATACAGATTTAAAAGTAGGCTGTATGTGGAAGAATGATATAATAGTCATTTTAGAATGCCATAGCAGAAATGCCACAGTTCTGGAGACTAAAAAGCCCCCAATCAAGGTGCTGGCAGATTTAGTGCCTGGTGAAGGTCTGCTTCCTTTTTCACAGATGGTTATCTTCTTGCTGTGTCCTCACATGACAGAAGGAATGATGGAAGCACCTAAGGCTTCTTTTATAAGGCTACCAATCTCATTCATGAGGTCTCCTCCTTCATGACCTTATGATCTCCCAAAGATCTCATCTCTAAATATCATCACATTTGGAATTAGATTTTTTAAATATGAATTTTGTGGGCATGCAAAAATTCATTTTACAAACATAACATTAAGATTTAAGGAAAAACTAACAGGGACCAAAAATTGTCAGAAGGATAAGGAAAAATGTAAAGAACATCATATGACATCATGGAAATTGAGGTGGGAAATATGTCTAAGAGGGGAAAATTAATAGGATCAAATACATCCGACAATTCTGGAAAAAAAAGTTTTATTTAGCACATGGGAAGTTGTTAGTGATTTTGTTGAAGGTGCTTTTATTGTAATGCCATAAGACAGAAGTCTGACTTTATAGGGTCCACAGGTAAAACGTAAGATAGAAGAATGTTTGCATACTTAAAATTTGAATGACCTGAGAAAGTGTAAATTTAGCTGAGAAAGAACCAATGAAGGTAGCAAATAAGATAGATAGAAAACTACACCAAAGAGGGAATAATTTAAGAATTTAAATTTGCACATTTATAGTAAAAATGAAAAAAATAATAGTTTTTCTGTTCTTTTTGGATATAAATGCTAAGAAAAATCTTCCCATTTAGTTACTAAATAAATCACAGCCAAGAGAGACAGCAGTACATTTTATTTGAGGATCCCTGTGCTATATGGGACACTGTGTGAAAGGGCCATTTAAAAGAAAGAATAAAAGATGTTAAAACACATTTCCTGACCATAAGGATTTTATAACCTAACTAGTTATTAGGCAGATAGGCGTGTAGAATGAAAAGTAGGATAAGGTGAGTGTCACAGGCTATACACTCAACATTAACACTGATCCTCAATTTAATGTACCTTTAGATTATCAGTGTCTGAGGCTTTCTCTTCCAGTCACCCTTACAGTGGAAAAAAATATCACAGCAAAGAAAATGATTAATAGCCAACATATATCTAGCACATATTATTGCCCTGGCACTGTTATAAGTGCATTATATTCACAAACATCTAAAAATTTATGATCAATATTGTTATACCCATTTGGCAGATGATAAAGACATAAATCTACTGTGTGAACTTCAGAAAAATCTTTTACATGTGAAATGTAAGGTTTATTGAGATGAATAAAGTATTAGAATTCTGATTCTTGCATTCAACTGAGACAACTGCCAGTGAGAAAGACAGAAGTGTGGATAGCTTACGCCCAAATGGTTTCCTGAAGTCAAAGAAAGTCCCAAATCCTATTTATACTATGTTTCTACTGACATATATGTACTATGATAAAGTTTAGTTCATAAATTGGGCTAATAAGAGCTTAACAATAATAATTAATAATAAAATAGTAAAATAAGAATATACTATAATAACATTTATTCGAATGATATGTCTTTCAAAATAATTCATTGTATGGATGGAGATGTAGCTCAGTGGTAGAGTGCTTACCTAGAATGTGTGAGACCCTTGGTATAATCCTCAGTAACTCATAATAATAATAACAATAACAGAAAAATAATAATTTATTGTAATTTTATCTTATTGCTTAAAGGCAACAATTTACAGCTTCTCTTTGACATAATTGAATTGATAACATCACCACTTGCATACTCTGAGACCACTCCTAAGTAAACCAAGTGTTACATGAACACAAGCATTGCTATACTGAAATCCCATCCAAGTGCATGTGATAATTGAGATAGATACTAGGTGATTAATGGATGAGTAGTAAATATAACATGGAAACACTGAATAAGGGGTGATTTGCCTGACAGGACATAGCAGGTAGGCCCAAGATTTTATTATGCTACACAGAATGGCATACAATTTAAAACTTTTAAATATTAACTATTTACATTTAATATTTTGGATTGTGGTTGGCCTGGATAACTGAAACCACAGAAAGTAAAATTATAGACAGGAGGAACAACTGTACTCAATAGAAAGATAGTAAGTCATGAGTCAAAAGGGAGAAATCTGGAGACCAAGCTCAGAATATGAGGAAGCATAAAAGGAGATAATGTAGTGGACACTCAGGAAGGACAGTGACACAGTAATGATCATCTCTTGGATTGTAATCACTGCAAGTTTGTTGCTGACACTATTGGACTCAACATAATGGTAAATGACTTAATTGTCCTTAGACTTGGTGTTACTCCTTTATAAGCAAAAGTGCTCCCATGAGCATCAAATGACTGATTCTGTATGCCAGAAATTTGGGTAAAAAATATTTGATTCCTCTAAAGGTTTTTTAGGACATGGATCTAAACATTACTTGGCCAAAGATATTATCCCCAAAAAGGACATTCAGATGATTTAAAAAATAAAATATAGAAAACAAAAAGAATCTGAAAAATCTCCATTTACATGTTTTTCTGAGACTGTCTCCTCTTATTACCCTTAAGAAGTGTCTCAATCAGCATAAATATTCTTTTCACAAACACAAAAACTGTACATCTCTCTTCCTAATGGAAACAATTCAAAGTCTCATTAGTTACTACATCCAACTGGAACCTAGTATCATTGAATGATATATATTAGTATTTAAATCAGTTACAATTTTACATTAATATAATATAGATAAGAAATGGAAAATGAAGAGGAAGGAAAAAGATATTAGCAAAATGATACAAACAGGAGATGTTTCAAGATGGCAGAATAGAACAGGTTACTTTCCTGGCTGCTCCATGGTATGAAACCAAGAAAACAGACAGGCAACTTCTCAGCAAGGTGGGTGAATAAAAAATAGAAGAAAGGGCCTTTATTGGAATTTAACACTGGATAATCAAAGCAGATCAGAGACTCAGGAGGTTGGATTTAATAAAATAAGAAAGAAATCTCCAGCACTGCAAACACTGCTGCAGCTGGAGACAACAGCCAGAGCAGTCCCTGAGCACACTGGAAGGATAAGGAAATTAAAGGAATCCACATTTTTAGGGATATGAGGTGTGTCTACATACAGAGAGTTTAGGGATAAAAGACACTGACCAAGTAAACTGAAAGGTGCGCTGCACATTAGCCTTGTTGGGAAAGAAACTGGCATGCAAAGGACAAAAGGAGGAACCATGGTGCAGCTACAGCACAGGAACCAGCAGCTGAGGGATCTGAATCCTGGCAAACCCAAGTCTGGCCCAAAATGCAGGCCTGACAAAACCACACTGCAAAAAATAGAGTGTGCCTAAGTGAACAGGACAAAATCAAACATGGAAAGAGATTTACACAGAGGGCAACTGGTCATGGAAACCCACCCAGCTTTCCCTCTTCCTCTCCAATCTGGTTGCATGCAGGACTAGCTGAGAGAGATACACTTTACCGGGAATTGAAAACAGGAGGAGCAGGAGACACTGAGTTTGGAGACTGAACTCAAACCAGGAAACCTGGGATCCACAGGTAATATAGTGGACTAAGAATTGGCTCCTCCACCACATGAGTAGAAACCAAGAGAGATCCTGGGGTACAGTCTTCCAGCATGGACCAGCAATTACTTGGCCATGGAGGTTTGCTGACTTAGAATCTCCAGACTAGCTGGCATCCAGTGATGAGCCTGGAGCCTACCTAAGCATAAACTTCCCTACAAGAGTTCTACCTATGGGATTACCTTTCTTACTGTAGCAACCCCAATCTGAGGGTGGAGCAAGCATCATACTCCAGAAAACCACACCTAACTGCTAAGAAAGAAAGCTGAGAAGCTTTTGAACTCCAAAGGAAACAATTATTTTCATCAAGATCATTTTTTATTTTCCCATTCTCTGCTTAATTGTGACCTTAATGGTTCATGGACATTGATACATTGATACTCACTGATCATGAGTTTGAAGCCAGTATCAGCATAATCAAGGCTCTAAGCAACGCAGTAAGACCCTGTCTCTAAATAAAATACAAAATAGTGCTGGGGATGTGGCTCAGTGGTCAAGTGCCTCTGAGTTCAATCCCTGGTGTCAAAAAAGAAGAAGGAGGAGGAGGAGGAGGAGGAGGAGGAGGAGGAGGAGAAGGAGGAGGAAGAGGAGGAGGAGGGGAAGAAGAAGAAGAAGAGGAAGAGGAAGAAGAAAGAAAAAAAATGCTAAAGGGGATTCTTGAAACTGAAATAAAGAAATGCTAGTAAATTTGAAGAAGACATTGGAAGGTATAAATCTTACCAGTAAGAGTAAACACATGGACAAACTCAGAATGTTCTACTATTCAGAATACTCACACACATAATGCACAGATGATTTATATTATTATTATGAAGATCAGAAACCAAAACCATTAAATATTAATACTATACTGAAATGTTAAGTGATAGGCAATGTAGACAGATGTACAATGACATATCAAAAATTCAAAATGTGGCTTATAATCCTAGCAATGTGGGAGACTGAGGCAGGATGATTGAGGGAAAGTCAAAATATGACGAGAAATGGAATACAAATGTAAATTTTAAAAATCTTTTGGTACTGATTATTGGACCCAGGGGTGCTCTACCACGGAGCTATATATAAAACCCTTTTTGTTTATTTTGAAAAAGGGTCTCACTAAGTCTCCCAGGCTCACCTGAAACTTGTGATCCTCCTGTCTCAGCCTACATAGTCACGAGGATTAGAGGTATGTGTCACTGTGCCTGGAACATAAGTGTGGATTTTTTGAGTGTTTTGCTCTTCATTTTATTTTTATTTATTTCCTATCTTTAAAATCAACAATAAGTTGGTATCATATTAGAATTACTTTTGATAATCAAAAAATATTTTCATAAACCTATTTGTAACCACTTGGTGAAATTTATAATAGACATATTAAAAATTGTAAGCAATGAATTAAAACACACTATGAGAACAAATCAGTTAACCACAAAAGATGAATATGAAAGAGGGATACAAAGAACCGCTTCTCCAAAATGATAAACAAAATAAACAAACTTTTATCTAGACTAAGTAAAAAAATGATTCAAGACTGCCATAAATAAAATCAGAGATGAAAAAATAATAACTAATGACACAAATACAAAATGATCAACAGAGATTATTGTGAATAAATCTATGCCAACAAATTTGATAACTTAGAAGAAATGGACAAACACCTGAACACATATACCTTACCAAAAATTACATCACAAAGAAATACAAAACCTAAATAGACTGATTGATAGGTAACATGATTAAATCAGTAGGAAACATTCTCCATCAATGAAAAATCTAGGGCCAGATGTCTTCCCTGATGAAGTCTATCAAATATTTAAAGATAGTACCTGTTCATTTTAAATTCTTCCAAAAATTTAAAAAGGAGGGAATTCACCTAAACTCTTTCTATGAGATCACCATTACTATTTCAAAACTAGAAAAAGATACACACACATGAAATAAACCTAAAGGCCAATATCCTCAACAAAATCCAATAGTATGTTAAAAGATTATTCATCACAGCAAAGGAGACAAGTGTGTGAAGAGAGAACCTATAGAATTAGAGAAAATCTTTGCCAGCTACTCTTCCAACAGAAAATTGATATCCAGAAAATATATAGAACTCAAAGAACTTAACACCAAAAAACCAAATACTCCAATCAACAAATGGGCAAATGAACTAAACAGACATTTCTCAAAATAAGAAATGTAAATAGTCAACAAATGTATTTAAAAAGTTCAACATTTTTAGCAACCAAGGAAATGAAAATCAAAGTTACACTGAGATTTTATCTTACATCATTTAGAATAGTAATCATCAAAAATATAAATAATAATAAATGCTGATGAGGATGTGAGGACAAATATGCATTGTTGGTGGGACTGAAAATTAGTATAACCACTTTGGAAAGCAGTATCAATGTTCTTCATCAAGACTAGAAATGGAATGACCATATGACCCACCTATCCCACTCCTCAGTATTTATCCAGAAGTACTAAAATCATCATACTATGGTGCTACATGAATACCAATGGTTACAGCAGCACAATTCACAATAGATAAGTTATGGAACCAGGCTGAGTTTTCCTCAGTATATGACTAAATAAAGAAAATGTGGCATATATGCACAATGGAGTTTTACTCAGTTATAAAGAATGAAATGATGCCATTGCTGGTAAATGGATAGAACTGGAGAATATCATGCTTAGTGAAATAAGAAAGTGAAGGGTCAAATGTTTTCTATTCACTCAGAAAGTGGAGGGTCAAATGTTTTCCATTATATGAAGAAGTGAGAGATAAAAAACAAATTATACTTTGTGTGGCTGATAGAAATAATTCTCAGAGGTGTTTAGAAAAATTATGCAATTTGGTCTTGCTGAGGACTAAAAAAAAACAAATTAAAAAAGGGTGAGTGATCTCATAAAAATGAAAGAAGAACAGTGAAGTAGATAGAGGGGAATGAGGAGGAGAGAGTGAGGATGGGAAAGGGGGAGAAATAGCAGAATGAAAGTAAGAAAACTATGTCATATGTATGTATGAACACATCACATTGAATTCCACTTTAATGTATAACTAACTATAGTGCACAAATTTTAAAAATAATAATAAAAAGAAAATATAATCAATCTAATCCTCTTTTTAAATGTGCAGTAATCCTAAATAGACATTTGTCCAAAGAAGATATAAAAATTGCCAACAGATTACATGATAAAATGCTGAACATCACTAATCATCAGGAAATGCAAATAAAAACACCATGAAATACTACCTCAACCCAGTAGGTAGGCATTTTAGGTATGTGTTATTATTTTCTGCAATTCCAAGCCCCATTTATGTTGACAAATAAGTGACTTTAGAAGACATTATCTTCAAAGTAGAATACAAAGCCAAAGGTATCAAAATACCATGAAAAGTTTTAAAATCAAGGGTCATTTCTTAAGAACTGGAGAAATCTCTATTGCCTTTCTATGTAGATATCACTATCAAGAACTGAATTATTTCTTACCATTAGTTTTACATAGGTTTTAAATAGTTATATCATTTACAAAAGAAGATCCTCATTGACTTTCCCAAAGTCATACAATTAGTAAAGTGGGAAAGGATTCAAACATAGTTCTTTTTCATTCCAATGCCTATGCTTTTAATGTTTGCTTTCTATTACCACAAATCACTCAATTTAGACTAATAGATGGATCACTGGACACCAAATAAGATTTACTTTTGTTCAAAGGATGGAAAAGGAATAGAATATTGATAATTAATCTGTTTTAGTTTCCTTCTGAGATGCTGCTCCTATAATCCCTGAAAGCTTGTTCAGTACTGCAGTGGCCATTGCTTCACCTGGGGACACTCGAGGAAGAGGTAAAAGGAAGCTTTTCTAGCACCAGTATCTCACTCTTCAAAGGCAAAAGTCACAGTATGCCATATATTGGGTTGTAATCTCTTCTTTAATAACTTTATTTTTTAGTCTAACTTGCCCCTATTTCCTTCTTTTAACTTTGGCTTCAGAATGGCACTTTCTTTTGTAAGCCTATTTTATCCAGGTAATTATATATTGTTTTCATGATGATTTATTTTAAAATACTTCAGTATTGTTATTATGTGTAAATAAAATTATATTAATCTACAACTACACATGAGTGGACTTTTATTAGTGTAAGAAAAGTTTCAGTAGTCATTTATTTGAGAAATTTATTATATTTTACATAAGATTAGAAGAGGGAACTCATCACCGTTCAGGAATGTGATTTAAAAATATGCAAGTTGACCTACCAATGCACAGAATCAGAACTATTACCCGTTGATCAAATTTGGCTTGTGTCCTGTTTTGTAAATAAAATTTTATTTTAACATCAGTTTTACCCATATTTCTATGTTTAAAACTCAATTATGTACTTCAATTAATTGCAAGAGAGCTACAAAATATAGACAAGTTGTGGCATGAAGAAAGAGAAAATAAAATTGTTGAAAATCTAGCCACATTATACCACAGAGAACTTTATAGTTATATTTTATTAAGTATAATATATAATAATATGTGATGGAGTAATAAAATAATCAAAAATATCTTCTAAGTTTGTAATGTGAATCCGTGTAGATAGTTATATATCTAGGAGTTCTGGGAAATAGAGGAGAAACAAGATTTCGGAGAATAAGAGAATAGCATGAATAAATAAATGATTTCCACTTTAATGTACAATTTTTTAAAAAAATGGCAAGCCTTTAAAATAGAGGTGTTTGGCATGCATTTTGGTACTACAGGATGCATATCAGTACTGAAATATAATCCTGAGGTACAGATTTGGATTATTCAAACAAGCAGTAAGTGGCAGTAAATTTCATGAAATTGACTTGGAACATTACAAAAATAAAAGAGCTATAAACATTAAAAGCATAATATGTAACATATTTGCTTTAGTAGAAGTAATAGGGACAAACAGGTGAATAAAACATCCTTTGCCTTCAAGAAGCTCACAGTTAGCTAGAAACAGTCAAAAAAATGTTGATTGCCTGTTGTGTGAGAAAAACTATAAAAAATTCACAATGTGGAAAGGAAGCATGGAGCAAGGAGCAACAAACATTCAGCAACTGTATGGATTAAATGAATGACTTATTCTAAATACATCACACACATAATCTCACTATTCCTTGGTGGTTCCCCTTAAGTCTCACATAAATACTTAATGAATCCTCCTGTAACTACAGAGAGAGGATGATTTCTGCTTCTACTTTGTACACTTAACCTTTATTAAAGGCTTACTTTGTTGAAGATACTGTGCTGCTTTATTTATGTGGGTTTATCTTCATTTAAGTCTCATAATAATGCTATCTGAATTAGATTATTATTTTCATTAAAGCCCCTAAACATCTTTATTATTTCCAAAAATAACAGAAAACTGGATTAGGTAACTGGCTATAGTAAAGTTAATATCTGTTACACTTTCTACCATCACAACACCCATGGTATCTCCCTTTGTTGTTTTTGCAGAATAATTAGAAATACCAATATTGACTTACTCATTAGTTATATGCTTATTAATAGGAAAATGAGAGCTGGCATCACAGATTTAAATAAACAGCTATTGAGCTGCTATAAACATTGAAGTGGCTGCTATTATTTTACTGAAAATACTACCAGCATTTTTTTAAATTTTATTTTATTTTATTTTTACTTTCTTTTACACAGATGGAGCACAAATTTATTTCTCTGGTTGTACATGATGTAGAATCAAATAATATACACAGTCATACATGAAGCTAGGGCTATGATGTCCATCTCATTCCACCATCTTTACTGCCCCCATTCCCCATCCCTACTTTTTCCCCTTTACCAAAGTTTCTCCATTCTTCCTGTGTCCCCTCTGCCATTATGGATCAGCATCCACTTATCAGAGAGAACATTCAGCATTTGGCTTTTTGGGATCAGCTTACTTCACTTAGCATATTTTCCAACTCCATCCATTTACCTGCAAATGCCATAATTTACTTCTCTTTTATTGCTGAGTAATATTTCATTGTGTATATATACTACAGTTTCATTATCCATTCATCTATTTAAGGACATCAAGGTTGGTTCCACACTTTAGCTATTGTGAATTGAGCTGCTATAAACATTGAAGTGGCTGCATCACTGTAGTATGCTGTTTTTAAGTCCTTTGGGTATAGACCTAGGAGCGGGATAGCTGGGTCAAATGGTGGTTCCGTTCCAAGTTTTCTAAGGAATCTCCATACTGCCTTCCAGATCAGCTGTACTAATCTGCAGTCCTACCAGCAATGTATGAGCATGCCTTTTCCCCCACAACCCCGACAACACTTATTGTTTGTATTCTTGGTAACTGCCATTTTGACTGGCATGAGATAAAATCTTAGAGTAGTTTTGATTTGCATTTCTCTAATTGCTAGAGATGTTGAACATTTTTTTATATGTCTGTTGATCAATTGTATATCTTCTTCTGAGAAGTGTCTGTTCAGCTCCTTAGCAAATTTATTGATTGGATTGTTTTGCTTTTTTGGTGTTACAATTTTTTTATTTCTTTATATATCTTGGAGATTAGTGCTCTATCTGATGTGAATGTGGAAAAAATTTGTTCCCAGAATCTAGGCTCTCTGTTCACTTCATTGAGTGTTTCTTTTCCTGAGAAGAAGCTTTTTAGTTTGAATCCATTCCATTTATTGATTTTTTTTATTTTTCTTCTTGTGCTATAGGAGTCTTGTTAAGAAAGAAAGGTCCTAAACCAAAATGATGCAGATTTGGGTCTACTTTTTCTTTGGGTCTACTTTTTCTATTAGGCACAGGGTCTCTGGTCTACATCCTAGGTCCTTGATCCACTTTGAGTTTAATTTTGTGCATGGTGAGTGATAGGGGTTTAGTTTCATTTTGTTGCATATGGATTTCCAGTTTTCCCAACACCATTTGTTGAAGATGCTATCTTTTCTCCAATGTACATGTTTGGCATCTTTGTCTGGTGTAAGATAACTGTATTTATGTGGGTTTGTTTCTCTGTCTTCCTTTCTGTACCATTGGTCTACATGTCTATTTTGGTGCCAGTATCATGCCATTTTTGTTACTATAGCTTTGTAGTATAGTTTAAGGTCTGGAATTGTGATGCCTCCTGCTTCATTCTTCTTGCTAAGGATTGCTTTGGCTACTCTAGGTCTCTTACTCATCCACATTAATTTCATGATTGCCTTTTCTATTTCTATAAGGAATGACATTGGGATTTTAATTGGATTCTCATTGAATCTGTATAGTGCTTTCGGTAGTATGGCCATTTTGACAATATTGATTCTGCCTACCCAAGAGCATGGGAGATTTTTCCATCTTCTAATGTCTTGGTTTGATTTCTTTCTTTAGAGTCCTGTAGTTTTCATTGTAGATGTCTTTCACCTCTTTTGTCAAATTTATTCCCAAGTATTTTGTTTTATCTTTTACAGGCTATTGTGAATGGGTAGTTTTCCTAATTTCTCTTTCAGAGGATTCATCACTGATGTATAGAAATGCAATTGATTTATGGATGTTGATTTTATATCCTGCTACATTGCTGAATTCATTTATTAATTCTACAAGTTTTTTTGTGGAATTTTTTGGATCCTTTAAGTATAGAATCATGTTGTCAGCAAATAATGATAGTTTGAGTTCTTCTTTTCCTATTTATATCTCTTTAATTTCTTTCATCTGTCTAATTACTCTGGCTAGTGTGTCAAGGACTATGTTGAATAGCAGTGGTAAAAGGAGGCATCCTCATCTTGTTCCCATTTTTTAGCAGGAATGCTTCCAATTTTCTCCATTTCAGATGATGTTGGCCTTGGGTTTAATATAGATAGCTTTTACAATGCTGAGGTATGTTCCTACTATCTCTAGCTTTTCTAATGTTTTGTATGAAAGGATCCTCTATTGTGTCAAATGATTTCTCTGCATCAATTGATAAAATCATATGATTCTTATCTTTAAGTTTATTGATGTGATGGATTATGTTTATGGATTTCTATGTGTTGAAACAACCTTGCATCCCTGGAATGAACACAAGTTGATCATGGTGCACTATATTTTAATGTTTTTGTATGTGATTTGCCAAAATTTTATAGAGAATTTTTGCATCTTTGTCCATCAGTGGTCTGAAATTTTCTCTCCTTAATGTGTCTCCATCTGGTTTTCGTATCAGGGTGATACTTGCATCATTGAATAAGTTTGGAAGGGATCCCTCCTTTTCTATTTTGTGCAATAGCATGAGGAGTTTAGCATTAATTCTTCTTTGTAAGTCTTGTAGAACTCAGCTGAGAATCTGTGTGGTTCCAGGCTTTTCTTGGTAAGGTAGGCTTTTGATGGCATCTTCTGTTTCCTTGCTTGAAATTGATCTGTTTAAGTTGTGTATGTCCACTTGGTTCAGTTTGGGTGAGTCATATGTTTCTAGAAATTTATCGGTGTCTTTAGGGTTTTCTATTTTACTGGAGTATTAATTTTAAGAATAGTTTCTAATTGTCCTCTGTATTTCAGTAATGTCTGTCGCAGTATTTCCTTTCTCATCACAAATTTTAGTAATTTGGGTGTGCTCTCTCCTTCTTTTCCTAAGGGTCACTAATGGTTTGTCAATTTTATTTATTTTTTCAGAGAAAGAGCTTTTGGTTTTGTCAATTTTTTGAAGTGTTTCTTTTGTTTCAATTTCCTTGATTTCAGCTCTGATTTTAATTATTTCCTGTCTTCTACTTCTTTTGGTGTTGGTTTGTTCCTCTTTTTCTAGGGCTTTGAGATGTAGAGTCAAGTCATTTATTTGTTGACTTTATTATTTAATGAATGAGCTTAAAGCAATTGAATTTCCTCTTAGCACTGCCTTCATGGTATCACAGAGATTTTGATATGCTGTTATCAGAGTTTTCATTTACCTCTAAGAATTTTTTTATCTGATGTCTTCTTTTATCCATGCATCATTCAATAGCATATTATTTAGTCTCCAGGTGTTGGAGTAGTTTCTATTTTTTAATCTGTCATTGATTTCTAATTTTATTCCATTATGGTTAGTTAGGATGCAGGACAGTATCTCTGTTTTTGTTTTTTGTTTTTTTTGTATTTACTAAGACTTGCTTTGTGGCATAACATATGACCTATTTTGGAAAAGGATCCATGTGCTGCTGAGAAAACAGTGTATTCTCTCACTGATGGATGGAATACTCTATATAAGTCTGTTAAGTCTAAATGATTGTCTTATTGAGTTCCATAGTTTCTTTGTTAAGTTTTTGTTTGGAAGTTCTATCCAGTGGTGAGAGAGCTATGTTAAAGTCATCAAGTACTATTGTGTTATGGTCTATTTGATTCTTGAGGTTGAGAAGGGTGTGTTTGATATACAAAGATGCCCCATTGTTTGGAGGCATAGATATTTATAATTGTTATGTCTTGCTGATGTATGATACCCTTAAGTATAAAATGTCCTTCTCTATCCCTTTTTACTAACTTTGGTTTGAAGTCCACTTTATCTGATATGAGGATGAAAACCCCTGCTTGTTTACGTGGTCCATGTGAGTGATAAATTTTTTCCCACTCTGTCACTTTCAGTCTGTGGATGTCTTTTCCTGTAAGAGGAATCTCTTGAAGGCAGCATATTTTGGGGTCTTTTTTTTTTTTTTTTTTTTAAATACAGTCTGTCAGTCTATGTTTTTTCATTGATGAGTTTAGGCCATTCACACTCAGGGTTATTATTGAAATATGACTTGTAATCCTGGTCATTTTTGTTTACGTTTGGTTTTTACCTTGATTTGCTTTCTCCTTTGATTGGCTTTTCCTTATTCCTGGTTATCATTTCCCTCTCATGGAATATTTTGCAGAGAATGCTCTGTAGTGCAGGCTTTCTTGCTGTAAATTCTGTTAGCTTTTGTTTATCACGGAGAGTTTTTATTTCATTATCAAATCTGAAGCTTAACTTTGCTGAATATAAGATTCTTGGTTGGCATTCATTTTCTTTCAGAGCTTGGTATATGTTGTTCCATGATCTCCTGGCTTTTGGGTCTGGGTTGAGAAATCTGCTGAGATCTGAATTGGTCTCTCCCTATATATAATCCGATTCCTCTCTCTTGTGGCCTTTATAATTCTATCCTTATTCTGTATGCTGGGCATTTTCATTGTAATGTGCCTGGGGGTAGATCTGTTGTAATTTTGTACATTTGGTGTCTTGTAAGCCTCCTGTATTTGATTTTCCAATTCATTCTTCATGTTTCAGAAATTTTCTGATATTATTTCATTGAAGAGATTGTACATTCCTTTGATTTGAAACTCTGTGCCTTCTTCTATCATGATAAATCTTAAATTTGGTCTTTTGATGCTATCCTATAATTCTTGGATGTTCTGTTCATGGTTTCTTATCATCTTCACTGTATGATCAAGTTTACTTTCAAGATTGTATATTTTGTCTTCATTATCTGTGGTTCTGTCTTCCAAGTGATTTAGTTTGCTGGTGGTGCTTTCTGTGGAGTTTTTAAATTTGGTTTATTGTTTCCTTCATTTCAAGAATTTCTGATTTTTTGTTGTTGTTCTTGTTTCACAATCTCTAGCTCTTTCTTAAAGTACTCTTTTGATACCTATATTTGTTCCCTTATTTCTTTGCTGGTGTGATCAATGATTGCCTTTATTTGCTCTTATCACTTTGTTGGAGTGATCAATGGTTACCCTTATTTGTTCTCATTGCTTTGTTGGAGTGATCAAGTTTTCCCTGTATTTGCTCGATTAGGTCATTCTTTAATTTGCAGATCATTTAAATTACATACATTCTGAATTCTTTCTCTGACATTTCATCAACTATACTATCAATGGATTCTACTATTGTAGTATCTTGCTTTATTTGGGGCACTTTCTTCCCTTGTTTTTTCATGCTGATTATGTATCTTCCTTTCTTGCAATGGTTTCTATCCTATAATCTTGTAGTGACACTACAGATTACCTGTACCTCACCTTGGAGTTCACTTCCAGTCCCCAGCAAGTGTCCCCAGATGGACACTACTGCCATTAAAGAAGGTGGCTGGTCAATGGAGGTAACTCAAGATGGCAGTGGGGGTGGCCAAAGATAGATGCAAACACTTTCAGAGTTGGGGCTAAAAGGGTGGGGCTTACAATGGCTTTGGGCTGATTGATCGAAGATGTAGCATTTTGGTGGGCTGCTGCCTCCAGGCCCTGTCTGTGACCCCAGGTAGACTACATGGGAAGAACTATGTGGATGGCTGCTGCGTACAAAATGGATACAGGAAGGGAGCGACAGCATGGATCCCCACTCTGTCCAGGGTGGTCCTGGGCCTGGGCTCTCACACAGACCTGTGAGGGCACTCCTAGAAGTGATCTTATCCTGGACTCCCTTGGGGGTTCCAGGTGGTGGATCTGATTCTGGGCCTGCACTCCCATGAATTGGTAGGATTTCTGGGGCTAAACTGGGGGCAGTCCCAGGCCTCACCTGCAGATGTCCCTGTAGGCAGTCATTCACCTGCGTCTGGGTTCCCTGTGGGTCAGCAGACTTTTGGGTAGCAATCTCAGGCTTGATCTTGACTAGGCTCCCACAGAGGTCCCTGAAGGTGGTTCTTGGCACTGGCCTGTGCTCCCACTGGTTGGCAGGGGCTCTAGCATGGAATTTGGGGCAGTCCTGGGCCTCACTTAGGCCCGGTCTCTTGCAGGGGTCCCTGGAGGCTGTCCTTTGCCTGGGTCAGGGTTCCCCTGATGGGTAGCAATCTGGAGTCTGGCCTTAGCTGGGCTCCCACAGAGTTCCCTGAAGGTGGTCCTTGGCCTTGGCCTCTACTACTAGCATTTGATAGCAGTCCAGCATAGAAGCAGAAATGTATAAGCTCTGGAAATTTACCATAGATTGATAAAATAAAGAGAAATTTTGAAGCAATACAAGCTTAAAATATATGTATCTAACCAATTATTATTAAAGAGAAATTCTGAGTGTTATTAGTTATATTGTATTGTGAGTGGTGTCACAATTATAGTGATATATCTATCTTCCTTAGATATATGACAACACATTACAAATTGATGAAAAATTTTAAAAGGGTTTGTACCTTTTTAATGTTTTTCTTTGTTTTTCAAATTTTCTACCACCTGTATTAAACAGACTTAAAATTAATCTATATCACTTCTACACACTTTATGATCTCAATTACATAATTAAATGTATTCTTTCCTGTTTCTCTCTTTCTACCTTAATTTCTCTTCTCTACCTTCACATATCCACACACACACAAAAAAGACAAGCACATCAAAAGTAAGCACACAAAAATCTTACAACCTCCAAGGAAGATGATAAGATTATTTACTTTTAATCATTTATATTTTCTAAATTTTTATGAAAGTATGAATCACTGATACAATGCTGAAATCCTTTGAAAAAATAAATCCAGAAATTGTTTTAATAAAATAAACAGGAAATATAATTAAATGTATGAAATTAGGTAATGAAAGAAGTCAAATTAAGGAGTATCTTAATAAAAGTCAGCAACAGAGGCAAAAATTACTATGCTAACTTTGCCAGAGAAACTGAAAATAGCTTACATATTGCTATACTGAGAGAGGATATGAATATACAGAGTATCTTTTCAATATTGCCTATATTAAAGGAAATCTGTTTTAATTGTTCCTTGGGAATCTGCATACATAAGAAAACTTTTAGTGCTGCTAAGTCAACTTAAGTTAAATTATGATCAATACTAGAAATACTCTATTTTTCATATTTTTAGAAGATTTACATATAAATTAATCTTGTGATCTTGAGCCTAGTCAAGATCAAGTATAATTTCAAAGTTCTTCAGGAAAAAGTAATTGACTAAACTTAAGATGATCATAGAGTGTGATCTGCCATTGGTTCATTTCATTGTTCCATTGGGAACATCAAAGACAAAATTTGTTTTCACAAGTGCAACTTTTGATTTAGCATCTTGATATCTCTCAACATCTTTCTGAAAGTTAATCATTTCCATAACAAACTTTTCTGCACAGTGTTGTCTGTGAATTTCTTGAGCCCTAAAAGGAAAAAGAAAAGATTATAAAATATGGTAGTTTTAGGTTATTAAAACAGTAACTATTAGATTGTTACTAATGACAATTGGATGGCTTCAAAACAGACATATACAAATGCAAAATAAAACTCCATTTACCCAGCACAGTGGTGCATGCCTGTAATCCCAGTGGCTGAGGAGGCTGAGTCAGGACAACAACAAATTCAAGGCCTGCCTCAGCAATTTAGTAAGACTCTGTCTCAAAATTAAAAATAAAAAAAAAAGGGCCGGAATGTAGTTCAGTGGTTAAATGCCACTCAGTTCAATCCTTAGTACCAAAAAAAAAAAAAAAAAAAAGATTTTGGATAATTTTTAAAAAAAATCTCTCTACCCAAGCTCTACTCAAATTTTTCATCTTTAAAAAAGTGGTAATCCAACTCATAGAGATTAGTAAAGGACCAAATAAGTTTTTACATTAAAAATTTATATAAGAATTCCTGACATTCAGTAATTACTTTTTCTGGATGAATAATAGTGGTTTTCATCAGACTAAGAAATGTAGATAGAACAAAAAGATAGAAAAAATATTAGTTTTGTTTTGGTAACATTGATCTTCAAGAACCTTGCTATCCATGTGATGACTCCAAAAGAGCTGAATATAGAGAAACGATGGCTTGTTATAAGAGTACAGGTAGTAAAATCATTCTTTTTGGGTTTAAATCCAGCTCTGAAACTTAAGGATTATGTGATTTTGAATGAGTTATTTAAATTTTCTGCCTATTTCCTTCATCTTTTTGAATTTGGGCAATCCAACTTATACGTTTAGTAAGAAGCAAGTAAACTAATATACATAAAATCCTTAAAGGAATTCCCATAATTTAATAATTTTCTCAGTGAAAGATAGTTCCTACTATTTTGACTCTAGAGTTCAAGTAGTCATATGTGAATGCATAGTGTAGTAAAATTTATGGCCAAAAATATTTTATGCATAAAATTAAGGTTACCGGTAAAGAAGCATATTGAAATAACCATCTTAGCAGATAAAAACTATGTGGAAAATGTAAAAACAGAGCTTAAGATAATTGAAGAGTGAGAAACACAAAATTATCAATTATTTTTATATATACTATCATCAAACAATTGGAAAATGAAATCATGAAAACAATTCCTCTTAAAATATCATCAGAAAAACATAAGATACTTAAACATAAGTTTGATAGAAGGTAGGCAATACCTACACTTGAAAATAATAAAATATTGCTAAGAGAAATTAAAGAAGATCTAAGTTAATGGAGAGTTATACTGTGGTGAAGAATTGGAAGATATTATTAAGCTGTTGATTCCCTTCCAAATTGATATATAGAATCAATATAATCTTAGTTTATATACCAAGAATATTTTGGATAAAATTATCATTTAAATTTGTTTTGAATGTATGTCAGATTTAATTTATTTTTAATGCATTAAATTTAATTTTTTTTAAAAAAAATATTTTCTTAGTTGTAGATGGACACAATATCTTTATTTATTTTTTATGTGGTGCTGAGGATCGAACCCAGTGACTCACGCATGCGAGGCAAGCGCTCTACCACTGAGCTACAATCCCAGCCCCAAATTTAATTTTTTTAAAGTTAACTTTTTATGGAAATGAAGAGGTCCTTAGATAATCTAAGCAATCTTATGGAAAGGAGAGCAAAGTTGGAATTTCTATTTTATATCCATAAATAGGCTGACTTACAATAATAACCTTGTATATCTCATAGTTCTTATGAATCACAAGTCCAGGCATGTCATATCTCATTTTCTTCTCATGTTTTTTATGTTTCTCCCTCCATCTTTAAGTTATCAATTTCATGTCAAATCTTTCTCATTGAATCCCCTCTGACTTTCTTTTTTGCCCTGAATTTAAAGGCTAATGTAATTACACTGGGTCCACCTGGATAATTCACTATAATCTATTTTAATGTGGACTAATTATTATGTGCAAGGTTCCCTTTACTAGCACATTTACAGGTGGGATATCTCAACTTATTCATAGCTCTGGAGATAAGATTATGGTATCCATCTTCTTGGGGCCATACTTCTGATTAATGGAGAGATATACATTCTATAATTTTGTAGGTTATTAACAGCATAAATAGAAAGATTATTAGCTTCTAACAGAAATTGGAAAGCTAATCCTTGAGATAGTAGGAAAAAAAGGTAGGATGAATCCATAATATATGGAATTTTATAGATATGGATATACTAAATTGAATGAATTCAAGCTGGATGGCCTAAAAGTTTTTGGAAAATTTCTTTGGGACAAAGTGGCTTGCGAGAAGTAGGTCATAAGTGGTGTTGGACAGGGTGATGATTTGAAATTGCTCTTCTAGCTAGTGGGTTAAAGAACCAACAATTGAGGGAGCAGCTAAAGTCAGAGATCATAAAATTAACATTGGCATAAATAGACAAGGTCAGTGATTTCCTCTACCTATTTTGGCCTAACTTTAAGAAATAAAAATAGATAATTGGATTGTTCTCACATTGGAATTGATGATAGAAGGAATTAACAACAGAGAAAAAAAAATTCCAATTTAGGAAGTTGTTAAAATATTCACAATAAAATAAAGGGATTTCAGAATTGTGGAGGCAATAAAATAAAGGGATTTCAGAAACACTGGAGAGAATATACAAAGGAATATTTGAGGGGCTGGGATTATAGCTTAGTGGTAGAGCACTTGCCTCACATGTGTGAGGCACTGGGTTTGATCTTCAGCACCACATAAAAATAAATAAATAAAATAATTTGTGTCCATGTACAACTAAAAAATATTAAAAAGAAAGAATATTTGGATAACCCTGGAGCCTATGCCATAGTGAAAAGAAGTATATAATAGAGGCTATGTGAAGGATATATATATATGTGTGTGTGTATATATATATATACACACACACACACATACATACATATATATGTATATATACACACTTAAATCATATATTTGAAAAATGTGTGTGATGAAAGTAAAGGAAAAAATTGAAAGGATTTTAGCCACAGATAAATATACAAGAGTCTAAAATTTCAGAAGTGGGGCAGTTCCAAGTGATGAGAGTCTTTATGTGTCTATAGATTTATTTAAGTTTATTAATGTTAAGTATAATAAGGATTGTTGGAATCCAAAATGGTTAATGTTAGGCTAGGTAATTTTTGATGTTAGGTAATTGTTGATTTTAGGTAATTTGGAAGTCAATCATGCTTTTCACAGAGATTGGTTGGAGAAAAGCTTTATGATTTAGGATATAAAAACCATAGTGAATAAAGGGATAATAATAGGTCAACTGGTGTCCAAATAAGGCCAAGTAAAAAATAGTATTATTGGGTAACTGCCTATATCTTTCATGCTGATACTATACCTCAAAAAGGAGAATTTGTTCTGCCCTGAGTATTATCACTTTTTCAGAGTGTGAACAAGAACATCTTGGGAAAATACATAACTAGCTTTTCTAGGATAGATTCATTTAAAACTTCTTTAATTCATGCTTATATACTCCTGTGAATATTTTAACAACTTCCTAAATTGGAATTTTTTTTTCTCTGTTGTTTTTTCCTTTTATTTCACATTGCAGGATTAGGGAGCTACATTCTCAATAACAACTTCACTTATTATTGATATTCATCAGAACACTTTCTAAGTCAAGTGATTGATACTGATAAATTAATGAAGAATCAACAGCATCAAATGTATCAGGACTGAAAAACTTCTGAAGTCTCTAGAAGACTTTATTTTTTCTTTTTATTTTTTGAGTCACAGTTCCTTTCTGCTTATTAATACTTATTTTTTTAAAAGAAAAACAGTAAAACTCAAAAATGTTTTTTGGGAAATACTACTGATATAACCAACACTTCACCTTATTTTTGTGTGCTTTCAAGGATAATATATTTTCAGACTTGAAGATAATTCAGTTAAGATTCTTTGGGAAGCTCATTTGACTCTGTATCCTCTTTGAATTAATTATTGTCAAACATTCAATTTACTGTGATTAAAAATCAAGCTAATTAAATTTATCCAATGTTCATTTGCACTAGACATATTTTGATATAACAAATTAGATTTCATTGTCTTTTCCAAAATACATTTTTAATAAAAAATTATATAAAATTATTTTCAAAAATCACAAACACACACACACACACACACACACACACACACACACAAACCACAAATTAAGGTAAAGGATTTTAAATTTGGGGAGAGAAAAACAAAATTTTTTTTCATACTTAAAATTTTTAAATAAATCAGCAGCTATTAAGATCTTTAAATATTGTTATTCAACTTTAAATACATGTATATATAAATACATATGTATATATACAAATAAATATATGTATAGTTAAGCCACTTAAAATATCACTAAGCTAAAACTGTGGCTGATAAGCTTCAAATATCAGGAAAAAATGTGAAATATTTTGAAAGGGTAAAAAGAAATTTGTGTGACTCTGTCTAGTGTAACCTTCAGTGTTCTCTGTGCCTTTCAATCTCTTTGAGCTATTTTTTACAATTCTACAAGTTGAGGAAAATTATGAGTAATGCCAATGTTTCATTTGTACAAATATAAATAAATTTTATGTAGTAAGATTATTTCCCAGTGGATATTGGCTAGTTTTACATAAATTTATTCATTTGTTTTAGCATTCATGTTTGCCTATATGCATACATATATGTGTATATATGCACACTTTTCACATTTTCATTTTAACTGGTTGTAACATCTTACTGTCTCTTCTTCATCATTGTGTTAAAGAAATTTTTGCACATGCTAACTTTATATATGTATGAGTTGTGTTTTTATTCTCTTAAAATATATCCTTTGACAACTATGGAAATTTAAATTTACTACATATAGATTTAAATATTTTGACTCAATATTAACTCTCAGAGCTACCACACCTCAAAATTGAAATAAAAATCAAAAAGTCTTTATGGTGAAACAATTTACTTTGTATGTGTGTGTGTGTATTTGGCTGAAATGGATTTGTCAAAAATCTCTTCTGGGATCATGTTCCAATCTATTTCTTGAAAAGAAGGTTTTGTGGTAAAATGCACATTTCAAATATATTCCCTACCTCGGTTGTTTCTTCTGATTTTACCTATTCTCAACTTTCCAAATTTGTTCATTCTCTTTTCCCTGCTAATAATCTCCCTTCATCCTCTGCTTTTTCCAAATTCTAATAGATAATCATACTTTTACTTCTGCTTTTTGTAAAAAAATATACGCTCATGTGTTACTAAACTATGAGCTCTTAGAGAATCAAGAATATCTTAATTCCTCTTTCTCTGGGAGAGCAGAAGAGAATTAGTGAACTTACACTTTGATGTTTTGTTAAACCTTAATTTTGAAGGTTTTGATGGGATGTGGGAAATGATACCCAAAATACGGCAGCTTAGCATACTATTTTAAGCTGAAGGAAATTGAAATCACTGTAGAAGCAGAAAGATCTCTGTGAAGTTCTCTTGCCCTCTCTCCTTTGAAGAACCTAATGTTCTTCAGCATATCTTCAGAAGTCTTGTCCTATAACTGGAGGGAAGGAACATTACACAGCGAGTACACAAATAATCTGAATACACAGTTCTTTCCAAGTTCCCCTCAGTTCATTACTATTTAGGTCATATCCTTGTTTTGTCCAACCACACCTCTACACAACTGTGCATTCTTCATCAACCCTAGCATAAAAATACTGGTTTTCCTGAGCCTCTGATTCTTCCTTTAGGGAAATTCCCATGTAATGTAACTTTTGGTTTAACAAGGTTATTATGTTTTTCTCTAGTTAACCTGTTTTGTTATAGAAGTGTTAGTCCTAAACACTCTGATAGGTAAGGTGTAAAATCTTTTCTCATCCAGTTTTCTATATCACTGCCACCTACTTATTATCTACCAGAAATTTTAATTCTCTCTTTATAGTTCTTGTTATTACTTGTTTTATTATTTATTATTAACTCTAGTAGTCTTATTGACATTTTTGCCTTATCACCTATCTAGATTTTCAGTTTTTTGGGCCAAATGACTTGTATGTTCCCACATTGCCTGTGATAGAAATCTCTGAGAGATAAAAGTGAATCACAACTTGAATAATTGAATTGAAGATAAATACTCATTGATAGAAATACAAAGGAATATAAGAGTGTGCAAATTTATTGCCATGAAATAAGCACTTGTGCTAACATGGATACCTATTCTAATTAATAGCAAAGCTATTTTCACAGCTTGATTAATTATATTTTTACAATTCATTTAAAAATTCAGGCTTGGATTTAGCTCAGTGATAGAGTGCTTGTCTGGTATGCCAGAGGCCCTGGAATTCATCTACAGCACTGAAAACAGTTCTAATTACATATCTTTCTTATATAATCGTTTGAAAAAAATATGCACTATTTCTCATCCCAATGGCTTATGTGTTGAATAAAAATACATAAAAACACTCAGACTTTTCAGAGGCAATAATTTCAGACTTAAATGGAGTAATATACAACCACTGATAATTGGGATTCATAACTATTCAATACTTATTCAATAAGAATTTACTACATAAATTTGTTAACTAAGCACTGTACCACACACAAAAATGGAAAGTTGAGCTGAATTATTTTGTAAAAGATTTAACCAGTTCACTATGATATAGACTTGCCTATGACAACTGCTAGAATTGACATTTAAATAGTTATGAAATCACCAATATGCTAAAAGGACTAATTTAGACTGGAATAGTAGTTGGAGAGAAGTTAAAATACCATTTTAGTTGGCTACTAAAGGGTGGATAATAAAAGAATGAGTTTTGCCATTGGTTATGCAGTTCATTTATTATATATTGGGAAATAAAAGAGTGAAACAGAGTCACATACAACTAATCATCAACCACTTGTGATGTTTCTTTAGAGGAAAGAGTATATTTTCCATCTCGTATAAAAATCACCTCACCAGTAATTTGAAACACCAAAGCATTCTTATTTTCACAGTAACAGAGAGACTTTTGTTGCATAATAATATAGAGTAACACTGTGGGCTTACAGTGCCCCAGCAGGGTCATATTTGAGAGCAAAGGAAATAGTATGAGAAAAGTCATAGGAATAAGAAAGTGCAAAGTTGTATAGAGAATGGAGAATGAGTCTGTCTAGAGAAAAAAAAATGATATTGGGATAGAGGGTGGACACTAGTAGAAAATTTAGTGTGAGATGACTCTAGATTAAAACAGAACATGTTTTTTAAATGCCAGAAAAGATTAAATTTCATTATGTGGGCAATTAAAAGCCATAAACTTAGATAGACATAATCAGAACATTATTTTTAAAACACATTAGAGGCTGAGGCAGGAAGATTGTGAGCTGAAAGCCAGCCTCAGCAACGGCAAGGTGCTAAGCAACTCAGTGAGACCCTGTCTCTAAATAAAATACAAAATAGGGCTGGGGATGTGACTCAGTGGTCAAGTTCAATCCCTGGTACCAAAACACACACACACACACACACACACACACACACATTAAATGTTGGCAGTGAGGTAGATTGAGTTGTATAGCACATTTTTCTAGCACTATTCAAGAGGTTGATGAAAATACTATTTATGACAATTATAAATTCAGCAAGTTTTGTAGGTTAGCAAAAACACACGAGTTGAAGTAAAGATGGAGAATGGGAATGACAATCTCAATTGGAAGAATAATATGAATTATTAGGGATATTATGAGAGTTGGGAATGAAAAAGATCTAGTTGAGATTCCTTCCAAAGTAAAAAGAATAGGAAAACATATTAGATATTGACAACGAAGGAGACTGAATTGTAAGACTTGTTTCCTGCACTAGTTAAGAGACTGATAAAAATGTTGTTTTTGACATATAAATTAATCAGGTTTTGTCTGAGGTTGAGAGGTAAGGAAAACAGCTATTGTATTACCTAATCTATGATAACATATTAATACGATTGTCTTTTTGTTTCCATTTTACAAAGTAAGAATGCTGTAAACAAAACACTGCTTATCAGAATTCAGCATTCAGTATACAATATTTATATGTAATTTACTTCAAATCTTCTGTCATATTAAACTGTACCTACCGATGTTCCTTCATTTCGTTAAGTAAATTCTTTCGGTATTTTTCTTCTTCTAGTTTTTTCTGAACACTCTGATACTTCTGTTTTAGGATAGCCTCATTCCTCTTCAATCTGTCAATTTTAATCATTCCTTTAGTCAGAAGAGTGCGCTCATTACTTAAGGTTTGAATTAATAAATGTTCTTCAGCTTTTTGTTTTTTTCCTTCTAAAAACAGAGCTCTTCTGTCTTTAACTTTTATAAGATATTTTAATTTGTCTTGCCAAAGTTGCTGTAAATTTTTCTGAATTGTGTCATGATCTCTTTCAATTAGTTTTTTTGCAGTATTTCTTTTCTTATTTAAACTTTCATGAACAGCTAAGCCAACTCTTTTTTTGTCAACTCGTGCCTTGGATACAGCTGTTATTTTTTCTTCATGGCGATCCTGCTGCTTTTGTTCTGCATAATATTTGTCAATATCGTTAAGTGTTTGGAGTTTTATACCGGCTCTCTGTGTTGTAAAAAACTGTCTTAAATTTGTCTCAAATAGTGTGCCTTTTTTAATTATTGGTTTTGGATGAGTGGTAGGCAACAGATGGGCATGTACAGGAAAATAATCTTGTTTTTTCTGTTTCAATACTGTAGCATACTTCAATGAACCTGAAGCATATAAGGGTAATTTGAATGTTGATATCCTAAAACTGGTATCCAATTCTTCATCCTCATTTTCATCTCCAGACTCCTTCTGACCTACATCATACAGCAGACAAATATATAATTACAACAAAAGATAAATTTACTTTATGTTCAAATTGTTTTGAAAGCTATATTAATAAAGTTGATGAGAACACACTATTTACTTCACTAAGAAGCATTTTCCCCTAATTGCTTTGCAATTTGTGATTTTGGGGAGGAAAATCACTATTAAAACATTTTAACACAGAAATAAACTGAATCTGATTCCTGTTTTCATTGTTATTTCTCACAATTATTTATCTTGGACTGACTCAACACCATCATCTTATCCTCAGCACTTATAGATAGTATTTTTTCATTTAGTTTGGTAAAAGACAAGCCTTAGACAAATTAAACAGAGTTTAACTGAGCACAAACAATTCATGAATTGGGCAGTGCCTAGAAGAGTGGAGGTTCTGAGAGCTCCATTCACAACATGGGCAAGAATTATTTATAGACACAATGCAGAGGTAACATACACAGAAACAGTTTGATTGTTTATAGCTCAATGGTTTGTCTTATTTGGAAATAGTCTGATGAGTTGGTTGCCTATGATTAACTGAAGTTCAGTTGCTATGTTTGACTATGACTTAGCTATTTGTTACAAAAATATTCTCCAAAGTTAGGCTTTTAGTTTTTTTAAATACCAAGTTAAGTTGTAGTTTTTTATATAAGGGATCAAGGTATGGAACCAGCTTCAAATCAAATCATTTAGTTTCATTTAACAAACTACTATTATCTCATATATTCCAATGACATTGTAATTAGATTTACTTAATTTCTTTTAACTCTGGTAGAAACCAATAGCTCCCATTAAAACTGTTTGTACCCTCTTTGGATAGACAAAGAAACTACATTTCTCAGCTTCCTTTGCTATTTTGTGTGACTATGAGCTAACTGCCTTCCAGTGGAGTGTGAACAGAAGTGTGATACATCATTTCTTATCCAAGGCCTTTAAGAAATAAACATGCCTCCTTTCCTTTCTTTTTTACTTCTGACCACTGCAAACATGAAATTATATACCTGCCAATTATAGTCTATAAGGATTTTATATGCTCTAATAGAAGATTCACATAATGTCTATGTCAAAATGACAAAGCTGATAGTGGTGACTTCATGGAAGTGAAAGTGGCCATGAAGAAGGGAAGGATCTGTGGTATAGACAGGTAGTAGGAAGGAAGTAAATATACAAGGTTTTCATAAAGGCCAAAGCAGAATCTGCATGAGAAAAATAAGCAGTCTATAGAAAAGTAGGAAATAAAATCTAGAAAGTAAAAATGGCAATTTACCAGTGTACAAAAGCAAAGTGTCCAAAATAGATATTAAAAATTTGGGTCTGAAGCAAGACACTGGAAAACTAGAAAAACAAGAGAGTGTCTCTCATTAGTTGGTTGAATATCATTCATTATCAGTTTTGAAAGTCTCCTAATTTTCCTCTTTAAAGCCAAAAATCAGTTTTAAAAAGTCACTAACTGCTATAATATACATTTTCCTAAAATGGGAGTTGTATCATAGATTATACCTACACAAAGGCAAACAAAATGTTCATGGTTCCTATCCATAAGACATAAGGTAGTGTCAGGTTTTAGCTTGGGTCATATATGTAGAAAAAGAACTTAGTTTTTTCTTTTTTCTTTTCCTTATACACATATCACATCTTCTAATAACTGTATCTTTACATGTGTTATTTTAAATTTTGTCCTGTATGTTTTTTTCCCCTATTATATGCTAAATTTCTGTTCACTCTTAAGGCTTTCACATATGATCCTTTTATTATTTAAACAAAAATTGATTTTTTAGGACTTTCATATCAAGTCCCTCCTTTAATTTATCAAATTCCACTTATATTAAACCTCTATGTAGCAGTTCTTAGTTATAATACTAAGCCAGATACAAAACTCCTTAAGAGTGGGAATCCTCTGTGATCCTATAAATGTAGGCCTCCAACCTACTACTTTGCACAAGATTTGTTTTATGGAGCACTGAGTTAATTAAACAGTATCTGGCTGATATGTATATTTGTTGGGTAGATGATTAGACAAATAGAAGAAGAAATCTGTTGCTCAAGAGAAATATCACTTGAAGTGGTTAAAAACTTTGAATTTGGAGAAAATTTAACTGAGTTCAAATCCTAGTTTTACCACTATGTTGTCTAAGCAAGTTATTTTATTCATTGGGTTTGTTTCCTCACTGTAAGACCGATATTATAATACCTAATTAAATGGTTCTTATAGAGTTAAATGAGTTAATAAAATATAAATGTGAACAACATATGCTACATAAGTATTAGAATAGTTTCTGACAAAGAAAAAGATATATGGGTTAGTTGTTATTATTTTTACCTTTATCTTTGGTATGAAAAATAAAGAGCTTATCTCTTTTTTTTTTAAAATATTTATTTTTTAGTTGTAGGTGGACAGAATATCTTTATTTTATTTGTATGTGGTGCTGAGGATCGAACCCAGTTCCTCACGCGTGCTAGGCGAGCACGCTACCACTGAGCCATAACCTCAGCCCCAAGAGCTTATCTCTTTAATTCCATCAATATCATGGTGTTAAAAGCATCACATAATTTAGTAATGAGTGGAGAAAATACTGAAAGGTACTTTTGTCATACTCCTCAACCTCCAATAGAAAATGAAGGACTAAACCTATAGAAAAGCATTCTTGTTAGGCATATTTTGTTCCAAGACTTGATAATATTTTTCCTTCTTTTTTGTTAAGTGTGAACCCACCGATGGAAATGCTTTCATCTTAGTATACCAAACTAACAAACATGTCTGTGTGTTCTTTATAAAGTGAAATAAACATTTTTTCTTTCAACAGAGATGAAATTCTTTATATATGTTTGGTCTTCATCCCTCATACCTTCATTACTGCCACTGTCCTGCCTTTCTCCTTCAACACTCCTTTTCTACCAGATCAGTCATATCAGTGTTTGAATCTGCACATCCAGCAGGACCACCATCACAAGCACAACCATGTCCTCTCTGTTCTCACTGCCATTTAATTTTTTCCATTAAACATTATATTAAAAAAATTGATAAGATTGTCTCTGTGTATTACCATCGTTTTTTTATTCACTTATATTAACAATTTAACTCAAATAAATATTTCACCTCTATTCTGCCTACCAAATTGTTGAAACTCTTCCCATCAAAGACTTTTATGAAAATAAATGCAAAGGGTACTTCTTTATTCCAATATTTCCTGAATTCTCAATGGCAATTTAATATACTTGTGCATTTCTCCTTTTATTTCCAGATTCTATAATAATAGCCTCTCCTATTTTTCTGATTTCTCCTTCCTAGTTTTGTTTGCAGACACTTTCTTTTCTGCCAGATGTCTTCATGCTGGACTTCTTGAGGAGTTGCCACTAGGCCTCCTTCGCATTTCTGTCTACCCTCTTTGCTTATCTGAATAATTCTCATAGCTTTCCTAATAAACTCTCATCTTTTCCACTTGCAATTCTTTTAAGTATATTTTAAGCCTGCTACATTAAAAAAAACAAGCTCTTTTATTTGCCTTCAGAAATCTATTCCCTCTAAACTCTGTCTTCCTTACCTTAGTAAATGATTCCTAATTATTTAGTACCCCACATAATTTTTATCAATAATTCCTATAGATATTCCCCTCCAAATTCAACTCAAATTAATTGATCTTTTTCTATCTCTTATCCTCTACTCTACTTCAAGCCTTTACCAGCTCTTATTTTATCTATCACAATTTCCCAGCACATAAATTGTTAATGTTTACACAGTGATCAAGCCCTTTTTAACTGTCCTTAAATGGCCTTATGAGAAAATTCAAACTCCTTGCCTTTGTCTGCTAAGTTTGTATGGCTTTTACATTAGTTTAATGATCATATATAAACTTCCAACTACTTATGACTATATACTCAAGATATGAATGAGTTCTGAGGATAATTATCAGGCAAAATTATTAGATTCCAGGGTTATAAATGACAAAATAAGGTCAATTCCTTTGACTAAAGTTTTAAAAGTGAAAAGCTTAATTTGACATAGCTGAAAAACAATGTTAGTATCTAATTTCAGTCAAGGTCTTCAAAAAATGAAAATAGTACTGTTTGTCAGGAATATTACAGCCTAGTGAAGGAGACAAAGCTTATAACTTCAAAGTATTGTGGAAATTTATAAAATATAAACAAGGAAATCTTGGAGGCATAGAAGAAAGACACTTGATCTCATTTCAGTCAAAATAAGTGATTTGGGACAAAAATATTCCAGAGAATGTTGACAAAGATTATTTTACAAAACATGAATCTAACCCCTCTGAGTTTTCCTAATTCTTCATCTTGGGCTCTGATCTGGGTCTGTTCAGTCTAGTTTTAGCAAGAACACCGCTGATTCAGCTTATCTCTCATAAAATTCCTTATCGTCCAAACTCTATGTCTTATCATCCTGAACTGTCTTCAGCAAGAATTTTGTGGAATCAATCTAACAACAACAAACTAACTAAACCCTACTGCATATTTCTGTTGCTAGTAGGGCTCTCTACAGAGATATTATACAGAAGGAGAGAGAGATTAGGTTTACTTCTGAGTGTAACAAGGACAAGTAATGATTTATAGCCATAAATAAGAGTGAGATCAATACATGACAAATTTCTAAGAGTTAAGTCGAGAAGGATTCTTGCCCATAAAATTCTTACTAAAGACAGGCCAATGTGATAAGATATAGAGGTCAGTGGTTGAGGACAGTGGATACATTGAGCTAAGGATGAAAGTCTGGAGTAAATCAATAGTCAATGTCAATATACTAGATAAATAAAACATGAAAAAGAAAAAAATTCTAGGATCACAGCCTCTTGATGTGTAAGTTTCTAAATAAATTACTATTTGCAAAGGAAATTGGTATATGTAAACACTTCATTTTGTCATGGAAAATCTTAGCTTACACCTATGATACTGGTGATGTTTATTGACAACAACTGCTTTCAGTCTTAGAAGGGACCTAGTTTGGAAGACAAATCATATAGTCACCTTAGTTACAGGGACCCAGATGAATAATTAAATAAAAATAGGAGAGTAACATTGTATCATTTTTATTGTTTTATATTAAAGATCCCAATAGAATGTCTAAGACTTGGTAGTTGATTAATAAGTGCTTTTTTTTTTTTCAATTTAGGATTAGATCTCAAAGTCTTTGTGAAAGTTGAGATCATGTCTGCTTGCTTACCACTGCATATCAATTACTTTAACATGTGGTGCATGATAGCCTTTCAATAAATATGTAAAAATTAACTTTTTTTTGAAGACAGCCAAACAAACTCAAATATAATAGTCATTACTTCTGAACTGTATTTAGATACTTCTACTTCTTATCCTTGACTAATGCTTTTCACACTCATTGAAAATGTCTCATTTGCATCACCATCTAAAATAAAATTATCTTAAAAAACATGAATGTTATCATTTATTTAGCCCTTACCATTTTGGTAAGCACTAGAATAAATTCTTCACATTAATATTACCATTTATTTTAAATACTGCTAACTTTTAAATTAGATATAATTAACTATTTTCAGGAAAAAAATAGGCTTACCTAAGTCAAATATCTACCACACTGGGATAAGATACTAATATTTGGCTAACGTCTTGCAAAAATTAGATAAAATCCAAATAAATATTTGAGAATAGTGAAGAATGCAAAAAAAAAGTAAATGTTAGTGGTCTGCTAAAACAAAATATCTACACTTTTATAACAGAATTCAGAGTATCACAACATAACATTTATGGTGCCCAAAATATAATCCAAAACATGTAATAGTAATGAAATTACATCATAAAGAAAGGTAAGTGTAGGTGATTAAATGGCCTACATGTTATATGATTTCCATATTTTATTTATTTGAATATACAAAACTAACAGTAAGTAGGCTGAAGAAAGTGAAGGATTTATATTGTATTTCCTAGATAAACAAAATATATGATAAAAAGAGTTTCAGTTAAAAATCCAACAGATAGATCAAGGTGCATTATTTTTTTCTTTTTGGGGGGCTATTGAGGATTAAACTCAGGGGCACTTAACCACTGAGACAAATCCTAGCCCTATTTTGTATTTTTATTTAGAGACAGGATTTCACTGAGCTGCTTAGCACCTCGCCATTGCTGAGGCTGGCTTTGAACATGTGATCCTCCTGTCTTAGCCTCCTGAGCTGCCGGGATTACGGGCATGAACCAGTGCACCCAACCCAGGGTTTATTTTCTAAACAAAAATTTGAATGAGCCTTAAAAAATAGAGAAAAAAAGAGAAACACAAGGCATATAACAGAGAAGAAAACAATAAAATGATAGCCCTATGTTACAATAATCAATATAATTAATCAATAAATGCTAGTGGCCTAATTACTCAAATAAAGGCAAAGATTATCAGAATGGATTTTAAAAAGTTAAAGAATTCCACCAGAAATCTAAGGTAGCTAAAAAGTTTCAAATATTTGGATATTAAACAAAAATTCTAAATAATCCATTAGTTAGAGAGGAAAACATAAGAAAATTTAAAATTAAATAATAATGAAAATGCAATACACTGAAATTGGAAGGATAAAGCTAGAGTAGTACTTGCAGCTTTAAATGCTTACAGAAATCGAATTATCCAAATTCTTACAGGGAACAGAAGGAAATATTACAATTCATATCTTACCTGATTTGACCATACTATGAGTTATATCTTTTTTGTGTCTATAACCCTAAATTAATATTTTTCTCTTTTCACAAACCTTCTTCTGTCACTTAAGATGTTAGAAACTAAATATTTATGTCCTCTTCTCTAATAAGTATGTTCAAATCTTAACCTCCAAGCTGATGGTATTAGGAGGTAGGACTTTTGAGAGATGACTATATCATGAAGATGGAGGTCTTATAAATGAGAATAGTCAATAGTCCTCTTATAAAAGAGACCTGAGAGAGATCCCTTGCCCCTATCACTGTGTGACCCTAACCTAGAAGGCACAGACTATGAAAGTGGATTCATTCTACTCACCAAATCTGCTTGTTCCTTAATCTTGAACCTATAGTACTACAAGAAATTTCTGTTGTTTATATAGTACTGAATTTATGGTATTATGTTCCAGCTAATTGATTAAAAGTTCCAACCTCCAGAGTGGCTAAAAAGTAATTAAAGTTAAGTAATGTCATAAAGGTAGTCCATTGATCTAGTAGAATTAGTGTCCTTATAAGAAGAAAAAACAGAATTCATTTTCCATTTCTGTGTAAATAGATGGTGATATTCTATAAAATAGACAGCCCTCAAGGGAAACTGACCATGCTGGCATTCTGATCTCTGACTTCTAGTCTCCAGAACTGGGAGAAAATAAATTTCTATTGCTTAAACCACCCCGTTTGTGTTGTTTTCTTATGGCAATTTGAGCACAGATACAAAGGGTCTTCCCTCTTCTCTGAACTTTTACAACTGGTGTACTATGGTGCACTAGAATGCTATTAATGAATAAAAGGAATGTCCAAAGACTTTTAACATCCTAGTAAAAACAGGATTGCTGTAGCATCTAACATCCTGTTTGCTATAAACTTTATCTTTGGACTTCAAGTGGAGTCTAGCACACTGTCTTACACTCAAGGCAACAGAAGAGGATGTGGACTCTGTCACTTGAAAATGTAGTTAAGCAGTGAGTTACAGTGAGTATCACCTACAATAGAAAAGAAACTCATAAAGTAGGTGCTTAAAAAGCATGGCACACTTTCCAAAGTATAGCTAATCTTGGGTGGCACTCCAAAATCCAGACTATCTATATCTATATCTATATCTATATCTATATCTATATCTCTATATGATGTTTTTATCCATTTTTGGTTGATAAAACTTTTGTTGATATTCTACCTAGCTGTGGGATAACTGCTTTTCTATACATTTGCATTTCATTATTCTTTTGAAATATAGAATGATATAAATATTCAATGAGATATGAAATCCCTTCATATTTTCACACATATAGAAAATCAGTGTTACATTTCCCAATAAAAAATGGGAAAAGATTATCAGCTGTTAGAAATGTCTAAATGATCATAAAAATTGTTTTTTGTTTACTCTGCCAAAGTTATTTGTTATATAAAGAAGACTTAAAAAGAAATTAACATTAAAACCTGAAGTATCAGTTACTTATTGCTAATTAATAAACTACTCTAAACCATAAAGGCTTTAAAACAGTAAAAATTTATTATTTAATAGTTAATTTTTGGGCCATAATTCAGGAGTAGCTTAGCTGGGTAGTTTTGGCTCTGAGTTTTCTATGATGTTGCAATCAAGATGTCAGAGTCACAATCATCTGAAGGCAAGACTAGAGCTGGAGGATCTGGTTAAAAGATGGTTAAATGTTCATTCACATGACTATTTACATAAATTTAAGTTTTTTACTGGCTGTTGATAGATGGCTTCAGTTTCCTGCCACATAACCCTTTCAAGAGGATTTCTTGAGTTTCCTCATAAGATGGCCGCTCACTTCCTCCAAGGAAAGCCTGGAGTAGGACACAATGCCTTTTATTATCTAGTCTTATGAGTCACAAATCACTTATTTTGCCACATTCTATTATATGTAAGTCACTATGTCTGTCCAACCCTTAGAAAGAGGAGAATTGGACTCCACCTTTCAAAGAGAAATGCTGAAGGCTGCATCAAGCTATTTTAAATTAATGTACCAGATGTAAAATATTTACATCCATGGAAACCAAGTTTAACCATCAATAAAATAATTATACTTTATTTAGAAGCTTTATGTAAATTCATATTTTCTATTTTATCTAAAACATATTCTATTTTTATTACTACCATTGAATAATATAGCTAGAACATAAGTGTGTTTATATCTATCTATGGATAGATAGATACAGAAATATATACATACACACTAATTATAAACTTCCTCAAATTTTAATACTGGATATTTTGAAAATAATATTATTAATCTGTGCAATGAATGAGTGAGTTTGGAAGCACTGTATCATAGCAAGAAAATACAAAAAATACTCGGTGTCTGTTTATATTGCAGGTATTCATCTTAAGTCCTTGAGTAAATTTCAGGTTTGGAAAGATAAGAAAAATGTCTTATATATGTTTTTATCATCTACAGCCAGAATAGTGTTTTGTATTTTTTGGTATTCAATTTAAAATCTCAACTATTAAATGTGAATACTTATACTCAAAATGACAATTTTATTTATTTGTAATGTATATATTTAATACAATATAATGTTTTAAAATATATATTTAATTACCCAATCCCTTTCTTACAAGACACTTTTCTACCCTGCCTGCACCAATCCAAATTCTTGACAAACTACTGGTGTAATATCCTTCATATTTGTGGCATTTGCTATTAGAACTTATTTTAAGGTGCGGGGTTATAGCCCAGTGGTAGAGCGCTTGCCTAGCACATTTGAGGCGCTGGGTTTGATCCTAAGCACCACATAAAAAATAAATAAATAACATGAAAGTATTGTGTCCATCTACAACCAAAAATATTTTTTAAAAAAAGAACTTGTAAATTCATAAGACCCTGAAACACATGTTAAACCTGCCTGAAATTTGTGTATCCCGAGTTGCAACTCTGATCAGCCCAAACTTTGTTTCTTAACCAATTTTAAGCTCAATAGTATCCTTCAACACATCACAACAGCCTCATTTCCTCTGGTCTTTTTTCTAGTAACCACACCATTTTATTCTCACTTTCTACATATTTAGTTTTTGTTTTTATTGTTTTTAAATGCACATGCAAGTGAGATTATGCAGTACTTTCTGACTCTGGGTATTTCAGTTAGTATAATATCCTCCAGATTCATCCATGTCATCACATAAGGCAGAATCTCCCTTTTTTTAAAGCTGAATAATATGTGTGTGCATGTCAAATGTTTTTGTGTCTGTCTGTTGACAGACACTTATCTTAGCTGTTGTGAATGAACAATGACGCAATGAATGTGGGAATCCAGATAGATATCTCACAAAATATTAATTTCATTTCATTTCTATAGCCAGAACAGTGTTTTGTATTTTTTGGTATTCAATTTAAAATTTCAACTATTTATTAAATGTGAATAATTATAATATATAGAGGAGGAATTTCTGGATTGTATGATAATTCTATTCTTAAATTCTGAGAAGCTTTCTGTTTTCTGTAGTTGTGATACCAGTTCACATTGTCCGCCACAGTGTATAAGGGTTCTGTTTTCTCCACACCCTGACACTTGCTACTTCTATTCTTTTTGGTAATAGTCATCTTAATAGGTATGAAAGAGGGTCTCACTACACTTTAATTTATAATTTTCTGACAATTATTGGTGTTTGATCTATTTTTTATATACCTGTTGACCATTTGTATATTTCTTTTGGAAAAAAATTCATTCAAGTCCTTTCTCCACTTTTTAGTTGGATTATTTGATTTTCTGCTATAGAATTATGAGTTCATTATATATTTCAGGTATTAAGGATTTATTTTATATGTGGTTTACAAGTGTTTTCTACTATGCTATAGGGTGCCTTTTTGTTTTGTTAATATTTTCCTTTGCTATGTATAAACATTTTACATTGAGGTAGTCTCATTTGTTTATCTTTGCGTGTGTGTGTGTATGAGTGTTTTAAAAAAAATTGTTGCTAAGATCAATTTCAAAATTTCCTATGTCTTTTCTAAGAGTTTTATAGTTTCAGGTCTTTATTTTTGTGCATGGCATAAGGTAGTTGCTCTTTCCTCTTTTTTTTCTTTTTCTCTCCTTTTGCATATGAATATCCAGTTTTCCCAATTCCATTTATTAAATTTATTCCTTTCCTATTATGTATTTGGTAGTGTTATTAGCTGACCATATATGTGTGGGACTTTATTTCTGGGTACTCTATTTTGTCCCATTGGTTTGTTTCTGTTTTTATGACAGAAAAGTTTTAAAAATGCATGTTGTGCTGCATATGAACTACTTTTTTCTCAAAGACAATTTGTATTTTAAAAGCAGGGTCAAAACTCCCACTACAAGATTTAGATATAAAATACTGTTGAGCAATTTGACAAAATCAATCAATTACACACACACACCTAGGAATAAATTTAACCAGCAGTAGAAGCTCTATACAATTAAAATTATAAAACATTGATGAAAATAGTTTAAAATATTTGATATGTACTTCTTTCTTCATCTTATTTACTTATTCTTTCTATTTTTCCCTGTTTTATGACAACTTTCACCTGTTTTTCTTGTGACCTTTTTGCTTTGCCTCAGTGTCAATGGCATCAAGAGTCTTTCATAGATCTTGCTGAGAAGATTAAAAGCTAAAACAGTAACTGTATTAGTTTAGTAGGTTGCAAAGTGAACTTCTAAGACAATAATTGCAAGGTCTACATGTGTAACAGCTTTGTGCAGGTAATATTTACCCTAATTCCTCTACATTATGTACAAGTCAGTCATCATCATCATCATCATCATCATCATCACCACAGCCTGCATACACAAGTACAAATGTTCAGGTAGACTGGTGATTTTATATATAAACAGCTTCTTTATTTTCTAGAATGGCTCAATAACTAGGAATTTTTTTCAATAACGTCACAAAGTGGTATTTATATTTTTGAATTAGAGAATTGACAATAAATGTAATTCAAGTGAAATGGGTGAAAGGTCACCTGTCTATGTATACAAAGCAAGCAATACTATCAGTGGCATCACCTTTGTATATGAAGTGCATTGACATAAAGAATGCAAACTGTCATTTCATGGCAAACAGAAAAGGAAAAAAGTGACATGTGGTTATTTTGGTACAGCATCTCTGACCTAAGATTACTGTAGAAAAATGTCTAGAAATACAATGATGCATGTTTTCAAAAATATTCTCAACCATGCTATGATAAGTCTCCTTTACCTAAGTTTCTGTGTCATGTGAGACAATAATTTATATAATAATTAGATTTATCATTCCTCCATATAGTATTTTTTTAATTTTCAAAAAAAATAGAATTGGCTTTTTGAATTGTAGGATTATAAACACTAAATACTTGGCCAATGACTTAGAGTATTTCTAACATGGTATGAAAATAAAATTTTAAAATAGCTTTGAGTTACCCTAGGCTGAAAGAACATAGGGGTTTAAAATCATAATGGAAAATTGATTACACGCATACATGTTCTCAGGAACCCTTGGTTACATTCTTAATAGACCAGACTCCTGTATACTCACAATAAAATAAATGACTTTTCCTGCTTTCTGGCTATAAAAATAATATTTAAAAAATTAAAGCTATTAAATGGAGGACATAAAATGTGAAAACTTCCCAGGCAAACAAAGGCTTGCTTATTTTTAAATGTTCCTACTCCTGCCCCAGATAGGAGGGAATCTACCCATTAAACTCTCCTCAAGTAAAATAATGAACACATGAATAAATGTCATGTCTGTCAATAGGTTCTATGCCAAATATGTTAGAAAAGAACCTAAAATCTTTCACACTTGGAAATAGATGCTCCATTGTAAGGAAACCATTGGTATCTAACATACTCTTGCCCTGAAAAAAAAAAAAAAAAGGTGCAATATTCAAATATGCTAAGAGGATTTTCTGTTTCTTCAGTTTTCTTTTTCTTTTTTGTATTTCTTAAGAAGAGGACTAACAACAGTATACATAATAACAAAATGATGAAATGTTCTTTAATACCATTTTGGTAACAAAGGGGCATTACCAACAACATTTGGCAGTCTCTGTGTTAGTATCTTAAAATCTCTAACTCAACACATTTTTAAAAAGTACAAAGTTAGGTTAGGTTACAAAATACACCTCTCATTCTTAAATCTAGTAAGTGTCAAAAATGCAAGTAATAATGAGAGCTTTATTTTCTCATTCTATACTTTCACCACAACTTTCTTTTGGGTTGTACTATTCAGTTGAAATACACAGAAAACAAAACAACAAACAAACAAACAAAAACTGTGAAGCTTCAGTTGCAACAAATATAAAGTGACCAGAACGGTTATATTATTCAGTATTTCTAAATAAATCCCTATAAAGAATATTTAGAAAGTCAACATCTAAAAGTAGATCAAAAAGGAGAAATAAATAAAGTGTCAGAAGTCTCCCAGAACCTTCAGAGACTATAAACACTCAATAATAAAATAGATATTTAGGATTCTTAATTGCTACTTAAACTCAAATCAGAAATTCATTTTTCTCTTTTCCACACTTCTAAATTATTTTTATTTCTAATTCAGCCAAATATGTTAATGATTCTCTTTTGATTTCTTTTTAGATAATCCTACTATCCATTGTGTGAGCATTTATGAAGCCTTGAGTCTCTAATCTCAATTTCAGTGTTTTATACAGACAATATCTTCTTCTAATGGCAGTTACTTAAAATCACACATGATCATGATGAAGAACTAAATAGCACCTAGCATCCTAAATGATTTTGATTCATTCATAAATTTATCAACTACCCATTCATATTTGTAGTACGTTACAAATTCAACTGATACCCAGTGATTACCAATATAAAAGTTCTTTATTCAATCTCTTTTTAGTTCTAACTTGGGGTTTTTTTCCTATAAATTTTGTTTTTACTTTGGTTTGATAGTTATTTGTTTTCTATACATATCACTAATCCCTCTTTCATTAAAAGGTTTTCTTTGCTGAAACTAGCAATTTTATAGAAAATATTATACTTGTGAAAAGTGAAATTTAAAATTGAACATTTGTCATGTTTTAGGCACTTTTCTGGATGAGGAAGAGAAGTTAATTACTACAAAAGATAGGGTTCCAGGTCTCATGAAATATCTATTCTAGTGGAAAAACACAGATTACAAAATCATAAACAAAATGTACTTATGGGTTAGGTGCCGTGATGAATGTTAATCAGAAAAAAAAAACATGGCAGTGAGAGGTTCTAGAAATTTGGGTGGAAAAGAAGGAATTTTTAAGGGAAATTTTATTTAATTTTGGGTCCGAAATACAAGATAGAACAAGGGGTAAGGAAATCAAGAAGGTGGGATTAGATGTAGTCAGAGAGTTAAGGCAGGTGCTAGTTTCTGTGGGGCACTGTAGTTCATAGAAAAAAAAAGTTGAGATTTTATTGTGACATTTGGATCCCTTTAAATAGAAAAGTTATGTAATATGGGATTTTATCAGAAGAAAATGAATTTGAATATTGACCAAAAGAATGTAAGTAGGGAGACTAGTTAAAAGACTGCTAATAAAAGATCACACAAGGCATGATGATAGGTAGGGCCATTAAAAAAAAAAGAATGAAGTTGAAGAGAAGTTGAAACACAGAATAATTTACAGATTGTGTCAGTGGGGCTTGCTGACAATCTGCCATTGTGTGGCATCAATGAGAAAACTTGTAATCAATGATGAATGCTAGAATTTTGGTTGAGGAATCAGGTAAATGGTGATACCATTTACCAAAACGGGGAGAAAAGATAATTTGGTGAATGAGATTAAATATTTTATATATGTTACTGTTTTTACAATGCATAATCAACATATTTGTAATATTCAAAGATATAAACTAATATTTCAGTAAAATATTATAATAAATCCCCTTTTCTTAAAAAGTCATTAAATTTACATTAATACAATTCTACTTTAAAATATTTTACTCATTAAATTAAAAGATCTTCGTGTGGCAAAAGTTTGTTCCCAGAATGTAGGCTCTCTGTTCACTTCATTAATTGTTTCTTTTGATGAGAAGAAGCTTTTTAGTTTGAATCCAACTCATTTTTTAATTCTTGATTTTACTTCTTGTGCTATAGGAGTCTTGTTAAGGAAGTAAATCCTAATCCAACATGATGAAGATTTGGCCCTACTTTTTCTTCTATTAGGCATAGGATCTCTGGTCTAATTCCTAGGTCCTTGATCCACTTTGAGTTGAATTTGTGCATGGTGAGAGAAGAGTTTTAGTTTCATTTTGCTGCATATGGATTTTCAGTTTTCCCAGCACCATTTGTTGAAGAGGCTATCTTTTCTCCAATGTATATGTTAGGCACCTTTGTCTAGTGTAAGATAACTGTATTTAAGTGGGCTAGTCTCTGTGTCTTCTATTCTGTATCATTGGTCTACATGTCTATTTTGGTGCCAGTACCATGCCATTTTTGTTACTATAGCTTTGTAATATAGTTTAAGGTCTGATATTGTGATGCCTCCTGCTTCACTCTTCTTGCTAAGGACTTCTTTGGCTCTTCTGGGTCTCTTATTCTTCCAAATGAATTTCTTTTTTTTTTTTTTTTTTTTTTTTGTGTCTGCTACTATTGTTTTTTTTTTTTTTTTTTATTATTTTATTTTTTTCCCAAAAGTTGCATTTTA
>CM053400.1:55682666-55901602 GCA_028644305.1 Xerus rutilus
AGGAACCCTTCCAAACTCATTCTATGAGGCTAGTATCACCTTGATCCCAAAACCAGACAGAGACACATCCAAAAAGGAAAACTTCAGACCAATATCCCTGATGAATATAGATGCAAAAATCCTTAATAAAATTTTGTCAAATCGCATACAAAAGCATATTAAAAAAATAGTGCACCACGATCAAGTGGGGTTCATTCCAAATGAATTTCATGATTGCCTTTTCTATTTCTATAAGGAATGATGTTGGGATTTTAACTGGAATCACATTGAATCTGTGTAGTGCTTTGGGTAGTATGGTCATTTTGACAATACTGATTCTACCTATCCAAAAGCATGGGAGATTTTTCCATCTTCTAAGGTCTTGTACAATTTCTTTCTTTAGTGTCCTGTAGTTTTCATGGTAGAGGTCTTTCACTTCTTTTGTCAAATTGATTCCCAAGTATTTTATTTTATTTTTTTCAGGTTATTGTGAATGGGGTAATTTTTCTAATTTCTCTTTCAGAAGGTTCATCATTGATGTGTAGAAATGCAATTGATTTATGGGTGTTGATTTTATATCCTGCCACACGCACTTAGATAGAGCACTGATCTCCAGGATATATAAAGAACTCAAAAAACTTAACATCAAAAAAATCAACAGCCCAATCAATGAATGCGCTAAGGAGATGAACAGACACTTCTCAGAAGAAGATGTACAATTGATCAACAGACATATAAAAAATATTCAACATCTCTATCAATTAGGGAAGTGCAAATCAAAACTAAGATTTCATCTCATGCCAGTCAGAATGGCAATTATCAAGAATACAAACAACAATAAGTGTTGGCAAGGTTGTGGGGGAAAAGGCGCACACATACATTGCTGGTGGGACTGCAAATTGGTACAACCAATCTGGAAAGCAGTATGGAGATTCCTTAGAAAACTTGGAATGGAACCACCATTTGAGCCTGCTATGCCACTCCTTGGTTTATACCTAAAGGACTTAAAGATAGCATACTACAGTGATGCAGCCCCTTCAATGTTTATAGCAATTCACAATAGCTAGACTGTGGAACCAACCTAGATGTCCTTCGACCGATGAATGGATAAAGAAACTGTGGTATATATACACAATGGAATATTACTCAGCAATAAAAGAGAATAAAATTATGGCATTTGCAGGTAAATGGATGGAGTTGGAGAATATCATGCTAAGTGAAGTAAGCCAATCCCCAAAAGGGAAGGCTGAATGCTCTCTCTGATAAGTGGATGCTGATCCCTCATGGGGGAGAGGACACGAGAAGAATGGGGGAAATTTAGTCAAAGGGGAGGGAGGGAGAGGGGGCATGAGGGCAGTAAATATGGTGGAATAAGATCTACATCATAGCCTTAGCTTCATGTATGACTGCATATATGATGTGATTCTACATCACATACATCCAGAGAAATGAAAAGTTGTGCTCCATCTGTTTACAATGAGTCAAAATGAATTCTGCTATCATTATACCTAAGTAGAATAAATAAATTTAAAAATAGAAAAATGCAATAAAAATAAAATTATTTCATTTGCAGGAAACTGGATGGAACTTGAGACCATGATGTTAAGTGCATTAAGTCAAACTTAGAAAGTCAAGGACTGTATGTTTTTTTCTCATATGTGGAAATGAGAGAGGAAAAATGAAAACAAAAGAGAGACCAGAAAATGAAAATTTCTCATTTTCATGAAAATCACAGGAGATCAATAGAGAAAAGAGACCAGGGGGTGGAAGGTGAAGGGAGGGTAATGTGCTCGGGCATGATACTGGCCAAATGATTTTGTTACATAGCATGTACAAATATATAACAACAAACCTCATCATTGTATACAACTAAAATGTACTAATCAAAGCTCTGAAAATAGAATTTTAAAAATCCTGTGGACATTTTGTGACAAAAAAAATAACAGCACATGTGTGCAAGGCTTTGTACAACATCCAGCACAGAAGGGGACCTTGTAAATTTCGGCTTCCCTTTGCTTCCTTTCTCCCATAAAAAAAATAAAGAAAAATCTCCTGTTAAAAAAATAAATAAAAGATCTTCTTAAATTAATTATTTTTGTTTCTATTACTATGATTACTAATAATATTTAAATAAAATTGAGAAAATTGACACCTTTGTATACTTTTTATTAATATCACCATATAAAATTTGAGGTACAAATTCTCATTTCTCCCCTCATAGTTTCCACAAACTGATTTTTTTAACTTAAGGGTATCACAATAACTTACTTTGAATACAGATTTCCTACAGAAATTATTGTTTGCTAAAACACCATTTTCCTTATATTTTTACTTCACATACTTCTCTATTTGAGATCAAAACAACTGGATCACATCATAGTCAATTTATTCTCACTTGTCTCACTTGTTTAACTGTCACATGGATGCTTCAGAACTCACAGGAACACAGAAGCCAGTATCATTTGTGGTCAACAGAGCTTATTTGGTTCTTCTAAATGTATCACAGACTTGTGAACCATCTGTGAAGAAGAAAATTGTCTAAGCCTATTTAAAATCAGTGTGGCTATGATCTGAATGTTCAGGAAATTGGTTTGAAGCAGCTGCTGTTCTCAGCAACTTGCTTGACACCCAAATATAAGTGAATGACCTTGTGTATCACATAGACTTCAAGGTAAGCTTTGAGTTCAAGTGAAACGAAGAATAGAAAGTTGGAGGGAGGAAAATGAAAGGAAATATAAGAATGTAAGTAGTGGCATCAACTTCTATTATGTAGGAAGTTTTGTCTGATCTGTTAGAGGTAAAAGTATCATTGAAATTATGATGACACAGTTCCCATTTTCTTCCTATTTGATTAGTGACAACCCAAAAGTTTTTGAGTGAAGTTCTTCCCTAGACCCCTATTACATATGAATTCATACTATGGTATAAGTAGATTATATAAAGCATGATCCAAAGTTATCATAAGAAAGTTTACCAAAACTCACATTTTACATGTGATAGCTATGTTGGGGATTGATTGCAATAAGACATGAAGTTACAGAAATGCAGAGAAATTATCATCCCTACTCAATATCATTAATCTATTTCTGAAAATTAGTCAAGGACTGTTAAATAGTGATTAGGTATAAAATATCAGGAGCTAACTCACGTTGATCTCTGAAATACCACATTCTAGCATTTCAAAAAAGTATCATTAAGAAAGTTATTTAACTTCACAATGTCACTGTGTATTTGTCCATAAAGCAGAGGAATGCCCATGTTATAGGTTTGCTATAAAAATGAAGGTAGAGTGAAAAAGATTTGGTTTTTAAATTCTAGCATTTAAAATATATATATAATTTCATTTTGAATGCATTTATTCTAATTTCCTTAATGATGAAAGACACCTCCAACATTATTCAACATAAAAACTCAGACCCCAGAATGATGATATTGGGTAATTTCAACACATTTCTCTCATTGATAAGTCATTCTGATAAGGATTCCATAAAGACTCTTCAGATTTAAAAGCTAAAATAAATAAAATGAACTTAAAGACATCTATAGAATATTTTATCCAGAGCAAAATTTACTTTTGTCTCAGCTATATAGATCATAATTCCAGTTACAAAGCAAGTCTTAGTAAATACAAAAATATAGATATAATCTGTTACATCTTATTGGAGCATAATGAAACACAATTAGAAATTAACAGCAAGAAAATATATAGAAACTTCATAAACACATGGAGATTAAACAATACAGTTTTGAATAATCAGGGAGCAAGAGTTGAAAAGAGGAGAAAAATTTTAAAATTCCTACAATCAATTGAGAATAGAGATACAACATATCACAATCTCTGGAATACTATGAAGGTGGTTTTAAGAGAAAAACTTATAGCTATGAGTGTATATATTAAAAAATCAGAACTATTCCAAATGAGTAAGATAATGATGTATCTCAAGATCTGAGACAAACAAGAAAAAACCAACTCTAAGACCTATAGAAATAAGTACTTAATTAAGACTAATGTCAAAATTAATGACATAGACAATTAAAAAGAATATGAAGAATCCATAGAACAAAGTATTGATTCTTTGAAAAGACAATCAAATTTGACAGACCTTTAGCCAAACTAACCAAAAGAAAGAAAAATACCCAAATTAATAAAAGAGATGAAAGAGGAGATTTTACCACAGATGTATCTGAATTTCAGAGGACCATTACAGATTATTTTGAAAACTTATATAGCAATAAATTGAAAAATACAGAATAAACTGACAAATTTCTAGATGCATATGACTTACCAAAATTGAACCAACAGGACATAGCAAATTTAAATAGATCAATAACAAGCAATGAGTCTTACTAAGTCTTAAGGCAGTAATAAAAAGACTTCCAACAAACAAAAGCCTAGAACCAAATAGATTCCCAGCTGGATTCTACCAGATCATCAAAGAAGAACTTATTCCAATATTCCTCAAGGTAGTCCATGAATCAGAAAGGGTCAGGAGGTGGATCTCCAAAATTCATTCTATAAAGCCAGTACCACCCTGACACCAAAATCAGATAAAGACAAATCAAGAAAATAAAACTTCAGGCCAATATTCCCAAGGAACATAGATGCAAAAATCCTTAAAATATTAGCATTTCATATTCAAAGCCACATTAAAATCATAATCAAAGTGGTTGCATTCCAGTGACCCAAGGATAGTTAAACATATGAAAATTAATAAACATAATTCAGCACATAAATAGAATGAAGGGCAAAAATCACATGATCATTTCAATAGATGCAGAGATAGACTTTGAAAAAATCCAGCACCCATTTATGTTAAAAATGCTAAGGAAATTAGGGAAAGAAGGAACATATCTCAACATCATAAGTGCTATGACAAACCAGAAGCCAACATCTTACTGAATGGGGAAAACTAAAATAATTTCCTCTAAAATCAGAAACCAGACAAGACATCCACCTTCACCATTTTTATTAAATATAGTACTTGACATTTTAGACGAAGAAACTAAGCAAGAGAAGGAAATAAAAGGAATTCAAGTAGGAAAGTGAGAAATCAAACTGTTACTATTTGCAGATATGAACCTATAATTAAAAGATCCCACAATTCCACCAGAAGACTTCTAGAACTGATAAACAAATTCAGCAAAGTAGCAAGATTCAAAATCAACCTGCAAAAAAAATAGATTTTCTGTACACCTATAATGAATATGCTGAAAAAGTGATCAAGAAAATAATTCCATTCACAATAGGTAAAAACAGAAATAAAAATAATACCTGGTAATAAATCTAACCAAGGAGGGGAAAAACCTCCACAATAAAAATTATAGAACACTGAAGAAAGAAATTGAAAAGGACATCAGACAATGGAAAGGCATGCTCTTAGATAGGCAGAATCATTATTAAAATAGACATATAACCAAAAGCAACCTACAGATTCAAAGTAGTCCTTGTCAAAATACCAATGACACTCTTCACAATACTGGAAACAATAAGCCTAAAATTTATATGGGAGAATAAGAGATCCAGAATAGCCGAAGCAATTCTAAGCAACGAAAGCAATGCTTGAATTATCACAATATTCAATTTCAAATTATATTACAGATTAACAAAGTAGTAACAAAGACAGCCTGGTACTAGTATAAACACAGACACACATACCAATGGAATAGAACATCCAGACACAATCACACACAGTTATAGACACCTGGTCCTTGACAAAAATGTAGAAATACACATTGGAGAAAGGAAAGCCTTTTTAAGAATGTTGCTGGGAAAACTATATATCGATATGTAAAAGAATGAGGCAAGATCTGTATCTGTCATCCTACACAAAAGTCAACTGAAAGTGGATCAAAGACCTAGGACTCAGCAAGGGCGAGGTGCTGTGAGACTCTGTTTCTACATAAAACACAAAATAGGGCTAGGGATGTGGCTCAATGGTCAAGTGCCCCTGGGTTCCATCCCTGGTACCAAAAAAAAAAAAAAAAAAAAGACCTAGGAATTAGACCAGAAATGTTGCAACTTCTAGAAGAAAATACAGCCAACACCCCAACATATTGGTACAGGTATCCACTTCCTCAAGAAGACTTCTAAAGTTTGGGAAAATAAAAATTTAATAAATGAAGTGAAAGCAAACTTAAAAATTCCTCCAGAGCAAAGGAAACAAAAGTGTGAAGAGAGAGCCTACAGATGGGAATAAAATCTTTGCCAGCTACTCTTTTGCCAGAGGATTAATATCCAGAATGTAAAAAGAACTAAAAAACTTAACAGGCTGGGGATGTAGCTCAGTGGTAGAACATTTGCCAAGCATGTATGGGGCCCTGGGTTTCATCCCCAGTACTGCAAAAAAAAAAAATTAACAACAGAAGAAAAAAAATTAATAAATAGATAACTGAAGTAAACATTCATCTCTCAAAAGAAGAAATTCAAATGTCCAACTACTATACAGAAAAAAATGTTCAACGTCCTCAACAATCAAGGAGATACAAAGTAAAACTATATACTGAGATTTCATCCCACTCCAGTGAGAATGGCAGTCATCAAATACTCAAATATTAATAAATACTGGTGAGTATGTGGGAAAAAAGGAATACTTATATACTGTTGATGGGAGTATGAATTAGTCAACCACTATGGAAATCATTTTCTCCAATGAGTAGAAATGGAACCATCATATGACCCAGCTATACCATTACTTGGTATTTAAAAAAAGAATTAAAGTCAGCATAATATATTGATACATATATACCCATGTTCATAGCAGCACAGTTCACACAGATGTTCATAGATGAGTGTATAAAGAAAATGCTGCATATATATATGATGGAATTTTACTCAATTATAAAGAACAACATTAAATTACTTGCAGGAAAATAGAAGGAAGGGAGAACATCATGCTGAGCAAAATGAGCCAGACTCAGAAAGTCAAGGGTTACATGTGTTCTTTTATATGTTGAAGCTAGAGAGAAAAGGGAGAAAAAGGAGATCTGATGAAAAGAGAATGGAGACCAGCAAAGGATAGGGGTAAGGGGAGGGAAGAGGGGAAAGAAAAAGAGAGTTATTGGAAAATGAATTAGATTAAATATTGTGTGCTGGTGTCAATGTATCACAATGAAGACTATTACTGGGTATAATTCACCAATAAACAAAAACCTCAATAATAAGAAAATAAGCAAACTTATTACAAAATAGGCAAAAGATATGAAGAGATACCTTACGAAAAAGATGTACTGATGTCAAGTAAGCATATGGAAAGATATTTCACATTTTATATGGACTTCCAATTTAAAGATAGATCAACATATACCTATTAAAATGGCCAAAATCCAAAATGTTAACACCACCAAATACTGGTGAAGATGTGCAATAATAAGACCTCTCATTTATTTCTGGTGGAATACAAAAATGGTATAGCCACTTTGGAAGATTATTGGTAGTTTTTTACAAAATTAAATATTCTTATCATAAAATCTACCAATTGTACTTCTTTGTATATATCCAAATAAATTGAAAACCAACATTTATACAAAAACACATATGGATATCTATAGTAGTTTTATTCAAAATTTCCAAAACATGAAAAAAATCAAAATTTACTTCAGTAGGTGAACAGATAAACTTGCATATATCCAGAGAATGGAATATTATTCAATACAGAAGAAAGGAGCTATCAAATCATGAGAAGGCATGAAAAAAAAACATAAAATCATATTACTAAGTGAAAGAAGCCAATCTTAAAATGCTACTTAGTGTATAAGGACAAATACTGGACATTCTAGAAAAGGGAAAGTTCTGGAGACAATAGATCAGTGCTTGCTGAGAGTTAAGGAGGAAGGAGGGATGCATAGGCATAGCACAAGGTTTGGCTTTCTGTTTTTTGTTTGTTTATTTTTTTCCTAAGATGTGGTCTTGGTATGTTGCCCAGACTGGCCTCAGACTTGCGGGCTCAAGTGATCCCCTACCCTCAGCATTCAGAGTAGCTGGAACTATAGTCATGTGCCAGCATGTCCGGCTGACAAAGGATTTTTATGATACTGAAATGATTCTGTAATGACAATGCAATGATGGATATAGGTCATTACACATTTGTCAAAACCCATAAAGTGTACAAGAATGAACCCAAATGTAAATATGGGCTCTCATGATGATTGTCAGTATAGGTTCATCTACTGTAACAAATGTACCACTGCCTGATGTGCACCTTTATTGTAGAATATGGACAAGACAGGGGAGATAATTTAAGTGGGACATGGGTATAAGGACACTCTACTTTCTGTTCAAATTTGCCATGAACAAAAAATTGTTCAAAAATAAAATTAATTTCAAAAAAGGAAACAACAAATATAAAAATCATATAATTCAGTGGCTTTTCATCACACAGTAATGTAATCATCAAGACTAATTTAAGAACATTCTCATCATCCCCCTTCAAAGAAAGTAGGTCCTTATTAGCAGTTACTGATTGTTACCCCCTCTTCCCAGTCCTTGACAATAATAACCCTTCTTTATTTCTCTATGGATTTTCTTGATCTGGATATTTCACATAAGTGGAACAATGAAATATATGACATTTGCGTCCAACTTCTTTTTTTAAAGTATATTTGCAAAGATCAAACATGTTGTAGCAAGCATCAGTACTTCATTTCTATTCATTACTGAATTAAAGTAATTAATAGAATATTTGATTTGATGGATATTTGATTTGTTTCTACTTTTGGCTCTTATAAAATGTATCCTTCAAATGTAAGTTTTCATTTGTTTGTTTTGGTACCAGGGATTGAATCCAGGGATACTTAACCACTGAGCCGCATCCCCAGCCCTTTTTGTATTTTATTTAGAGACAGGGTTTTGCTGAGTTGCTGAGGCTGGCTTTGAACTCACGACCCTCCTGTCTCAGACTCTCAAGCTGCTGGGATTACAGGCATGCACCACTGTGCCCGGCTCAAATATAAGTTTTTATGTGCATGCATGTTGACAATTCTCTTAGGTAGACAGCTAGGATTGCAATTACTGACATGATATATACTCTAACATTTTGAAGAACTGCTAAAATATTTTAAAGAGTGGTTATATCATTTTAAGCCAGAAACATGGAATTCATCAGCACTGCATGCAGATTCTAATTTATCCTCAACCTCACTAATACTTTGTATTTTTTTTTATTATAGCCATATGAGCAGGTGTCTTAGTATGTTTTAAACTCCCCCAAAATACTACAAACTGGGTAAATAATAATGAATATAAATTGATTTATTATACACAGGCTGGCAATTTCAAGATAACATCGAGGGGCCATATCACAGCAGGTGTGAAATAAAATTTCATTGAAGTTTTTAATGCAAATAAAAAACATTCCCCAAGTGGTTAAAAATTTTGAGCATCTCTCTATGTGCCTATTGAAGAGTTACATATATTCTCTGGATACATTTATCCTCAAATACTTTGCCTATGCTGTAGCTTGAATATTTTCCTTTGTATTCTTCAGTTATAGAAAATTTTTACATATTCTGAATATAATTCCCTTAGCAGATCCATACCTTTTACATACATTTGCAAGCAAATGTTTTCTCCCATTCTGTGAGTTGTCTTTTCACTTTCTTAGTAGTATACTTTGAAGCTCAATTTTTTTAAAAAAATTCTGATATAATTTAATCTTTCTCAGTCTTTCTCTTCCCTCCCTTCTCTCTCTTATATAAATACATATATATTATATATATACATATATGTTATATATTATATATATATAAGTGTATATATATGTATATACGTAAGTATATATACATACATATATATATATATATATATGAATTACTTTTTCTCCTTTTCTCTCTCCCTGTTCTTATTTTTATTGACTGTGCTTTTGGTGTCCTAGCTAAGAAGCCACTGCTTAAGTCAATTTTAAAAAGAATTAACTATGTTTTAGTCTAAACAATTTACAATTTAATGCCTATTTTTAGGATTATGATCTGTTTAAAATTAGTTTAGGCATATGGTGTGATATGAGTAGATATCCATCATCATTCTTTTGAATATAGACATTATGTTATCCTGGAAGTTTTAAGAATCCCCAGTTGTAACTTGGGGTTTCAGTACCAGAGAGTTTAGCAATCCTGCCCTAACAGAAAATTAAGGGGAGCTAGATGTTAGTGTTTATGCTGAGGCTTTCATGGAATACTTCTTTTACCCAGCATGTGGCCTAATGCCTCACTGTCCAACCCATAACCAGGAGAATCTCTCACAAAGGCAATTTGATTTTAGTAGAAAATGCCCTTGTTGATCTTTATCTGTGCCTATGTTCACTTTATCTGTGCCTGACCATCACTCTAATGCGAGCTAGGAACCCATCCTTATTTTCCCTTCTGTGTCCCAGGGAAAACCCAGGCTGGGGAAGTCCTGATTCTTCAGATGGAAGGTGTAATTTCAATATGCCACCACAATAGAAAACAAATTCAAATATTTTAATCTACAGATCCTAGGCAGGGAAGGTATAATGAGTTGAGACCTGAACTCTCTTCTTGGGTCAAGCAAGGAAGAAATGAAAAGTCAGAGATAGAGACTGTATGCAATGAGCAGTGTGTATATAGAAAAATAAGTTTGGGTTGCCCTAAGTTCACAAGTAAATGCTGAAATGATTTGTTGAAACGAAGTGGCAGGAAATCAAGGAGCCCAGTTGGTTAGGCAGGAAAGATGTCTCTAAGTTTTTATCTTTAGATAATGACTTGAGCTATTTGGATGTGATATAGAACCAGAGCCTATGTCAAGGGTAACTGAGCCCTGTTTCTTGTATAATAAGTTAAAATTATATTCAAAATGGATGCCAAGGCAACATAAAATTATAAGAATTCACTACACTGGCAGCATTTTTGGTAAAGACTCTTCTTCCATCATTGAATTATTTTGGCATTCCTGTCAGAAAATAACTACTACTATGTTAATCTAAATGTCTATCCTTATGCCAATTTCACATTACCTTAATGATTCCTATAAATTTTAGTAAGTTTATGTATCAGGAAGTTTGAGTCCTCCAATATTGGTGTTCATTATGAAGTTTTTGTTTATTTGTTTGTTTTGTTTATTTGGAGTCTATTACATTCCATGTATGTACTTTAGTGGGGGTGGGGTAACCAGGAATTGAACTCATAGGTACTGTACTACTGAGCCACATCCCCAGCCCTATTTTGTATTTTTTATTTAGAGACAGGGTCTCACTGCATTGCTTAGCACCTTGCTTTTGTTGTGGCTGGCTTTGAACTCACAATCCTCCTGCCTCAGCCTTCCAAGCCACTGGGATTACAGGTGTGTGCCTCCACGAATAGCCATAAGTGTTCTTATAAAAATGAAAAAGTAGTGTGAATTAGGCAGATAGGCCTTCTGCACTTTCAGAAAAAACTCTCTAGTGCAGAGAAGTAGGCACTAGGAATTCAAATCATCCAGAGTCACATCGTTGCCCTGGAAAGGCCCGACCCACACCACTTGGCCTACCAGCATGGAAGAGCCCCACACTGCAGTTCTCTATTTACCAATTTGAGGATCCACATAAACTGCCTCCATTTGGGGACCTTGCAGCAACCACTATAGCCCTCCTGACAAGGTAATCTCCACCTTGTGACATCGGACAGAGCCAAGAGGCAGCTGCCCATGGCAACATGCATGCTACACTGCAGCATCACCAAATAGGCCACCCAACACCATTGTACAGGCCATCCTTCCAACCCCATTTCTGAAACCTGTTTTCTTCATCTTGGGACACCTCCACCACCATCTTAGGTTACCTCCAGTGCCACCTCTGCCATCTTTAGCTGGAGAAGTTTCCACTTTGGGACACTGACTGGGGCCTGAAAGCCCAATATCAACATACATACAGACTTTTTGCTACTGCTGCCACCAACTAGGGGCATGACCGTTTCCATCTAGGGAAAATAATCAGGACCTGGGAAACCATCACCAAGGTTCCTGTGGGCCTGGTTGCACCAGAGGTATCTCTACTAAGTGTACTAACAGACACCATCCTATTGCAGAGGCAATGGGGAGTCTTGCATGGGGTTGCCTCTCTCTCTTTTTTCTCCTGCTAACAACCAACTTCTTTTGATTGCCCTTTCACTAGTCCTATAATCTAATACCTCTATATTCTCACATCTTATTTCATAAAAATCTCAGCCTATCCTCCCATCCACCATTAGAATCAGTAAACACTTATGCAAACCTATATATGGTACAAGATAATCAAACTCATCATTTCTGTATATAAAAACAAAACTGTAAATACCAAAATAGAAGCTAATTGACTTATGACTGCATATTGGTTGCATTGGGTCCTATACACATTAATATCCCTCTTAAAGGTGAATTATTGGTAACTTGCAGGGACACTACAAGATTATAGGGTAGAAGATGCGATACCTCAGATCTACACCACAAGAGAGGAAGACACATAGACAACATGAAAAAAGAGAAGAAACTACCCCAAAGAAATCAATATATTACAACAATAGAACCAATTGACAGCACAGTTGATGAAATGTCAGAGAAAGAGTTCAGAATGCACATAATTAAAAGAATCTGCTAATTAAAAAATGATCCAAGTGAGCAAATGAAGTCAAAAATTTATCACTCCAACAAAGAGATAAGAGAGCAAATATAGGTAGCAAAAGATTACTTCAAGGAAGAGAGACAGATTCTGGTAAAAAAAAAAAAAAAACAAAAACACAAATCCTGAAATGAAGGAAACAATAAACCAAATAAAAAACTCACTAGAAATCATCACCAACAGACTAGATCACTTAGAAGATAGAACCTCAGACAATGAAGACAAAATATACAATGTTGAAAATAAAGTTGACCACACAGTGTAGATGGTAAGAAACCATGAACAGAATATTCAAGAATTATGCGATAACATAGAAAGAAAAAAACAAAGCAAACCTAAGATTTATCAAGATAGAGGAAGGCACAGAGAGGCAAACCAAAAAAATTCACAACCTCTTTAGTGAAATAATATCAAAAAATTTCCCAAACATGAAGAATGAATTGAAAAATCAAATACAAGAAGCTTACAAGATACCAAATGTACAAAATTACAACAAAATTTATAGCATACATAATAAGGATAGAAATTTAAAGCCCACAGGAGAGGAATCAGATTACATATAGGGGAAGACAAATTTAGATCTCAGCAGATTTCTCAACCCAGACCCTCAAAGCCAGGAGATCCGGGAACAACATATACCAAGCTCTGAAAGAAAATGGATGAAAAACAAGAATCGTATATCCAGCAAAATTAAGCTTCAGATTTGGTGATAAAATAAAAACTTTTCATGATAAACAAAAGTGAAAAGAATTTACAGCAAGAAAGCCTGCACTCAGAAAATTATTGGCCAAATATTCCATGAGGAGAAAATAAAAAACAATGAAAATCTGCAAAGGGAGGAATTACACAAAAGGAAAGGCCATCAAAGGAGAAACCGGGTCAAGATTAAAATGAAAATGACTGGGAATACAAACCATGTCTCAATAATAACCCTAAATGTCAATGGTCTAAACTCATCAATTAAAAGACATACATTAGCAGGTTGGATTTTTAAAAAGTCCCAACAGACTCATGTCACAGGAAAGACACACAGACTGGAAGGTGAAAGAATGAGAAAAAATATATTACTTACATGGACCCTGTATACAAGTAGGGGGTTCCCATCTTCATATCAGATAAAGTGGACTTCAAACACAAAGTTAGTGAAAAGGGATAAAGAAGGTCATTTTATACTGCTTAAGGGAATCATATATCAACAAGATGTAACAATTGTAAATATCTATGCCCCAAACAATGGGGCATCTATGTATATCAAACAAACCCTTCTCAACTTTAAGAATCAAATAGACCATAGCACAATAATACTGTGCAACTTTACATACCTCTATCACCAATGGACAGATCTTCCAAACAAAAACTAAACAAAGAAACTAGAGAACTCAACAAAAAAAAATCAATAATTTAGACTTAACATACATATGTAGAATATTCCATCCAAAAACAAATACACTTTTATCTCAGCAGCACATGGATCCTTCTTCAAAATAGACCATATGTTATGCCACAAAGCAAGTCTTAGAAAATACAAAAACATAGAGATAGTACTCTGCATTCTACCTAACCATAATGGAGTAAAATTAGAAGTCAATGATAAAATTTATAAAACAGAATCTACTCCAACACCTGGAGACTAAATAGTATGCTATGGAATGGCTATGGAGAACAGGAGACATCAAGGAGGAGATAAAATAATTCTTAGAGGTAAATGAAAACTCCGATACAACATATCAAAATCTCTGGGACACTATGAAGGCAGTTCTAACAGAAGAGTTCATTGCATTAAGCTCATTCATTAAAAGAATTAAAGGTCAACAAATAAACAACCGGATATTACATCTTAAAGCCCTAGAAAAAGAGGAAAAAACCAACACAAAGAGAAACAGAAGACAGGAAATAATAAAAATTAGGGATGAAATCAATTGAAACAACAACGACAAAAAGCAATTCAAAAAAACAGGCAGAACAAAAAGCTGGTTCTCCTTATCTCCTCTCATGTTCATGTGTTCCTCCCTATTATTGATTGGTCCCTCCATCCATGCATATGTTTTGTTTTTTCTATTGGATCCCCACAGGCCAAAATTCCACCACTGGATTCCCAACTCTGGAGCCCCTTCTATTCGGAGAAGTCTATCTCTATATCTCTGTCTTTTTTCAATAAACCTACTTTCTGTCTCTTTTTAATAAACCTATTTCTTGCTTACAAAAAAAAAGCTGGTTCTTTGAAAAAATAAATAAAATTGACAAACCTGAGCCACCCTAACAAAAAGAAAGAGAGAGAAAACTCAACTTATTAAAATTTGTGATGAAAAAGGAAATACCACAACAGATATGATTGAAATAGAAAAGAATAATTAGAAACTGTTTGGGAAGTTTATTCTCCAGTAAAATAGTAAATCTGGAAGACACCAACAAATTACTACAGGCATATGACCTACCCAACCTGAACCAGGAGGACATACACAATGTAAACAGATCAGTTTCAAACAAGGAAATAAAAGACACCATCAAAAGCCTACCCACCAAGAAAAGCCTGGGACCAGATAGATTCTCAGCTGCATTCTACAAGACCTACAAAGAATTAATACCCATACTCCTCAAACTATTCCATGAAATAGAAAAGGAGGGAACTATTCCAAACTCATGTTATGAGGTGAGAATCACCCTGATACCAAAACCAGACAGAGATACATGAATTAAAGAAAATTTCAGACGAATATCCCTGATGAACATAAATGCAAAAATTCTCAAGTTTTTGGCAAATTGCTTACCAAAACATACTAAAAAGATAGTGCACCATGACCATGTGGGGTTCATTCCAGGGATGCAAGTTTGTTTCAACATGGAAATAAATTAATGCAATCCATCACATCAATAAACAAAGATAAGAATTATATGATTTTATCAATTGATGCAGAGAAAGCATTTGACAAAATACAGCGCACTTCTATGTTCAAAACATAGAAAAACTAGGGATAGTAGAAACATACCTCAACATTTTAAAGCTATCTATACTAAACCCAAGGCTAACATCATCCTAAATGGAGAAAAATTGGAAGCATTCCCTCTAAAAATGAGAACAAGATGGGGTTGCTCTCCTTCACCACTGTTATTCAACATAGTCCTTGATACACTAGTGAGAGCAATTAGACAGATGAAAGAAATTAAAGCGATATGAATAGGAAAAGAACAACTCAAACTATCATTATTTGCTGACAACATGATTCTATACTTAAAGAATCCAAAATATTCCACCAGAAAACTTCTAGAATTAATAAATTAATTCAGCAAAGTAGCAGGATATAAAATCAACATCCATAAATCAATTACATTTCTATATATACATCAGTGATGAATCTTCTTAAGGAGAAATTAGAAAAACTACCCCATTTACAATAGCATTAAAAAAAAAAACAACAACTTGGGAATCAATCCAACAATAGAGGTGAAAGACCTTTATAATGAAAAATATAGGACACTAAAGAAAGAATTGAAGATCTTAGAAGATGGAAAGATCTCCAATGCTCTTTGAAAGGCAGAATCAATATTGTCAAAATGGCCATACTACCCAAAGTGCTATACAGATTCAATGTGATTACAACTAAAATCCCAACATCATTCCTTATAGAAATAGAAAAGGCAATCATGAAATTCATTTAGAAAAATAGAGACCCAGAGTAGCCAAAGTAATCCTTAGCAAGAAGAGTGAAGCAGGAGGCATCACAATACCAGACCTTAAACTATATTACAAAGCTATAGTAACAAAAATGGCATGGTACTGGCACCAAAATAGACATGTAGACCAATGGTACAGAAAGGAAGACAGAGAAACAAACCCACATAAATACAGTTGTCTTACACCAGACAAAGATGCCAAACATGTACATTGGAGAAAAGATAGCTTTTTCAACAAATGGTGCTGGGAAAACTGGAAATTCATATGCAGCATAATGAAACTAAACCCCTATCACTCACCATGCACAAAATTCAACTCAAAGTGGATCAAGGACCTGGGAATTAGACCAGAGACCCTACGCCTAATAGAAAAAGTAGACCCAATGAAAAAGTAGACTCAAATCTGCATCATTTTGGTTTAGGACCTTTCTTTCTTAACAAGACTCCTATAGCACAAGAAGAAAAATAAAAAATCAATAAATGGGATGGATTCAAACTAAAAAGCTTCTTCTCAGGAAAAGAAACACTCAATGAAGTGAACAGAGAGCCTAGATTCTGGGAGCAAATTTTTTCCACATTCACATCAGATAGAGCACTAATCTCCAGAATATATAAAGAATTCAAAAAATGTAACACCAAAAAAGCAAAAGAACCCAATCAATAAATGTGCTAAGGAACTTAACAGACACTTCTCAGAAGAAAATATACAATCAATCAACAAACATATGAAAAAATGTTCAACGTCTCTAGCAATTAGAGAAATGCAAATGAAAACTACTCTAAGATTTTATCTCACGCCAGTCAGAATGGCAGTAATCAAGAATGTAAACAACGATAAGTGTTGGCGAGGTTGTGGGGAGAAAGGCACATTCATACATTGCTGGTGGGACTGCAAATGTGTGCAACCAATCTGGAAAGCAGTATGAAGATTCCTTAGAAAACTTGGAATGGAACTACCATTTGACCAGCCATCCCACCCCTTGGTCTATACCCAAAGGACTTAAAAACAGCAAACTACAGTGATGCAGCCACTTCAATATTTATAGTAGTTTAATTCACAACAGCTAAACTGTGGAACCAAACTAAATGCCCTTCAATAGACGAATGGATAAAGAAGCTGTAGTATATATACACAATGAAATATTACTCAGCAATAAGAGAGAATAAAATTATGGCATTTGCAGGTGAATGGATAGAGTTGAAGAATATCATGTTAAGCGAAGTCTAAGTCAATCCCAAAAAGGGAAAGGCCTCTCTGATAAGTGGATGCTGATCCCTAATGGGGGAGGGGACATGGGAAGAATGGAGACACTTTGGTCAAAGCGGAGGGGGAAAGAGGGCACGAGAGCTAAAAAGATGGTGGAATAAGATGGACATCATAGCCCTAGCTTCATGTATGACTGCATATATGGTGTGATTCTATATTACATACATCCAGAGAAATGAAAATTTGTGCTCCATTTGTGTACAATGAATCAAAATGCATTCTGCTATCATGTATTCCTAAGTGGAATAAATAAATTAAAGAAAAAAATAATAGTATTTTATCATGTCTCTATATAAAAACATCTATTGTATATATTTTAAAATAGCTATATGTTGAATAATGCCTATGTATATCTGTTTAAAAAGTCTAAATATTAAAAACCAAACAATAATTTTTTGCCTATATACTGTCTATATATTAAACCTCCATTATTTCTGATGAAGTTATTAATCTCACTGAATTTATGTTTTACATGATAAATATTTTTTATCATACTGATTTCTGTAATACTATTTTTACTTTTGGAGCTATGAATAAAATTTCTTCTTATTTGAATATGAAAGAATTATACTTAAGTTACCAATATTTATGAATAAAAAAGGAGTACCACAGTGTACACTTGAACTTTAATATGTTGGATTACTTTTGTTTAAAAGTTTCTTTCTGTTTTCTAAAATTTGACCTCCTTGACATATTATGTTCTAGATTTGAAGGACAACATATTTCATCTGAAGCATATGAAGCTTTTTCTCAAATTGTGACTTTTGTTGTTTTCTTTGCCTAGGATACTCTTCCCTACCATCTTCCTGTGGGTCATTCCTTTTCATTATAGAATAAATAGTATTTATTCATATATGGATTTACCCATATAAAGTAAAAAGTCAGTTATAAAGCACCACATTATTCTTCCCCATACTCTTTATTTCTATGGTTTATTTATAGTACTTACTACCATTTAAAATTACTTTGTTCATTTGCTTGTTGTCTGGCTGTGCTTAGGAATATAAATCTTATGAAAGCAGGGAGTCTGATTCTGTATTCAAAGCACCTACATCAGTAGTTCTAATGTATAACCTTTACCAATTATTGAGAACCTAAAAGAACTGTTTATGTGTGTAAAGATATCTATGATATATACCATATTATAAATTATAACTACTTTTAATCAATTAAAATAAAATAGTTAATTTAATACTTGCTAAAGACAGCCATGCCAGGGGCTGGGGTTATGGCTCAGCGGTTGAGCGCTTGCCTCGCATATGTGAGGCACTGGGTTCGATCCTCAGCACCACATAAAATAAATAAAGATATAAAAAATAATAACACATCGTTAAAAAAAAAGACAGCCATGCCATCATCACATATTATGCAGCATCTACAATGCTCTGTTTTATGCCTGTTAGAGAATGAGAGTATAAATGACCTTAGCCCAGAAGTGACACACTTATTTTGAATCACCATCTATTGACCAGAAATAAATTATGTGAACACATCCAAACTTAAGGATAGCTGGGATATGTAGAGAAACAAGTGAGGTATCTAGTACACAGAAAGTCATCACCAAACATCCTCAAAAAATGTCATCTGAAATTCCACCAAGGCCAGAATCCCTAGATGTTTGCAGTATCTCTCAGTAAAGTCTGGATAAAATTTTAGTATAGAGTCATAAATTAAAAGACAAGTCATCTGCCTCCTGCCCCATATACCCATAAACATACTAAATACATAAAGGTAGAATAAGGAAAAACTAACTACAAATGGAAAGAAGAGATGAACAGGCTATGCCTACCTTCAAGAATAAATGACTCATGGATGAGTGAGTCCCTGACTGTTCTCTCTGAGCAATTCTTCTGTCTTCTGGAGTTTCTTCTTTTTCATTATCTTCTTTATTTATATCTCAGGTAGGAGATTAGGAAACTGTCTACCTTGGAAACTTCAAAAGCTTTCTCTGTGCTATTTAGTGCTGCAGAATACAAACTCAAGTTTATATGCAATTTTGAATTTTCAAAGGTATTTTAGAATTAAGATTCTTTGCTAATACTCTTCCCTTATAATTGTAGATATCTGATCTATTTTCTTGTTAGTTCCATATGCAATTAACCACAAAACAAATTCTTTTGAAATCATATATAGCACTTGGCTCTTTTATTTTTCCTTGATTTTTCCCATAACTTCCTAACAATTTAATGAAAGTTATTGCAAAAGCTATCTGGAACAATAAGCGGGAAGTCCACATATTTAATCTAAATTCTGACTTGAGTCATCACTTTCAACTAAGAGGTTTAGGCTTTTGTCTCAATGTTTTGTTAAATTTAATGACTTATTATTTAGGATTGAGAAGGAAACATCTTTTTCAAATGTGCAAGGCCTTGATTTTGGAACATTCCATTCTCTTTTAGTTTGCCTTGTAAACCAGTAACTTTCCTGATCTCTTCTTTTTTCTATAAGGTAACTTGCCTAATATAGTCAAATCCAACTAACATACAGAATCACTACTCTATCTTCCAGCTTCTTCCTCTACAGCCATAAATTTTTACATACATAGATTACCTTCCATGTTATCATAGAAAAATGCTTTGCTACTAAAAAACATTGAATTGTCATCTATTCAGTCCAGTATATTTTTCTCACCTTGTACAACTGATTACATAGATGTGACAATATCCAAAGGTTTTATTGATGCTTTTGTTGTTATAGTACTAATTTCTATATTTATCAGAATAATTTATTTTATCTTCCATCACAGATGAAACCCGAAATCTAAATAGTTTAGCATAGTAAAGATTTATCTACTTTTCATCCAAGAACCAATGTGGTGCCGCTATGTTAATGGAACACATATCCTTCAAGATCTACAAAGCAGGGAAATAGAATGATTCTCTTAATTGCTTTTACTCTGAATTGATACGTTTCACTTTTGCTCAGAGTCAAGTGGAGAGATAACTCACATAATTCCTACATAACTGTAAAAGAAGTTGGGCAACACAGGGAAACACATGGAATATGTGGCATTAATGCTTAAAATTACCAAATATATCCAAATATGCATAATTTGAATTTTGCCTTCCTCTTTCTCCTCTTGGTAGTAAAAATATTAAAATTAAAATAAAGTAATTTAAACTACTGTATAAATACAATATACACATACACATATATGTTGTTTTTCTTGTAGCAAAGATGCCATTTTAAATGCATAAGTACATTCTAATTTTCATCTGAAGTAATTTAGTTGATTCTATTTTTATGCTAAACTAAAATTCAGTCATTTCAGCAATTTAGAAGAATGGAAAAGGAAAAAGCTCCGTTAAAATCACATAAAGACAAGTGGGTTGAATTCAGCAAGATATGATAAATGGATGAATTTGGAAGAAAAATGTTGGAGGCAGAAAATGTAATGTGTTTCAGTGGAAACCATAAAATCTCCTTTAGAGTCTTCATTTCAGATTTGAAAGTGTATTGGGAGCAAGACAAAGTATGTAATGGAGGAAAATAACTGAAGATTGTATAAATCTGGTCACAGGCACTTTGATATAATGACCCTCAAATAATTAACCCTTTGACATTATATTCGGAATAGAAAATGTTCTGAGAAATGTCTTTTTTGTAGCAGCTGGCATTTTCTATAAAAGATTTGAATTTACTTCTTTATAACTATATCTGAAACATAAATGGTGTTCTGAAATAACTAGAATTTTGGCCTATACTCCAACTATACTTATAATAAAGGATTAAAAAACATTAACATAGCACACACTTTCAAGTTTCTAGTGTCATTCTGGCATGCCATATTGTTTCAGTATAAATCAAGAAATTTTACAATTAATTTTTTTGAATTTGTTTTAGTTGTCAATGGACTTTGTTTATATGTGGTACTGAGACTTAAACCCAATGCCTCACACATGCTAGGCAAGCGCTCTACAACTGAACCACAACTCCAGCCCTACAATTAATTTTTAATACTAAAAACTGTTTTATTTACAAAGTAGAATAGGCCTACATGAAGTATAATATTACTGTAGATCCACAGTGATATATCATTTTCACTAAAAATTTTAAGCTAAATTATATTGTTGGGTAATATAAAATAAAAACTAGAAGGAATAATGGTTTTGGCTTAAGATAAAGAAAATAAGAGTGTATCTATTGATTACTAGGTAATTAATAAAACAGAAATGTTGGATACTTTTTACAACAAAAGCAATTAGCCTTTAAAACGTCATAATTCAACTATTCGTTTATTAACATAAATAATATAACACCTATCCTTATTTGCAAACTACAAGTAGGTACTTGAAGATTTTTTTTACCTCATATTCTTATGTGTTTTTACTAAAACATAATATTTTACTTATTCAAACATAATAGCACCATAAAGATAGGGGTTTTATGGCCAATTTTACTGTGGATTTTAAATGCCTATCACTAATAAAAATATTTATATAGTAATAATTTAAAATATAATAAAGGTAAAACTAAGTATAATAAATATTTTCAAATGTGAAAAAAATCTGTTGGATGTGTGGGAAGAAAGAGTTAAAGTATCTGGACAGTGATGCACTGATTTTATTTATAAAGTAGATGACCTAGGGGAAAGCAAAAAAGGCAAGTGATCTACCCAATCTCCATATCAACTGGAACTCCAGAAAAAAAAGATGAATAACATTTACCAGAAGGAAGAGAAAATTTATCTATTGAATGCTTATAGCAGGATGGTTCCTGACTAAAGAATTGCTCATATTGAAAAAAAACAGAGTCTATGAAGTATACTTCCTGGAGAATGTCATATACATTGAACAACTAACTCTCTGGAATATATAATAGAAATATTTTATAATGTAAACATCTTTTTGTGAGCTAAATATATAAAACTCACTAGAACTTTTATGTTTTTCTCAGCCAGATGTGTACCTTCTTCAAGGAAAGAAAAGACCTATAGAAACACCTTTTTTGTCTTCTTCTCTATATGCTTCATTCAAGTCTCTTGATTGTATCCTTGAAACCAGTAGTAAAGTTTGGTACTAGAGTAAGATTTCCAATTGTCTGAATCTAATTTTACAATTCAATCATGTTCAAATGACCGATGGATGAGAGATAACGAGGATGTCTCACACTTGTATTACCATGTATTATTCAAAATGGGACATGTTCAGATTGAAAGACACTTTTACAAACCAGGACAACAGATACAGACTTCCCAGGGCAAAACTGGGGCATATTAATCATGCTACAAATAGCCATGAATCTTTTACTCATTAGTTTATTTATGTAATAAAGGTTTAAAAATTTCTGCCAAATTTGAATGTCCAGGGGAGGAAATAAATGATAAAATATAGTTTCATGCAGAAACTGCAGTATTCAGCAATATATGAATTATTATGAATGAACTGATGTTAACAATATAAGAATCAGAAAAAATATAACTATATAATGTTATTTCTAATTAAATAGTAACAAATAACATATTGCTGCTATTGATAGTTTATTCACATTACATATATCTGCAGAAATGTAAGTACTTCATAATAATATCTTAAAGTTGGAATGATAGTAACAGGTGATATGAATAGCACTTATACTAATTTATAGCCTGTTAGAAACATTAGGCACCTTGAATGTCCTAAGTGAATCTTATATAATGTCTGATGTTTAGGAGTTGCTCAAGGCATGAAGACATAAAAACAATATGTAAAACTGATGATACACAAACATTACCTACACATCTTAGATAGTTGTAAAAGAGCACAGAAGCTTCTATATATGATTCCTGTGTTTATCAATTGATTTAAGCACCCCAGATAGGACTTTGAAGAGTCCATGAACCCCTTACAATTATAAATGAAATTATGTTGTGGTCATATATGCATTTTTAGAAGTGGGAAAAGGTTGACATTTTTATCAGATTTTTAGATTTCTTCAGTTATGTATATGTGACCAAAGAAGCAAAAAAATATGAATCAGTGCTCAAGAGAAATAGTATCTAGAGGATAGCTCCTACGAGAGATGACCTATATTGTGAGGCAATAATAGCTCACATTCATGCTCTGATTAACATACAAGTTTCTGCTCTACTTGGAACAAGGTACCTAATAACCAATATACCATTTTGAAAAATATTAACTCATTCAAATTCCTTTAACCTTAGAAGAAGGGAACAGTAATTGCCTGACCAACCATCTTTACAAGAATCCCCCTTCCCTTATTTACTAATCTACATCTTACAGGATATTCAGAATTAACTTAGGTACAAGTTTTTTATTATTAAAATGTTCTAATCATAATTTTGTTTCATGCTTTACATATAATAAATTTTCAAAGTATAAATATAATAAAATATTCACAACATAATAACTTTGGATTATAATTTAGCATATCTTTTATTCAAAAGGTTTTCTTTCTTTCAGTACATTAGTTTATTAAGAACATGAAGACTATAGATTTTAAAACTCAAGAAAGTAAATATTGACAATGTTTTCACTTCTTTACTTTCATTCATACTTAACCTTCTCCAACACAGTTCCTGTATTTGTCATATTAAATTTCCTCTCATAAAGGTCATCATTGGTTTCCACGTTTCACATTCAATAAACACTATTTTGTTCTCATATTCTAAGACTTTTCAGCTTTTATCCAATTGCATTGAATAGTCCATTTTAAATTAAATTAATTTCATTAAATTAGTACAAGTATATATTCTTACAAGTCAAGTATCATAAATCACAAAATTAAAAATAAATTTTTTCAAAATAAGATCAAAATAAAAGATCAAAACTAAGAAGTATTTATCAGGAATAGTATATAGTTTTTTAAGCATAAAATTTGACATAGAAGCAGAAAATGTGGTTAATTGGTAAAATACATGCTTAGCATATCCAAAGACATAAGTTTGATCTCCAGTGTCATACAAACACAAACACAATAAAAAATAATAATATAGAAGCTCACATTCACAGAAAGAAACTTCAGTTTGTCATTAAAAATACTGGAAAAAATCTTATCTATAAAAATAAAATACATACATATATATATGTGTGTGTGTGTGTGTGTGTATTTATATGTATGTTTATTCCACATACATATTTCCTAATATACTATATTTAATTTTCTTTGTCACAAATAATGTAGTGAATAATTTTCTTACCAAGTCTCATACTGATGCTCTCCAAAATCATTCAGTTTTCCTTAGTGTACCATACAGATTTTATTATTTTCAGCAATTGCTCTTATTTTAGAAAGGTTCAGAAACACAGCTATATGGGCTTGCAGAATGGGTATCTGTCTTGGACATGACTATGTCATGAGTGCATATATGACCACAATATAATTTCATTTATAGTTGTAAGGGGTACTCAATGATTACTTATTGAAAAAATTGATAAATCCACAAAAGCTGTGTTTCAGAACAAGGAATAAGAAATTACTACTAACCACATGCTTACTTGTTGCCATGTCATTTACCTTTTCTAGGTAGAATTTTGGGTTAATATATTGAAGATTATTTACAAATACTTCGGACACAATGCACTCTCAAATATTACAAGACTGAAGAGAAAAAACCCAATCACTGTTTTCAAGGAATTTACATTTTGGCACAGGGAAATTTTCCAGAAATAAGCATAACAAAAGAAACAAATATATTACTCCGGGATGAATAAAAACAAGTCATTTATTTTGAGTATGGGGAAAACTAAGTAAAATGGAGAAGACGAATATAATTTTGGTATGAAATAATTTTTGATAGGCAAAAATCAATGCACTTCCACATAGAGAGGAAAAACAAGCATATAGCAATAGTTGTATATACTTGTAATTACAAGTATCAGGAACAGTGATTGAACATATCATTGCTTGGAATTGTCCTAGACAGTGGTGATACCTCCTTTGGGAATTTCTGGTGCAAAGGTGACAAGAAAGTTGTCTGATATATATATATATATACATATATATATATATACATATATATATGTATATATATATCATATATCTGATATATATACATATATAACATATATCTGATATATGTTTTTGAAATGATGTTTTCATAATTAAAAGCTTAGTTGGTAGTAATGTGGGCAAGAAAAAATTATTAGTATTATTAATATTAGTAGTATTAGTATTAGTAGTATAATCTATTGATTGATGGTGAATCATAATCTAGGAAGATATCTTTCTAAGGTTTTGGCATGTAGCTGATCCAAAAACAGTTTGGTATGACAACAAATGGGAATGAGTTATTTATAGAGTATGGCCTTTGCCTTAAATTATATCTCTTCTCCTCTTTATGAATTTATTGGACAGGCATAGATTAGAGTCTGGTTACTTGCAATTTCACAATACATATTATCAAAAATAAAAACCAATAACTACAAGATTATGACCTCATAAGCTAAAATTAAACAACTTTGATAATAAATACTGTTGGAATCAATATTAGATAGAATAAGAATTTAAAATAATTATATTGCATGTACAAAGAAAAATGGAAGAAAAAACAATAGGAATTAAGAACAAAAAATGACAGTAGATTTTTAAAAATCAATCTTAGGTAGGCAGAGAATACAAATAGTAAACTGGATTCTGCATGACTCTGAAGATCAGGAACTATCCCAGAATATTGCATGACTCTGAAGATCAGGAACTATCCCAGAAGAAACTTGGGAAAGGTAGAATGATACAAAATATAAAAGCAATGTTGAAAGACATGGAAGATAGAAGTAAAAGTACATAGTACATATCCCAGGATAGAAAAATAAATATGAAAATGAGACTGTATTGTAAGAAAATAAATGAATATTTGACAAATAAAAGAGAGTAAGATAAAATATGCACACACTTACTCCTATGCATGCACACTTGTTTTGAAAGATAATTTTAAAAGCTTCTAAAGAAAGATAATCAAATATCATTAGATTTTTCAATAGCAATACTTACTGCAAATTTTAACCAACAAAAGTGTAGTAACGTTTTTAAGTATTAAAGGAAAATATGATTCAAAACTTTAGCCAAATTATTGCTCATGTGTGATAATAAACAAAAATAGTTTGGGGAGATAAAAGATAAGAAGGTTTCCTACTACAGCCTCACATTAAAAACATTTGAAAAAAATCTCTGAAATGTTGCAAATGATCTGAAAAACTTGATCAAATGAATTATAAAGGTCTCTATTTGCTTTAAAGTGTTTTTTAAAGGTAAAATAAAATAAACAGAAAAATTAAATTTACATTGTAAGGATGGGGAATAAAATGTCTGAAAAAATAGATAAAATGAAAATCCTCTACCAATTTTCTAAGAACTGGGAGATTTCTCATATATCATAGGCAGAATATTAGAGAATTCTTCTTCTGGAAAAAATAGATATTTCTACTCACAGAACAGAACATCTAGGCACCACTTAATTATAATACATTAAAGATTAAAAGTTTTTAGGAAAACCATACATATATAAATAGAGTTTCCAAAGATTATTTCAGGAACTTATTCTTAAACATAGGTGAACAAATAAGGATTATCAGCATTATTGAAAATACTTTAATATAAGTAATTTGGAAGTAGAATATTATATGTAGAAGAGCCACCTACAAAAATTCAATAATTATTTATGATAAAATCACTCAAAAATCTAGAAATGGAAGGGCATTACTTCAATAGAATAAATTTCATATAAGAAAAACCCACAGTTAGTATTATATTCAATAATAAAATATCAAATTAGTTTTTTTCCTTTAAGAATAGGAATAGGGCAAAGATGCCCATTTTACCACTTTTATGTAATATAGTACTAGAAGTCCTAGACAGAGCAATTAAAAATGAAATAAAACACAAATTGAAAAAGTGAAAAAGTAAACTTATCTGTTCACAAAGATGATCTTTGTTGAAAACTCATAATGATTTCATATTCACAGACACACACACACATATACATATACACACACAGAATAAATAAGCTAATTCAGTGAAGATGCAGAATATAAGACCAACTCACAAGTATCAAATGATTTCTATATAAACAATTAAAAAACAAAATTAAGAAACAAATTAAATTTAGTGGTAAAAATAAAAGTAAAAGCTTAAGAATAATTTCAAAAAAAGTTGAAAGCACTATACACTCAAAACTACAGTACTTTATTAAAAGAAGTTAGAGAACACAATAAATGAAAAGACATCTCATGTCCATGAAATGGAAAACTTGAAATTGTTAAATACTACCCAATGGATCTACAAACCCAATGTAATTCCTATCACACTCCCAATGGCATTTTTAATGGAAATTAAAAAACATCCTAAAATCCAAACCAAAGATCAAGCAACCCCAGAGGTTAAAAATAGTTGTGTGTATGTATTAAATATATATAAAATATATATAAATTATATATATTTTAGGTATATAAGATATATATAAAGATCAAAGTTACTGGTGTCACAGAATCTAGTTTAAAAACTTACTTCAAAATTATGGTAAGCAAAACAGGATGGAAGTAAAATCCTCCACTGATAGCTCCCCCTAAGCTAACAAGGTGAACAGCTAACTACACATCAAACTAACTTCACAAGAGCTAAGAAAATTAGGTAAGAGACCATAGTGCCTACTTTTAGTATAACAAAATAAAGAGAGGTATTGAAGAAGGTAGAAAGGGGAGTTGCCAGAGTCATCTCTCCCCCAATTCTAATAATCCCAACATGGAGAGAGACATATGTTTGCTTGGAGAAGGGAGAAAGCATTAAGTTCAAGCCTTGGATTTGACACCCAGTGCCAGGCTTGCAGTGGTGATTCTCAATGCCAGGCAAATTTCATTAGCCCTGCTGTCAGGCCAATTTCCATGGCCTCAGCTGGAACTACTATAGGCCAAGTAACTGACTGCTTCCTCCTTCTATTCTCCAACCTCCAACCTCAGGAGGCAGAATAGGAAATAAAATTCCACCTGCTCATAAGCAGTGCACAAAAACAAATACAGGGCTTTGTTCCAGTGCCAGGCCAGACATGGTGAGAACCAGTACTCAAAATAAAGTGCAGACCTGTATGTGGGCCAGAGCCCACAGAGTCTAGAACAGGTCACATGGTGACCGGTGCACCAGTAGAATATATTTTGTTTGAATCATTGCTAATCCTTAGGTATATGTGCCCTCCTTCCAAGACTGCATTTTTCTTTGGCTATGAGACTTATAAGTAATTCAGTTTAACATGAGATTTGGTAGCTAAGGGAATGTCTTCACTACCCATTCCTCAACCTTGAGTAGAACAGTGTGGTGAAAGATCCCATTTACTAGGTGCAGGGAATAAAAAAAAGCACAAGATTCTGTTCTGGAACTTAGTGCTAGGTTGGTAAAACTTAACACTGGTAAGATCCTAATGGACCATCCCTAATTTCCCTTGAAATATCTCCAGTGCCAGGAAAAGACATATGCATGGCCCCAGTCTATTAGATTTGTATTTCAGTTAGCATCATTTGTGGCTGATTGCAGTAGTTTTGAGTCACTCATGAGTATACCCGAGAAATAGGCAGCCCATACATAGCAGTGTGAGCTTTGAGCCTATCCCAGTTTTGTTCTGGTCTTCATAGGCTATGGGATCAGGGTATAACACAGCTTGTTGGCAATGGTGACAACAGGTACTATATAGGAGCTGAAACTGGTCATTTATGATGACTCTGCCTAGACAGAGTTGGGCAGAATCCCCAATGTACGACCTCAGGCTGGTTATAAAGGAGATCTATCCAAATCCCAGGGAGAAAGCTTGTGAGAATAGACTACTCTTTCTATGTATGTGTTTTCCTGCTTCCTTCTAGACAACACACCAAAAGGTGTATTGAGGATAAAAGTAGGCTTAAATTTGTCTCTAGTACTGAAATAGTGACAACACACCAAAAGCATACTCCTGGCAAACTTACACATAGATACAATTCAGTGCTGAAGCAGTAGAAGGGATAGTGAGCTCCGAGTGTCAGCAGCATCATTAGTTTCTGGAGAGACAGGTACACACAGATGCACACATGCGCATGCACGCGCGCACACACACACACGCACATACACAAATAAGACTAGAATCCTTAAATCCTTAAATTAATCAATGCCCAAATGATACTGCATGCCAACAACCATCAGAAGCATTCAGGAAACCATGATCTCACCTAGTAAAATAAAGTGCCATAAAATGACAAGAGAGTAATCAGTATGACAAAATGCTCAGAGGATTTGAAACAGCGGTTTAAAAGGAAATTCATTGAGCTAGAAAAAAATACAGAGAAACCACTCAATATCCTAGTAAAGAAATTTTACAAAGAGATGGAATAAGTTTAAAAAAATCAAAGAGAAATTCATGTGCTGGAAAATACACTCAAGAAAATTAAAAATATGATAGAAGTTATCAATAACAATACATGAAACAGAAGAATTAGTGTACCTGATGACAGGCTAATGAAAATACAGAATTAGATAAGGAAAAAGGGAAAAATAACAATGAAAAATAAAGAAAGCATGCTAAAATAACAAATATTCAGCTTATTGAAGTACGAGAAGGACTTGAGAATGTCAAAAAGGTAGAAAAAGTTTATTCAAAGAAATAATAACAAAACTTCCCAAATCTAGAGAAGAATAATATATATCCAGAATAGGAAGGTCAATGGTCACCAATTTTAACTCAACCAAGTCTATCCATGGCATCTTACAATAACCCTCTCAAAGGTGAAAGATAGAAAAGATTCTGAAGGATGCAACAGAAAAGAAAGAACACAGAATGGTATCCCAATTCACCTTATAGCAGACTTTTCTGTAGAAATCTGACAGGCCAGGAGAAAGTATCATAAGATTTTCTCAGTACTGAGGGAACAAAAATCTGTCAACTGAGAACAATGTACCCAGAAAAGCTATCTTTCAGAAGTGAAAAAGAGATAAAGATGTTCCCAGATTGGGGGGGGGGGGACTGAAAATAAGCACCTCAGGCAAACATGTTCTACAAGAACATCAAAGGCAGTGATTCAAACAGAAAGAGACACTAAGGAATAAGCAAAAAAAGGAAGATATAAAACTGTCTGGGAAAGTAATTACACAAATTCATAATGTTCTAATATTTTAAAACTGATGAGCTAATCATCATTCATTTCTCTAGCATGAAGTCTAGAAAATAAAACAATTGAACATAATAACTATATTAATATGTTAAAAGGCAATTAGTATGTTAAAAGAAAGATGTAAAATGGAATATCAAAAATTTTAAATATGGAAAGAAATGGAATGAAGGTATAATTTTCTTGCATATTTTCTCTTATTCTTGTTTGTTCCTGTTCTTATTTTAAGATAATGTTAAGATGCTATCATTTCAAAATAGCTTGATGTAATCAAAGATTTTTTTGTGTAAGCCTCATGATAACCACAAAGCAAAAACATATAACAGGCAAACTAAAAATAAGTAAGTAATCAAAACTACAAGAGCAAATCAGTTTAATGCAAAAAAGATCTATAAGAGAGAGAGAGAAAAATAAACTACAAAAACTAGAAAACAAGTTACAGAGTAGTAGTATTAACACATAATCTGTCAATAATCACCTTGAGTATAAAATGATTACATTCTAAAATTTAAAAAACATAGAGTAACTGAATAGATTAAAAAGTGACACTCAACTTTATGTTGCTTACAAAAAAATCTGCAACTCTAATGACTCACAAGGATGGAAAGTAAAGGAATGAAATAAGATAATCCATGCAAACTGAATCCAAAGGAAAACAAGAGTAATCATATTTATATACAATTAACCTTAAATGACAATCAGTAAAAACAGATGGACATCATTATGTAATGATACAGGGATCAATTCAGCAATAGAAAATAACAATTATCAATATGTGTATAACCAATATTGCAGCATCTATATACAAGTATATAAAAATTGCTCAACATTACTAATCATCAGGGAAATGCATATCAAAACCACAATAATATATAATTCTACCCCAATAAGAATAGCTATTTTTCAAAAAGGTTAAGAATTAAAAATAGAACTACTATGATTTAGCAATCCCACTCATGGATATATATCCAATGTAAATGAATTAATATGCTGAAAAGATATCTATACTTTCATATTCATTGCATCATTAGTCACAATAGCCAGGAAATAGAAAAAATTCAAGTGTTCATTACCTAATAAATAGATAAAGAAAACTTGGTACATTTACATGATGGAATACTATTCAGTCATAAAAAGAATCAAATCCTGTCATTTACAACAACATAGATAGAAATGAAGATCATTATATTAAGTGAAATAAAGCAGATGCAGAAAAACAAGCACTGCATGATCTAAAACAGTTGACCTTATTAGAAGATGAGATTAGACTGAGGGGCACAAGATGCAGGGAAAGTGTGTAGGATAAGGCATGGAGAAAGACTGGTCAATGGGTACGAAATTCTAGTTAGATAGAAACAAGAAATTCTGGTGTGTTATTGTATAATGATAACAATAATGTACTGTGCATTTCAAAAAGCTAGAAGGAAGGATATTGAAAGTGTTCACCATGAAAAAATAATTGTTTGAGAAGATAGCTATGTTTTATTTAAATATTATACTACATATATATTAAAATATTACATGGTATCCCTTTTATATGTATAATTTTGTTTTATACATAAATTTAAAATGAATATATTTCAAAAACAACATGGAATAACAAAAGATATTTAGACCAATAGAATAGAAGAGGGTTAGATATAAACTGTTTCATATATGGTCAAATGATTTTCAACAAAGGTTTCAAGAACACTCAATGGGTAAGAGGCAGTCTTTTTCTCAAATAGTGCTTTGCAAACTAGATATCCATATTGAAATAAGTGTGTTTGAACTCTTATTTTATATAAAAACTTAATCTAAAGTGAATGAAGAAACTAAACATTGAGTTAAAATTATAAAATTCACCGGGTATAATGGCTTATGCCTGTAATCTCAGCAGCTGGGGAGGCTGAGGTAGGATTTGAGTTCAAAGCCGGCTTCAGCAACTTAGTGAGGCCCTAAGCAACCCCACAAGAGCCTGTCTCTAAATAAAATATTAAAAAAGGTCTGGGGATATGGCTCAGTGGTTTCGCTTCCCTGGCTTCAGTCTCTGACTCCTCCCCCGCAAAAGTCATAAAACTCATAGAATAGAGAAAACTTTTCAAGAGATTGGTGTTCTCAGTGATTTCTTAGATATGACACAAAAAGCACAGGAAATAAAATTAAAAGTAAATAAATTGGACTTAATCAGAATCTAAAAGTGCTCTTATATGTTATAGACACTACTAACAGAATGAAAAGGCAATTCACACAGTGTAAGGAAATCATTTTCAAATCATTCACCTGATAATAGATTGTTATCCTATACACACACACATGCACACACACATATATATGAGAAATCCTACTATTAGCCACATTCAAAATAAACAATCAAATAAGAAAACTATTGTGTTGCTGTGTTGGCACAAGCCTGTAATACTGGCAACTCAGGAAGTTGAGGCAGGAGAACTGCAAGTTGGAAGCCAGGTTTGACAACTTGGTGAGAACTTGTATCAAAATAAAAAATAAATGAGAAAGTTAGTTACAAGTATTGACCAGGATGTCAATTTGTACCAATTTGAACCACTGTACACTGGTTGGTGGGAACATAAAATGGTAAAGCTGCTGTGGAAAATAGTATGGCAGTTCATGAAAAATATTAAAAATGGAATTCCCAAAACTGGATGCAGTTTCATGGATCTATAGTCCCAGTTACTTGGGAAGCTGAGGTTGGAGGATCACTTGAGCCTAAGAATCTTAGAACATCCTGGACACCATAGTGTGACCTTCATATCGAGGAAGAAAGGAGGGCGGGAGGAAGGAGGGAAGAAAGGAAGAAAAGGAGGAAGACAGATTTATAAATTCTACCTCAAGATATGTGTGTGTGTGTGTGTGTGTGTGTGTGTGTGAGAGAGAGAGAGAGAGAGAGAGATAGAATCCTGGAACAAGGGTTTCAACAGATCAGAGAGAGATAGAAATTCTCAAAATCACAGTTGAAGAGAAGTGCCAAGATACTGTCAGAGCAAGTACAGGCATAAAATTAAAAGAGTAAAAAGATGAGATACAGAAGGATTATCTTTTTTTAAAACGTGGGTATATTTGAATTGGCAGTGGTTTGAATGGTGTAAGAGATTTTAAAACACATTGTCAAAAAAAAAAACTGTATAAGAAAACAAATATATTCCTAAAATAATGTCTGGCTCAGCAGTGAGCAGTATTTACACAGTCATTAAATATTGTTAACCCCAAATAGTAATGTTATAATTCTACTGGGAGAAGAGAGGAGGTGATAGAAAAGTGTATGTATTAGGGAGAATTTATAAGAGAATTAGAGATTAAATAGAAATTTGAAAAAGAGGTTTTCTGATTAAGTCCAAATTATTTACTTTTGATTTTAATATGATAAAATTATTGAATTAAGTTGCCTCAAAGTAGTAAAAGGAATGAGTAGAGAGGTATGGGGCATAAGACTACTTTCCTTTTTTTTCATTCCATTTTGGTTTATAAGCCTAAGGGCTTAAAAGTCATACATTTAAATAAAAGATATAGAGCTCTAGGAAGTACCTGAAAACAATAATGAACAGATGAAATAACAAAGAAGTCACTGGCAAATGTGGATCTGGCAGAGTGACCAGGTTCACATATAAGAAAAGAAAATCAATTAAGATAAGGCTACCAATATGGGTTTTTAAAAACAGAAAGAACTATTTGGGAATTAAAGAGGATCTCTTGAGAAAACTGATTTTCAAATTATTTTACCAAAAAGGCTTTATTTTTCTGTGAAAGACAGTGATAGAGAAAATAATGTTTATAACATTTTCTCAGAAAAAAATGTGGAAAAATAAAAACATGCATATTAACAACCAAAATTTTATAAATAAGATAAAACAACATTAATTTATATAACAAATACAATTATAAAGTTGAAGTAAATTTAATATCACGTTTTAATTTCAAAAGTTTATGATTAATCTGATACTTCAAAATTTCTAAAAGAATGTGTAACACTGACAAAACCATACAATAACAAAACAGTCAGTTCAATATGATTCTTGCTCTAACCAATTTACTCATTTCCCAATGTCTACACACAATTAGATTCTTGAAATTCATGAAATAACCTTCTGAATATGTATATTTTTTGGACTCGTATTACAGTTCAAAATCATTATTCCCAATGGGCAATGCTTTATTTAGTTATCATCAAAATATATTCTTTAAGTATAATTAAAATTTATATAACTTACCTTTTTTAAAGAGATGTCTGGAATTTTTTGATGTCCTGCCAATATCTTTTGTTTTTAATCCATATAAAATGGAAGAAACATGTTTTCTCTGTCCACTATCTTTTTTAAGATCAACAAAAGAATATATATTCTGTGAAAATAAAATAAAAGCATTGATGGCATCTCAAATGTTTTAGAGTTCCCAAAGAGCTTTCACATGCATTATATAATATTATGATTGACTTTAATTTTAAAAAAATCTGGGAAGTAGGCAGAGTTAAGAAAAAATGAAAAAAGCTCCCTTCTGTATTATTGATAAACTGCCCTTCTAGTAATAGTTAACAATATTTCTTAGACAAAGCTACAAAGGAGATGGAGGAAAAGGGAGACCTGTCAGGAGGGTGCCATGAAGAGCCAACAAAGAAACAAAATAGTGTTTGTCCAGATAGTCTAAAGGAAGGTTCAGAGAAAGAAAAATTATTTCACAGAACAATGAAGAGAGTAACATATGCTGGAAAAAGAGGGACAGTAACACAAGAAGAACGTGGTAGGGGTGGTCAGCATAATTACAAGTTTTAAAATTACAAGTGGATCAGATATGCCTGGGAGGAATAACACATTGGAGAGAAGCTTCATTAGGAATGGGGGAATTGTAAATGTAATATAAACTGTATAATGTCTTTATTGAAATGTTTTAGTAACACTGTTCTCTCTTTTTCTCTTCACAGTTTATCTAGGACTATTCCAGAGGTTTTATCAGGTCATGAGAGAATCATCTCTTTTATTGCATCTGCATTGCTTCTATACTCAAAGTTTTCTCAACATTCCAGAGAGATACTAGAGCTTCAAATACCTAGTGTACTTGTCAGTCTTGAAGATGGAGGGAGGGGGAATTTTAAAAGAGCACAGTCATGTGTCTTAAGAATACCTTCTCAGAGATTCTCGTAATAACTTCTACTAAGATCTTACGGACCATTCATGGTTACAAAGGAGAGGGTAAGGAATATGGCGTTTATGCTAGGAAAAAAAGGACAGGGTACTGGAATACAATTTAGGGTCTCTTACTAAGAAGAAGAAGGGAAGGGGAAAAAAGAAGAGATAACAGTAGGCAAAAAATAATCTGTCACAGGTAGAAAAATCAGAAATGTAAAAGAATGTGTATGTTTGTATATTGAAAGATTTTAGCAGGGTAATGTACTTTCCTTGGTGAGAAATACTGATCTAAATTCTAAAGGCTTAGCAAATATTTATCTTCAGCTAGATCTTTCTGAGATGTTTGCTTTTGCATATTTGTTTATGTAACACTTACATAGAGCTTATCATCTGCTATTATTTTAAGCTCTTTACAGATATTAGCTCATTTAATACTCAAAACAACCACGAGGTGAGCTTTTTCACCATGAAAGCTCTCATAGATATGTCTGTGAAAATTACAAAGAATTAAAGTCATATCTTCCCTATCATAGGAGAGGATTTCACAATAGAGAATTAATTCTCACATTTCCTTCAGTATTTTTACTTGTCCACTGATTCAAACTTCCTTTATTCTTTTATTCTACATTTAAGAGAAAAGATACTTGGATATGTTTTCTGTCTGTATCACACAATATAGATATATTTAATTAAATTTTTAGACTTTCTTTTAAATTGTAATGTGGTATTCTCTAATTTATAGTATTGAAAGCAATTTGTCTCTGCAATGATTCAGAATGCTAGGACATTTTACTGTTCATTGCAGGTACTAAGTATTATCTGTTCATAAATTAATCTCAGGGTTTATTCTTCAGTGAAATTCATTCATAAACTCTAAGACAGTTTCTCTTTAGTCTTTACATGACAAAATCACTAGTTTTTGTTAGAGTACAAATAAGCATAGTATTTTAGAGCTCAATAATGGTCTTTATACTTTATATTTAGCGATTTTTCTTAAGGTTACCAAGAGTAATTATAACTCATAATATCAAAAGATGATGTGATTTTAGGTAATGTTGAGTCTGCTTTTCATTTAAATCTATTTCTTTCTATTAAATATGACAAAAATAGCATAGAATACTATATTGTAATTAGATCTGTAACAAAAAATGCCAAATGCTTCTTTAATATAAATTTTCTATAAATCTTTAGCAAGTTATAGTATGATTCTTGTATCTTCCTACTTCTGTGAATTTTGCTCTATTTTTATAACTTCCCTGTCTTTTCTTCCAACAATACAATTCATCATGTTAAAAAATCACTTCAAACTCCATTTAATCCATAGAAATAGTCTTTTAGATACCACATTTTTATCTTACTCATGAGAAAATAATGCATGTTCTCAATAATTCTGTTTTCACAAGTATTTATTCCTTTGTGTTGGCTCAAAATGATAAAGAAACAGAACACTATACAAAATCTAGGATGCCTTATCTCTATCACAGAGAGTTTATAAAATCAAAAAATTTAAAAGGCCAGAAATTAAGTAAGTAGCTAGCAGATTTCTTTTCAAATATCTTTTCTTTAGTTCCACCGTTTATCATTTATCATGTATCCAAATATCACTGTTTGCCATAATTTAAAATAATTTTCATTCTTTGCTTTTAGGAAAGAAAGATTTATTACAAAGACTTCATATTTTACAGCAGAATAAATCTATAGTAAGATGATCAGTTAGTGTAGATCTCTAAATAAACTGACTTAAACAGGCTACCAGAGTAAAAAAAGTCTCTAAATTAAAGTTTACACAAGCTACCAACATAAGGAAAATGGATTGTTCTGTTATTATATATTTCAAGAATAAAAATAAATAATGTGACCATTTATTGATTGATCTCTGAGATCATGGAGAAGAAAAAGTTATCAGAAAACTGAGAATGATCTACAAAACATTTTGTTTACAATAGCAAAAGCATATTCTATTATTTATAGCATGCTAATCCTCACACTGGTCTTCAATAATTGTAGTACTATTTAACTATTTTAACTATTTGGTAGCATTTGACCAAAGAATATTATAAGTTGACAACAAATTAATTGCATCAGATATAATTTAATATTTAACAGGGTCAAGGTAATTCAGTTCAAATATCTGTGGTATGGTAAACGTAAATTCACCAATATGTTTGATATGTCTTTCTATACTTATAAAATGACAATATGATTAGGTAGAGAGCTTGAGTGATCACATGGAAAAAAGTGAGAATTAACAAAATGATATCACTCTGAAGGAATAACTATAATTATAAACAGATCTGTTCTCAACCATATCTTGATCAATATGTATATGTATAATTTGACCCAAAATATAAAAAAAAATGCTTATTTAATTTTCAGAGGAGATGGTAAAGAAACAAAATCACTTAACACCAGACAGCAGTCTAAAACATGGCATATCCACAGGTTGGAGCAGTGGGTCAAATTAAATAGATGAAGTTAAATAGGAAGAGATATTATAGTCGGTCAAAACATACTTAATCACTTGAATACATGATATGATTTAAAGCATAAATGACAAGAGACCCAAAGTATTTCATTTAAGAGTAAACTAATGATAAATCCATTACAGTATGTGACCCTAACCTATCTAGTATTTCCTTTAGAATGGGAAAAATGGCAATTTTATCCTATCACTTCTGATCAGAACAATAGTTGATAAATTGTGTCAGGTTAGAGAAACACATCTAAAAGTTATAAAAAACCTGGAACATGAAAAGAAAGAATTCTACCCATGAAATTATTGTGAAATTGAGCCTATATAAGTCACGTTTAAGTCTAATGTAGAGAAAACGTAACAGAGAGATTCAGGCTCCACTTTCTTATGGCACATCTTCCTTGTCTTGGAAAATATTATTCTCCTGTTCAAACCAGAAAAACTTTGCTCTATAACTCTTTCATGAAACTGCATATCTACACCTCAGCGAATCTTGGCAATTCTACCTCGAAAATGTTTCAAATCTGTTCAACTTTTTGCATTTCTCCTGTTATTTCTCTAAAGTTACAATCGTCTTTTTCCAGTCAAGGTCAAGCACAGCTACCTTCCGTTAGTATATACAAAATACATTTACATGGGTCAACTTGTAAAATTGATCATGTTTCTCTTCAGCTTTAAATGTCTTTTAAAAGTGCTGAGTCTTTATTATGAGGCACAAAATTTCTGCAAAATGTGGCCTCTGACCATATAGCTAATTTATCTCATGCTACTCTTGACTTGGTTCGTTATACTCCTGCCAGTCTGGATTTCATTCAGTCTCCTGAAGGAATTCCAAACAAAAGAAGCTACTGCATACCTCTAGTCTTTAAGCAAACTCTTCCTCCTGCCTAGAACACTCTTTCCCATTAGCTCTTGTTCTTCTGAACTTTAAATATTGTCTTCTCAGAAAATCCTATCCTTGTGAAAAATAATCTCCCTCCTATTATTCTCTTCTCAATACCCTACTTGTTTTGATTATAACATTTATCACAATTTTATTTGCTTGTTTAATTGGGTTACACTTTTTCACCTAGAATCTAGTTCACAAGAACACAGTGTTTACTCAGTACTGAGAATGGTCTATGACATTCATCAAATAATAATTATTTGTCAAATTCTGAATGAACAGTGACAAAGAGAAATGCTATAAAGAACAGGTGGAGGTTTAGGAACTTTAGTTCAATATGGTATAAAATGGACCTCCATGTTGGAGAAAAACCAATAACTACAAATGATTTTAAAAGAAATTTATAGTTTTTATTTTTACATGACTTTATCCCTATGGCACTTTCAGCATTCTTTTATTTCTGAATTCTTCCATTTACTCCAAATTCTTACATTTACTCCAAAGCTTTTCATATTTTTCTTCTAAGCTCTTTATCATGTACATCAACTTAGACTCACTGGAATTTTCTAGGATCTCTTCTACTTTATCATTTCCTGAATTTGTCACATGCACACAAAAGCGTAAACATAACCATCTGGTAGGAATAATTATATCTTTCTCAGACACATATCTCTACCCATTCTGTTGATTCTATATCATAATAATCCAAAGAACCAAAATAGTAATTAGGAGCTCTACTTAACATGGTTTAGAGTGGAGAAGATAAGAAAAATATCTATAAAAGTTTTAGAAGTGGGAGAGACATGCATATACTAATAAATCTTGTTCAATTATAATAAGAAAAAAACTTAAGATATTGCTTAAAATTGGATAGATTAACTGAGGATCAATGGTGTTCCATTGATCATGACAAACTACATATGTACCTGGTTTAAAAAAAATCCAATGGATGCTTGTACTAGACATTTTTCTCTAAGAAAGATGATTTATTATTTAAAATTTGAGAGTGGATGACAGTGGTAACAATTCCCTCTATCTTCTTTCTAGACCAAGGGTAAATATTTTATACTGAACTCTTTTATCTCTGAAACTCAAGATATATTTCAACCCTTCATGCTTTGTTTACCAGCTTATTATAATTAGAAATCCATTATACCAAGTGACCTTAACATTGGTATTTCTAAACATTGTAGTTTTTCCTTTCACATTTTACATTATGCAAATCAGATCCCTTTCACTTTAAAGGAAATTACAAGTTTTTGATATAAGCAGTTTAACCAAGAACCACTGTTATACTATTCCTACACTGTCTATACTATTCTATGCCTAAATAAGCATCTGTTTTTTTAAACATTATACATTTTTCATTACATATAGGCTGTATTTCAAAGATCATTTCAGAAATCTCTTTAGAATCACAGTAATTCTAATTAGGATTCCATTCTTGTGGTTGTACATGATGTGGAGTTTCACAGGTGATGTATTCATATATGAACATGGGAAAGTTACATCCAATTCATTCAACTGTTTTTCCTAATTAGAGTAAGTTATACTCCATATAGGTATAATATGTCAAAATACACTCTACTGTCATGTATATCTAAAAAGAATAAATAAAAACTAAACCATTAAAGCAGTAACCTAAAAAAAAAAAAGAATCACAGTAATTCACCATTTGGTATCCTATCGCCTGCTTTGTTCTCTCTTTCCTATTTTCAGCCAATACCTCTTTAAAAAAAAAAAAAGTGTTAATCCAGATCTTAGGTTTTCCAGATAATACTCAAAGGAGTAACTTTGAGAGTAAAACACAAATTAAACTGTTTGTTTTATTTGTCTCAATAAAAACTTTTAGCTCTACTGTTTGGCATCAGTCTCTCATGAACTTAGAAAGCAAAGCTTTCAATACAAAGGAGGCAAATGTACACTAATAAACTTATGACAACAAGATAGAATTTTCCTCAAAGAGGTTAATTTGTAGGGTTGCATTTGGACCCTACTTTCAAGAGTCAATGCTGGTTAACAGGAAAAACTTAAAGAGACATGGTTTAAAAATAATGTTTTATGAGAAAAAATTACTTTTGAAGATATTACCCTTTAATTTGGCAAGTTTAACTGACTTGAAAAATTGTTACTACCTTGCATTTGACCCTAATCTTAAATTATCTTAACAAAGTAGACTAGAAGCTATAACACTGTCAATGTATGAAGAAGAGAATTCACAAAGGATGATCTAGATATAAAGAGAAATGTGACACTTTATTTCTATACAAAAAGTAGTCAAGAGAAATGAGGTTACTCAAATATGTTTTCCGTATATGTCCAGTTTAAGAACACATGGGGAAAAGAGAATTATAGAAAGCTTATACCTCCTCAGTTCAATAGTGTTTAAAATCTAAGGTGCATTATTACCAATATTAGAGGTACCCATATGTATATCACTATTGCCACTCTTTTCTATACTGTAGTAGATACTTAGTTGTAGCAGATGTAGAACCCAGTAAATAAAGGTGCTGATATTTCTATGAGATTTTAGAATATAATTTGAAAATTGAGAACAATTAATGCTAGTTTGTGAATGTATAATAATTGGTATTGTGCAGAATAGGTAAAAAAAAAAAAGATGTGAGGAAATTTAGTGTTAGAGTTTTATTGAAAATTCAGGTTTTTTTAAATCTCTCCAGAAAGGCATTGAATTATATTTATCTATATGGAATGCAATTCCATTTACAATCCTATCTTACTTTTTTCTGATACATTCATCACTTTGTCTAATAATCTATATACTTTATACAAGATGCGATCTTCTCTGGGACCAGAAGTGTTTCACATTTTGGAATATTTGTATATATGCAAACAGCTATCTTATTGAATAAGTCTGAACATAAAACTTATTAATATTTCATAATACCTCATAGACATACCCTAAAGGTAATTTTACACAATATTTTTAGTGCAATTGCATTTTGACTATAACCCATTACAAGTGGTCAGGTTTATAATCATACTTGTGGCACTCTGCAGATGCTCAAAAAGTTTTGAACTTTGGAACATTCTGGAATTTGGATTTCAGATCAAGAATAGTCAAACCTCTGAAATTACTGAGAATAATTCTGTATTTGGTTTACCTAAATACCACATTTGAAAAAAAGTATAGCTCTTCCTCCATTGCATAAAAATGTCATTGATAATTTCTAAAGTATTTATTGCATCTGGCCTTGTATCAATCGTGTATATATTTCACTCATAGGAGAATTATTCCTTCTGAGGATTGAGACTGTGGCTTACTTATGTCAATATTCCTTTAACAGTTTGATTGCATTCTTCAATCTCTGTTGTAATATCAACTCAAAAATAACAAGAGGATGAAACATTTATTATCTATTCAAAAAGATGTATCAAGTGCCAACTATCTCCATGGCACAAAGCTATTTGAAGATTTAAATTCTATTCTTCTCAACTGTTTCATAACTCTTCATGTAGATGTGGAAAGCATGAAATATAAAAAGTATTGAAACTGAGAAAAAGAGTAGAAAGTAGACTAAATGATAACAAAGTTCCTGATAAAAGCAGGCATTTTATTAAGTCTCATATTTTAGTGCAATTGGTTATAATAATACTTTGAAATAGGTAAATTTAATAATTTTGAAGTGAAATGAAAAATATAAGTTAATATTGCAAAGAAATCTTCAAATAAGACAAATTCATAGGGTGATGTGAAATTTAATGATCAAAAATAAAACAGAATTTTCAGTTGAAGAAAAAAATATTTTTCTTAAAAACAACATATGTAGCTTGAGAGGTTATATATTGAGGTATATTTGAAAAATGTCTTTATTTATAAAAATAGGAGAAAAGAACAGTAGTTTGGGGCTGCCAACATTTTGATCATGTTTACATTGCTTTTCTTTAACCTAAACACTTTAAGCAAATCCAGCACTTTAGAACTTATAGGTTTTAAAATGGAGTTTGAATCTCAAGAGGGATTTATATTATCTATAAGGAAAACAACTCAATGAATTAATATGGTTGTAGGAGTTCTGACCATAGGAATATGCAGGGCAGCGTTTCTCTACTGATCAAACTCCTGGGGAATAACAGGTGCCCTGTGTCCCAGGGCTAGAATGTTCTGCGGCTTTTCCCAGACACTCTCATAACCAATGCATGCTTGGCCGGGGCAACTATTTAACAATAACAAAAACATCTTCCATTGTAACCTACTGTAACCTGCTCAGTGATATGATAAACAATAATGTACTATTGATGCCAGTGACCAAATGTGGTTACACTGGGATAAAGTTGGCAGCTCAGGCGAGCAGCCATTCTTTGCATCTGTATCTTGCCTCTGCCTCTCTTTTCTGTTTCTTTACACATGGTATCCATATATATAATTATGTTTCCAATGTAAAGCATGGAACAAGCTCCTTGAATATGCTTTAGAATTGCATTATTAATAAACTACCAAATTGACTCATATTTTCAAAATAATCCTGCATCTTGGAACACTATCCTCATTTTGGAAGCTTGAAATAGATGTAAATGCTTCTTCACATTGCTTTTATTACAATATTAAGGCCTAAAAAGAATATTTTAAAAACATTCCTTCAAATGCAGTGTAATTATGATTCTTTCCCCTAAATTTTACATATATCTCAAGAACTTCAGGAATTCTTTTGGTCTAAAAGTAGATTATGTAAAAATGTGAAAGAGAAACACACACACACAATGTGTATGAGTGTATTAAATCCCCTGAGGTTCAGTAAAGTGTTCAGTGACCCCAGGTATACATTTGCAAGTTTTGCAGTTTCAGTGCAAATCTCAATCTGTCCAACATCACAGTTTATTCACCACAATTTCTTTGACAGTCTCAGGCATACAATTCACATAAGAAATATTTCAGCAAATGTCCATATGTAAGTTAGTTACATGCTGTCCAATATCCCTGTGACAAGATAAAATGACTCAAAACTGTAGTTGGTAGCAGAGTAAAATGTCAGCTGAGTAAGATGCTCTGGCAACCATCTTCAGACACACCAAACTGAACAGCTATACACATACTAAACTACTTTCACAAGAAGTCTGGATATCAGGTGAGAGATCCTGGTGCCTGCTTTTAGTATAACAAAAAAAAGACATACTGAAGTAGTCAGGAGGGAAGGGGTTGCCTTCATCACCTCTAAGCAAACAATGCAAAATATCCATGAAACAAAGCGCTAGTTCTTTGAAACTCTAAGCAAAATAGACAAATCTTTGCCTAAACAAATTAAGAAAAATGGAAGGCTCATATAAAATCAGAGATAAAAAAGGAGACATTACAAATGTCACCACAGAAATAAAATCATTAGAGATTTTTGTGTACAAATACATGCCAACAGATTTGATAACCTAGAAGAATATCACAAATTTCTAGACACACACTAACAGTCAAGACTAAATTATGAATAAATAGAAAAACTGAACAAGCCAATAACAGTGGATTGAACCAGTAGTGAAAAGTATCCCAATCAAAGAAAAGAACAGGACCAGATGAATTTATTGCAGAACTCTTCCAAACATTTAAAGAAGAACTAATATCAAATTTCCTTAAGATATTCCAAAAAGGAGAATAGGAAGGAATTCTTTCAAATACATTCTATGAGGTCAGAATTACCCTGATAAAAGATATAAACCAAAATAGAAAATTATAAGCTAATTGTTGTACATTGCAAAAAAATCCTCAAAAACTAATAGGAAGCCAAATCCAACAGCATCAGAAAGATCACATAACATGATCAAGCAAGATTCATCAGAAGAATGCAAGGAGGGTTCAATATATGCAAATCAATAAATAAGGTATACTATATCAACAGGTCAGACAGAAACCATATGATCATCTTAATAGATTCAGAAAAGGCATTTGATAAAATTCAACAAGCATCCTTTATAAAAGAAAAAAATGCTGAGCAAAGTAGGTATAGAAGGATTGTACCTCAAGTTAGTAAAGACCATTTATAATACGCCAATGGTTAAAATTATATAGAATGGGGAAAAACTGAAAGATTTCTAAGATGTGGAACAAGTCAAGGATGGCCACTTTGACCACTTCAACATAGAGCTGAAAAGTCCTAACAAGGACCATCAGGCAATCAAGCAGAAGAAAGAACTAAAGGATACTTAAATTAGAAAAGGATGTTTCAAACTGTCACTGTTTGTGTAAAACATCATTTTATCTCAAAAACTACTAGAACTACTAAATGAACTTAATAATATTGCAGAATACCATATAAACATCCCAAAATCAGTAGTACTGTTGCAGGCCAATATAAAATTCTCTGAAGTAGAAGTCAAGAAAGAAATCCAATTTAGAATAACAACAAAAACAAATAAAATGCCTAGGAATAAATTTAACTCATGAGTTGAAAGCTCATTGTAACATTAATTAAAGAAATTGAAGAGAACCAAAAAAAAGATACCTCATGTTTATGTACTGTAAGAATCAATACAATTAAAATGTCTATACTATCCAAAGCAATCTACAGCTTCAATGCAAGCCTTATACAAAGTTTAGAAGTAAATCCACCTATCTATATCCAACCTATTTTAAACAAAAGTTCTCAGAACATGCATTGACGAAAAGACAATCTTCTCAATATATGGTGCTGGGAAAATTAGATGTCTGCAAGCACAAAAATGAAACTATACCTCTATTTCTATTTACAAAAATTACCTGAAAATAAAACTTAGATTTAAATGTAAGACCTGAAACCACAAAAATACTAGCAGAAAGCATATGGGAAACTGACACAGACAAAGAGTTTTGGAGAAGATCACAAAGCACAGGAAATGAAAAAAGAAAGAAAAGACAATGAGAAAAGGAAAAAAAAGAGAGGAAAAGCAAAAAGAAAGACAAATGAGATTATATCAAATTACAAAGCTTCTTCACAGAAAAAGGACAAACAGAGTGAAGGGGAAACCTCGAGAAAATATGTACCAACTATATATTTGAAATAGAATAGCAAAAAACAATCTGATTTTAAAATGGGCAACAGACCTTAATATTTATCAAAAGACAACATATAAATGGCCACAAGGTATATGAAAGAATGCTCAACATCCCTAATCACCAAGTAAATGCAAATCAAAACCATAATGAAATATCACCGCACCCAATAAAACTGGTTATTTTCAAAAAGACTAAAAATACTAAGTGCTGATGAGGATGTGGCAAAAAGGAAAGCTTCCCACCCTATTGAGAAAAATATAAATGAGTATAGCCATCATGGAAAACTGTATAGAAGTTTCTCAAAAATTAAAATTAGAACTACCATATGAAGCAACAATCAGACTCTCATATATGTGTCTACTGGAAATTATATCGACATTTTGAAGAGATACCTACATACATTCATTGTAGTACTATTCACAATTCCCAAGAAATAGAACCAATATAAATGTCCATCAAATGATGAATGAAAAAAGAAAATGTGGTACATATAAAGAATGGGATACTATTTAACCATTAATATTATTTATACATTTTGACATTAGCGGAAAGTAGAAATCATTATGTTAAATGAAATAAGTCAGACAGAGAAAGACAAGTACTGTATAATCTCACTCACATATTGAATCTAAAACAGCTGGTCTCAGAAGTTGAGAGGAAAATGGCGATCACCAAAAAACCAAGGAGAGTGGGGCAGGTCAAAGGATAAGGAAAGATTGATAAATGGGTACCAATTTGCAGTTATACATGAATAAGAAGTTTTCACTAAAAAGTAATGATAAATGTTTGAGAAGATAAAAATACTTAATATGATTTAAACATTACCAAGTGTATACATGTATTGAAGCTTCACGTTTCCCAACGTGCAATTCTTATAATTTTTATGTACCAGTATAAAATAAAATTAATTATTAAAACTAAACCATAATTGAAAACATTTCCAAAATAGGTTTTCATAAACTATTGAAATCAACATTTTCAGAATCATGTATATTTTATTAATCAATATTTAATTATAAAGGAATGCCAATGGTTTACTATGAGTCTTTCCATGCTTCCTAGGTGAATATTTTCATTAAAACTCATGTTTAGGTGGATATGTTGCAAATTACCTCAAGTAAACTATAGAGAAGCATCAGTGTGATTCAATAGTTAATATTATTTTCTTCCTAAATCATGCTGGCTGAGTATATTTTATGAAAATTTAGTGACATTGATGTATAAATTTATCATAAAACAGGAATATTCCCATACAAGGCTTAGTTCAATATTGAAACACACTGAAATAGTGAAAAAAGTTTAGCTCGAATAAATCAAAATCCATCCTAAGTATATGGTAAAGAATGGTTCTTTTATTGATTTTGTAATCTTGTTTATTAGAATAAGATGTACAGCTTAAAAGTTGTGCATTAGCAGTCTTTGTAACACAATATTTGTATGATCATATATCTCATTCAATTTAAAAATGGCTGTAAGTTTTCTTGTATGAGGAAGTAAATGATTTCATGAACATTTGTATGTAAGTTTGAATTTCTTAAAATATGCTGACATGGATGAATTACTATGTGTATTTCTCTTTTCAACTTTACACTTATCTTGTGTGTACAGCTGATATCCCTAGTGTCCAAACAGAGACAGATTTTCATCCTGTTGTCCAGGCAATGATGTGCACAATTCCTTTTGACATTGATGAAAGGTGAATACACACATCCAGCCCACTTCAGTGAAAATTGACCCATAATTTTGTTTTATCCTGAAGAAAAATATAGTAATAAAGTTTAATGATGGAAAAAAAAATGTTTAACTCTTCAGGTGAACCATTAGTTAACAACAGTTTGCAAACATTACATTTTGTCTTAGGACAGTGAGCTCAAGCTTTGTTTTTAGGTACTCATTAATTCTAAATATTATGACTCTCTAAAAGATAGCAAAATATCTAAAATCGAATTTTAACATTTCAATTAGATCAAAAGCTAAAGTTCAAAAGGAAATCATGTTTTTACATTATTTCCATCTCTACTGTACACTGATTTTTCCTGTGAAATAAATGTATGTAATTCCTATAAATAGGTAGTAGTTAAAAATAAATACTTATTTCCCACAAGATGACTATGCAACAAAAGGTGTGGATCTTGCATGAAGTCTATTGGTATATCTAAACTAGTATTTTCAAGATTATACCAGAATCTTAAATATTAGAGGAATATAACAGAATGCTGATTCAAATGAATTTCTCTAATACCAAGTGTCTTACCTCTAATAGTAGCAAAAGGAATATGATATGAAAAGTTAAGGTTATCCACTAAAACATTTTTGTTTTCTCTAGTAAACCTTAAGGATCTATTTTCTCATTAATTTAACTATCCAATTTAACTTCAGTCTGTTAATATCATCAGCCTATAGAATTTCCAGAATAATAAGCTTTAATGTAAAGACCACAGAATATAATAAATACTTCACCTTATTTGTCTTTGAAGGGTATCTAAGTTCTAGTATAACAGGACCAGAAAGAAAACTGGTTTTATTTCCATAATTTATATCTTTATGTCATTGTTTTGACTTGTATCTTATTTTAAATTCTTTTTTCAATGATGTCCTTTATTCTTTCTACTGACATAAAGACTTCAGTGATGAGTTGCTGTTAAATACTATTTTCATCATAGCACAGTGGATTAATATTCTCAGAAAATATACACAAATGACTGAGTTATAAGTTATAATCCAAAATAATTTACATAGAATTTGGATTATATTTCTTTTAAATGCAACAGATAGTATTTTAAATAAATATTTGTTGATTGCCTCCTATGTGCATATGACTGTGGTAGGTAAAGGGTGATGAAAATGAATAAAATACAATCTGCCGTAAAGTATTTCATATTCTTAAAGACACTGACATAAAATAATCATCTTGGAAGAAAGTAGAATATAAGCAAACTTTAAAAGACACATGCATAGGACAGATGTGAATAGAAATAGTCCAGCTAAGTTAGAGAAACTAATTTCCCTAGTTGTAAAAGAGAACTTTATTAACAGAAATCAAATCTTTGTTCCAGTTTACATCAGGAGCTGCATCCTTTTATTTAATGCTGCAAGCTAAAGTGAAAAGGAAAACAGACAAAGAGGTAAATTCTGGAAATATTCACATTCCTAAATAAATGGAAGGAAGGATAGGTGCCAGAAAGGAGGTTTTGACCTTGGAGCCAAGAATATAAGGTGAACAAGCAAAGATATATTAGTGCCTACTTTGAGACGGAGACTGTTTCATAATCGTAACTATAGGATAAAGGCAATGTGGTAGAATGGAGGTGAAGTGGAAGAGAACACAGTGATGCTTTTCTACATTAGACCTATCTATGACAAGAAAGAGACTGCTCTCAATAAATGGCCATCTGATTCACAGGAATTAGGGTCAAATATGGTTAATTCTAACAAATTTAAATTCTACTACTGGAATCTTTCACAATATGCAGGTATGGATCTCTTTTGAGGGAACAGCTTCTGATATATGTTCTCTTTCTGTTTCATTAGTTACTAAATCTCCAACATACAGATCCTCCTCTCCTAATTACAGAACCTACAACAGGAGATAACTAAACCTCTCAGACAAATACTTAGAATTTCCTATTAATTTACCTTTGCTGATAGCCTAACTAATTATGCTGATATTTAGGTTTCTAACCCAATTTGAATCTCATACTTTTCTGCCTTTGCATTATTTCCTGGTCTTTTGTGAATTGACATTTCCCAAGTTGCTATCAATCCATCCAGTCTTTCAGTTCCACTTTTCTTCTTAAGACAGTATGTTAGCATAGTGTCTATTTCTATATATTGTATTTCAATGTAGATATTTTTTAAGTGTGAAGTTGACAACACAGTTTCAGAAAGTTAGGTTTATAATGGAATGTCAAAAACAAGATATCAAAAATAATAATAAAGATCAGAGAAAAATAATTAAATATTTTATGTAATCTAGAATTCAAGTAATCAAAACTATAACATTCTTTAGTGTTTCTCATGAAAATTCAATGATGTAAACAAAAAGGCAAGTAGATATGCATTTTTCTATTTTACCGTTTGATAAAACTGAAAATAACTGAAATGAAGAAAACAACACATCATAACACTCCCATTACTTTCATTTGAATTTATTAATAGTATTTTTGTAAGTTCTTTTTCTCTTTTTGAATACAAATAGATTTTTTGTGACATTTATGGAGTCATAATCAAGTTTCAAGCTAAATTACATATAAGAAGTATCTATAATCTCATTAAAAATAAAACTAGGTTAAAATTCTTTTACAGTTCATCTGGAACTAAAGAATACTGACAATTATTAGGCTCATGTTTCTCAAAGTACAGCTTAGTTACTTCAGATCTCAAGAAATAATGTACAATATCTACACAATTAATGGTAGTAGCAAGAATAAAAGACAATCATGAGATGATATTAACATTTGATTTTATAATCAACACAAAATAAATCAGGTATTAGCCTCCAATACACTCAAAAAAATAGGATGTCTATAAGGTAAAAAAAAATCTGTATTATTTAATAAGAGAACAAAAATTTAGTAGCAGAAAGAAAATGATTGAATAAGAGAAACAAAATTTGGATGGTAGAGGCATCCACATCTAGAACTGGTAAAATGTAACTGTGGACTAAATCTCACAAAAAGCTGGGTAAAACATGTTTTTAAAGTTTTTTGAAAATCAGGGAACAATATCAAGATAGGATTTTTCTGGTCAAAATTTATCAGAAGGCAAAATCCCAGAGAGGTAAGCACTCAGATGCTTTTTTTTTTTTTTTTTTTTTTTTTGGTACTGGGGATTGAACTCAGGGTTCCTTGACAACTGAGCTACATCCTCAGCCCTGTTTTCTGTTTTTATTTAGAGACACAGTCTCACTGAGTTGCCTAGCACCTTGTCATTGCTGAGGCTGGCTTTGAACTCACGATTCTCCTATCTCTGCCTCCCAAAGTGCTGACCCAGAATTGTAAGCTTTGAATAGTTTGTGGGACTAACTGTTCTAAAAATGTCATGCTATGTACTTCTCAGACCACAATAGATTACAACTGCATATCAACAACAAAAAGAAAATGCAAAGTATACAAGTTCATGGAAATTGGTTAACATGTTTCCCTAAATGACCAATGCATAATTGAAGAAATTAAATGGGAAACCAAAATAATTCTAGAAATAAGTGAAAATGATAACACAACACACCAAAATCCGTGAGATATAGCAAAAGTAGTAATAATAATGAGCTGTATAACAATAATGCATACATCAAAAAAACTAAAATCCAAATAAACAATCTAACAATGTAGTTAAAAGAGTAGAAGAGGAAGAACAAATCAAACTCAAAATTAATGCAAGGAAATAAATAATAAAATAAGAGAAGAAATAAAATTGAAATTTAAAAAATATAAAAGCTGTGGAGTGGCTCAGTGGCAAAGCACTCCTGGGTTAAATCTCTCAGCACCAAAATAATAATAATAATGATAATAAAAATTATTCAAAGTAATTTGAATGGAAATAATTCTGACAAAAATATATTTTACAAGTCCAGATTTATTTTGAGACCCAAATTAGACAGATACAACAACAAAAAGAAAAACAGTAAACAATAGACCCATACATCCCTGATAAACATAGATGCAAAAATTCTAAACAAAAAAAAAGCAAACTGAATTCATCAGGATATCAATAATATTATACACCATGAACAAATAATATTCATCTCAAGATAGATGATTCAATATATGCAAATCAATAAACGTGGTATAACATATCAGCAAAATTAAGGACAAAAACCTTACAATCTTTTCAAATGATGCAGAAAAAGCACTTGACAGCATTCAACTACCTTCAGGATAAAAATTCTCAAAAATTAGGGGTATAAAAATATACTTTAAAATGCTCAAAAATCCCAAAGCCAATATCATACTAAATGGAGAAAAGCTGAAAGTATATCCTATAAGACTGGGAACAAGACAAGTACTTCCACCACTCTCATTGAATACAACCTGGAAATAGCAATAAGATAATTTAGACAAAAGAAAGAAGTAAAGGACATCTGAATGGGAAAGGAAGAAGTTAAGTTATCCATGTTTGTAGATGGCATAATTTTTTTTGTAGAAAAACTGAAATACTTCATCTAAAATGTTAGAATTTATAAACAAATTCAATAAAATTGCAGGATACAAAATCAATACACATCAAATAGTAGCACTTTTATATTCCAATAATGAATTTGCTGTAAAATAAATTAAGAAAGCCATCCTATTCACAATAGTTAGATAAAAAAATATTTAGGGGTAAAATTAACTAAGGAAGTGGAAAGATTCCCACAACAAAAATTATAAAACAATTATTAAAATTGCAGAAGGCACAAAAAATATAAAAATATATTCCATGTTCGTGGATCAGAAGAATCAATTTTGTTAAAATGACCATACTACCCAGAGTCTTTTATAGATTCATACAAGACCCACCAAAACACAAATGACTTTCTTCACAGAAATAGAAAGGAAATCCAAAAATTCATATGAGAACACAAAAGATCAAGAATAGCCAAAACTATCTTGAAGGGGAAAATAAAATTAAGCAATGTTGGAAGTATCAGATATCTGAGTTCAAAATATATTGCAAAGGTACAATAACTAAAATAGTATGGTACTGGCATAAAAACAGACTCATAAACCAATGCAACAGAAAAAAAAATTCAGAATTAATCCACACTCATACTGCCACTGATTTTTGGCAAAGGTGCCAAGAACATACAGTGAAGAAAACAGTCTCTTCAATAATGGTGCTTGCAAAATTGGATATGCATATGCAGAAGAATGCAACCACAATTCTTCTTAGCATACACAAAAGTCAACTAAAAATGAATCAAGACCTAAATGTTAAACTGAAACTATCAATTACATTGAAGAAAACATAGAAAAACACAACGATATTGGTGTAGGCAATGATTATTTCAGATAAAAGGTACAGGAAACAGAAGTAAAATTGACAAGTGCGATTATATTAAATGAAGAAGCTTCTGCATAGCAAATGAAATATTTACCAGAATTAAAAGAAAATCTACAGAACATGAGGAAATATTTGCAAATTATTCATCCAATAAGGGATAGACAATGGACTATATAAAAAATTCAAAATGCTGGCCAGACAAAAAAATCAATTTTTAAAAATAGGCTAAAGAACTAAATACTTCTCAAAATAAGACATACAAATGTCAATAAGTATATGATAAAATGCATAATTACATTAATCATCAGGAAAATGCACAATGAGACATCATCTCACCCCAGTTAGAATAAAAAAGATAAAAAATAATAAACGCTGGTGAGAATACACAAAAAAGGGAACTCAAACACTGTTGATAGCAATATAAACTTTTACAGTCATGGAAAATCATGCAGAAATTTCCCCCAAATCTAAAATCAGAACTGTCGTATGATCCAACAGTCCCACTACTGGGTATATATCCAAGGAGATGACATTAAACAAAATGATACTTATACTCTCATGTTTATTGCAGCACTATTCATAATAGATAAAATATGGATGCAACTTAAATGTCCTTCAGTGGACGATTGTATAAAAAATGTGGTATACAGAGATGAGGGAATATTACTAACAAATACAAAATAATGAAATTTTGCCATTTGCAGTAACAAATGCAACTGGAGGTCACAATGCTAAGTGAAATAAGTCACACACAGAAAGACAAATAGCATGCATTCTTCGAAAACTAGTCAGTCCATCTTGAAAAGAATGAAATGGAATAGTGTTTATAGAGCCTAGAAAGGGCAGTAAAATTAAGAGATGGAAAGATGTTCAAAAGGAGTACTGAAATACTGTGAGAGGGAAGGAACTACTGCTGGTTCTTCTTTAGTACAGTAGAGTAAACTACAGGTTTTAAGAATTCATGATATATTTCAAAATGACTAGAAAAGTATGACATTCTCAACACAGAAAAATGATTCATGTTTGAATAAATGGAAATGCTTGTTGTAATGATTAAATTATTAAATATTGTATACATGTGTTGAATTACCATAATGTAACTCATATATAGATGTACAAATATATCTAAATAAAAAAAATTAAAGTAAAAGTTTTTCTAAAAAATCCAGGCATGGTGGCACATGCCTGTAATCCCAGTGACTAGGCAGGCTGAGGCAGGAGGATCACCAGTTCAAACCCAACCTCAGCAACTGAGTCCCTGAGCAACTCAGTGAGACTCTGTCTCTAATAAAATATAAAAAAAGATTGGGGATGTGGCCTGTTGGTTAAGCACCCCTGGTTTCAATCTTTGGTACCAAAAAATAAATAAATTAAAAAGCAATAAATATGAGAATATTATAAAAGCATGTTGGAAGAAAGCTGGGAATTCAGAAAGAGAAAATAAACATGACACAAACAATAACTTTTAAAAAATCTAGATGAAGGAGACAACTTTAGTTGCTATATTTTCATTAAAATTTTGTTTACTAAATTGACAAGAAAACTTAAAACGTGGATCAAGTATGATAATGACAAAAATATGTTGTAATATTTACACACTTAAGTGCCATAAGAAACTGATAATTTTATGGCCAAACTTTAGTAGTAAACAATCAAGGGACACTTAATTTCTACATTCATCAATTTTTCCAAAGCATAAAAAAAAATGTTAAAAGAGTGACCATTGTCCTGATCCCAATTGCAAAAAGCAAGCACAAAAAGAAAACAATAAAATCTCATGTCAGATTACAGAGGAAAACAATCTTTAAATGAGCACACCTAAAGGAGTGTTTTCCACTCAAACAAAACACAATGAATTAGGCTTGTTTGAACAATGCAAATACAGTTCAAAGTTAGAAAATATATTGATTTAGTTTATCATCTTAATATATTTAAGAAAAAATTAAATTCTTAATAGAACATAAAAAGGCATATAATATTCAAACACTGTTTGTGCTTTATATTTAAACCAGAATCTCCATAATATACCTTTAAGAAACCAGTAAGATAGCTTTCTTACTGTGATGAAGAGTACCTATCAGAAAGTTGCATCATATAAAATGCAGTAATAAGAGCATTAGCATAAATGTCACATAACAGAATACCTATGTAACATCAAAATTATTCTAGTAATTCTAACTAACTCAATAAACAACCAAAATATCAGAAAATATGATTTTGACTGAGAGGTGGAAACAAAATGCAGATTAGTAGGAAGTGGCTTTTCTCACAGGTGTGACTCAGGACTCAAACATCAAGAAAACTACTTCTCTGTGAGGTGAGTGGAAAAAAGCATTCCCTGACAGTCAATATTAGATAAAGAGCCTTGAAGACTAGGAAATTTCGGGTACATCAGACAAGAATAAGGAACAGAATTGGAGCTGAGCTCCTAGCGGGAACAGGCAAAATTAATATACAAGGTCAGAAAGGATGAAAAAGTGCTGGGAAAGTTTTGGCATAGGCAATCCCAGGATAGGAGGGGCAGCCTGCCCTGTGCTGACCTAGAGGCTATTAAGCTTATTAAACTGACCCTGGAAAGTCACCCAGGTCTGCCTGTGTGCACAGGGAGTTCAAGATGGAGATATTTTGGTACCTTCTTATGACAGCAATGGGAACTTAGATCTGTGAGTTCAGGGCTGAGTCTAATACAGGAATCCAGTAGATGCTAACTGGGAGAACTAAACTGAGCTTAGCAAATCAAGAGAATCTCTGGCATGAAGACCATTTTGCCTGAGTGCAATAGGATCAGAGAGGCCTGAGAAAGCCCACTCTTGAAACCAGCAGCAGGCAGGATCAGTGGCAGAGAGGACCAAACAGGAGTGACTGAGCTCAGTGATTGGAAAGTCCTTATCAGGGCAAAAAGATCATTATCCCCAAACAACAGAAGTGGCAAAGGACCAACTTTCCCTTCTGACAAGTGGTATCCTGGGGACAGAAGTGGGGTACAGTCCTAGAAGTGCACTGGTTCATTAATGTCCGAAAATTCCCCATGAAATAAAACACCTTGGCAATACCAAACCTAAACCCACCCCTGGAGCTTCACTTGCAGAAACTCATCTCATAGAACCCAGCAGCAACTATAACCTGGAAGTGTAGCCAACAGTATCTTCCACAGTTCCTCACATCATCCTTCTGAAAGGGGAAGCAGGAAGAAGAAACATAAAGGCAGTTTGGCACAAACAGCATACATAAACTCTCATTGACTATTCTGTTATTTTTTTTTTGTATTTGTTTTGTTTGGTTTCTGAACATGTACTGATTGATACATGATGAACATTTATACATTTGCGCACATACATTTTTATTTCTCCTTTTTCATATTTACAATTTCTTGAAGGTAGTTATTTTTTTGTGCTGTATTTTTAAAGAGTTACAGGTTTTGATTAGTATATTTTGGATTGATTTTCTATTGTCTGCTTCACAACTCTATTTCACTTTGTTTCCATTTCTCTCTTTTTTCTTGCTAGCAGCCAAACTCTATTGTTCTTTCACTCTTCCTTTAATTCTTTTATTTCTATTTTTAATTCTACCCTCTCATAAACAAATCCTACATCCATCTGCATTTGTGGTGTTCATCTCTTGAGTCTACAAATCTTTTTCTAAGCCTCCAAATCTTCTTTCCTCTTAATGAATTCTATCTTTAACTATATATTAATACATATTTATATCTGTTTGTCTCATTTCTAGCATTTTTGAAGGTAACTATTTTTAATGGATCAGTATTTTGGGGAATAATATGTTTGATTGGTACATGTCAATTTGGTTCTTGTACTCTTTTATTTCTTTTTAAATTTTTTATATATTTTTTCTCTTACTTATCTGATTCCCTTGACTCTCTTTTCCTATGCTAACAGTCAATTTCTATTGATCTCTATTTCATTCTTCTGATGACTTTTTCCATCTATTTTGTGTCCTCCTCCCTTATAATCAACACATCCTACATTACTTCTGCTCTATCATTGTTTACCACATGAAATTTTAAAGCCTTTTGTAAACTTATTGTTTTTACTGTGAACAATAACTGATCATATCATTTCTGATTATTGTGACAATCAATATTGTAGATTTCATAGCAAGATCTATTTGGTTTAATGCTATACAGTTTTTACGTTGGTTATTATTATCTGTCATTCCCTAAATATAAGGTATTGAAAACTTTCAGGGACACTATAAGTCCACAGGGTAGAAATTATTGCCTCAAAAGCAACATTTAGATGTATAAACACACAAACAACATGAAAAAGCAAGGGGAAAAAATCACCCCAAAGTAAAATACTTCAATAACCGAATCTATCAACAATAGAGCGAAGGAAATGACAGAGAAGGAGTTTAGAATGTTCATTGTTAAATTGAACTTTGAGATAAAGGATAATGTAAGGAAAAAAATACAGGAAACAAAATATCATTTCAATAAAGAGATAGCAATTCTGAAAAAAAAAAAAAAGATCAAGCAGAAATCCCCGAAATGAAGGAATCAATCAACCAAACTAAAAATTCATTGGAAAGCATCACAAGCAGATTGGACCAGTTGGAAGACAGAGGTTTCAGGCAAAGAAGACATAATATATAATCATAAAAATAGAGTAGACTATGGAGAAAAGATGTTAAGAAACCAAGAACAGAATTTCTAAGAAATATGGGATAACATAAAAAGACGAAATTTAAGATTTATTGGGATAGATGAAGGCTCAGAGATAAAAATCAAAGGAATGTACAATATTTGCAATAAAATAATATCTGAACATTTGCCAAACCTAAAGAATGAAATGGAAAATCAAATACAGGGGACACACCAAACCCTAAATATATGAAACTGCACTACATCTACACCAAGGCATATTATTATGAAAATGCCTAACATACAGAATAAGGATAGAATTCTAAAGCCTGTCAGAGAAAAAAAAAATCACCAGTCACATTTAGAGGGAAACCAATCTGGATCTCAGCTGATTTTTCAACCAAGAACCTTAAAGTTAGGAAGTCTTGGAATAATATATTCCAAGCTCTGGAAGAAAATGGATTCCCCCCAAAATAATATAGCTAGCACAATTAAGCTTTGCAATTGATGATAAAATAAAAATCTTCTATAACGAACAAAAATTAAAAGATGCACAAATAGAAAACCTGCATTACAAAACATACACAATAAGATATTTCATGAAGAAGAAAGAAAAAATAAAGGTAAAAATCAGCAAAGGGCAGAAATACACTAGAAGAGTAGCCAAAGGAGATATTAATTTAAATTAAATACCAGAAATAAATCAAAATGACAGAGAATAAAAATCATTTCTCAAAAATAGCATTGAATGTAAATAGTCTAAACTCATCAATCAAATGACACAGACTAGATTAAAAAACAAGACCCAACAATATTCTATCTCCAAGAGACTTATAACATAGGTAAAGACTAATATGAAAGGATGGAAAAATATATTACTCAAATAAATCTTGTAAACAAGCCAGGGTTTCTATCTCATATCAGAAAAAGTGGACATCAAGTCAAAGTTAATCAGAAGAGACAAAGCACATTTAATACTGCTTAAGGGAACTGTACACTAACAAAAAATAACAATATTAAATATTTGTGCCCAAAACAATGGAGCATCTACATACAACAAACAAAACTTCACAATTTCAAGAATCAAATAGATCACAACACAATAATACTGGAGACTTTAATGCACCTCTCTCACAACTAGATAGATCCTACAAAAAAAACTGAACTAAATAAAGAAGCTATAGAACTAAATAACACAATAAAAAATTTAGACTTAACAAGCATAAATAGACTATTTCATCCATCAATGACTAAAATACACTTTTCTCAGAATATGGATCCTTTTTGAAAACAGACCATATCTCAGACCACAAAGAAACTCTCAGAAAATTCAAAAAGATAGAGACAATACCTTGCATTTTAGCAGATCATAATATAATGAAATTAGAAATTCATAATAAAATAAAAAACAGAAGCTACTGTAATACTTCTAAATACTATGCTATTGAATGATCAATGTTTAGAAGAAGAAATCAAGGATGAAATAAGAAAATACTTAAGGCAAATGAGAACAGCAACACAACATATCAAAATCTCTAGGAAGGTGATTCTAATAGGAAAGTTCATTTCATTGAGCATATTCACTAAAAGAATAAAAAGTCAACAAATAAGTAACCTAACTTTACATATCAAAGCCCTAGTAAAAGAACAAATCAATACCAAAAGCAGAAGAGAGGAAATAATTAAAATCAGAACCAAAATTAATGAAACTGAAACAAAATAATTAAAATAGTTGATGAAACAAAAAGTTGGTTCTTTAAAAAAAAGCATAAAATTGATAAAACCTTGGCCAAACTAACAAAGGTAAGAGGAAAATTCAAATTACTAAACTTCATGACAAAGAAGGAAATATCACCACAGACACTACTGAAATACAGATGATAATCTGCAACTATTTTTAAAATTTATCTCCAATAATATAGAACATCATGAAGACATTGACAAATTTCTAGAGACATATAACCCATCCAAATTTAATCAGGAGGATACAGAAAATTTAAATAGATTAATTTTAAGTAATAAAATAGAAAACACCATCAAAAGCCTAAGGACCACACAGATTCTCAGCCTACCACTATAAGACCTTCAAATGAAAATTAACATTAATACTCCTCAAATTATCCATGAAATAGAAAAGGAGGGAACCCTTCCAAACTCCTTCTATGAAGCTAGTACACCATGACACCAAAACCAGACAGAGACACATCAAAGAAAGAAAACTTCAGGACAATATCCTTGTTGAACACAGATGCAAAAATTCTTAATAAAATACTGGAAAATCACATACAAAAAACATATCAAAAAGATAGTGCACCATGATCAAGTGGGATTCATCCCAGGGATGCAAGGTTGTTTTACATATGGAAACCAATAAACATAATTTATCACATCAATAGACTTAAAGACAAGAATCACATAATCAATAAATGCAGTAAAAGCACTTGACAAAATACAGCATCCATTCACATTCAAAACACTAGAAAAACTAGGGCTAGTAGAAACATATCTCAATATTATAAGAGCTATATATGCTAAACTCAAGGCCAATATCATTCTAAATGGAAAAATATTTAAAGCATTCTCTCTAAAAACTGGAATAAGACATGAATGTCCTCTTTTACTACTCCTATTGAACACATTCCTTGAAACCCTAGCCAAAGAAATTAGACAAAAGAAAGAAATTAAAAGGATACATATAGGAAAAGAAAAGCTCAAACTATCCCTGTTTGCCAATGGCATGATTCTATATTTAGACAACCGAAAAACCTCTGCCAGAAAGCTTCTAGAACTCAAATAAATTCAACAAAATATCAGGATATAAAATTAACATCTATAAATCAATTGTGTTCCTATATGCCAATGACAAATTAGCTGGAAGAGATATCAGGAAAGCTATCCCATTCAAAATAGTGCCAAAAATAAAATAAAATCCTTAGGAATCAATTTAACAAAAGAGGTGAAAGACCTATACAATGAAAAATACAGAACACTAAAGAAAGAAATTGAGAAACACATTATAAGATGGAAAGAACTTCCATGTTCTTGGATAGGCAGCCTATTGTCAAAATGGTCATATTATCAAAAGCACTATACAGATTTCATGCAATTCCTATTAAAATTTGAATGACATTCTTCATATAAATAGAAAAAGCAGCTATGATATTAATTTGGAAACCTAAAAAGGCTAGAATAGCCAAAGCAATTCTTAGCAAGAGAATGAAGCAGGAGGCATCACAATACCAGACCTTAAATTATACTACAGATCTAAAGTAACAAAAACAGTATGCCATTGGCACAAAAAAAGACATGAAGGCAAATGGAACAGAATAGAAGACATAGTGACATACCCGCATAAATATAATTGTCTTATACTAGACAAAGGCACCAAAAACATATATTGAAGAAAAGATAAGCTCTTCAATAAATGGTGCTGGGAAAACCAGATATCCATATGTTGTAGAATAAAATTGAACTCCTATCTCTCAACCTGCACAAAACTCAACTCAAAGTAAATCAAGGATCTAGGCATTAGACCAGAGACTCTGTGCCTAATAGAAGAAAAAGTAGGCTCAGATATACATCAAGTTGGCTAAGGAACTGACTTCTTCAATGAGACTCCTAAAGCATAAGAAGTAAAATCACAAATCAATAAATGTGATAGTATCAAACTAAAAAAAAAATTCTTCAGAGCAAAGGAAACAATCAAGAACATGAAGACAAAGCCTACAGAATGGGAGAAAACCTTCACTTTGGATAGAACACTAATCTCCAGGATATACAAGGAACTCAAAAAGCTTAACAACAACAACATAAAATAACCCAATAAATAAATGGGCAAAGGAACTGAACAGGAACTTCATCAAAGAAGAAATAAAAATTGTCAAAAAATACTTTAAAAAATGTTCAACATCTCTAGTAATTAGAGTAATGCATATTAAAACTACACTGAGATTCCATCTTACTCAAGTCTGAATGGCAAATATCAAGAATACAAGTAATAATAAATGTGGGCAAGGATGTGGGGGAAAAGTTCCACACATTCATTGCTGGTGTAACTACAAATTAGTGCAACCACTCTGGAAAGCAGTATGGGGATTCCTTAGAGGACTTGGAATGGAAAAACCATTTGACCTCACCCCTTGGCAGATAACCAAAGGACTTAAAATCATTATACTACAGTGATAGAGCCACATCAATGTTTATAGTACCTCCATTCACAACAGCTAATCTATGGAATCAGCCCAGGTGCCCTTCAACAGAAGAATAAAGAAAATGTGGTACATATACACAATGGAATACTATTTATCCATAAAGAAGAATAAAATTATGGCATTTACTGGTAAAAGGATGATTCTGGAGTCTACAATGCTAAGTGAAATAAGCCAATCCTAAAAATTCAAAGGCCAAATATTCTCTGTGATATGTGGATGTTAACACATAATAAGGGTGGAAGAGGGAAGAATAGATTAGACAAAGGGAAATGAAGGGAAGAGAGGGAGGATGGAAATAGGCAAGAAAGTAGAATGAATCACACATAATTTTCCTATGTTCATATATGAATACACAACCAGTTAAACTCCACATCATAAACAACCACAAGAATGGGATTCTAATTAGTATCAGTTATATTCCATGCATTCCAAATATGCCAAAATATACTCTACTGTCCTGTATATCTAAAAAGAACAAATTTTTTAAAAAAGAAAGTATGATTTTGGAAAAGAGAAAAATATTCATTTTCTAATGCATACTTTGAAAACATAACAATCAACTGAAAATAACTTTTATGCATAAATTACCAATTAGAAAAAATGTACACTTTTTCATTAAAACCTGCTCTGAAATTATAATTCGAAATATTTTCAATTCTCAACAAAGACCAAAACCATTTGCAGTAATATTATATATACAGAAACTGTGTCAATAATATTAGACATCATAGTGAAATCCAAAGAATAAATCAGTGAATGGAAATACATATGTATTGTTATCCTTATTTAGATGACTTAATTTGTCATAACTCTTCTAAAGTTTTTTAAACATAATACTACTAAAATTCAAATATTTATTATACTAATTGACTTTAAATTTTATTTGAAGATATAGAGTACAAGAGCAGCCAATAATAAACTGACTAGCCTTATCAAAAATTAACATCATAAGCCAGGTGCGGTGGCTCACGTCTGTAATCCCAGCACTTAGGGAGGCTGAGACAGGAGGATCGCGAGTTCAAAGCCAGCCTCAGCCTCGGCGAGGCACTAAGCAACTCAGTGAGACCCTGTCTCTACATAAAACACAAAAAATAGGGCTAGGGATGTGGCTCAGTGGTCGAGTGCCCCTGAGTTCAGTACCTGGTGCCAAAAAAAAAAAAAAATTAACATCATAAAACTAGAATATTAAAATGATGCTGTTTTCACTAAATGTAACAATATCTTAAGTTATAAAAGTATTATTTAAAATACATGAAAAATAATTATCAAATGATGTTGGCATAACTTACAGTATACAAAAATATTACAAAAATATACAGTTTTATTCCTACCACAATCCAAAGTTAATATAACTTTCAAATATAATGAGGTTTTAAAAGTAAAAAATTAAAACAGAAAAGTGTTAGAAGAAATGATTTTATCTTTTACTAATTCTAGAGTTGGGAAGGACTTTTAAAATCATTATATAAAATATAGGAACCAAAATACTCATTGACTTGATCATATTAAAATTAAAAATTTTCTGACTAGCAAAGGACACCTCTGATGAAGGCAAATTTAGCTGAAATGATAGCAACCCCACATCAACATAACAAAGTTTATAAACAAAAAAAGAAAGTAAACAAAGGAAAGTCAAAAAGGTAGAAATAAATGTGAACAATATAAAAAAATTTACCTTCACTAGTGTTAAGTATGCCATAAATTTAATCTTCATGCTCCTGATAAAAATCATTTGGTTTGTTAGTGTAGGCATTTCCAAAGGAAGTATATTCTCAAATATATTTAAGCTTTAGAAATACTTATTTAAATAGTGTTAAAATTATTTAAAAAGTTGAACTGTGAAATAAGAGGGAAAAGAAAATGATCTGAGATAATATTTTAAATCAACAATTAATTGTTGGGTCATAGTAGAAGTTAACATTATAGTAATAGGAAATGGTTTATTAGTAAAAGAGCGTATAACAAATTTAGTTTATTTCTTAGTCATGGATAAGGGGAATAAAATGAGAAATATCTGGAAATGTGCAATAAGTATGTGGTTTCAGTGGTATAGAATGAAGACCATCAAAATGCCAAAAAATCTGTCTTTAAATAAGAAAGAGTGAGTTTAAAGTCTCAAGTCTGGAAATGAGTTTAATAAGAATAAAATGCATATATGTGAGCCATTGTTTGGTTGACATAAAATTAGCCATCCCCTTCTAGTTAGTTGCACAAAAAAAGAGAAAAACATTGAATACTGATGGGAACTAAGTTGAAGAGGACCAGGGAGGTTTCTAGCTTCTCCATTCATGAATTCAGGCAAGAATATTCCTATAGTTCATGAACACAGTGACTTTATATACAGAACAAGTGATTACTTTCAAGTTGTGTGTTCATCAAATGATCTAGGACTACACTGCCAGTGTTTTCTAACATGTTCCAGAAGGCCAAGTGATGCAGATATGTGAGTGTTCTGTGTGAATCATAGCTGAAAATCAGTTATAAAATATCAATAATATTTTCAACAGGAAAAACAGACCCAACTTATTAAAGAATATTAAGAAGAAAACAATTGAGATTTACATTTGTATTTACATTTGCCTTATAACTCTTAGGAGATGATATATTTATGCATTTTTTATATTAAGGCTTACAGGCATTTACTCACTTTTAGACAGAGTTTTTTTAAGTAAGATGTTCAAAGAAGCCAATAATCTTAACTTTTGGCATAATTTATAAGGATCTTCTTTATAACGAATAATTTAAAATTTATAACTTCTCTTATTTCTGTCTCAAGTTTGTTACTTAATTTCCCATCACTCATTTCCATGCACAAAGTGTTTATTGAGCAGTGTTTATTAAGTGGAGTCATTGATTTCTTCAGAAAAGAAATGGATGCCAAGATAAAACTAAATACGCAAAGGATTCCATGGGAAGTAATAGTTGTTAAGGAAAACATGAAGCAGGCAGGATTAAGCTGGGAAAGCCAATCTTTCCAAGACAGAAGTATAGAGCAAGTCCAACTGTTTGAATGTCCCAGGCCCACACTGAGCAAAAATGACCAGATCTTTATAAAGTTCCCTTAATTATTGTCTGAATTCTACCTAGAGAATAATATGACTTTGCCTTGAAAGTAGAGGTGAACTTTAAGAAAAGTAACAGTTGGAGCTAACAACTAGCCACACTCTTTGTATCTGAGCAGCAACAAATGATATTTAATATTTTCCTTGTGTGCCTTGGTCCTAGTCTTACAAAGGAAGAAAATTCCAGTCTTCTCCCTTTAATCCATAAAATTGTTGAGTAAAAGATACATGTCTTGTTTTCTTTTTATTTCAAGTGACTAGTAAGGACTTGATGCCTATAATGCATATAATAAATAACAGCAAATCCTTCTTAAATTGTTACATTTAGCCAGCAATGTGTTAGCAGGGTCATTAAACTAAAGGTTGCTATATAAACTGTTAATATTGCTTCTTTGGATCCTCAAAAGAAAAAAAAAACCTGAAGTAAACTTTAAATATCTTTAGTCTTTAGTAGCCCTAATATCTGTCCTTATAGGTTCTTTTGATAAACATAATATTTTTCTACCTGACAGGAAAAGCCTCTACCTCAGAAGAGACTTTATATTCCTTAAATTAGACTGTAAGTGACTAACAAAACTGGTTTTGAATCTGTATAACCTTTCAATTCCACACTATAAAATCAGTCACTGTCCAAGGGAGGCTTACTTAGCTGAACCCCACCCCCTACTTAGTTCCAACATAAAATGTGCATAATTCCAACGTTTAAGACCTTATAGTTTATACAGTACTAGAGACATTGTAAGTAAAAACAATATCACTTGAAATTATTTCTGGTGAGGCCTAAAAATGACTAAGTCAATAAAAAAGGGCAGTTTTTAGAGAAGTTATAAGAATATGATTGTATATCTTATTTCTTAGCATTATATAAGCCAGGGCAACATAACAGCACCTCATTAATTTTATAAAGAGTCACTTTCCAGCAGGGCATAGTGGCACACATCTGTAATCCCAGCAGCTTGGGAGGCTGAGACAGGAGGATCATGAGTTCAAAGGCAGCCTCAGCAATTACGAGGCACTAAGTAGCTCAGTGAGACCCTATCTCTTAATAAAATACATAAGTCTGGAGATGTGGCTCAGAGGTTGAGTACCCCTGAGTTCAATTCCCAGAACCACCACCACCCCAAAAAAACCAAGCCATTTTCCAGTATAAGAAAATGCTTCACAAAACAATAAAATAAACTCATCAAAAATTAAAATAGCCATGTTTTTTTAATAATCATATATTAGAATGAAGTGATCAATTCCATATTTCCTAAATTTAATGTGAGATCAATCTTTTCAATATTTTCTTAATCATTTCCTATTAAAAATAACAAGATAAAGAAGAAGGCATTCTGTAGATTCAATGTTTCTTGGTTTACAAGATTCTGGAACTAATTATTCTTTGCCTCTTCTCTCCATATTTGCCTGAATTTAAAGTATATATAAAAACAATAAAATATGATTAGTTCTTGGATGTATAAAGCTAGGTAATCTCAGTCCTGAACTCTACAATGTAGAATTCCTGAGAAATGTGAATCCTTCTCTTTCCTCTCTTACATAGGACATACAACAAAAAATCTAGGTCTTCTAATAGCAAAAAGAGAACTATGTCTCCCTGCAGATGATATAAAATGGAAAGTAAATATAAAAAGATCTTCAAATTTATGTCATTAAAGAAACTATACACTCAAGCAAAAAAGGGTAATACTCCATACCTACTAAATGGCTAAACTCCAAAACACTGAAAACACCAAAAAGTGGTAAGGATATGCAGCAATGAGAACTATTATTCATTGTTAGTGAGAACACAAAATATAACAATCATTTTAGCAGACTGGTAGTTTTTTGCAAAACTAAATATACTCATACCATACAACTTAGCAATCATGCTCCTTGGTATATATCCAAATGTACTAAAAATTTACATCTGCACAAAAACATATTAATGGATATTTATGGCAATTTTATTCACAGTCGCCACAACTTGGAAGCAAAGATATCCTTCAGTAGGTGAATGGATAAATTTCTAGATAATAGAATATTATTTACTGCTTTTTAAAAAAATAAGCTATCAAGTCATAAAAAGGCAAAGAGGAAACTTAGATGCATAATGCCAAGTGAAAAGTGCCAAAGTAGGCTTTGTACTGTATGCTTCCAACCATGTGATATTCAGGAAAAGGCAAACTGTGGAGACTAAAAAATCAGTGGTTCTCAGGGCCAAGTGGAGAAGGAAGGACAAAAAGTATTTTTAGAGCAGAGAAAAACTTTGGTATGATATTGTAATAATAAATACATGCAGCTATGCAGTTATGCATTTATCAAAACATATAAATGAACAATACCAAGAGGGAAACCAATGCAAATTTGAGACTCTGGGTTTTGATTTTTTGCTATAGTTTCATTAATTGTAACAAATGTAACATTGTGGACTCACATGTCTATACTGGGGAAAACTATGAGTTTAGCAGGAAAAAGAGTATATGAACACTTTCTATATTTCCTTCTGAATTTTGTTGTGAAGTTAAAATTGCTTTAAAAATTAGAGTTTATTGTAGACTAACTCTGGTGTGATTCACGGAGGAGGACAGACCTACTGTGCTATGCCTGCCCCCCACCCCATTTACCAGTGCATGGCTGTCCTGATATGCTTCCATCCAGAGAAAACAGCCAGGACTGAAAGGACCATCACTAAGGTCCCTGCAGGCACGGTTGTACCAAAAGTGACACTCCAGGGTCACTACAAGTTTATAGGGTAGAAACTGTAATACCTCAAATCAGCACTGCTAGAGAGGAAGACACAAGAACAATATGAAAAAACAAGGAAAGAAAATGCCTCAAACAACCCAAGATGCTACAATAATAGAATCCATTAACAGCACAGTAGATGAAATGTCAGAGAAAGAGTTCAGAATATACATAATTAAAATGTTCTGTGAAGCACAGAATAAAATAAGAGCGCAATTACAAGCAAAAATTGATCAATCCAACAAAGAGATTAGAAAGCAAATACAGGTAGCAAAAGATTACTTCAAGAAAGAGATAGAGACTCTGAAAAAAAAACCAACAGGAATCGTTGAAATCAAGGAGACAATAAACCAAATAAAAAATTCAATAGAAAGCATCACCAACAGAATAGATCACTTGGAAGACAGAACTTCAGGCAATGAAGACAAAATATATAATCCTAAAAATAAAGTTGACCACACAATGAAGATGGTAAGAAACCATGAACAGAACATCCAAGATTTATGGGATAACATAAAAAGACCAAGTCTAAGAATTATCAGGATAGAGGAAGGCACAGGGATACAAGCCAAAGGAATGCACAAACTCTTCAATGAAATAATATCAAAAAATTCCCAAACATGAAGAATGAATTGGAAAATCAATCAAACACAAAAGGCTTACAGGACACCAAATGTATAAAACTATAACAGATCCACACCAAAGCACATTTTAATGAAAATGCCTAGCATACATTAAAGATAGAATTTTAAAAGCTGCAAGAGAAGGTTCTGATTACATACAGGGGAAAACCAATTTGGATCTCAGCAGGTTTCTCAATCCAGACCTTCAAAGCCAGGAGATCCTGGAACAACATATACCAAGCTCTGAAAGAAAATGGATGCCAAGCAAGAATCTTATATACAGCAAAAATAAGCTTCATATTTGATGGCAAAATAAAAACCTTTGATGATAAACAAAAGTTAAAAGAATTTACAATGAGAAAGCCTGAAATACAGAACATTCCCAGCAAAAAATTTCCATGAGGAGGAAATAAAAAGCTACAATGAAAATTGGAAAAGGAAGAAACTACATTAAAGGAAAAGCCAACCAAAGGAGAAACCAAATCAAATTAAAAAATACAAATAAACCAAAATGACTGGGAACACAAACCATATTTCAATAATAACCCTTAACTTTAATGGCCTAACTCATCAATTAAATGACATAGAATGACAGATTGGATTTTTAAAAAGACTCAACAATATGCTGCCTTCAAGAGACTCACCTCATAGAAAAGGACATCCACAGACTGAAGGTGAAAGGATGGGAAAAAACATACCACTCACGTGGACCATGTAAACAAGCAAGGATCTCCATCCTCATATCAGATAAAATGGATATCAAACCAAAGACAGTCACAAGGGATAAAGAAGGTCATTTCATACTGCTTAAGGGAACCATATGTCAACAAGACATAAGAATCATAAATATCTATGCCTTGAACAATGGAGCATCCATGTATATCAAAGAAACTCATCTCAATTTTGAGAATCAAATAAACCACAACACAATAACACTGGGTGACTTTAACATACCTCTCTCACCACTGGACAGATCCTCCAAACAAAAATTAAACAAGGAAAGCATAGAACTCAATAATACAATCAATAATTTAGAATGAACAGACATATACAGAATATCTCATCCATCAACAAGTGGGTACACTTTTTTCTCAGCAGCACACAAATCCTTCTCTAAAATATACCATATGTTATGCCACAAAGCAAGTCTTAGAATTACAAAAAAAAAAGTAATACTACCCTGCATTCTATCAGAACATAATAAAATAAAATTAGAAATAAAGGAAAAAATAACAAGTATAAACCACTCCTACACCTGGAGACTAAATAATACACTATTGAATGATGCCTGGATAACAGAAAAACATCAGAGAGTTAATCAAAAAATTCTTAGAAGTCAATGAGGACTCTGATACAACATATCAGAATCTCTGGGACACTATGAAAGCTTTGTTAAGAAGAAAGTACAAGCCAGGCACAGTGGCTCAAGCCTGTACCCCCAGCACTTAGGGAGGCTGAGACAGGAGAATTGCAAGTTCAAAGCCAGTCTCAGCAACAGCGAAGTGCTAAGCAACTCAGTGAGACCCTGTCTCTACATGAAACACAAAATAGGGCTGGGGATGTGGCTCAGTGGTCGAGTACCCCTGAGTTCAATCCCCAGTACCAAAAAAAAAAGAAGAAAGTACATTACATTGAGCTCATTCAATAAAAGAAAAAAAAAATCAACCAATAAGTGACCTGACATTACATCTCAAATCTCTAGAAAAAGAACAACAAATCAACACCAAAAGAAGTAGAAGATAGGAAATAATAAAAATTAGGCATGAAATCAATGAAATTGAAACATCAACATTATAAAGGCTATCTATGCAAAACTGAAGGTCAATATCATCCAAAAATGAAGAAAAATTGGAAGCATTCCCTCTAAAATAGGAACAAGATAGGGATGCTCTCTTTCACCACTTCTATTTAACATAGTCTTTGAAACTCTAGCCAGAGCAATTAGAAAAAGAAATTAAAGGGATACGAATAGAAAAAGAACTCAAAATATCGCTATTTGCCAATGACATGATTCTATACTTAGAGAATCCAAAAAACTCCACCAGATAACTTCTAGAATTAATAAATCAATTCAGCAAAGTATCAGGATATAAAATCAATACCCATAAATCAAACGCATTTGTATACATTAGTGATGAATCCTCTGAAAGAGAAATTTGGAAAATTACCCCATTCACAATATCCTCACAAAAAAATAAAAAACTTGGGACTCAATTTAACAAAAGAGGTGAAAGACCTCTACAATGAAAACTACAGAACATTAAAGAAAGAAATTCAAGAAGATCTTAGAAGACAGAAAGATCTCCCATGCTTTTGGATAAGCAGAATCAATATTGTCAAAATGGCCATACTACCCAAACTGCTATACAGATTCAAAGCATTTCCAATTAAAATCTCAACATCATTCCTTATAGAAATATAAAAAGCAATCATAAAATTCATTTAGAAAAATAAGAGACTCAGAATAGCCAAAGCAATTCTTAGCAAGAACACTGAAGCAGCAGTCATCACAATACTAGAATTTAAACTATATATCTCAAAGCTATAGTAACAAAAATTGGATTTTATTGGCACCAAAATAGAAATGTAGACCAATGATACAGAACAGAAGACACAGAGACAAACCCACATAAATAGTTATCTCATACTAGACAAAGGCACCAAAAACATGCATTGGAGAAAAGATAACCTCTTCAACAAGTGATGTTGGGAAAATTGGAAATCCATATGCAGCAAAATGAAACTAAACCGCTATCTCTCACCATACACAAAACTCAACTGAAAGTGGTTCAAGAACCTAGGAATTAGACCAAAGACCCTGCACCTAACAGGAAATAACAGGCCCAAATCTTCATCACGTCAGATTAGGCCCCGATTTCCTTAACAAGACTCCTAAAGCTCAATAAATAAAAGGAAAAATCAATAAATGAGATGGATTCAAACTAAAAAGCTTCTTATCAGCAAAAGAAACATCAATGAGGTGAACAAAGAGCCTACATTCTGGGAACAAATTTTACCACACACACATCAGATAGAGCATTAATCTCCAGGATATATAAAGAACTCAAAAACCTTAACACCAGTAAAACAACTCAATCAATGAATGGGCTAAGGAGCTGAACAGACACTTCTCAGAAGAAGATATACAATCAACAAATATATGAGAAAATGTTCAACATCTCTAGCAATTATAGAAATGAAAATCAAAACTACTCTAAGATTTCATCTCACGCCAGTCAGAATTGCAGTTATAAAAACTACAAACAATAAGTGTTGGCGAGGATGTGGGGGAAAAGGCACATTGAAACATTGCTGGTGGGACTACAAATGGGTGCAACCAATCTTGGAGATTGCAGTATGGAGATTGCTTGGAAAACTTAGAATGGAACCACCATTTGACATAGCTATCCCACTCCTCAGTGTATACACAAAAGTCTTAAAAACAGCATACTACAGTGACACAGCCACATCAATGTTTATAGCAGTTTAATTCACAATAGCCAAACTGTGGAACTAACCTAGATGCCCTTCAATAGATTAATGGACAAATAAACTTTGGTGTATATACACAATGAAATATTACTCTGCATTAAAAGAGAATAAAATCATGGCATTTGCAGTTAAATGGATGAAGATGGAGAATATCATGCTAAGCAAGTAAGCCAATTCCCAAAAACCAAAAGCCAAATGTTCTCTCTGATAAGTGCATGCTGATCCATAATGGGGGAGAAGGCATGGGAAGAAAGGAAAAACTTTGGTCAAAGGGGAGGGAGGGAAGGAAAGGGATAAGGGGACAGGAAAGATGGTGTAATGAGATGGACAACAATGCCATAGGTACATTAATGACTGCACATATGGTGTAAGTCTATACTGTGTAAAATCACAGAAATGAAAAGTTTTCCTTCATTTGTGTACAATGAATCAAAATGCATTCTGCTGTTATGTATGCCTAACTAGAATAAATAAAACAAAAAATGGAAAAAAATTAGTTTATTGATTAAAAGGAAGAGAATTAATGAGTGGGGCATATTATATAAAATAATCAGAAGTTGCAGAAGGCAGTTTTTCTATATTTATATTATAAAAAGTATGTAATTTTTAAAAAAATTAAATTTATTTTATTTTGCAAATCAAATATAATATTTTATTTTTTCAAAAAAGAATATGTCAACTGTTAGAAAGGAATAATCACCTAAATTTGCCATTTTAATAACCACTGTTAACATCTTGATAAGTATACTTCAACATATTTTATGGTATAGTTGTACAATAATTAAAAAGGTGATTCATTTATGTTTTTGTGCCCTTAATAAAATATAAATACTTTATAAAAAGTTTATAAAGTAAATTGAAATATATAAATCTTTAGAATATGTTGAATAATAATAGAGAGGGTTCATAGAAAGGTTTATATTTGAGAACATTATTGTATTTAATAGAAATGACATTAAAGATGGCATGTATATAATTCCATCAGTATTATCTATGGGAAAAATAACCTTTGGAAGCAAAGCAATAATCAATAAAACATTTTAGAATGAAACTAAATTAGCAATTCAACAACAATCTTACTTTAGTATTGCTGAATGTCACATTACATTATGTCATAGTGGACCTATGCAGTGCCATGTGAGTACAAGGTATCAGTCTGAAGTGATTGCAGGTAAAGAGACCCCTCTCAGAGAAAGTATATTAGATTACTATATGGATCATTTTGTCATTTTGTTGCTAAGTAAGAAGAACCAAGCACCTTCTCCAGAAGACAAGAAAGACAAAGGGTGTGGAATTTCAATCTTCATGCCTAAAGGAGTGGGTATTGCTTTAGTTCTAAGAAAAATATTAAACCATGATTTTAGGAAGTGAACTGTCAAAGAAGAAAGAAATCTACAACAATTGTTCTTTATTTTGTTTCCATGAAGTTGAAGCAGTAAAGTTGTCTGGCCATCACTTTCTTATCTCACAGATACTTTCTTTTTAACAATGTCTGGAGATTAAACCATCAGAAGTCTCTGATTTGGGGGGAAGCAGAGGAAAAGAGGGAAGTTATGCTACCTCTTACAACAATATTATGGCAAAATACTCTCCACCTCCCTTCCCACTGAGTCACTTTTCAGTGTGATTTTCTCTCATGCTGTATCTCCTAAAATTCATGTTTGAAATACAGGAAACAAATGAAAGAACACCATTCATGTCAACAGAGTGTAAGTAATGGAGAAACTATCTCATAGTCAAGCTTATGTTACTATAATTTTACAAAGTACCAATAAGGAATTGCTGTGTTTGCACTTCTCCCTATAAATACGTTTTCCTCAGTAACCTCAGAGGAAAAAGCTTGACTTTGCCAAAGCAGATTTTAAATAGATATGTGCCCCAGAAAAACCCATAATAGTAATATCCAGATTTACCTAAAATTTATCATAATAGTATCCATGCTTCCTTAAAACTTGATCTAAACTAACCATCATAATCCTATATTTAAGTCAGCCAAATTTGCACAAGCAGCAACCAAACTTCTTGATTAATCCTGTAAGCCAGGGATAAATTATGTCCCAATTGTTCCATATATTTGATTTCTTCTATTCTGATCCCAGTTTCTTTTATCAGATACCTTCCTCATAGTCCCTGACTTTTGTTTTTGTATGTCATTTACTATTAAGTCTTGCTCCATAAACTTAGAATGTATATTTGGACATCTGGCTCTGTAGCATGGCATTTCCTAAGTGAATGTAACTTGAACACTCACTCCTCTGGCTCTTTCTTTCTTTAAGTTACTAAAGATATGAGAAAATTTAAATCCTTTGCATCAAGAACTTTTCATACCCAAAAGAACAAATCTGCTGAATACTTCATCTAATTACTGAATCTTCATACTGTTGCCTAATCCTGTTTTTTGCTTACAGCAATTTTTTAATGAACTCTCAGTATAAAATGTTGAAGTTTTCCTGCACCCCACCCCTTTCCCTACTCCTTCACCCTTTCACTGTTCCTTAGATCACAGTTTTTATTAGGCATCCACTGGTATCAATTGTTGTTTCTAATAAACCAGACTCCAATGAATAAAAAACTATGTAGTTGAGTAGGAAAAAATAAATAAAAGAATAATATATGAACTAAATGAGGTTAACCAGAGACTACAAATTAAGCTGGAACAAGATGGAAGGCCAACTTTATATAGAAGAAAAATAATTTACCAAAAATGAATATTACAATTAAAGATTATTTTAATTAAGAAATTGAGATTAAAAAATCTATATTGTCTGTGAATGGAGTCTATAGACAACAAAAAAGCATAATTCAATATAAATATGCATAGACTATGAAAGAATTCTTTCAAAGTGACAATAATGGCATGTTTAGCAGAATCATCAATAGTCTAAATTAAATTTAGAAAACTTTTTATAATAAATATTTTACCAAAAATTTCATAACATTCTAAATACCTGCAAAACTGTAAGTTATATTCTATGTAATTTCACAGATAATCTTTGAAAAATATTTTATTCCAATTCATGTACCTATAATAGTCATTTACTATAGCTATATATACTTATATATCAGTACATTCAAAGAAGTTATTGTTATACAATAATTTGTTTATCAATATACAGCACTTACTGAAAATCTCCTCTGTATAAAATATGCAAAAAATCAAGTAGCATGCTCTGAAATAATGAGCTTCTATTCTACAGAGGGTAATAAGAAACTTATAAGCTTTATAATTTCACAGAGTACACTATCAACTGGAGTAAAATAATACAGTTGCCACCGAGTACCAATGTGAAAAAGGTTTTGAGAGGATGTATTTGCCTTTTAAACTTGTATTATTAATCAAAGGATAACTTTTGTGAGATTTGAGGACTTGTGAATATTCCTGCACTATACACCTAGAATACAAGTTCTTATTTATTTGAAATCAAATTATTGGTAGTCTGGACATTCTGTAGTCACTTCTTATTATGCTAATGTAATGGAAATATTTGTAGCTCAGTCTACTCAAGAATAAGTCCATGTATGAAGGACTTTATCACAAACACATTAGAAATTTAAAAATTAGCTGGGTATGATGGCCCACACCTGTAATACCAATGGTTCAGGAGGCTGAGGCAGGAAGATCGCAAGTTCTAAGCCACCTTCATCAATTTATCAAGGCTCTAAGCAACTTACTGAGATCCTGGTCTCAAAATAAAAAATAAAAAGGGCTGAGGATGTGGCTCATTGGTTAAGTACCCTGGGTTCAATCCGTGGAAAGGAAGGAAGGGAGGGAGAGAGGGAAGGAAGGAGGGAGGAATGAAGAAGGAAGGAAGAGAGGGAGGGAGGGAGGGAGGGAGGGAGGGAGGGAGGGAGGAAGGAAGGAAGGAAGGAAGGAAGGAAGGAAGGAAGGAAGGAAGGAAGGAAGATTATAAACTATTTTACTCTAGTTAATTCCACTATAATGATGAATCTTCATTTCTACCATTACCTAATGTCCAAATCAAAACCAAACCCTAAAGATAGAAAAAGCACAGACTTGGATATCAGAGATCTGTAGTCAAAGGCAAGCTATATCACTTAACTGTGTGACTTTTTATAAGTTAATTAACATTGCCAAGCTTTAGTTTCTTTATTCCTAAGATTAGTTAAAAATATCTGTACCATATTGTTGTGGAGAATAAACTGCATACCACATGCACAATACCTAGCACAGTTCCTGGTACATAGTAGGCATTCAACTAATGTAAGTAAATTTCTTTCTATTTCCATGCATCCTCAAAGCAATCTGTAATTTATTTAAAAAGATTGAATAAGTGTTATACTGTACTTTAATAAGCTAAACATTTTTTTGTTTTCAACTGTTTTATATCACTAATATTATTTCAATAATTAAATACAATAATATATCAAAGCATATATTATTAAGTGGTGGTAATGTTATTAATGTACTATATTATAATGTAGTAATAAATTATATGAATTTTTCTCATAGTATAAATAATAATATTAACAATATAATAGAAGATATTTAAGAGAGATTCAAGAAATTCTTACTAATGCTTCATAAGTTAGAACTCTAGTATCTTAAAAAAAAATCTCAAAATAATAAGCTAACCATACTTACATGTTTCCAATGTGTAAGTTCTCCTTTTATATTAGTTTCATCTTTGAAAATGATATGCTTCGGAAACCCATCTTCAGATCCTTTGGTTATGTAAATCCATTTTGCTTCATCTGCTCTAAAAATTTTTTCTCGGTGTCTTTTACACAAGAAGAAAGGGCTTATAAGGGGAAAAATAATCCATTAGGTTTTTGCCAGAAAACAAGTAAAAATTACTCATACATTTCCTATATCTTAGCTAGTATGGTGATAAATTCAATAGAATATTTGTTTTTCCTTATTATCATATCATACTATATAAGGACTAAGGTGTGTTTGTCAACATTCATCAAGGGGTGAATGAATGTGAGAAATTTCTGCTACTATGAATGTACAAATGATTTTGTACTTATATCTGTTTATGATTTCTAAAATTTAATGACAGGAAGAAGAACATAACTAATCTATCAATAGGAATATAAGACAACCAGTATGAAATCTGTTTTTTCCTCCCCAATGAAGAAGTAATTTTTTATTATGGTGTAAGTACTTCCTACATCACAAAACTTATATTTGTACTACATTACATATACTAGTACTCTTGATCAGTACCATCCAACAGAATATAAGTTACAATATAATTCTAAATTTACTACTGGGTAGACTAAAAAAGATAAAAAGAAATAAGTGAGGTTAATTTTGATACTATGCTTTAACACAATATGTCCAAAATATTACCCAATGAATAAAATTTACAAACTAACTTCAAACTTAATGGTGAAATACTGAATGTTTTAATTTCGAAGATCAAAATCAAAGGAGGGATATGTCCTCTCATCACAGTTAATAAATACTATACAAGAACTACTGCCTAGTCAAGTAAGGAAACAGAAAGAAACAGAACAGAACAACTCACCTTTGAATACATATGCAAAATTTTTGAATATTACTAAAAAGAATCCACCAAAGTAAGCCAAGTATAAGAACACTGTGCTCATGCATTGCAAAATTCATTGTATCAACAAATTAGTGGAGGAAAAAATGCATGGTTACATAGATGGATGCAGAAAAAGCATTAGACAAAATTTTTCTGGCAATCTTTATTTAACAATCTTTATAGAAGGTTATTAAATTAAACCACACCCATATCATGGAAACAGCTTACCAAATATCAATAACATCCATTCAATGTGACAAAACAGCAAAATTATGTAAATTCAAATGATGAACCATGTAAATTTATTGTTACCATTATTACTTAATAGCAGAAATACAACAAAAATTATCTAAGAAAAGTAATTCCTACTTCTCATATGTCTTAAGTGAGCACTATTTCTTCATTCAAACTATTTTTTGGTAACCCAGAAAATAGAATAAGATGTATTGTTATGGAAAGATTGCAATAAATCACCGAGTAGATCTTAAATAGGAGATGGAACCATCTTTATTCACTAGCCGGCGGTCCGGATCCACCAGCTGGTGGGCCAAGGGGCAGGCTGCAATCCTACACCTTTCGACCCCATCCCCAGGTTTCAGTACACATTTTAGAGTCCAAAACTATATTAATCATAAATGGCTGTTGCTATGATTTAAAACCATAAACAAATGTCATGAGATCTAAAATCATAAGCAGTAGGGGAAGTGGGTCAAAATGACTCCAGTTGAATACAAGTTAAAGAATGGTTACTGACATCTAGACAATCAATCTCTGACAGAGTACACTGTCCAAGAAAAACGGAAACCAAAGAGAACAATTTTTCATTATATAAGAATTGCCATTTTATGTTGCTAAACATGCTATGCTAAGCAACTGTTGATGGGTACAGAGGTGGGATGTTCCCATGGAGAAGCCTTTCTTACATGACGTGGAGTCTCAGGGCAAAATGGAGCCCATATAGCCTGACCCATAACAGTATTAAAAGAACAAAATTTTTAATGATTAAACAAAACAGTTTTCTTCTCTCATGCTGAACTGTCTAGGTTTGTGGGGTAGCCCTGTCATACAAACTCATGCAATCTTGTTTCACCACACCCAAGGGCACTGTCATCAACCATATGATAGATATATTTCTGCAAATTGCAAAGGAAATACATGAAAACAAGTGAAACATTATAACCATTCAAGCAAGTGAAGCAGAAACTATACTCTTTACTCATGCTCACTTGCAAATGTAACAAAAAATGTAATTAGATAAACACACTTAGCCACAAGAGAAACTTTTAAGATAATATCCACAGAAAGAAAACAATGGATTTTCAAGCGAAAGGTACTGTCCTGCAAATAAATGTCCAAAATATACTCTGTGAAGAGAACAAATCCCTTGATACCATAAGCTTACATGTTCTAATAAGTACAGACAGATCATGAAGAAATAAAACATTAAATATATAAGTGATTTACTTTTTATATAGGCTAATCTGAGATAATAATCACTAAGAAGAGACAAAATATACTAAGCATCTCAGTAAAACATTCTATCTAGAGCAAACATCTAGTGCAAAAGTCCAGGAAGGAGGCAAGACTATACATAGCAAAGAGGAGGAAAGTCACTGAGATGGACAATCACTGCAGACCTCTAAAAGAAGGCTTTGAAAAGTGGCTTTGAAAAAGATTACACTGGGAAGAGGAGTTCTGGAATGGAGATATAAATAATTCTGTGGAAATTGTCCTCAATGAAACAGCCATAACCAGTGAAAATTATTTTAAATTTAAAGATTTCTGGAAATTCTCCAAAGAAAGTGCAGCAAAATGAATAAATATTTATTCAAGAAAATATATTCTCATTAACTTAATATTTTCATTTTCTTAATATATTAAGAAAATATATTAAGTCCCATAACAATGAGAATCTGTACCATTTAAACCACAACTTGCTCTCCTTCCCTTTCTTTCTTTTCATCCCAGTTCAGCATGGCAGAAGTTCTATTGTGAATAGGTATAGCCTGAAACACAGAATCCCTCTTCCATCAGGACCCAACTGAGAGCTAAAGCATCTTACCAAAAAGATAAAGGTTCCAGCATTGCTCACACCTTTCCCCTAACACCATGTTTCAGAGGCATTATGCCAGGCAAGAATGGCTGATGTCTGAAACCCCCCCCCCCGCCCCTTCAGTTCCCATTCAGGACAAAAGCTCTAACCTGGTGCAATACATACAGAATACTGGAACTTTGATTACTCTTACCTATACTCACTTGTAGGGTGGAGATTCATCATGTGAAATTGTCATAGTTCAGCACTCTGCATATGAAAGAAGGATGTCACTGAGAGAACTGGACCACTGACTTACCCCTGCTCTACAGAAGTGGCACAGAGGTTCTACTCAGGAAAAAATGCAGCATATCTGGAGCCACTCTGACCTTACAAAGAGAACTGACCTTATGGAACAGAGTATCAGCAGATGTTAAAGCCTAAGAGCATTATTAAAACAATGAAAATTGTGCAATTAAGAGGACAGCTGGTTGCTGTATGAGAACAGAAAGGAAACAGTTGACTAGTTTGAAGTTTACCAAAAAGAAACAGAGAAAGAGATAGCTAAGAAGAGCCTTTCCAAGGCCAGAACAAACTGCAAAAAGTGGCTTCAAAGTTATCCAGTAATGGGGCCCAATTTAGAATATATCAAACTACGGATCAATTTATGTCCCAGAGCAATGTCAGAAACAATTGTGCAATAGAGTGGCAGTTAGTGAAGGCTTACTCCAGGTACTGTAACAGAGCAGTACAGAGAATTTAATGGAGAAATCAGGGGAGAAAAAAAAAAAAAAGACAAAGAAGGTCCTGCTAAAACCAGGGTCATCCCTGGAGTAAATGCACATGACCAACCATGAACCCTATAATGAGCACTGTCAGAAGCTGCACAATTCAGGGAGCATATGTTTCACTAAAATAGTCCAGCAAATCATTAAATTAACAAATAAATGACCAAAACCAAAAAATCCTGGATGAAGGTACAGTACACTGGTTTGTTCAATTTATAATCTAAAATGTTCAGTTTTCAACTAAAAGTTACTAGACAGGCAAAGAAACAAAAAAAAAAGTAAATTATAGACAAGAGTAGACAAACAAAACTGCCTATGAAAGAACCCAGATGACAAACTTAAGACTTCAAAGCAGGTATTATGTTTAAAGGAAATCAAGCTTAAAGGTGACATTAAGGCATTGATGGCAATGCCTTTTTCAATACAGACTATCATTAAAAACAAATATTAAAATAAGAGTCAAAGAGAAATTCTACAACTGGAAAAAATGAAAAACTTAACTAAAGTAGCTCAACAGTAGATCTAAATGGGAATAAGAAAGTATTGGAAAACTTAAAAAGACTGATGGAGATTACAAAATTTGAAAGAACAACAAAAAAAATTAAGACATATGAACCAACCCACAAACAGTTGTTGAACACCATTAAGTTCACCAACAAGAGTAATGGGAATACAGAAGACAGAAAAGATGGGAAAAGGTAAAGAAAATATCAGAAAAAATAATGATAAAAATTTCTGAAACTTTTTTTTTTTGGTACCAAGGATTGAACTCAGGTGTTCTTGACCACTGAGCCACATCCCCAGCCCTATTTTGTGTTTTATGTAGAGACAGGGTCTCACTGACTTGCTTAGCGCTTCGTCGTTGCTGAGGCTGGCTTTGAACTTGCGATTCTCCTGTCTCAGCCTCCCAAAGTGCTGGGATTACAGGCATGCGCCACCGTGCCCGGCTAAAACAATTTCTGAAACTTGATGAAAAAAAATTAGTGTACACATCCAACAAACAAATTAACTCAAAAAGGATTTGTTAAAGACACATTCAGACACATCATAATAAAACTATTGGAATATGAAGAGAAGGAGAAAACACTGAAAACAGCAAGAGAAAAATGACTAGTCATGTACACAGGAGTTGCAATGATACTACTGACTTTTGATAAGGCACAAAAGAATCCAAGAGACAGAGTATGACATGATGAAAGGGCTGCAAGGATAAACAAAAACAAAAACAAAAAGGTCCACCAGAATCTTCAATCTGGTAAAACTATCTTTAAAAACTGAACATGAAATAAAAGTTTTCCTATATCAATAAATATCAAGAAATTCACTTCTATCAGACAAGCCTTATAAGAAATGTTAAAGTTAGTTCTTTTTAAGGCTGAAGGAAATGATGTCTGACATTAATTTGAAATGATGTGAAAATACTTGGTAAACATATAATTTCTAAATACTATAAATTCATACTTATTTTCTTTCTTAACTAATTTAAAAATCATATATACTTGGATCTCTAACATCATATAAACATATTTGACAACAGTATGAAAGACGGGTGATGGCAAAGTTGACTCAAATTTACAGAAACAAATGAAAAAAATAGAATGATAAATAGGACCATTAATATAACAAACTCTATGAGTATATATATTTTATTTCCTCGCTTTAAAAGGACATACAATTTTAAAAATGAGAGTCATAATGAACTATTGAGTTTATAACTATAAATGTAATATATATAACATTAATATATTAATGTGATAACATTAATAATACAAAACAGGGCAAAAAAATAATGCAAGTCTGAAGCAGATGTTATCAGTTAAGATGAGTATGTTAAGACCTGGAGAAAGCACCAAGAAAATAATTTAAAAATAATTATTAATTTTATTAATAATTATTAAATTTATTAATAATTAAAAATTATTTATAATTATTTACAATGAAAACATCTTTAAAGAAACTTATACTATAGAATATTCACTAGTGAAACAAAATCAGGAAAGAGAAACAAAATATATGAGACATTTGTGATCAATGTTAATATTTAGATTTATTTTTAATTTTTTATGTGATTAATATTTTCTATTATTAATTTAACAAGGCTGCTATTTTAAATAAAATGTATATACTTTTGACTTTAATTTTAATTTTCTTTTTAAAAGACATTGGTTTACTTAACGATTTATTGTTATAATGGCTGATAGAAGGCAAAGCCAAACAATCAAAACAGGTCCAAACCATGTGCACAATCTGTAAATGTTAAAAATGAATTTTCCTTTTAGTAAATTTATTCATTTGCTTTTCTATTCATTGTTCCAACATTAATTCATTGAAATAACATTGTATTAGACTCTGAGAATATGTTGGTTAAAAATCCAAAATTAATGGATGAACTAGATTAGACTGGATGAACTTCTCATGGAAGATTTTTTTTCTCTTGTTAATATGAATTATTTTAAATAATTAAAGTTTTAAAGGAATAAATTATTTTATGTTAAAATATTTTCTTTATATTTCCATCTCCATTTTACTTGAGGCTCCCCAACCAATATTATAAATTGGCTTCTTAATATACTACTGTCCAAATTATCTGAATTATCTTGTTGCCTTGACAATTAAAACTCTCTTTCAAAATAGTACATAGCTCATAAATTTGAAGACAAACAAACGAACACATGGATGTTTGTTCAAGTTTGTTCTGCCTTTGACAAATGACTCACTCTTTTTAAGATCCTTTCTGAACAATTTAAATCAGCCTAGATCTCAAGACCAAAGAAACGGGAGTGGGAAAGAAGAGTCTTGGATCTTTCATGGAATTATTTAGATTGCTTTTAATATTCCAAGAACAAAATCTACAATAGAAAATTTTTCAAAAGCTATAGTACATATCAGAGATTAACTGAGGGATGATGAACTCAGTGAATTTGTAAACTACTTTTACTTGAATGCACATGTTTAGGATAAAAGAAGTAATACCCATAGATTTTATTATTCTTAAAGGGATCTGTGACCATCCCAAACAAGTTAAACTTTGGAACAGATATTAAAATAAATAAGAATGATCTAAAAGAACAGAAGAATCAAAATAAATAAAAATTCAGAGAACAAGATAAAGCGAGTCTGGAACATTTACAATGTAAAATAGAAAATCAATACAACATGAAGCAGGACATTACTCAAGCAAATCTAAGCCCAAAATATAAGCTGTAGCATCTTTAAAATCAAAATATATGGATAATAAACTACAAAAGTATATAACTTGAAACAATAAAACAGATTAATTCTCCAAGACAGGAATTTGTTTCACTGCAGGTAGCACTCAACATTAGAGAAATTTCGGACATACAGAGACGACAAAAAACAACAACAAAAACAAAGAAACAAACAAAAAACTCAGAATACTGCCCTTTACCTGGAGCTTGCCCTTACCCGTACTGCCCTTGCCCTACAAAAATTAAGTAAAGTTTCACTCTTTTCTTACTCTGGAAAAGTGAGATCATATATTCTATCATAGCTTGAAATTTGAGACTACAAAGATGCATAAATAAGACTATAACAGACCAGAAATAGTCCTCTAAAATAAAGACACAAATTAACCAAGTCCAATGCTCTTCCCCAATGAACCTATCAAAGGGTCAGGTTATAACTTAGGCAATTTAGAAAAAAAAATTAAAAGTCTTCTCTGTCCAATTAAATAACACAATAAAATATTGGTTTAACTATTATTTATAATTGGATACACATATTATTAATAATATTGAATATTTTTAAAAGCTCACAATCTCAAGTTTACAGTTAATTGCCTAAGTTCAACAGAAAAATACTTGGAAGTGAGCATCAAAATTCAAAGTGTTGATCACACTAAGTTTTCAATGAGAAAGAACATACATTCAGCATGTTTTCAAAATATCTACAAAATATTAGCTGCAAAGAGCATTAAATTTAGATATTGATGAAAAATTTGAAGTCATTGTAAAAATATTAAGATTTTATTATAATATATAATGTTCCATTAATAAATCATAAACTGCATACGCATGGAAAATAAAAGACCTATAATTCAAATAGTTATTTAAAAGAATACTGTTGCCCTATTATAGACTTAGTCTTTAGCTCCATTTGTCCATAAAAAATTATTAGTTTTCATGTAGTGCTTTCAGTACTTTTGTACTGTAAAACAAAGAAAAACAAATTATTGAAAAAATAATCATTACAACAGTAAGGTAAAAATTATCATCATCTTTAGAACATATGTAATTCAAAAGATTCTAAAGATAGTTTAGCATGTAAAAGATTATAATTTTCTGGGTAACTTTGGCAGTAGTTGAAAGTAAAAATATAGACAGATGTAGTAAAATTAGAAATATTAGTTTTCAACATTGCCTTTAAATGCTACCTTCAAATGTATTTACCTATGTGTCCCATTCCATTAAAAACTAAATGACAACTGTCTCCTCCAGTAACTATAAAAAAAAAGTAAGCAAATTTTTATAAGGTTCTATTTTGTTAGATTAATAATAGCATTATTAATAGAAATAAGAGAAAACATATTATCTTCATAATATTAATAATATACTATATAATTGTAAATTATTTTTACCAGTGATACAATAATAGAAAACATAATTCTATATACCAGCTGACTTGGCAATTCAAGTTCTGGAAACTGTTTAAAAATGTTATGCATAAATATATAAATTGAAGATGTATCTTCATATATTTTTTATAATTTGGAGAAAATAGAACCAATATTAGTTTTCAAAAAGATGAGAAAGCTTACTTAAATAGAATATACCCATTTGAAAGAATGCATGCATTTATTTAAAAATATCTTCTAACATAATATTTAATACTACACAAAAATAGAAACAAGCCTACTTGAAAAGAGTGGATATAATCTTGTTTTGTAAAAAAAAGCATATATATATATATATATATATATATATATATATATATATATATAAAATAAACATGTATACATGGATATGTGCACGTATTTTAAGGTTAATTTATACTGAATTATTAATCATTACTACTCCTTCTTATGAATATTGCTGCCCACCCATACATTCAGTTTCATATTTTTATCTTGCTCATATGTATATAAATTTTTGCCTTTGCTGGTATATACATGGAATTTTGTTACATTCATTTCTTTGTAACTCTTTTAACTATGTTACTGAAATCTTTAAAATTAAACTGATTTTAGAAATAACTCGTTATTTTTAGCTGCATAATATTTCATACTGTCTTTTCATAACAAATTTTCAATGATAGACACAAGGTTTTCAAAGTTTTCAAAATTAAAAATAACTGTATCACTCTCTATTTTCTCTCTCTCGTTTTGCCTCTGTCGCACACTCACTTGCTCGTGCTCTCTCTCTCTCACACACACACACACACACACACTCTTTATCATTGTAGTATAAATTTCAAGAAGTGTTATAGATGGTATAAGAGTATATTAGTCAAGATTCTCCAGAGAAACAGAGTCAAAATGAAATAGTTACACATAGAAAGAGATTTATTTTAAGGAATTGGCTCACAAAATAGTGGAAACTGGCAAGTCCAAAATCCACAGAGCAGGCCAGCAGGAAAGAATTGACATTGCAGTCTTGAGGCAAAATCTGCAGATTGAAAACTTAAGCATGGATTCTATGTTACAGTATTTTGGCAGAAATACATCTTCAGAAAACCTTAGTATTTGCTAGAGATTGGATGAAGCCCATTCATATTAAGCAATGTAATTTGCTTCACTCAAAGTCTAAGGATTTAAATGTTAATCACACCTAAACAATACCTTCACAGAAACATCTAGACTGGGATTTGACCAAACAGTTTAGCAACATTACTTAGCTAAGATGACACATAAAATAAACTATCCCAAATAGTGTAACTTTTTTAATTAAATTTTTTTAAAAACTGCCATTTTGCTTCTTAAAAATATCTGTAGCAATTCTCACTGGTAGTATAATTACTCTTCACTCATGTCCTCCTAAAAATTATAATCACACTTTAAAATATTTTTCAATTTCTTAAGGAAAAGTTGAATCTCAATACTGCTTTATTTTGCATACCTTGACTACTGCTCCAGTTAAAGATATTTTCATAAGCATGTGGGTAATTTTATATTTCTTCTTCTATAAGATATCTGTTTATATCATTTGTTATTCCACTTAACTTGTTTCACTTGATGAATTTATATAACCTTATTTATATTAACATTCTTTAATTTCTACTGACATTCTTTTTAATATAATTAAATATCTTCTTCATTTATAGCTTACAAAAGGTCTCTCCCACAATAAGGTTATAAAACTATATAACTGAATTATTTTCTAAAGTTTTATATTTAATGCTTGAATCTATTTGAAAAATCTTTTTATACATTGTATATAGCAGCAAAAAAAACAAGTTTTGCTCATAAAGGGATAACCAATTTTGCTAACATCGATTATTAAACAAACCATAATTTCCCAATAAAATTAAAATACTACTCCTATCACTTTTAAATCTCTTTATATGCATTGCATTATGATTTATTAATGTTTAATCTTGAGTCTATATATGTTCCTGATACAGGACAAAAATGCTCATTTTCATTACCATGCATCAGAATTAAAATTGTATAAACCTAATAAAATGGTGTTTTAAAACGTTTTCTGATGCCAGGACTAGTTTAAACACTATTATAAACTTGTATATTAAAGATTAGATAGAGTTTAGCAATAAAACAAGCTACGAAGTGTGCTTTCTTCCAATGGTAGCTTTTAATTCTATTATTTGTTAATTGGTCTACAAAGCTATTAAATTCCTTTTGAATCAATTTAATAGTTGTATTTGCTTAGATACTGCAGTCATTCTGGTAAATAGGTGCCACTGAAAAGTTTTATGTTATGGAAAACCAAGAAAATGATATTTGTGTTTACTATTGAAAACAAAGCAACTTGTATCTGGAAGTGACATGCCAAAAGGCTCAGGGAATTATGGCTACCTCAAGCCTACCCTGGCTGCTTACTTATTACCATTTATGGAAGTTATTAATATAGCATCGTGAAGTAGTTAAAAGTTTTACTCTAGATTTTAAATTTTAATAATTTCACATACTAGTGATTTATGTGATTTTAAACTTATTTTTAACTGTAGATATAGGTTACTTCTTATTAGTTTTCTTATATATTTTTCCTGGACTGAGCATATATATCTCAATAGTCCTTTCAGGAAATAAACATGTATTCCAATGAAAAGACAGACACTTTCATAATAAGTTACAAATAATAAATGGTAAGTTCTAACTATGAGAAATATACAAGAAAAACTTCAAATTTTTGTTTTGTTTGTTAGTGCTGGAAATAGAACCAAGAACTTCATGCATGCCAGACAAGCACTATTCTACTGAGCTACAAATCTAACCTGACACTTTCCAAAAAATGGAGAAAAATATTCCGTAAAAAGAGTAACTATATACTATACTAATATCAGGCAAAATAGAAATTAAGTTTAAAAATGTTATTGGAAATAAAAAGGAAAATGTTATATTGATGAAAGGATCAATTTATCAGTTATAATTAACAAATCAAAACATGTATCTAACAACAATGCTCCAAAATACATGATGTGAAAGCTAATTCAACTGAAGAAAAAAGTAGATGATTCAAGGATAAGAGTTGTAGACTTAAATGTCATACTTTCAATAGTAGATGGAATAACTCCAGAGTAAACCAACCAACATACAGAAGATTATAAGAATTCTATCAATCAACTTTATGTAACTGATATTTATAGAATAGTCCACCCAACCACAGAATAAGATTTCTTCTCAATCACATGAGACATTCTTTAGGATACATCACATAGACAATGCTATAAAATAAATATCAACAAATTTAAAAAAAAACAGTATCAGTAAAAAATGTTCTATGATCATGATGAATTTAAATTGTAAATTAAAAATGAAGGGAATAATAGGCCCAAATCTTCCTCATGTTGGATTAGGACCTTACTTCCTTAACAAGACTCCTATAGCACAAGAAGTAAAATCAAGAATCAATAAATGGGATGGATTCAAACTCAAAAGCTTCTTCTCAGCAAAAGAAACAATCAATAAAGTGAACAGACAGCTGACATTCTGGGAACAAATCTTTGCCACACACACATCTGATAGAGCACTAATCTCCAGGATATATAAAGAACTCAAAAAATTTAAAACTAAAAAAACAAACAATCCAATCAATAAATGGGCCAAGGAGCTAAACAGAAACTTCACAGAAGAAGATATACAATCAATCAACAGACATATGAAAAAATGTTCAACATCTCTAGCAATTAGAGAAATGCAAATCAAAACTACCCTAAGATTTCATCTCATGCCAGTCAGAATGGCAATTATCCAAAATACAAACAACAATAAGCGTTGGTGAGGTTTTGGGGGAAAAGGCACACTCATACATTGCTGGTGGGACTACAAATTGGTACAACCAATCTGGAAAGCAGTATGGAGATTCCGTAGAAAACTTGGAATGGAACCACCATTTGACCCAGCTATCCCACTCCTTGGTCTATACCCAAAGGACTTAAAGACAGCATACTACAGTGCTGCAGCCCCTTCAATGTTTATATCAGCTCAATTCAGAATAGCTAAACTGTGGAACCAACCTAGATGCCTTTCGACCGATGAATGGATAAAGAAACTGTAGTATATATACACAATGGAATATTACTCAGCAATAAGAGAGAATAAAATTATGGCATTTGCAGGTAAATGGATGGAGTTGGAGAACATCATGCTAAGTTAAGTAAGCCAATCTCAGAAAACCAAATGCCGAACGTACTTGTTGATAAGTGGATGCTGATCCATAATGTGGGAAGGACACGGGAAGAATGGAGGAAGTCTGTTCACAGGGGTGTGAGTGGGGAAGGGGACAGGGGGACAGTAAAGATGGTGAAATATGATGGACATCATAGCCCTAGTTTAATGCATGACTGCATGTATGTTGTGATTCTACATCACATACAACCAGAGAAATGAAAAGTTGTGCTCCATATGTGTACAATGAATTGCACTCTGCTATCATGTAAACCTAAATAGAACAAACAAATATATAAATAAATAAAAATAAAAAGTGAGGGGAATTTAATAAAAGTAAATATAGTTTGAAGTTAAATAATTACTTCTAAATAATTCATGAGTCAAAGAACAAATCATAAAGGTAGAAAACTTTTGAGTTGAATGAAAACACAACGTCAAAATTTGTGAGATGAGTGGATGCTGATCTATAATGTGGGGAAGGACATGGGAACAATGGTGGATCTCTGTTCACATGGTGTAAGGGGGGAGGGGGCATGGGGACAGCAAAGGTGGTGGAATATGATGGTCATAATAACCCTAACTTCATGTATGACTGCATATATGTTGTGATACTATACAACTTACAACTAGAGAATTGATATGTTATCCTCTATGTACAATGAATCAAATTGCACTGTTAACATGTAAGCCTAAATAAAACAAATAAAAAAAAAGAAAAAAAATACATAGGTAACACTTTAACAATAAAATATGACTTGGGAAAAAAACATTTGTGAGATGTACCTAAAAGAGTGCTTGGGTGGAAATTTATAGCTCGAAATAGTCATGTCAGAAGAAAGATCTCAAATCAATTGTCTAAGCTTCTATTTGGGATACTTAAAAGGAAAAACCAAAGAGTAAATCAAATTAATATCAAGCAAAATGAAAGGAATAAAAAGAAAATTAATGATATGGAAAACCAAAACAATAGAAAAATCAATGAAATAATTAATTCCTTGAAAATATAAACAAAGGTGTCAAATATCTAGGTAGACTTATCAAGAAAAAATAGAGAAGTCATTAATTAGTAAAGTACAACATTATTAATGATCTAACAGATATTAAAAGTATCCTGAGAAAATTTTTAAAAATAGTATTATGACAATAAGTTGGAAAAAAATTACTCAAAAGACAGAAATAAAGAAAATAAACATAAGAAGAAAGTCTAACTAGTTCTGTAATGAGAAAATAAATTTATAATTTAAAATATTATTATAAAGGAAAGTGTCAAACAAGATAAGTTCACTGGTAAGTTTTACCAAATATTTAAAGAAGAAAAGATACCAATCCTTCATATTCCTTTCCAGAAATGTAGGATGGAATATTTCACAATTCATTTTGTAAGGCCAAAGTATTTTGCCAGCCTCCTGGATGGTTCCTTCACTGTGTTTTGGTAGCACAACAGTAAGCACCTTTTCAGGAGAAATTTCTGGCATCCTAGAGGGCTACTTACTAGTAATCACAAGAAAAAATAATCCTACAGGGATCCATGAAGCATAAATAGATCTAATAACATATACACATTTTAGAAACAGCAAATATTCCTCAGGATTTCTGGCTATGTGGTTGGCATTATTCCTTATTTTGAGCAATAATGAGTTATAAATACCTTCTACCCATTGCTCACAATTATCATTTTACTTTGATTATTCTAGTTTCTAAAAAGCATATTGGGAGAACTGTTCTTAGTCATTATTTTTCCTGATTATAAAAATAAAATTCTAATATACTTCATTTTATTCCCTCTCTTTAATATCCTTCAGCAGAAATTGTCAAAGATGATGGGGGAAAATTTTTTTGTTCATTTTCCTATTGTAACAAACCAAAAACTGTTTGAATAAGAAATACTTTGCATCTTTTTTTTTTTTTTTTGGTACTGCAGATTGAACTTAGGGGCACTCGACCACTGAGCCACATCCCCAGCCCTATTTTGTGTTTTATGTAGAGACAGGGTTTCACTGAGTTGCTTAGCACCTCACCTTTGCTGAGGCTGGCTTTGAACTTGCAATTCTCCTGTCACAGCCTCCCTAGCATCTTATTTTTTGATCCTCAATCTGATTCCTCATTTACTTTCTCTTTAAGCGCTAATAAAGTTTGTTTCTTTCTTGTTTAAAATGTATTAAAAATTTTAAGGCCAGGTGCAATGGTGCACACCTGTAATCCCAGCAGCTTGGAGGCTGGGGCAGGAGGATCACAAGTTCAAAGCTAACCTCAGCAAAAGTGAGGTGATAAGCAACTCAATGAGACACTGTTTCTAAATAAAATACAAAATAGGGCTGGAATGTGACTCAACAGTCAAACACCCCTGAGTTCAATTCCTGGTACCTGTCCCCTCCCCCTAAAATTTAATGTAATATTTATGTCTGTTTTGCATTCATGTTTGCTTTTGTTTCCAAATGACAGCTCCTAATGGGCAGAAGATACTTCTTTTCAAATTATCTGGATAGATATCACATATATTTAATAGACAATATATCTAGTATAACTATAAGGAAAAATATCTTCTCTTTAAAATTTTGTATTCTTTTTCATCTTATTCATGACATTTCTTGTCAAATTATAAACCAAAAAAAATAGCTTACTTACTAAGTTAGTACTGTAAATACCATATAAAACCAGCAACTTTGTATGATCTATAAAACTTTATATGTAAATGAAGGAAGAAAGAGAATGGGAAGACAAAAGGGAAGAAATTAAAGGAGAAAAGAAGAAAGAAGTGGCCACTCTCCATGCAGTCTTATAAATCAAAATCTTTACTGTCATTCACTAAGTAATCCTTTATTCCTATCACAACTGCTACCCAATTGCTCATCAACTTATCTCTATATTGTACACATAGATACATTTCCTTCAATCTTTTTTTTGCTATGTAAATAGATTTTATATACTGTTGCTTGAAAAATAATGACAAGAAAAATGTAAGTGTTCAATACAGATGCATATTTTTCTAAATTTTGGCCTGTGGTTGTTGAATATGTGGATACAGAACCCACAGATATAGAGGGCCCACTGTACATGTAGGCAGGTATCAGGAAAAGTGTGACATCTGACCATGGAGTCCCACTTTTGTAGGCTCACATTCAAGCTTCTCAGATACATTCATTCACCCATTCACTCTTTTTTTATATGATTTTTTAATTTTTTCTAATTAGTTATACAAAACAATAGAATGCATTTTAACACATCATATATAAATGGAATGTAATTTCTCATTCTTCTGATTGTACATGATGTAGAATTATACCAATCATTTAATCATATATGCACATAGGGTAATAATGTCTCGTTCATTCTACTATCCTTTCCACTTCCATACCCCTTTCCATCCATTCATCCCTTTCTCTCTAATCCAAAGTACCTGTATTTTTCCCTAGCCAACCCCTTTTTGTGAATTAGCATCCAACTCAGGCCCTTATGACTAATCTAAACTCTTTTAGTAACCTAAACTTGCTGCTTATAGTATTCCCTTGTTACAATTTTCACTCCATATAACTTAATAGTGACATCTGATGATTATCTCTTATTTCATTAAACATTTATAATGGCTTGCCACTATCCATAAGAAAAGATATTTTTAACTTCATTATAATTATTAGTGAATATTAATTGCACAAATTAATGAATTGCACTGTGACATTTCCATACATGTATATAACTGGATTTCATCATGTCCACTCTCTCTCACCCTAAACCTCTTTTCCTTCCCTAATAGTCCCCCTTTTACATCCATTTTGTTTAAGAAATGGTAATATTTCTTGATATGAATAGTGATTGCATAAAATAATAAGAATACCAATGTCTTACATGACTCAGAGATAAGATAACAATACATGTTGCTGTAATTGTGATCTTATATTCTATGTGTACTTAGTCCCCAGCCTATTGCTATTTGGAGGTGGTGGAAACTTTAAAAGGTAAGCCCAGAAGGGAAAACAAATAGAAATGGAATTTCTGCACCTCACAGAGTTTACATTATATCTGGTGATACAGATAATTACATAGACAACTGCAACAGTGTATGGTAAGTGTTTGTGATAACAAAAGTGTGTGATGCCACTTGCAAGATTTTAAGTAAGTGAATAAAATGATCAGACATCTATTTTTGAAAGAGTCCTTTGTGCCTGCTGTGGAAAATATAATTGAAAGGGAGCAAGAAATCCAAGGAACTTATATACCTCAGAGTCAAATAATGCAGACAGCAGCAAATATAGCAACAATAATGGTGATATTTTTTAAATAGCACCTAATGATAATGTAATACCCACCTTTGCTAGGTGCTATGTGCACTATATTCATGGTATCAATTCCCACAAGCAAATTGAGAAATAAGTACTGCTATTAGCCTCTGCTCTTTACAGTTTTACAGATGGGGAAATTCATGCTTGGAGTATTTAAGTAATCTGCCCTTAATAGAACAGAACTTTAAAGAAAGAAAGCATTCCCAACCAGTCTGTCTTGAACCACTGTGATGTATTATTATTACTGATTTCTCTCCCCACAAAACTCAAACTTCATTCATGCTGAATGCCCTTAAAGAAATTGTGGGACCCTTCCTTTCTATCTTTTGTATCCCAGTCATGACATGAATGGTTCTGCTCTGCCACATGCTCCTGCCATTAAATGCTGCTCCCTCACTAGACATCTAACAGCAGTGGGGTCAACCAATCATGAACTGAAACCTCCAACATTGTGATCCAAACTAAACATTTTCTCTTTGTAAGTTGATTTGTTAAGTGACAGAACACTGACTAACAGAGAAATGGTTCCAAGAAGTTGGGTCACTGCTATTAATATACACTTGATTATTCTAAAGAGCTTTTGGAATTAATTTGCAGAAGGAGTTTATAAAATTTTGGAAAAATGGGCAAGAGAAATCCTAAAATGGTGTAAGTGGAGCTTAATGGGTGATTCTAGTGAGAGCTCGGAGGACCAGAATGCTGATGGGAACATGAATGGTAAAGGCAATATTGATAATGTTTCAGATAAAAATGGGGACTCTATTAGCATTTGGACTAGATAATACCCTTTTTATGCCATAAAAATGAATTTGTATGCATTTTGTCCTCACTCAGCCTTTGTGGGGAGCTGAGTTTATAGATGAGGGACTAGTTAATCTGACAGAGGAAATTTCAAGGCTACATAGCATTCAAGCAGTAGCATGAGTATTATTGACTTATATTAGCCAAATATATGGTGAGAATCAGAAGCAAAAATGATCAGAGCAGAAAGATTTGAAACACTTGCAGTTTGGCCAGAGAAACAGGAAGTCTAAAGGTGCTGCCAAGGAGGGTGCAGTTATTAGTTCTGACAAAAAGAAGCCAAGTGCTTTGTATTGGACAATAGGAATGATATCTGGAAGGAATTGCAGAAATCAGCAAGGCCACAGTCATTATGAGCTCAGAGATGTAGAAGTGAAAAAAAAATTGTCTCAAAAACTTTTCAGGGAAGATACTTTTGATAAGAGATCCCCTGGGCATGAAGCTTGCTTTCCAGCAATATTGATTTCCACCAATACCTCAAAAGAAAGATTGGGAGGACAGGCAATGTGTTTACAGGGTTGAAATCCCTGCCAACAAGCCATGGACAGGGTGATGTGTAGAGCTGTTAGGAGTAAACCTGAAGCTATAATGGAGACTCTAGGAATAAATAAATGCCAAGTGTATGAGATCTCTGCCAAAAGAAACTGCAGGCAACATGCAAAACCTACTGAGTGAGGTCATATAGGCTGAAGCCAGCAAGTTTGTGTGGCAGGACTGTCCAAGCCTTGGAGCCACGTCCTAACCACAGTGTGCCCTGAATGCTGGACATGAATTGTAGGATTTAATGTTAGCCCTGCTGGGTTTCAATCTAGCTTTGATCTGATCTCTCCTTTCAATATCACTTTTTCTCCCTTTTAAAATCTGTATGTGTGTGTGTGCGCTTGTGTAAAATACAAAAAAAGAAAAAATTATAGAAAACAAAATGAATTTAAAGTAAAAACTAAACCCAATACAAGCTAATGTAGATATAATATCTCATAAAATAAACTCTAAGTCATAAAAATAAAGACAATTATTAAATAAAATGAGGATCATTTCACAAAGACAAAAGTTTCATTTAAAAGATTGATATAAAAATTTGAAATTTTTCAAATTTAACAACCTAGCTCAAAATATATCAAACAAAATTCGACCTCATTATAATGAAATAAATATAAATGTATAATCACAGTGAAAAATGTTAACATATGTCTCTCAGTACTTGATAAAATAAGCAGCAAAAGTCAGTAAAGAATAGAAAATTTAAATGGCACTAGCCAATTACCCAATAAAAGTATACACATATAAAGCTCCAAACTGTAAGGTCCACAATATTTTTTTCAAACAAATGTGAAAGTAAATATCAATAAAAGTCAAAGTACTGAAATCATAAAGGGAATTTTTTCCCATGACCATAAAATTAGTTTATTTCTCTTTTCCTGAGTATATATTCATACCAAATACATTTGTGCCCCCTTACCCATTAATTTGTTAATGTAGTTACCAGTGGCCAACAACAGTTGACCAGAAATAAACCATTTAAAAGTTTTAAATTGCATGCCATTGGGAATAGCATGATGAAATCTGTGCCGCTCTAGCTCCATTCTGCCTAAGATATGAATTATCTTTTTGTCTAGCATGTCCCTGCTGTATACTCAGCCTTGTCCACAGGTTCCACATCCATGCATTGAACCAACACAGATAGAAAATATTTTTTAAATTGCATCTGTGCTGAACATGTACATATTTTTTCTTGTCATTATCCTTTAAATAATAATTTATATAGAATCTACATTGCATTAGGTATGTAAGTGATATGTAAGAATGTTACTAAATAAGATGTTCAAGTATATAGGAAAATATGCACAGTTTATAAGCTAATCATACCACTTCTCATAAGGGATTTGCACATCCATGGTTTTTAGTATCTACTGGAACAAATCTACTGATACTAAGAGATGACTGTATGCTTCCCACCCATTAGTCACTTGATAGTCATCTTATTAATCATATCAGCTATCAAGATTTGCCAAGTTTTGTGTTCAGGTAACCCTAATTTTACTTCATAGTGGCCTAAAGTGCAAAAGTAGTGATATTGGAAATTTTATTACAGTCTATTGTTATAATTGTTCTATTTTATTATTTTCTTAATTTGTGCTGCTATAACAGAATACCACAGATTGGATACTTTATGAAAAACAAACATTTCCTACAGTTCTGAAGTCTGGGAAGTCTAAGATTGGAGGGATACATTTGGCGAAGGCTTTCCTACTGCATCATAGCTTGGTAAAAGTAATCATACAGCCAAAAATTATGCTAGATTCAACTTTCAACCTCAAGCCCTTTTTTTAAATAGTTTAATCCATACATGAGACTGGAGCCCTCATGACATAAACACATACAACTCAGTGCCACTTCCCAACACTTTTGCCCTAGGGATTAAGTTCCCAGAACACGAAAATATATTCAAACTGCAGCAGTACTAATTTTCCAAATTTATGCAGGATGAATAAGAAAAGTACATGTTTTAGTAATTTTGTGAAAGTAACTACTCATGAACTATTCCTCATCACACAACTAGAAAATCACCACAAGCATAAGTTCCCTGAGTGTGATGCTCTTTTCTAGACTTACTATGAATTTGAAGAGTTTGGAGATATTTCACAATTAAAATATAATAAATTACTTAGATCTTCCTTCATTATATTGATATTAAATATCTAAGTGGAGTAATTTTCCTTTTTTAAATTTTCTGTACATTTCTTTTTTTCTTTCTTTTTTTTCTTGCTGAGGATTAAGGAATTGAACCCAGGGACTTGCATATGCTAAGGACTTGCTCTACTACTGAGCTCTAACCCAAGTCCTTATTTCTATTGCTTTTAATATCTATCTTTTTCATGAGTCCTCAATGAATTAATTATATTATTTATCTTATAGAGAGGTGTTATAAGAACTGAGTAAGGTAATAAATATAACAGTGGTATTTAAAAATTTAAACATAAGAAAAAGTCTTTCAGTAAGAACAATTTATTAATAATCAAGTACTTAATATAAAGTAATATATAAAGTTAGTGCACTGTTATATATATTCAATTATATACCATATGTGAAAATAATAATTCCATTAAATGTAAATTTCATGGAGGCAATGGCTTTGAATATTCTGTTCATTGTTGTATGACCTACAAAGTGCCTACCCTATAGTAGGCACTCAAAAGTACCTATAATGAAACAGTAAAAATTAGCAATTGCATATCTTACATTATATTATGACTATGAGACAGGTAGGAATTTTTGTATAATTTCATAACTTCACCAAAAAACTTTATATGGGCACATTATTTTCCCAGTGTGTTGCAGATGGTAGCAGAATAATAAGAATGTTTTAGTTCGTTAGAATCCATAAGATGTAAACTTATGTTCTGTTCTATAAATTATGAGCTTTGTAACCTCTGAAAAGTCATTTATTAAGATTACTTATAGGATTAAATGAGGATAACATAAAATGTCTGGCATGCAATGCAAAGCCAGGACTTGACACATGTCTGCTGATTTTAATCCACTACCAACTTTGGATAACACCAAAAAATTCACAATGGTTAAGGATACTTAATTATATCAAAAAAGTTTTTTTCTAATAAATGAAAAGGAAGGTGAATTGTTCTTTATAAAAATTACTTATGAAAAATTTTTAAAAAATTGATACATTGGAACTCTATCTTTCCATGCTTCTCACTATATAGATAACACGAAAATTCTAAAAAATTCTTCATATGAAAAAAAGATTTTTTTATTATTTTGATATATTAGTTTCTTTGATCAGTCATCAACGAGTACAGTCACTGATGATAAAGAAGTTTAAAGTATTACACAAATCCAGATAATTTGAGATTTGATAATAACATGTGATGCTAATGACAGTGATAATAAAGAATAATTTTGCCAAAAATGCTAATCATTTCAGAAGTTTTCAAGTACCTAACACATCATCTAGAAATGAAGTAAAAGATCTTTAAACAATTAAGAATGCATGCATTATATGGATAAAAAAAGTCTTTGTGTTTTAATCAGCTTTTTCGTCACTGTGATCAAAAAACCTAACAAGAACAATTTTTGGAGAAAAAGTTTACTTGGGGCTCACAGTTTCAGAGGTGTCCGTCCATAGAATGCTGGCTCCATTGGTCTTGGCCCAAGGTGAGGCAGAACATCATAGCAGAAGAGTAATAAGGAGGAAAAGCAGCTCAGGATATAGCAATCAGAAAGCAAAGTAATTTCTGCTCCCCAGGGACAAAATATATACCACAAAGTCATATCCCAGAGACCTACCTCCTCCAGCCACACCCTACCTGTTTGTAGTTACCACCTAGTTAATCCATTCAAGCAAATTAATATACTGATAAGGTTCAGGCTGTCATAACCCAATCATTTCACCTCTAAACTTTCTTGCATTTTTTTTACACATGAACATGTAAAAGAGAGAAATAAGAATGGTGGAAACACAAGAGTAAAAGAATACTTCTATAAAATGTACCTACTGTGCTGACTTCCATATGCTTTCTTTGACAAAAAGCAATCCACCTGCACTGCTGCTTGGCCTAAGTGGATAGGATATGTCACATTCATCAGCAAACTGAGGCAGAGGCAAAGCTCAGGCAGGCTGTATAGGTAATGAATGATAGAAGTTGAGAGAGGATAACAAATGGCTACCAAAGAGAGTGCAGTAGATTGTTAACCTCCACCATAATGTTCCTGGGCACTCTGGGTTGCTAACAATTAACCTCTCCATTCTTTCCCTTGGTCATATATACAGGGAAGAAAGACAAGACAATAATTAAAGAGGAGAATTTGGGGGTCTAAAAAAGAATAAGATGTACCCACTCCAGTGGACTCCAAAGGCTCCTTTACTTCAGAGAAGTCTGACTCTATCACTTTCTTAAATAAAATTCACTTTCTACACTTACCTTGGCATTTCTTGGGTGTTTAATCTTCAACACTGAGGAATAAGGACCCATTCCTGATCTCTTAAGACCAACATTCTACTCCTGGTCTCCCAAACCTTATGCCATCTCACAATGCAAAATACATTTAATTGTTTTCTAAGAATCCCCATAGTCTTAACAGTTTTAGCACTGCCAAAAAACAAATTCAGCCATGTATGGTGGTGTACGCCTGTAATCCTAGCATTTTGGGAGGCTGAGACAGGAGAATAGCGAGTTCAAAGCCAGCCTCAGCAATGACAAGGCACTAAGCAACTCAGTGAGACCCTGTCTCTAGATAAAAAACATAAAATAGGGCTGGGGATATGGCTCAGTGTTTGAGTACTCCTGAGTTCAATCCCCACTACCAAAAAAAAAAAAAATTCAGTCTCTTCTAAGACTCAAGGCAAACTCTCAGCATTAGCCCTTCTAAAAATCAAAAGCAAGTTGTATATGTCCAATTTATAAAGATACATAGTAAATATTTCCATTCCAAAATAAAGAGAAAGGGACAGAAAAAAAAAAGGTATGAGTCCAAAGCAAGACCAAAATCCAGCTGGGCAAACAAGTTCTGTAGCTCCTCGTCCAGAATGTGGGGTACATGGCAATATGATGTTCTCTACAAAGTGCTTGTATAGCTCTGCTCCTATGGCCTTACTGGTTGCAGTCTACTTGGCCCTTCCCTTGGATTGTCTCTGCTACATTCCTGCAACTTTGCTAGGGTGGTGTTTGACACCTCTGGCATTTCTTACTCTCAGGGGTCTCCACAGCAGCTTTGGCTTCCTTCTTATATCTCCATGGATCACCATCTCAGGGATAGCCTACAGATACTCCAACCCCACTGCACTTTGCCTGGTTTTCCAGGTCTTCTTTTGAAATCTTTGTGGTAATCTCCATGACTGCTTAAATAGAGCACCCTGTATATATGCAGAATAGCACCTTGTGGTTCCTGCCAAGCCTGCCACCATCTTAAACATTAGTCATGTTTCTAAGGACAATGGTTTCAGCAACCTCTAAATGCCTGTGTGGCTGCATTTTGTGAAACAACTTCTTAGCCCCTGGTGCACAAGCCAGGTGCCCCCTGGTTTCTTCTCAAAGAAATTTTTGCTTTTATATATTTGAGTCTGAGATGGATGTGATCTTGCCAATTATGGAGATTCCCTCAAGCTTCTTTCTTATTGTCTCTGGGTAAAGTATTTAGCATTTCTCTAGCAGCTGTGATGTCTTTAACAACCTCAAATTCTTTAGCCATAGTAGTATTAGTAGTTTTCTAGCCAACCTGAAAGTTTTACAAATCTTTCTGCTTTACTTTCTGTTTCTCATTATTACAATAAACTTGGCTCAAAGACACCAACAGCAATATCTACTCCTTGAAGGCTGTGCTGCATTGAAATTTCTTCTGCCAGATTAATTAATCCATCACCTTTAAATTCAGTCTCACAAAAAGTCTAAGGACATGGGCAAAATTTACACAATTTCCTTGCCGAGCATAACACAAATGACTTTTAGTCCAATTTCCAATAGAGTCGCCTTCTCCTCTGAAATGTTATAAGCACAGTCTTTACTGTCTACAGTCCTATCAGCATTCTGTCTCCTGAGCTCTCACCACTCTCTCATATAGCTCTGCTTATAATGATCTAAAATGTTTCCAGCTTGCATCTCTAAATTTCTTAGTAACACTTGCTGCTAATGTAGATGACTAAATTCTGGCAAAGAAAATACAGGAAAGGATAAATGCAATGTTTCTAGTAAGGCTTATTATAGTTGCTGCTTTAGTAGAATAATAAGCTCTTTCTGAGTCTTCCAGATGCAATGATTCAAACTGGGCAGCCATTTTGGACCACAAGGGTGTTGTTGTCCCTAATTTTGAGCAGTCACAGGCTCAAATAGACTTCTTGAAGTACAAACTCTTCTGTTGTAAAAAATAAAACTTTTGCCTGGTTTAAACCATATGCAGGGGAATCTGTTACATAAAAAAAATCAAATAAATAACTAAAACAGACATGTATATTGTTTCTTCTTCTAGAAAGAAATTTTATCAAATTCACCAAAGGTTTCAGGAAGTCAAAATATAATCGTGATGATTTTAAGTCTCCTTCTTTTTCTCCTGATCTAAATATCATATATCATTTTCTTCCTATATTCTGATGCATTTATAAACATATTTAGTCATATTTACTTGGAAATAAAATCTAAGTTGATTAAGCATTATAACTAATAAACTCTGAGCTCTAATAAAGTATAGTTCATTAAACTCCAATGTTGAAATGGCTCCTATTTTAATACTACTTATTAAAAGAAATTACTACCATATCATTCAGATAAACATACTTAGCAATTTTTCTTGGAAAATGAGATGAAATCTACCTTTCTTCCATTTACATCCAGTATCACTGATTTTTTTTTATTTACATCCACTATCACTGATTTTTTCATCATTTAATATACAAGAAATAGTCAATCATTTGAATTAAACTAAATTAACTTTCTTGATACTTAAATATCACTTTACCTAACCATTCATCTCGTAATATGACTATAGGATAATTTGTTATGGAAAAGTATCCTTTGGAAATAAAAAATGTGAATGAATGAGGGAAATCCACCAACACCATAAGGTCACTCTGGTGTTATAATTATGCAGGAGAAAACTGATGGAAGCATTTAGATATTTAATGAGTAGAAATAAAACAAAAATATTAGACACTACTTGGAGAGCTTGTAGAGTTAACTTAAGGATAGAAGCAAATCCTAAATCATAAATTCTGGAGTGGGGGGGGGTTACATATTTCAATAGTGTGTATATGAAATCTCTGGTAAGTAAGGGTCTGGAGCACTGGGACTATGAACTCCCAAAACTAAATAGACAAAGCTGTACTCTGGGTCAAATTTCATAACTATGGAGATAATCCTGAAGACAAAATCCAAATTGAGCAGGAGCAGCAGCGGCAGCAGAAAAAGAGAGAAAGAGATAGAGGGTCCACATTAAAAAAGGGATAGAGGGGAACATAGCCAGAGATATTGGAAAGTGAACCATAATATTTTTTTTTAAATATTTATTCCCTAGTTGTAGGTGGACAACTAAATATCTTTATTTTATTTTTATGTGGTGCTGAGGATCGAACCCAGTGCCTCCCGCATGCTAGGCCAGCACGCTACCACTGCGCCATAACCCCAGCCCCCATAATATTTTTAATATTATTCAAAGGCAACAAAGAAGTAGTGTTAGAACCAGAAATAAAAGAGCTTCTTAAAGTTCAGAAAAACTAATTTCTCATAAAAAGAGCAATACAAAAGTATTTCTATGTAATCCAGTATGGAGTTATAATATGAAGAAAAAAGAAAATAATAAATCACTAAAGATAATGAAAGAAAGCCAAAAAGTGCAGCCTACCTTAAAACAAATGATAACCTAATATTTCAAAATGTACTAAAAGCAAGAAAATCATATAAAACTTATAAAAGCAACATAAGCTATAATTAGAAAAATTTAGAAATAGTGATAGGGCTTAAAAAGAATCTATACTTAAAAACTAATTTTAGAAAGAATAAACTAGAAAAAGGATAATTACAAATAAACATGATATAAAATGTCATAGGAAAATGGAATATTAAAATATGAAATATCTTTAAATTAAAATGAAATAAAATCAGTAAATAACTAATATCACTTTAATAAGTAAAGCTAATAATATTCAACAGAGTATTTCAATCATATATCTCTAGTCTGATGACAAAAAATATCACCTAACATTATCTAGAGTTTTATGAACATGTTATTGATAGTAGTACATGTACAATAATTCTAAACTTATTTTGTATTATAGAGTTAAGCTAATGTGTAAATATACAGATAATGTTGATAACCAGACTACTCATAGTAGAAAGTATAATGTTGAATGAAAGCAGTTAAGAATCCTCTATGTTGGATTAGTATTTAAAGAATCAATATGAAAATCATAATGTAAAAAATAATCAATTTATCTTCTGTCTGCTGAAATGGCCTAGGAACCATGACACCACAATAGCAATTAACACATCTAGCTCCCAGGTTTTAGTTTCCAAATATTATTCCCCACTAAAAAGTCCAGAGCTCTCTGGAAATAGTTAACTACAGGGCTTTGGAAAGCAAAAGGAGCACAGAATTTGGAACTCATAAAACAGAACTCGATATTTACAGATTTAACATGCACCATTTCATCTTTTTATAACTAACAACAAATGACCAACACAAAAGAGATGTTGACAATAAATAAATATCTTGAACTCTCCACCAAATTTAAATTCGTAATGTTTTATTTATCAACAAAAAATACAAGACAAACTCAAAAACTCTATGAACTTAATGATATAAAGTGGATTAATACAGTTCTTTACATAAACTGCATATGTAATAAATGTTTTTCCCCTATTTTCCACTTTTTACTTCTTTCACAGATCAACAACCCAATCAATAATTTCTCTATGACCTCAACATAGTTGCCAACTACATTTGGGAGGCTGCCAATTTGATTATAGAATTTTATTCTAAGAATGAAAATGTAGTCCCCTTATATCCTATCATCCATATTAAAAACACTTCCATTCTAAAAGTTAGTAGCATTAATCATAACTTTAATTTTCAGCTGTATAAGATATTTCAAGCAGTTTAAGCAAAGATTTTCAAGCAAGATTCAAAAATGGTTGAGTGTGGAGAGGTATTTCTCAAGGCTAGAAATAGATATAAGGAGACTAATCACTTGGATCCCATACTCAGAGGAGCCTCTCAGGGCAGCATTTTGTGTCCCCAGCTCTGGCTTTCACTTTCCCATAGATGAATTAACAAATACTTTTCTAATTACAGCTCCCATAGTCTTTTCATTTATTGGTGTATTCATCAACTCCACAAACATTTCTGAGCACTCAACATGTGTCAAGTACTCTGTTATGTAGTGCAGATAAAGAAGGGAGAAAAGTAGAAATGGATCTCCACACCTCACAGAGCTTACATTATGCCTGGTGATACAGCTAATTACATAGACAACTGCATGGTAAGTGTTTGTGATAACAAAAGTGGGTGATACCTCTTGCAAGATTTTAAGTAAGTGAATAAAATGATCAGACATCTATTTTTGAAAGATTACTTTGTGCATGCTGAGGAAGATATAACTGAAAGGGAGCAAGAAATCCAAAGAACGTATCCCAGCAGCAAATACAGCAACAATAATGATAATATTTTTTTAAATAGCAGCTAATAAGAATGTAATATTCACCTTTGCTAGGTGCTATGTGCATTATATCATTATATTCATGGTCTCAATTCCCACAAGCAAATAGAGAAATAAGTACTATTAGTCCCTGCTCTTTACAATTTTAAAGATGAGGAAACTTATGCTCAGAGTAGTTAAGCAATGTGTTCTTAATAGAACAGAACTTTGAAGAAAGAAAGCATTTCCACCTAGTCTGTCTTGAACCAGTTTGATGTATTATTATTACTGATTTCTTTCCCCACAAAACTCATTCAAACTATTCATACATGCAGAGTTTTCAGAGATTGTTCCCATGAAGAAAGATTTTAATCTCACATTACATGAGTATCGGAAGGTGTCTTGATTATAAAACAGAAAACTCCATCCTGTGTAATAAACTAAAGGCAATTTCCTTGAATTAGATGTTTATATCATTAAAAGTGCATACTAAATTTAAATGGAACATATGAGATTGAAATAATATTTAAATAAAGATGTACTTGTCAGCAACTGCCTGATCCTTTTCCACATCCTTCAATCCAAAGTTTTCACCTATTCCCATTTTCTGAACATATTCTCCCTTATAATTTGACCTTGGTTTGAAATGTATATGAAATCACTCCTCAGAACTTGCAGATACTGTATTACTGTCAGCTTTGTTATTTGTCCCTAATACCTGTCTCTCTTTATCAGTATTATCAAGTATGATTTAGCACATGTAGTCTAATAAAGGAAGACTTTCTACCTTACCACAGAATTCTGAATCTCATTTTGGTGAAATTTCCTAATCTTGCTTTCTCAGGAAACATTCACTGTTCTACTCTATACGTATTTTAATTCTACTTATATATTAGAGACAAATTTCATTTCTATTGTCGGAACATTATCATTACATAACTGAAAATAAGCTATGTGAAAATGTTCGTTTATTTTTTCACGAGTTTGATATTTGGCATGAATAATTACATATAAATTGATGACATAGTACCCTATTTTACTTCTCCAAGTACAATGTGAAGAGATTCTAGCAAGAAAGATTTTCCTTTATTAGCAAAAATCAGTTCCAGAGAGGAAAGGACAGCTAATTAAAGATAACATAGACTGATATGTTAGCAGATATTTCAGCAAAACTGTCTTTAGATTTATACAAAACTTAAAATCCTCAAATGTATTTTAATGGTTTATATTTCTATTATATTACATTATATAATTTATGGATTTTATTTCTATTACATCTCATTATATTACAAAATTTCAATGTGTTTTATATTTATACTTTCAAGGTTAACTTTAAAAACTATCACAATTATTCAAACAAGGCTCATAAAAACTATTGATTAGCTACATTATCATTTAAAATAAAAAAATAAAATGTCAAAATTTGACAATTCTTAATATTATAATATATCATGACAAAATCTGTGGTATTTTGTCAGCCAGGCACAGTGGCACATGCCTGTAACCCCAGCACTTTGGGAGGCTGAGACAGGAGAATCGCCACTTCAACAGCGAGGCTGCTAGGCAACTCAGTGAGACCCTGTCTCTACATAAAACACAAAATAGGGATGGGGATGTAGCTCAGTGGTCAAGTACCCCTGAGTTCAATCCCTGGTACAAAAAAAAAAAAAGTGTAGTATTTTCTTTAACTTAGGTCAAGTAGTATATGAATATAATTTTAAGGAGAGAGGATACAAAAATATGAATTACTGGAGAATTTTTATCATGAATTTTCAAATTATCTTATTTGAATATTTAGATGGAGAAGAAAATAAAACATACCTTAATTTCTTTCTAACTAAAAAACCACGTATCCATCTTTGAACAATCAAAACTGGTGAATTATGAGCCAGAATTTCATTAATTCTTGAAATAACATTTTTAATGTTATTAAGCTCATCCTCATAGGTGGTTCCCTGTATAAAGAAAAGATATTCAATAATTTTATCTTTCATGAAAGTTTTTCCAAAAGCTATCTTATATTTGGTAATATAATAGTATAAATAAACCCATAAAATAGTCATAGGTATCTTATAAGCATAAAATTTAAAAAATAATTTTTACACACAATGTAGGTTTAGTCAGCCATAAAGAAAAATAAAATTATGGCATCTGCAGGAAAATGAATGGAACTAAAGACCATCAATAAGTGAAACTCAGAAGGTTAAAGTTCTGTATTTTTTCTCATATGTAGAACCTAGAGAGGAAAAAGAAAAATAAGGGTGGAAGTGGATCTCCTAAAAATCAAAGGAAGATCAGTAGAGGAAAGGGACCAAGGGGCAGAAGGTAGGGATAGAGGAGGGAAATGCTGGGGATTGACATGGGTCAAATGATATTGTTATATTGTGTGAATGTAGAAATATGTAACAATAAATCCTATCAATATGTACAACTATAAGGCACCAATAAAAAATTATGAATAAAAAATTCATATTTTTAGTAGAAAAAAGCACCAAAAATTAGAAGCATCAAATAATTTCATGGCTGTGCATGGCATGCAAGATTCTTGGTAACTTTTTTCATCCAAAGAGTGTTATTTCAATGTGCTAACATAGGTAAATTTTTAACTATAATTATCCTGTTTTCTGAAAAACAGTGTTATAAACTGGCATTCAATGAAACTGTTAGTCTGTGGATCCCCATAAGGAAAACTGATATGTATTGAATTCATAAAAGAATTTATAGTAGTTCAAAATTTTGTTAAGTTTAACAAGGATGTTAGATGCTTTCATTGGACACAGCACATTCCTTTGGGAAAGATATCCTATATCATTTTTAAAATTTATTCTAATTAGTTATACATCACAGTAGAATGTATTTTGACACATTGTACACAAAGGGAGCACAATTTCTCATTCTTCCATCTGTACCTGGTGCAGAGTTACACCAGTAGTGTAATCATACATGCATATAGAGTAATAATGTCTGTCTCATTCCATCATCCTTCCCATCCCAAGCCCCTCCCCTTGCTTCACTCCCCTCTGCACAATCCAAAGTTCCTTCATTCTTCCCTAACACCTCATTATGGATCAGCATCCGATAATTAAAGAAAACATTCAGCCTTTGGTTTTTGGGGATTATCTTATTTCACTTAGCATGATATCCTCTAGTTCCTTCCATTTACCTGTAAATATCATAATTTCGTTCTTCCTTATGGCTGAGTTATATTCCATTGTGCATATACACCACATTTTCTTTATCCATTCATCTGTTGAAGGGCATCTAGATTGGTTCTATCTTTGAGCTACTGTGAATTGAGCTGCTATAAACATTGATGTGGCTACGTCACTGGAGTATGCTGATTTTAAATCCTTTGGGTATATGGTGGTCCCAATTCCAAATTTTCTGATGAATCTCCATTCTGCTTTCCATAGTGTTTGCACCAATTTTCAGTCCCACCAGCAATGTATGAGTGTATCTTCTTCCCCACATCCTCGCCAACACTTACTGTTGCTTGTATTCTTGATAATTGCCATTAATTATGACTAGAGTGAGATAAAATCTTTAAGTAGTTTTGATTTGCATTTCTCTAATTGCTAGAGATGACCATTTTTTCATATATTTGTTGATCCACTATATTTCTTCTTTTGTGAAGTGTCTGTTCAGTTCCTTAGCCTATTTATTAATTGGTTGGGTTTTTTTTTTCCTTTTAGTGGTAAGTTTCTTCAGTTCTTTATATATACTGGAGATTAGTGCTCTGAGGTGCAGGTGGTAAAATTTTTCTCACATTCTGTAGGCTCTCTCTTCACATTATTGATTGTTTCCTTTGCTGAGAAGAAGCTTTTTAGTTTGAATCCATCCCATTTACTGATTCTTAATTTTACTTCTTGCGTGTTAGAATTCTTGATGAGGAACTCAGTTCCTAAGCTGACTTGTTCAAGATTTGGCCTACTTTTTTTTTCCATTACGCACAGCTTTGTGCAGGATGAGAGATAGGGGTTCAATTTTATTTTGCTACATATGGATTTCCAGTTTTCCCAGTACCATTTGTTGAATTAGCTATCTTTTCTGTAATGTATGCTTTTGGCACATTTGTCTAGTATAAGATAACTGTATTTATGTGGGTTTGCCTCTGTGTCTCCTGTTTTGGACTACTGGTCTACATGTCTATTTTGGTGTCAATTCCATGCCATTTTTGTTACTATTGCTCTGTATTGTAGCTTAAGATCTGGTATTGTGATTCCTCCTGCTTCATTTTCTTGCTAAAAATCCTTTTGGCTATTCTAGGATTCTTATTTTTCCAAATGAATTTCATGATTCCTTTTTTTTTTATTTCTATGAAAAGTGTCATTGGGATTTTAATAGAAATTGCATTAAATCTGCATGATACATTTGGTAGTATGGCCATTTTGACAATATCAATTCTTCCTAACCAAGAGCATGGGAGATATTTCCATCTTCTAAGATCTTCAAATTCCTCTTTTGTTAGATTGATTCCCAAGTTTTTTTTTTTTTTTTTAGGGTATTGTGAATGGGGTAGTTTTTTTCTAATTTCTCTTGCAGTGGATTGATCACTTATGTATAGAAACACATTTGAATTATGAGTATTGATTTTATATCCTGCTACATTGCTAAATCCATTTATGAGTTGTAGAAGTTTTCTGGTGGAATTTTTTATCTTTTAAATATAGAATCATGTCATCTTCAAATAGTGATAGTCTGAGTTCTTTTCCTATTCATATCCCCTAAATTTCTTGTCTCTCTGACTGCTCTGGCTAGAGTTTCAAGGACTGTGTTGAAAAAAAGTGGTAAAAATAAAAGGAGATTCCTCTCTTATTCCAGTTTTTAGACGGAATGATTTCAATTTTTCTCCATTTAGAATGATGTTGGCCTTGGGCTTAGCATATATAGCTTTTAAAATATTGAGGGAGGTATATTCCTACTATCCCTAGTTTTTTTAGTATTTTGAACATGAAGAAGTGCTGTATTTTGTTGAATGTTTTTTATGCATCTACTGAGATGATCATGTGATTCTTATCTTTATATGTGATGTACTATGTTTATTATTTCCATATATTGAAACATCCTTGCATCCCTGAAATGAATCTCATTTGATCATGGTGCACTATCATTTTAATATGTTTTTTGTACATGATTTTCCATAATTTTATTGAGAATTTTTGTGTATATGTTCATCAGGAAAATCAGTCTGAAATTTTCTTTCCTTGATGTTTCTTTTTCTGGTTTTAGTATCAGGGTGATACTAGCCTCATAGAATGAGTTTGGAAGGGTTCCCTCCTTTTCTATTTCATAGAATAATTTCAGGAGTATTGGTGTTAATTCTTCTTTGAAAGTCTGGTAGAACTCGGCTGAGAATCTATCTGGGCCTGGGCTTTTCTTAGTTGGTAAGATTTTGATGGCATCTCCTATTTCTTTCCTTGAAATTTATCTGTTTAAATTGTGTATGTCCTCCTGATTCAGTTTGGGTAGGGCATATGTCACTAGAAATCTGTCAATGTCTTCAATATTTTCTATTTTATTTGAATATAAATTTTCAAAAATTTCCAAATATCATCTATATTTCATTAATCTCTATCATAATATTTCCTGTTTCATCATGAATTTTAGTAATTTGAGTTTTTTCTCTCTTCATTAGTGTAGCCAAGGGTTTATCAGTTTTATTTACTTTTTCAAACCAACTTTCATTTTGTCAATTTTTTGAATTGTTCTATTGTTTCAATTTCATTGACTTAAGCTCTGATTTTAATTATTTCCTGTCTATACTGCTTTTGGTATTGATTTGTACTTTTTCTAGGGCTTTGAGATGCAATTTTAGGTCATTTATTTGTTGACTTTTAATTCTTTTAATGAATAAGCTCAATGCAATCAATTTTCCTCTTAGAACTGCCTTCATACTGTCCCAGAGAATTTTATATGTTGTATCAGTGTTCTTATTTACCTCAAGTATTTTTTAATTTCCTCCCTGATTTCTTCTGCTATCCTTTGGTAGTATATTGCATATTATTTTGTCTCTAGGTGTTAGAGTAGCTTCTATTTTTTATTTTATCATTGATCTCTAGTTTTATTCCATTATGTTCTGATAGAATGCAAGGTATTATCTCTTTTTTTTTTTGCATTTGCTAAGAGTTGCTTTGTGGCATAACATATAAGCTATTTTAGAGAAGGATCCATATGCTACCAAAAGAAAGCGTATTCAATCATTGATGGATGATAAATCTAAATTATTGACTGCATGATTTTTTTCTATAATTTCTTTGTTTAGTTTTTGTTTGAAAAATCTATACAGTAGTGAGAGAGGTATGTTAAAATCACCCAGTGTTATTGTGTTGTATTCTATTTGCTTCTTGAAATTGAGAAAGGTTTGTTTGATATATATAGATGTTCCATTGTTTGGGGCATAAATATTTGTGATTGTTATGTCTTATTGATGTATAATTTCTTTAAGCAGTATGAAATGTTCTTCTTTGTCCCTTCTGATTAACTTTGGCTTGATGTCCACTTTGTCTGATATGAGTATAGAAATCTCTTCTTATTTATGAGATCCATGTGAATGAAATGTTTTTTCCCACCCTTCCACCTTCAGTCTGTGGATGTCTTTGCCTATGATGTGAGTCTCTTAATGACAGCATATTGTTGGGTCTTGTGTTTAAAATCCAATCTGCCAGTCCATGTCTTTTGATTGATGAGTTTAGGCCATTAACATTCAGAGTTATTATTGAGATATGATTTGCATTCCCAGTCATTCTGATTTTTTTAACTTGAGGTAGTTTCTCCTTTGATTGACCTTTCCTTTAGTATAGTTTCTCTCTTTACTGATTATTACTGTTTTTTTTCTTTTTTCTTTTTCTCCTCATGGAATACTTTGTTGAGAACATTTTGCAGTACAGTGTTTCTAGTTGTGATTTCTTTTAACTTTTGTTTGCCACAGAAAAGTTTATTTCATCTTCAAATATGAAGCTTAATTTTGCTGGATATAAAATTCTCAGTTTGCATCCATTTTATTTCAGAGCTTGATAAATGTTATTCCAGGACCTCTTGGTTTTGAGTGTCTGTGTTGAGAAATCACCTGAAATCTGAATTGGTTTCCCCCACATGTTATTTGCTTTTTTCTCACACAACCTTTAAAACTCTATCCTTATTCGGTATGTTAGTCATTCTCATTATAATGTGCCTTGGTATGGGTCTGCTGTAATTTTGTACATTTGGGGTCCTATAAGTCTTATAGTTAATTTTGCATTTCATTCTTTAGATTTGGGAAATTTTCTGATATTATGTAATTGAAAACATTGCACATTCCTTTGGTTTGTATCTCCATGTTTTCATTTATTCTGATACATCTTAAATTTTCATGTTATCACATATTTTTTGGAAGTTCTGTGCATGGAGTCTTACCATCTTCTCTGTACAGTCAACTTTATTTTCAAGAGTATATGTTTTGTCTTCATTTCCTGAGATTGTATATTCTAAGTGGTGTAGCCTGTTGGTGATACTTTCTATTGAATTTTTAAATTGGTTTATTGTTTCCTTCATTTTGAAGAGCTCTGCTTGATTCCTATTTATAAGCCTTGCCTCTTTATTGAAGTGATCTTTCGTTTCCTGTATTTTATCTCTGATACCATTTTTTATTTTGAAGATCTGTCTAACCATGTACCTTCTAAACTTCTTCTCTGACATTTCTTCTGTGTCATATATGAATTCTATTTTTGGAACAGCTAGTTTTATTTGAGATGTTTTGTTCCCTGGTTTTTTCATACTGTTTATGTGTCTTCCCATCTAGCAGTATGAATTTGAGGCAGTACAGTTTATACCCTGTACTTTTATAGTGTCCCTGAAGGCTTTCAGTACCTCACCTTTAAGGGGGAGACCAATATTAACAGCATCCAATGCAAACAATATAGAACCTTAAACCAAATAGCTCCTATTATGGTGTCTACAGTTTTGTCACAATAAACAGAAACGATGTGGTCAATTAATGTCTACAATATAAACAGTAAGTTTCCTAAATGAGTTTGCCATTTCAAATTATGGACAATGAGGGAACTGAAGTAGTGTAAGGTGTGACTTTATGAGGGAGAAGGAGAGAAAATAGAGATAAAAATTTATAATAATGGCAAAGGAGGAATTAATAGAGGTTGGCTTTTAGCATGAGAGAAGTGAGAAAGAATCCAGGGAGACAGATAAGTGAGAAAAATATATATATATATAAGTAAAAATATAAGAATACACAACAAAACGGTAACATACTATTTAGACATCCCATTCATCAATCAATTGATGCATGAATAATATTTAGATTCAAAGATGGTAGAGATGTGAGAGAGAGGGCAAAAAACCAAATGAACACAAAAGGAAAATCTCAATGGAAAATTAAATGATTGCTTCTATGGGTTTTCAAAAATTTTCTCAGCTTCCCTTCTCTGTCAATAGGTGGGGTGGTCTGAAGTTTGATAGTTGTTCCATTCCTGTGAGTGCTGGACGAGTTGGCTGGGTGAACCAAGAGTAAGATGTCCTCACATCCTCTTCCAGTCTTCCCACCTATTGTAGCCAGCACCTTCCATCTCTATGCACTTCAGAACACAATAAGCTGAAGAGAGCCCAGTTTTCTCCAATTTCCCCAACCTGTGCTCCTCCCATGGAATTGCCCCTAGTCTCTGAGTTTCCACAGGCTTGTGAGGCCCAGTCTGGCCCACAGAGACCCAGCTGCAATCTGATGGACCTGGGCTTCAGATTCCCCAGGTTTTGCCTTGCTGCAGCCCCAGGATCTCAATGCCAATTCAACTTGCAGAGACTACCAGGTGTGTGCTCACACAAAGGAGCAACCCTGAAAAGAGGCAGCCAGAGAGCGGCCACTAGCACACCCAACAGAAAGACCTTAAGTGCAATGAGACCTGCAGGTGCCCTGACAATATATCTCCTGGCTGTTGTCCCCAGACAGAGACAGCTATGCCCTGAGATGGCTGTGGTGGTGGCTACAAACCTGCAGGCCCTTTGGCCCTAGACTCCCAGGCCATCAGTGTCCCAAGATGGTAGTGGCCACCTGTAACCAAACCTGCTAGTACTATGACAATGGACTTCCAGGTAGCAGCAGGCAGCAGGTGAAGTGCTGGAGGTGTGCTGGTGGTCTGCTGACTAATTGTGGGTGTTCGGTGGGTGGACAATGTTTGGAAGACAAGAGGTAGGTAGGTGAAAGGCTGTCAATAGGCAGGAAAGAGGCAGGCAGATGGGCAAATGGTGGACCACAGGTTGTGGTCAGTGAGTGATCTACACTCAAAAGGTGAGCAATATGCTGGCAGACAGCAGGCAACCCAATATACTGTATCACTTTCTTTTTAATTTTTTTTTTAGTTGTTGAGGGACTTTCATTTTATTTATTGACACATGGTGCTGAGAATCAAACCCAGTGCCTCACACATGCTATACAAGGGCTCTACCACTGAGCTACAACCCCAGCCCTATATCATTTTTAAGGAAGATATTTCCTACAAGTCTTAGATTTGGGATTACATACTCCCTATATCTCACTGACCACTTGATTGGTTAGTAAATAGGTCACATTGTGTTTTCAATATAAAAGAATACATTTTAAAAATGACATTTACACTTACCTTGTTCTAAAGCACCTATCATGAAGATTACAAACCCTATCATATTCAAAATATACACCTTTTCCTCATGTATACCCAATCATCTATGTGCTGCTTGAAAAAAAATCACAAAGCATTGTAGATTGGTGTTAATTCAGATTTATTCTTTCAAACATCCCTAACTAATTGGCAAGTTATTTACTTGACCTTGGCTTGTTTCTATTTCCAACAGTAGTAAAATCCTCCTGATATCCAAATTAATTCCTATTCCCTTATTCCCTCCAAATCATAACATGAATATGCACTATTGCTGGAGTAAAGAGTCCAAAGTACAAACCTAATCATATGGCATCCTAGCTTAATATATTTCTTTGACACCACTGGAAGATCAATTCCAAATTTCTTGATTTGGCAGGCAAAGAGGCTTACTGATCTAATCTTTTCCCTCTCTCATCTCCCTTTGCCTTATACATAATAACTTCTACTCTTGTAATATCTAATCACTTAAATCACTGTAAATCATCTGCTGATCAAATCTCAATGATTTTTTACACATCCCATTCCACTTTCTTGAATTACCTCTCAAAAGTTTGTCTCAATATCTTAGTTTTTTGGAGATTCAATTTCTTCTCTAAGAAGTTATTATTGTCATTGATCTGAAAATGACATTCTTCTACAACATTATCCTGTGCAATAACTCATCTGTCACACTTGACACTGTTGAATTTTACCTGAGTCCTATAATCCTGGAAAACAGTAAAAGCTAAGGGATTTTCTCATTCCTTTCTTTCAGTCTAGTGCAAAGAAGCATCTTTCCTCTTATGACTGATCTGAATAATACTCATGGATGCCCCTCTTCTGTACATATATAAGGTCTGACACAAATATTCCAAACTTTCATTCTTTACCTATTAATGACAAGGTGAACTGTTGTGTCTCCACTGATCTATTGTAATAAAATGCTTATGTGTCAAATATTGGTTAAGATTCTTCCCTTCCCTAGGTCTGTGAATTTTGGTCCTCCTTCAGCCCAAGCCAACATACTGTATCTGCTTATACCCCTATTGATTATAGACTAGAATCAGAGTCAAATATTGTCTGATTTTACCCCCAGATCAAACCATTTCCCTTTATCTCAATTCCTCTCACCAAACTCTTTCCAGTCTTGCTTACTCCTCGCTTTTAAAGAAAAACCCTCTTGACTAAACCTTAAGACCTTTGAAGATCTTATGGTAATAGAATTTTATTATAATAGTCTCCCTCTGCTATGGCAAAAGTCCCTATCCCTTACTCCTCCTTACCAAATCCTAGGAAAAGAGGCAGGCAGATGTTTGTTTCCTTTAATTTGATAAATTTATGCCCTAAAACAATTGTGGGTCTATCTTTCCCTCATAACCTCAGCAAGCTCAAAAAATTTTTATTCTATGTATCCAGGAATAAGTTAGTTTTTGGTTTATAATTGGCATTTGGTCATCATTTGATAATTAAATCACAAAGTAATCAGCAATGTTGAACTTCAAGCTGGATTTGGCAATGTTAATCAATTCTTATAACTCAATTCTTTTACTGAGCTATAAACACATCACACTTTTAATGTTTCTATCTTTTTGATTTTTATTTCTCTATTTATATTGCTTCTTACTTCTCTGCAAGCCATTTAAGCATTTTTAGAACTTGGATATTCTTTTATTTTTTAATCTCTATTTGCTAACTTTCTTCAAATGATCACCTTCCAAACTATATCTTACTGCCTCACATTTGTAGGTTATCCATAAATCAGCATTTTCTGTCAGAAATTCTTTTAAATTACACACCTATAAAATGAATTTCCAATTCCATTTCTCTACTTACCTATCAAAACTGAAATAATTATTTCTCTTATTTGAACCAATATAGTATTAACTAGGTAGTCATTAAAATTATTCATCTTGCAACTAAGCTGTTAAACCCACAGTCCTCTTTCTCTTTCACTCCTTTCTATCCAAAAAATCATTTAACACTATAAAATAAATATCTCTTCAGTCTCCTGAATTCTATATACCATGTACCAATTTATTAAGTCATTCCTCATAAGTTAGGCCCAAACTGTTGTAATAGACTGCTCACTAATACCCCATGTTATGGTTTGGATGGGAGGTGTCCCCCAAGCTCATGTGTAAGACAATGCAAGAAAGTTCACAGAAAAAATGATTGGGGTAAGAGAGCCTTAACCAAAATACTGAATCAATCCCTTGATAGGGATTAACTGAATAGTGACTGAAGTGGTAAGGTGTGGCTGGAGGAGGTGGAAATTGGGGCATGGCTTTGGGTCATATATTTGTATCTGGCAAGTGGAGACCTCTTTCTGTGCTTCTGATCATCATGAAGCTGTTCCCTCTTCCACATTTTTCTGCCATGATGTCCTGCCTCTTCTTGAGACCTGAGGAATGGAGCCAGCTGTGTCTAGACTGAGACCTCTGAAACTATGAGCCCTCAATGTTTTTCCTCCTCTATAATTTTGCTGGTCAGGTCATTTAGTCACAGGAGCAAAAAAAAAAAAAAAAAAAAAAAAAACAAAACAAAAAACCTGACTAAAACACTATTTTAATCCTGTTTTTGTTTCCAGTGTTATTTGACATGCAAAAGTTTGTCCTCTGAACACCAAGAACACTAAACCACTTTTTTTTTTTTTTTTTTTGGTACTGGAGATTGAACTCAGGGGCACTCGACCACTGAGCCACATCTCCAGCCCTATTTTGTGTTTTATGTAGAGACAGGGTCTCACTGAGTTACTTGGTGGCTCGCCTTTGCTGAGGCTGGCTTTGAACTCGTGATTCTCCTGTCTCAGCCTCCCTAAGTGTTGGGATTACAGGCTTGCGCCACTGCGCCCAGCACTCAACCACTTTTTGTCAATTGAATTTGTCAACCCTTTGCAAATGCTTTCCATGCTGCTTCACTTGCTCAACAGTCATGCTAACACCTAAATTTGCTTAGTGATTTCTTATATTAAAAAACTCATCTGAAATATAAATACCTATACCTTTTCTTCATTTTCTTTTTAATTAGAGATAATAAACTTTGAAGAATTTTTGCCTAGTACTCAGGTCCACAATATTTTTTCATTATTTTTTAAATATTACTTCACCTTTTCTTACTTTAATTTTCTCCATTATAACTTCTATCTAATTTAATTTATTCATTCATCCATTTATTTTGCAGTAGTGGATACTGAGCCAAGGGTGCTCTGCCACTAACTACTTTCCCTAGCCCTTTTTATTTTTTGAGAAAGGGTCTCACAGGGTCTTACAGTTTGAGGTTAACCTCAAACTTCTGGCCTTATTTTATTGAGTTTTTATTATCCTCTTGCCTCAGTCTTTTGGTCTTCTTATATTAAGTTTTCTATTTAATTGCCTATTATTTCAGTTATGTGGCTGAGTCTAAGCTATTTTCTAAGGCTCCTAACTGCTCTATCACAGATGAGTCCTTTCACATATCAGTGGTCTTGCTATTTATTGTAATTATGCCTATACTTGGCCCTGTCCATGAAATGTACTCTGTAACCCACAGCAATGGATCTTATCCCTTGGCCCATCATTATTTGCATCAAATGGAAATCAATAAATTAACTATAAAAAGCAATTAGTAGTAAATTTTTCAATTCAATTAAAAAAAACTATTGTAATCTTGGCAAAGATCATGTTTAGGCAAGAAACTATCAACAATCAATAACATAAGTTATAGTAAAGTTATATCTATACTCAAACAATTGTATGCGAAAAAAACAGGGTGGTATGAGTACTACCTAAATTTGGGGCATTAACCCATGGCTTTTAAATAATTTTCCTAATCTGTTGCTGGCCTTTTCACTTTGCTGATAATTTCCTTTTCTGTTCAGAAGTTTTTTAATTTGGTGTAATCCTATCTATTCATTTATTTACTTATACATTGTTTTTGTTGTCTGAGGAGTAATACACAGAAAAAAAAAAACTTACTACCAAAGCCAATATAAAAGAGATTTTCTCCTATGTTCACTTCTATGTGATTAATGGTTTCTGGTTCAGGTTGTAATCCTTTATCCATTTTGGTTTGACTTTTGTTTATGGCATAAGATAGGAGTCCAATTTCACTCTTGAATATAGCAATTCAGTTTTTGTAACACTATTTGCTGAAGAGAATATCCTTTCCCATTGTGTCATCTTGGGTTCCTCATTGAAAGTTATGTTTAAATAAATTATTTAACTCTATGTGTTTGAAATCTTTATTTTGTTCATGGTCTATATGGCTATTTTTATGCTAGTATCAAGTAATTTGGATTGCTAGAGCTTTGTAATAAAATTTTAAATCAGAATTTACGGTTCTCCCAAATCTGTTTTCTTTCTCAAAATTATTCTAGATATTTTGTCTTTTGTGGCTATATATGAATTTCAGGATTTTTTTTCTATTTCTATGAAGAATGCCATTGGTATTTTGATAGAGTATACTCTGTTTACTGCCTTGAGTTGTAGATATATTTTAACAAATTAATTATTCTGATCCATGACCATGACTTTTATTTGTGTCAATTCAATTTCTTTCATCATTTTCAATGAGTTTTCAATATACAGATCACTTGCCTCCTTAACTAAGTTTATTACTAAGCAGAGTAATTTTTGAAGCTAACATAAATATGATTGTTTTACTGATTTATTTTTTATCCAGGTCATTCATTGTATGTGTACAGAAATGCCACACGTTTTTTTGTATGTTCATTTTGTATCCTACAAATTGAATTTATTTATTAATTCTAACAACTTTTTTGTGGAATCTTTGGGGTTTTTCTTAACACAAGATCATATAATCTATAAACAGTGATACTTTGATTTCCTCCTTTACAATTTGGATATACTTTATTTCTTTTCTTGCCTTATTACTCTGCCTAGGACTTCCACTACTATGTTGAATAAAAGTAGTAAATGTGGGGATTCTAACCCTGTACCAAACATTAGAGGAAAAGCTTCCAGTTTCTTTCAATTGATTATGATATTAGCAGTGGGTTTGTGTTTTTTTGTTGTTGTTTTTTGTTTCATAAATGGCCTTTGTCACGTAGACAAACTGTCCTTCTATAATGAAACTGTTGAGTTTTATTCAAGTATGGATGTCAAAATTTTTTAATCTTTTCCTGAGTCAATTGACATGATCATATGTTTTTTGTTTATCTGTTTTCTAATGTCATACTTAACAATGTGATACATCACATTTATTGATTGGCATATAGTAATCCTAACTCAAATTTGAGGGATAAATTACACTTGATCCTATTTTAAATTTTTTTATTTGCTCTAATTAGTTATACATGATAGTAGAATGTGTTAGGACATATGTGGGGTATACAATTTCACTTTTCTGATTATATTTGATGTAGAATTACATTAGTCATGTAATAATATATGCACATAGGATAGTAATGTCCAACATTCTACTATCTTTCCTATTTCCATTCTCCCTCCCTTCCCTTCATTCCCATCAGTATAATCCAAGTATTTCTATTCTTTGCTACCCTCACACTCTTATTGTAAGTTAGCACCCATACATCAGAGAAAACATTCAGCCTTTGGTTTTTTTTTTGTTTGTTTGTTGGCTTATTTCACTTAGCATGTTATTCTCCAGTTACATTGATTTACCAGGAAATATCATACTTTCTTTCTTCTTTATGGCTGAGTAATATTCCATTGTGTGTATGTACCACATTTTCATTATCCATTCATCTGTTGAAGGGCATCCAGGTTGGTTCCATAGTTTACCTAATGCAAATTGAGCTGCTATAAACATTGATGTGGTTGCATCACTATAGTATGCTGATTTCAAGTCCTTTGGATACATGATGAGGAGTGTGATAATAGAGTCAAATGTTGGTTCCTGTCCAAATATTCTGAAGAATCTTCATACTGCTTGCCATAGTGCTTGCACCAATTTGCAGTCCCACCAGCAATGTATAAGTGAAAATCTTTTGTCTACATCCTTGCCAACATTTATTTTTGCTTGGATTCTTGATAATTGCCATTCTGACTGGAGTGAGATGGAATCTCAGTGTAGTTTTAAATTTCATTTCTCTAACTGCTAGAGATGTTAAATCTTTTTTAAAGTATTTTTGACTATTTGTATTTCTTCTTCTGTGAAGTGCCTGTTCATTCCCTTTGCCCATTTATTGATTGGGATGTGGATGTGGATGTGTGTGTGTGTGTGTGTGTGTGTGTGTGTGTGTGTGTGTGATTATTTTTGATGTTAAGTTTTTTGTGTTCTTTATATGTCCTGGAGATTAATGCTCTGAGGTACAAGTGGCAAAACTTTTCTCACATTCTGTAGGCTCTCTGTTCAAGTTATTGTTTCCTTTTCTGAGAAGAAGCTTTTTAGTTTGAATCCATTCCATTTGTTGGTTCTTGATTTTACTTCTTGTGCATTAAGTCTTCTCAAGGAAGTCAGTTCCTAAGCCAACTTGATGTAGACTTGGGCCTACTTTTTCTTCTATTAGGTGCAGGGTCTCTGTTCTAATGCCTAGATCCTTGATCCACTGTGAGTTCAGTTTTGTGCAGAGAGAGAGATAGGAGTTCAATTTCATTCTACTACATATGGATTTCTAGTTTTCCCAGCACCATTGTTGAAGAGGTTATCTTTTCTCCAATGTATGTTTTTGGCCCCTTTGTCTAGTATGAGATAACTGTATTTATGTGGGTTTGTCTCTGTGCATTTTAATTCTGTACCATTGGTCTACATGTCTATTTTAGTGCCAATCCCATGCTGTTTTTGCTACTATAGCTCTGTAATATAATTTAAGGTCTGGTATTGTGATGCCTCCTGCTTCATTTCGTCACTAGGCATTCCTTTAGCTATTCTGGGCCTCTTATTTTTCCAAATGAATTTTATAGCTGCTTTTTCTATTTATATGAAGAATGTCATTCAAATTTTAATAGGAATTGCATGAAATCTGTATAGTGCTTTTGGTAATATGACCATTTTGATAAGATGGAACATGGAAGTTCCATTAAAGAACATGGAAGTTCTTTCCATCTTATAAGGTCTTCTTCAATTTCTTTCTTTAGTATTCTGTATTTTTTCATCTCTTTTCTTAGATTGATTACTAAATATTTTGTTTTTTGAGGCTATTATAAATGGGGTAGTTTTCCTAATTTCCCTTTCCTTGGATTCATCAATGATATATAAGAATGAAATTGATTTATAAGTGTTAATTTTATACCCTGGTACTTTGCTGAATTCATTTATAGTTCTAGAAGTTTTCTGGTGGAATTTCTTGGGACTTAATATAGAATCATATCATCATCAAATGGGAATAGTTTGAGTTCTTCTTTTCCTATTTGTATCCCTTCAGTTTCTTTCTTCTGTCTACTTGCTCTGGCTAGAGTTTCAAAGAAAATTTTGAATAAAAGTGTTGAAAGAGGGCATTCCTGTCTTGTTCCAGTTTTTAGAGGGCATTCTTTCAATTTATCTCCATTTAGAATGATGTTGGCCTTTGGCTTAGCATAGATACCTTTTACAATGTTGAGGTATGTTCCTACTATCCCTATTTTTTCTAGAGTTTTGAACATGAGGGGATGCTATATTATGGTAATGCTTTTTCTGCATCTATTAAGATGATCATATGATTATTGTCTTTAAGTCTATTGACGCAATAAACTACATATATTGATTTCCATATGTGAAACCAAACTTGCATCCCTGGAATTAACTCCACTTTTTCATGGTGCATTATCTTTTAAATATGCTTTTTTATGTGACTTGCCAGAATTTTATTGAGAATTTTTGCATCTATGTTCATCAAGAATATTAGTGTTAAGTTATCTTTCCTTGATGTGGCTTTCTAGTTTTGGTATCAGTCTGATGCTAGCTTCATTTGGAAGGGTTACCTCTTTCTCTTTCATGGAATAATTTGAGGAGTATCGGTGTTAATTCTTCTTGGAATGTCTGGTAGAACTTGTCTGAGAATCCATCTGGTCCTGGGCTTTTTTTGTTGTTATACTTTTGATATCATCTTCTATTGTACTGCTTGAAATTCAACTGCTTAAATTGTATATGTCCTCCTGTTTCAGATTGAGTATGTCATATGTCCCTAGAAATCTGTTGATGTCTACAAGATATTCTATTTCATTGGAGTTAAATTTTTAAAATCATTTCTGATTATCATCTGTATTTCAGTATTTCATCTGTCAAGATGTTTCCTTATTCATTAAAAATTTTAGTAATTTGAGATTCTCAATCTCTCCATTAGCATGGCTAAGGGTTTATCAATATTTTCTTTTTTCAAAGAGTGAACTTTTTGGTTTGTCAGTTTTTTAATTGTTTCTTTTGTTTCAACTTCATTCATTTCAGCTCCAATTTTAATTATTTCTTGTCTTCTATTGCTTTTGGTGTTGATTTGTTCTTCTTTTTGTAGAGCTTTGAGATGTAATGTTAGTTATTTTGGGGTTTTTTTGTTTGTTTTTTGTTTTGCTATTTTCTATTCTTTTAATGAATGAGCTCACTGGAAAGAGCTTTCCTCTTAGCACTGACTTCATAGTGTCTCAGAGATTTTAATATGTTGTGTCCCTATTCTCATTTACTTCTAAGCATTTTTTTATTCCATTCCTGATTTCTTCTACTATCCATTGGTCATAGAACAGTGCATTATTTAGTCTCAGGTGTTAGAATAGCTTCTATTTTTTTATTTTATCATTATTTCTAATTTCTTTCCATTATGACCTGATAGAATGCAAGGTATTATCTCTGGTTTTTTGTATTTGATAAGAATTCCTTTGCAGCATAAGATATTTTAAGTCTATTTTAGGGAAGGATCCAGGTGCTGCTGAGAAGAAAGTGTATTCAGTCATTGATGGTTGAAATCAGCTATATATGTTGTTAAGTCTAAATTATTGATTGTGTTAATTGGTTCTATAGTTTCTTTGTTTAGTTTTGTTTGGGGGATCTATCCAATAGTGTTAAAGTCACCCGGTATTATTTGTTCTATTTTATCTTGAAATCGAAAAACATTTGTTTGATGTATATAGATGTTCCATTGTTTGGTCCATAAATATTTATGATTATTATGTCTTTAATTCCTTAAAGCAGTATGAAGTCTCCTTCTTTGTCCCTTCTGATTAACTTTGGCTTGATGTCCACTTTATCTGATATGAGTATAGAAACCCCTGCTTATTTGAGATCCATGTGAATGATGTTTTGGCCTATCCTTTCACTTTCAGTCTGTGGATGACTTTGCCTACGAGGCGAGTCTCTTGGAGATAGTATATTGTTTGTTCTTGTGTTTAAAATCCAGCCTGCACATCCATGTCTTTTGATGGATAAGTTTAGGTCATTTACATTTCATGTTGTTATTGAGAAATGATTTGTATTCCCTGTCATTTGGGTTTACTTCTGGCTTTTAATTTGAATTATTTTCTCCTTTTGTTGAATATTCCTTTGGTGTACTTCCTCCCTTTGCTAGTTTTCCCTTTTTTTCATTTTATCTTCATGGATTATTTTGCTGAGAATATCCTATAATGCAGGCTTTCTAGTTGTGAATTCTTTTATCTCTTGTTTTCCATGAAATGTTTTTATTTCCTCTTCAAATCTGAAGCTTAATTTTGTTGGATATAAAAATCTCTGTTTGTATCCATTTTCATTCACAGATTGATATATATTACTCCAAGACTTCCTAGCTTTGAGGGTCTGAATTGAGAAATAAACTACAATCTGAATTGATTTCCCTCTAAATGTAATCTGACAGTTTTCTCTGGTAGTCTTTAAAATTCTATCCTTATTCTGTATGGTAGGCATTTTCATAATAATGTGACTTGGTGTGAGTCTGTTGTAATTTTGTATGTTTAGGGTTCAGTTTGCCTCCTCTATCTGATTTTCCATTTTGTTCTTCAGGTTTGGAAAATTTTCTGATATTATTTCATTGAAAAAATTGTGCATTCCTTTGGTTTGTTTCTCTATGCCTTCATCTATCCCCCAAAAGTCTTATATTTGGTCGTTTCATGTTATGCTATATTTCTTGGAAGTTCTGTTCAAGTTCTTTTCATAATTATATATTTTATCTTCATTGCCTGAAACTCTCTCCTCCAAGTGGTCTAGTCCGTTGGTCATGCTTTCCATTGAATTTTTAATTTGGTTTATTGATTCCTTCATTTCAAGGATCTCCACTGGTTTCTTTTCAGAATCTCTATCCTTTTAGTGAAGTGATTTTTCAGTTCCTAAATATTCTCCCTGATTTCACTCCTTACATCATCCTTTACCTCATGGATCAGTTTAAGTACATTATAAACTCCTTCTGTGAAATATCTTCCACTGTGGTATCAATGGATTCTACTATTAGAGCATTTAGCTTTGTTTGAGGTAATTTGTTACCTTGTTTTTTCATGTTGTTGTGTGTTTACCCATCTAGTAATGAGGATCTGAGGCAGTACAGTTTCTACCTTGTGGACTACTGTGTCCTTGAAAGTTTCCAGTAACTCATGTTAAGAAGAAAAAAATAACAACCAATGCAAAAAATATACAGCCTTATGTCAAATAGTTCCTACTAAGGCATCTACAGTTTTGTCACAATAAACAGAAGTGATACATTCAGTTATTGCCTATGATAAAAACAGTAAGTTTGCAAAAGTGTTTGCAATTTCAAATGGTGGAAAAAAAGAACAGACATGGTATAAGATGTAATGCTTATGAGGAAGGGGGACAGAAGATAGAAGTAAAAACAAAGGAAGAGTGAAAGAGAAAATAAGAGGTTGATTTTTAGCAGAAGAGAGAGAAATCATGGGAAACATAACTGACTAAAAAATATATATGTATAAAGTAAAAAGTTAAAAAAATAGAAAAAAAGTAAAAAGTAAAGAATACAAAACAAAACAAACATACTAATCAGACATTCTAGTCCTCAAGAAATTGATGCATGAAAAATAATTGGTTTCAAAAATGGTAGAAATGTGAGAGAGGACAAAAAAAGATTTCAGTGAAAACTTTTTTTCAACGAAAACAATTTTTTTCTATTGGAGTTCCAAAGATACTCAGCTTCCCTTCTCAGTTTTTATGCGGGTTTGACTCTAAATAGTATGCTTGCTTCACTTTCTGTACTTAGGTGGGATTGCTAGGGTAAGAGGGTTACTGTTGGAGGCGGGGTTTTCCTGAGTACCTGATCTATTTTGAGTGTCCAGTATTAAATGCCAGTAATGCCCCCCCCCAATTTTTGTTCATTCACCCACCTTGCTGAAAAGCTGCCTGCTTTTCTTGGTTTTCACACCATGGAACCATCAAGGAAGTGACCTCTCTATTCTGCGATCTTCCTTTCTTTTTCTACTTGATCCTTAGGTATAATTTTTTTGTTGTGTTGTTAAATTCAGTTTGCTAATATTTCACTCAGGATTTTGCCATAAATGTTAATGGAAAATATTTACTCACAATTTTCTTTTCATGTGGTATCTGTCTGGCTTAGGCATCAAGGTAAAACTGGCTTCAAAACATGTTATCAGATATTCCTTTCTGCTTTTTTTTTTTCCTAAAGATATATTGACATTAATTCTTTGAAAACATGGTAGAATTCAGGAGTAAAGCTTTTGGTCCTAAGCTATATTCTTTGTCGGGAGATTTTTCATTATTACTGTGTTATGGTTTAGATACTAGGTGGCCCCCAAAAGTGCATGTGTGAGACAATGTAAGAAAGTTTAGAGGTGAATCAATTGGGTCATGACAGCCTTAACAAAATCAGTACATTAATGTCCTGATAGTGATTAACTGGGTGGTAACTGTGGGCGGGTAAGGTGTGGCTGGAGGAAGTGGTCATTGGGGCATGCCTTTGGGATTTATATTTTATCTGTGGAAAGGAAAGAGCATGAGTGTTCTCTTTCTCTCCAACAGCCCCCCCCCCCACTCCATCTCCTTCTCCCTCCTTTGGTGTGATGTCCTGAGCCACTTTCCTCTACCACACTCTTCCACCATGATGTCCCTCCTTACCTCCTACCCTGAGGGATGGAGTCAGTGATCTATGGACTGGGAGCTCTGAAACTGTGAGCTCCAAATAAACTTTTCCTCCTCCAAAATTGTTCTTGTCAGTCTTTTGCTTATAGTGCAAAAAAGCTGACTAAAACATTCTTGAAACTCTTCGTTTGTATTTGGCCTATTTCTTCCTGATTCAATTAATTTTCTAAAAATATACACACAACCCTCTAGATTAGGAAGTAAGTTGGCAAACAATTGTTCATCATAGTGTCTTATAATCCCTTTTGTTTCTGGAGCTTTTATTATAATGCCTCCACTTTGATTCCTTATTTTGTGTTTGAATATTCTCTTTTTTCCTTAGTCTAGGTAAAGTTTTGTTGATTGGTTTATATTTTCAAAGCAAGTCTTTAAAAAATAATTTTTCCTACAGCTTTTTATTATCAGATTTATTACTATTCTAATCCTTATTATTTCCTTAGTTTTGCTAACTTTTGAGTAAAATTTGTTCTTTATCTCGTCCATTGAGATATAATTTTAGGCTACTTATTGGCAGCTTTCTTTTTTTCTTTTTTGTAGTACTGGGGATTGAATTCAGGGGCACTCCACCACTGAGCCACATCCCCAGCCCTATTTTGTATTTTATTTAGAGACAGGGTCTCACTGAGTTGCTTAGCACCTCACCATTGCAGATGTTGGCTTTGAACTCAGCTTCCTGAGCCCCTGGGATTACAAGCATGCAGGACCACATCATTCTTCTTTTCTAATGTACATATTTACTGCTATAAATTTTCTCTTTAAATTGATTTTGCTGAATCATATAGGCTTTTGTATGTTGTGTTTCTGTTGTCAATTGTCTCAAGATAGTTTTAAATTTTATTTTGATTTCTCCTTTGACACATTGGTTATTCAAGAATATGTTTTATTTAAATTTCTAAAAATTCTGTGCATTTCTACAAATTCCTTCTATTATTGATTTCTAGTTTCATATCATTGTGACTAAAAATGATACTTGATGTGATTTAGAATTTCTAAGCTATGTTAAGATTAGTTTTGTGGCCTGATATAGTCTATCCTAGAGAATGTTACACGTGCAGTAAGGAACATGTATTCTGCTGCCGTTAGATGCAAAGATGTGTGTATGCCTATTGGGTCCATTCTTTTAAGTTCCATTCAATTTCATTATATACCTACAAATTTTCTGACTGATTGATCTGTCCATTGTTGAAAGTGAGATATTTTAATCCACTACTATTATTATATTGCTATTTCTTCCTTGTTTTTCTAGTTCTTTAGTGGGGAAGATAGAGCATTGATTTGAAGATTTGCAGTATTCCTTCTTTTCCACTTTAGTGTTATAAAATTTCATCTCAGAATTGCTTCAACTATGTCTCACAAATTTTAATATTTCATATTTATATTTTCATCCAGTTAATATATATTTTTAAATCTTTAAGACTTTTTCTTTAATCAATATATTTATTACAATTGTGTCATTTTGTTTCCAAGTGTTTGGAGATTTTCTTCTCTGTCACCAGTGCACAAACTTTGTATGATTTAAATTCTTCTAAGAATGTTAAGATTTGTTTTATAGAAACATGGAATTACATGGGCACTTGAAGAGAAATGTATATTTTGACATTGTTGGATGTAGCATAATATATCAGTTAGATCCTACTGGCTGATGGGGTTGCTTGTCCAGTTTTTCTATATTCTCCTGAAATTATGTCTAGTTGTTCTGACCAATCTCACTAATTCTTTATAAAGGAGTATTGATATTTCCAACTGCAATAATTAATTATTCTTTTAGTTTTATAAGTTTTTTTTTCATTCACATATTTTGTAGTTTTGTTATATAATACATTTATATTTAGGATGGAGATCTTTATCAGTTGAAACTCTTATCATTATATAATGTTCCTCTATACCTCAAGGTAATTTTCTTTGCTCTAAGACTACATCATCAGATATTAAGATATTACTCATTTCTACTTTCCTTTAATTTTTGTATAATATATCTTCCTCCATGATTTTATTTTCCACCTGCCTTTGTGATTATATTAAAAAATTTTCTTGTAGAGAGCATATATCTGGAACATATTTTTACATTCACTCTGCCAATCTTATAATCACTGTTTTTAGACCATTAATTTTACCTACAATGCAATTATTGACAAATTAGTGCTTAAGCCTGCCTTTTTTGTTTTGTCCTTGATTCTTCTACTTTTTCTCTGTTTTCTTATTCCTAATTTCCTATGTTCCTTGAGCAATCTTAGAATTCCATTAAGATTTATATATACTTATTGTTTTTTCTTAATGGGGATTTTTGAGGCATAATTGTTACTCCACAAAAATGAACATAAATAAGGTATACAATTTGGTGAGTTTGCACATATATATAAATTTGTGTGACCATTACCACAATAAAAATAATAAACATATTATCCATCACCTCCCAAACTCCCCTAGTGTTATTGTGCTTTGTTTTTGTTTTGTTGTTTTCTTTGTTTATTTTGCTTGTGGTAAAAACCCTTAACATGAGATTTATCCTCTTAAGTGCAAAATACATTATTGGAACCTATAGGCACCATGTTATAGAACAGTTTCCAAGAATTTCATGTGTATAATTAAAAACTTATAACATTAGCTGGGTGTGGTGGCTCACGCTTGTAATCCCCGCACTTTAGGAGGCTGAGATAGGAGAATCTCGAGTTCAAAGCCAGCCTCAGCAATGGCAAGGCACTAAGCAACTCAGTGAGACCTTGTCTCTACATAAAACACAAAATAGGGCTGGGGATGTGGCTCAGTGGTCGAGTACCCCTGAGTTCAATCCCCAGTACCAAAAAAAAAAAAAAAAATTATAACATTAATTAAAACTCCCAAGCCCTCCCCCACCAATCCCTAGTACACACCTATTATCTACTTCTAATATGTTCTATTATCTATTTCTATATGTTTGACTATGTTAAATGCTTCAAATAAGAGCATTATACAGCATTTCATCTTCTGTGACTTAATTATTTCATATAATATGATGTCTGTTAGATCTGTTGTCATCACAAATGGGAGAATCCTTTTGAAAAGCTGAATAATATTTAACTTCATAACACATTTTATGCATTTGTCTTTCCATGGACATTTTGGTGGTTTCCATATTTTGGTATTGAATATAATGCTACATAAACATGGGAGTAAAAATATCCCTTTGATATCCTGATTTCAATTTTTTTTGGATACATACCCAGAAAAGGGATGATGTGGTACCAATAGTTTTACTTTGCTGAAGAACTTCCATGATGTTTCCTATGATTGACTTTTTACATTTCCACAGTGTATACAATCTCAATTTCTACAGAATTTATATATTTAATAGTAGTTATAATTACAGATATGAGGTGGTATTGTTTGATTTGTATTTCCTTAATGATTAGCAATGCTGAAATGAGGTGTTATGTTCTCCCTCTATCGTCATTTTTCTATCAACTTATTCTTATATTTACAAAAGCATTTATGGTATATATATTTGCCTAATTCTATTTTTTACATTACTAATCAGAATGAAAATACTTTATTATGGCTGTTACTTTTCTTGTCAGTTGAAAGAGATCTTCTTTATACAATCTCATGTTTTATTTGTTAAATTCTACATTATTTGAGACAATTGTTGAGTCACTTGTTTTGTTCTATCTAATATATATTTGCTTAGAATTTTAAATTTTACATGTGCTTTTTATGTATTACTTTTGTGTTCAAAAGCAATCTTTTTAATAATGATTTTAATTATGGCTTTTACATTTATTTATAATAAATTATAATTTATATACTTTTTTATAATTCAGGTTACATCATTCATATATGTAAAAATGTAGTAATTTTATAAAAATAGTCTTACTTTTGACAGTTTTTCTTATAATTTATATTTCTCATATAGGCTATTTTTTAATCTCTAATTTTTTGGAAATTAAAAACATTTAAAATTTTACACATATTATTTAATATATCTAACTATAAATTATGAATTTACATTTAAATAATTATTAATTACATACATGTGCATTTTTAATATCTGTTGACGTTTTCATTGAAAATAAAAACAAATGAATGCCAATTGCTTGAACTAAAAATCTCTACTTTAAATTACTATTCCTGTAAAGCATTTTCAATTTCTATTTCTCTATATGAGGGAAAGTGTTAGCTGCCTTCCAAGAATCTATTAGCCTTTCCTTCCTCATTACCAGAATATCTGTTTTGTTTAAAAGTAAAGGTTTGTATTCAAAAAAACTCATTGTAATGAATTCCCTTCAATCAAGTGATAACCATTTGAGTCACTTTCAGTAGTGGAAGTTTATCAGGTGAGTACTTTGCAGGAGTTATTTTCCTATACAAAATGACAAACTTAGCTGACATGTTCTTTTTTATCTCACCCTTCCTCTTCTTTCTGCCACATACCAGGATGTGAAGAATCTCATTGCCCATCAGTATAAATGCCCACTAGCTAAGATGGCAGAGGAGGAAGATACACCAAGCTATGTTCATGATTTCCTAAACAATTAACTACACAGGGGATTGCCTGTCTTTGAAATACATATTATATGATAAAAATATAATCCTTGATTAGTTGGTCTTTTATTACATGCAGACAAAATGCAATCCCAATTGATAAAATTGGCTATTTCCCTGATCACTCACATATTTTAAAAGATTATATAGATAAAAATATAAATATGTATCTATTTTAAGTTTTTAGATAAATAAGCACTCCAAATTTCTAGAATTACTTTTATTTCATATAATAAAGAATAACCTGTTTCTTCATCTTTAAAATTTAAGTATTATTCAACTATACCCACAAAAAAAGGACAAGAAATTATTTTATCTCACAATTAAGGATAAACAAGACCCTTTTCAGTTTCTATTGTTTTACAAGGCACAAGTTATAATTATACTACTAAATTGTTGGGTTTTATTTTTCAGAATAAACCTTCTTCTTGAATTTCCACATCTATGCTCTACTAAAAAAATGTGCTAATCCTTAGAGAAATAATTGTGTGAACACTTATGATTTTCAGTTTTCATAATATTCTTATGTTCATTAATAATTTCAATAAAATCTCTTAATATATATATTTCAAACATTACTGAATATCTATTCTCATAGATTTATATTTATTCCTTCTCAAAATGTTGATATTGCTATAAAGTTTTCCAATTATCAAACAATAAGAAAAAGAACATTGCTACCAGCAGAATTAACAAATTCAAATTAATAGGAAAACTAACAAACTATTACTAAAATAGTTTTTTAAATGTCTGTAACTCAAAAAAAATCTGCCAGCATTTGTGTGCTATATTTCTTTAAGATTTTGTATTTGTGTTGTTTTCCCTTCATACTTTTACAGTATGGTTTTCTTCATTTTTCACCTCATTTCTGAAATTTTCAATCTTTTTCTTCTTCTTAAAATATTTTTATCAGCTTAAAAATAAGTTGACCTTAGTATCATCTCACTTAAAAAAAAAACCTTCCATTTATTCTATTTCCTGAAATTAAGGCTTTATCATTCCTTTTTCCAAAATTTTCTGAGAAAAGATTTTATAATTGGCAATCAGTTACCCATTACAATTTCATGCTTGCACCTACAAACTATTGAAATTCCAATGATAAAAAAAACTTCTTCACCATTGAAAAGCCTTTCAATATACATTTCTTTTAGTGTTAATTTTCTTTGATCCTTTAGAAACTTTCTTCATTTTTTAGCAACTTTTTTCCCCTTAGCTTCAGTAATAATAATGTCCATGCCTCTCCTTTTACTCCCATTCCCAGGATCAATTCCCTTTTATCCTCATTGGTTCCATTGCTTTCTATATACAAACTGATCCTTAAGGGGTTGTCTTGGCTCTCAGTCTTCATTGATGCCTATATTTTCCCAATAGAGCTTGTTTTCAACTTTGCCTTCAAGCAAATGACTACTGGACTTATTCAAGTCCATAACAGTGTTTCTAAATTTTATTTCTTCATTTTTTCTAGTGCCTAGTTGATGTGTCTCCACCAAAAACATTTAGAACAAACTCATCTTTCTATTATAACCTTTTAAATGCTGTCCTATCCACTAAATTATTTTTTGCCCCAGTTATACAGTTCCAAAATTTTAGGTGTATTTCTTTACTTGTTCTTTTTTTCTCACATCATCTATTAAAAATATCTCATCAATTTTTTGCAATATAATTGTGATGCATTGATCAAAGAAATATGAAACTAAGACTTTGAAATTCCAACTTCATCACTTGCTTATGTGTCTAATGCTAACTTAGATCCTTATATTTCACCATGCCTATTTTCTTCTGTAAAATAAAAGTAATATCTTTCTACATCGATGGAAATGATGAAGAACAAATAAGATATTTTTCAGAAAGGCTTTTCCCATCCAAGTTAATGTAGCCCAAATCTTTAGGCCTTTCATACTGTGTTAGTTCCTTCTTTGCATATTGTTTGTAATTAACATCATCTGACATTCTATGGTCACTTCAATTCTTTGTTTTATTCAGCTTATATGTTTATTTCCTGTTCCTTTCTACTTAAACAAAGGCAGGAAAGTTGTCAATATTATTTACCACTGAATCCCCAAGACCCAGAGTAATCCCTTGCATATCTTAGGTAAAAGAGCACATATTTGGTCAAAGAGTGAAGGAATAAAATACACGGGAGTGCCTACTACAATGGCTTTCACAGAACAAGTGTCTGTCCTCTACTTTTTATTTTTATACTATTTTTGTTGATATTTCAGTCTGTTCTATAAACCCTAATAACATCCCTTCTTGTCTAGAGTAACTAATCTTCTTGCTGTCATTTGTTTTCCACCCTTATCTTCTTTAATCTGCTAGCATAATGTTGAATAATTGTGTTTTAACTTTGATAATATTAGTTTATGAGCACATACTATGAGAGGACCACTTTATTTTCTTCCTCAAATAACTTCAATTGATCTTCATTATATTCACTAAGGAATCTAAACTCTTCTCAATGTCATCCAACTTACTCAATTTTTCATTACTTCCTTAAATTAAACTTGGTCCCTCATTTATTTTGATTGTCCTTAATGGGGTCGTGTAAGGTTCTATCTTTGATTATATCATACCACAGAAATTAAATACCTAAATAAAATTCTTCCTTTACAGTCCAGGTTAATACATCAAATTAAATACTCTCTCATTTTTTATATTCTTAAACATTATTACAAAATTACTACCAAAACCCAAAGTTTTGGAACTAATATTACAAAAATCATTACTATATTCATAATTTTTAAAGAATTGTATCTACTTATAAAAGCTCTTTCAGTTTTATAATTTTAAGCTTCCTCATACATAATTACTGTATAATGTTTATATACCTTTTCACTTTTCACTTGTAATCATTGTTCAAAATAATTTTCTATTCTTCCTCAAAACGTCTATGCATATACAGTCATGTACCACATAATGACATTTGGTCAATGACAAACTACATGTACAATTATGGTATCATAAGATCCTAACACTTAATGATGTCATAGATATCTTAGTTCGTAGAAGTACACTATGATGTTTAGACAGGAACATAATCAAGTTTTCCCAGTCACTTGTTCAATATTTTATAAATCAACATATAATAATGGTTTGATTATGCTAATATTACCAAATTAATTGTTTAAGAATTATTTTATATTTTTCCAAAAATAATATAAATTGTACTTTATGGCATTCTAAAAATACCAAATATTTCTCAAAATAATTCATATACCAAACCAAAATGAATCAGAGATCTATTTTCAATTAAAAAGCAAAAATATACTTTTCTACAATTTCATGATTTTAGAATCAATGTCTTTTTGCAAAAATCATATAAGCCCTTATGAATGCTCAGATAGAAAGCCATTACTAATACATTCATTGATTTATTATATATAAATGATAAAACTATTAAAAAGTTTATAAAATTTAAGTGTAAAATTTAGAAGCTAAAATTCTACTTCTTTAAGATATTATTTCAAATGAAATCCTAATTACCAATTACCAATTATAATTGGTAAATCCTAAGTACCAATAATCCAATTACCTTCCTCAAAGCAGGGCAGAAATTGAAGAAAAGTCGCTGGTTATATGCTTTGAATCTTTCAGGAAGATGCCAGTTCTGAATTATTTCTTCATCAGAAATCACATGATGATCCAGTGCTTTGAGAGGCCATATACTGTTAACAAGAACATGTCTATATCCTTTCTTAAGGCTTACCGGACAATCAAACAGAGTGAGAGCAATGAGGCTTGGACAGGCAGACAATACACATATATTCTTTAACTTTGCAAATGCATTGTCATGAAGATAGAGAAGTTTTAGGTTCTTTAATCCACTCCAAAATTTCGTATCTGGGAGATTCTTGATCTGAAATATTATCAGAAATAAATTTAGCTCAAATATTACTTTTCTAAACATCATAAGGAAAAATAGCAAAACATTAAACATCTAAAATTCAATATCTTGCAAGTTTCTAATTAATAATCAAGATAAATATTTCCAAGTATCTAAATGATTTCTGGAAAAACAACATAATACACTGAGTATTTGTAATAAACTATCATTATTATAATTAAATGCATAACCATATATATTTTATTCAGTGAAAATTACTTGGTAATAGCTGACTCTTTAAATTTTCAAAAATACTTTCCTTTTATAAAGAACTGGAGTCAAGAAGTATTCTTAATCCAGACTACAAATTTAAGAAGTAAAATATACCAAATCATTCATTGTTAGTGTACTTTATTTTGAAAATTTGTATTGCATTTTAAATTTTATATTAATACACATTTTATTTTAACATTTATTTTCAATTTTATATTTATATTTTAGATAATAGATTATCTGGAAACAATATTGTGGGTAGATAACATAAGTTCATTTACATATAAATTTCATTTATATTCAAATATCTTAAATGACTAATGCTTACCTGATTTCCATGAAGATCAAGTTTAATTAATTTTATACAATTTTGAAGTGGATGAATATCTGTAATAAAATTATTTGAAAAAATGCATACTTTAAGAGAGATATAAGATTGCATATATTCCATAGATTTTAAATAAAGGCCACTGAACTTCACAAAAACAAAATCTTTTTGATCTTCTATTATATTTTCATTATAGTGACTCCATTCTTCATGACTAGTTAGCTCTTTTGTGATTGTTCCATGAAACATCTAGGAAAAGATAGAAAATTTTTCAACTTTTAAAAATCTACCTGAAAACAAAATAGAATGTTTGCTAAGACATAGTGAGAATGAAAATGAGAAGAAAAGACAAAAATTTTTAAAAGGAGTATCTAATTCCCATAGAATCTTCAATCCTACAGTATTTTAAATATCTAATTACTGCCGAAAATGGTTATCATTGCACTTACCAAAAAAAAACCAGTGAAAGGAAGAATTTATTCTCCATAGAATAGAGAACATGGCATTAATAAAGATGTCCCTACTAGACCACACAAGTAACAAAAAACAAAATTATGCCTAAACATAGGTAGTATAATAATTTTGGTTTAACAATAATGTTAAAAAGAAATAAAATCACTGAATAGTTAACAAGTTAGGACAATGATAATCTGTACAGAGACTGAAAAATGCAGTAAGAAGAAATTAAGGTGTAATACCAATTTTCAACTGTTATCAACAATATCTATATCTTAAAGAAAAAACTTACCATCACAGTATGTATTTTTTAAGTTCAATTCAATTGGACAATTAGGATTCAGAATTCTAAAAGCTTTCAAATGTGACTAATTAACTTTAAAATTTTTGGATCAATACTTAAGTGTATAATCTTATATGGCATATCTCATACATATAAATTTGCCCTTAGTAATTTTAGTTTTCATAAAAAGTAGTCAATTAGTGATAGTTTAGAAGAGAATGTATAAGCACAAGTGGTCTGTCTAGGGCTTCTCACAAGATAAACCACCTTCCCTACTGAAGGAATCAGTTTTTATGATGTGTAGGTAAACTCAAGTTAACAAAAATTCAAATAAGAGTGTGAAAATCCAGATAAACTCATACTCATATCAATATTGGCTATTTTTAATATCCTTACTAAGGCCTAAATCTATAACCCTCCAATTCTCAAGTATCATCTATGGAATTAATTAAAAGGGAGACAGATTTCTGAGCCCCACCTTTATATCTATTGTATTAGAATCTCTGGGATAAGTGTGTAGTAATCTATTTAAGCAAGCAATTCATGGGTATCTTGAGAAAGTTTAAACTAAAAGTAAACCAGCCTTCCAAAATCAAAGACCAAAACAGCACAAATAGACACAAGCTTTTACAAAATTCACCAAGCTCTAGAGGCCCTGAAATGTAAGGCAATATCTACATTCTATCATTTGTACTCCTTTTCTTAACAGAAAATACTGTTAAGAAGTCCTTCCTCAGAGTCTCCTTTCAAAGTACTACTTTTCTATTATCATCTGAAGATAGGCTAGCTCCAGAACAGTTCATGACAAGAGCTTAAGAGAGACTATATAGGGAACATATCAGCATGTTTCAAAATATGACAATGGGTGCTCAAAAGTTTCAGCTATAGCTCCACTTTTTGAAAGCAATAACTATGCTGCAAGAAATCTGCAAAGTAAAAATCACATACCAAAGAAGTGTGTTGTTTATTTTATGGTCATATGGGAGCTATTTAATGTGAACAGAAAAATTGAGTAAGCACAAAGTCCCTATATACTCTCTCATTAACTCCTAATCCTTGTAGTTCTCTATTATTAATATATTGCATTAGTGTCATACATTTCTTAAAATGGATGAGTCAATATTAGTATATTGTTATTAACTAAAGTCCATATTTTGGATTTCACTCTTTGTTGTGTTACATGTCTATGGGTATCAACAAATGTATAATGATATGTTCATCATTATCATGTAGAATCATTATTAATTCATACCCTAGAGGTCCCCTGGACTTCATCTCCTATCCTCCTCTCACACCCCTTACAACAACTGATCTTTTAAATGTCTCCATATTTTTGAATTTCCAGATTGTCATATAGTTGGAGATGTATGGTAGGAGACATACTATGTATAGCCTTTCCATATTTGCCCTTTCACTTAATAATGTACACTTGTTTCCTTAATATCTTTTTTCTAAATGCTCATTTTAAACCATATGTACAATGGTTTATTAATCCACTCATCTACTGAAGGTGTCTTTTTGGATTCCAAGTTTGGACAATTATAAAGTTTCTATAAGCATTTGTGTTTAGGTTTTTGTGTAGATATTAATTTTCACATTATTTGAATAAACACCAACAGTTTACACATTGGATCATATAGCTTTATTTTGTGAGAAAATGTCTCTGTCTTCCAAAGTTGCTACCCTATTTTGCATCTCCCTATGCAAGGAATGAGAAGAATTATTGCCATACATCCTCACCAGTATTTGGTGTCAGTATTTTGCATTCTGGTCATTCTAATAGGTGTAATGGTATCTCATTGTTTTAATTTGCAATTCCTAATGACATATGATCTTGAACATCTTTCTATATGCTTATTTGCTGTCTGTGCATTTTCTGTGAGATGGCAATCTTTTGTCCATTTTTTTGACTGCATTGATTTCTTATTGTTGAGTTGGAGTTTCTTGCTTTATTTTGGATGCCAGTCCTTTATCAAATATGTGTTTTGCAAGTATTTTTTCCCAGATTATGTCTTGTTTTTCATTTTCTTAATTTTTCCTTTATATTTCACTTCAATAAAAAAAAAAAAAACACCTTTGGACAATCAACACCCATCAACCATCAAGTATTAAAGATCCTATTTCCTCACATCAAGATGAAAGTGATTTTATACTTTTCATTACTGGTCCCAACACAAAATAAACACATATACAAAATTATATAATAGTTAATATGTTTATTTCTCATACAGATCATTACATCTCTAATAATCTATTTTGAAACTTATATCTACAAGGTATAATATTTACTCTGGCATTTATTTCCAGACATTAAATGGTGATATTAACTAAGTACAGTTATCAATGTCTGCAGATTCATTACTCAACAATGAAATATTTTATTTAAATCTTCTCCCATCAAAAAATGGTTTGTCTGTATCGTTTTATTAATATTATACTATAGCAATTATGTTAATATAATTTTCATTGATTTGCTTCATTAAATTTTCTGGATGAATGCTGTCTGTGTATCATCTGAATATGTCAATGATCTACTACTAAGATTATTCAAAAGCTGAATTCTTTTTTGTTCTCTATACTGATCACAGACATTCGATATAATTTTATGAATTGAGAGGTTCTGCAATTATGTGAAGCATTCAAATGTATCTATTAGATGAACAACCTTGTTAGCTTTGTGAAGTTTACTGATACAATTATAATACTCTTCAAAATGTTGTACCCTCTCCACCAAAATATTAAATATGTTCACACTTTCTACATTAGAATGAATTATGGTAAGGGAACTAATTTGATTTTCATTCTTCACTCACTTGAAAACTTCTTACCAATAAAACATATAGTCAGACGAAGACAAGAATTATTGAGTTAAATGTGAATTTCAGGTAATTTTTATATTATGTAATACAATTCTTTTATTTGGATTCATACAACTTTTTTTTAGCTTTAATCAAGAAGATGCCTACTACATGTAAAAAAAAAATCTGTAAGAATTAAAAACCTGTGTGATTAAGGAGCTATTCAATCTAAATTTGAGATAATCACTATATTCCTTAATTTGGTGCTCTTTCTTTCCGTTTTGTACAACTGTCTACTTTTAGCTTTAATCAAAAAGATTTCTATTATAAGCAAAAAAAGTAAGAACATGCTAGCATCATTAAGCAGATTCAGGTTTCATGACTTAAATTTTTTTTATGAATAGAAACTAATTTTCCCAATTCTTAAAAAAAGTTTTAAACCAATACATTGGGGAAAACACTGATCTATGTGGTAAACAAAAATTGAAAGTATTAAAAAATTAGTTTATATTTAATTCAATCATTAAAATTCTAAACAATTAACAATACTGATATTTAGCTATTGAAATAGTTGAATTCTGTCATTAAAGGATGTCACACTTCTCTATCTTGGTGTGATACTCTTACAAACTAAGAAATCGTAAAAAAGATTAAGATAAGAATTATCTTAGCCGGGCGCGGTGGCGCAAGCCTGTAATCCCAACACTTAGGGAGGCTGAGACAGGAGAATAGCGAGTTCAAAGCCAGCCTCAGCAATGGCGAGGCGCTAAGCAACTCAGTGATACCCTGTCTCTACATAAAACACAAAATAGGACTGGGGATGGGACTCAGTGGTCGAGTGCCCCTGAGTTCAATCTCCAGTACCAAAAAAAAAAAAAGAAAAAAAAAGAATTATCTTAATTATCTTAATTAAAGCAAAGAGTTTTAGCTTGGTGTGGAATAGATTTGTTAATTGGGATCCACAGTCTCAGTATTTCACTGAAGGAAAATGGGTTTCAGCTTTTAACAGGTCCAATGTTTGAAAAATGAGGCGAATAGTGGTAATGTTTGTAAATTTTCTAAGTCTATTGGATGTCTGGGTCAAAAGTAAACTGACCAATCTGATATTGCTCAAACCTCACAAGCTGTTGTTAGATTCTGGTAAACAGTTCCCTCCCAATGGTGGATTTATTAGTTCCTCCCATGATTCTATATGATAATTTATTCTTGTCAGTAAAATCTCTTCAGGCTCAGAATAAGATGTTTGCTCTTTCTTTTATAGTTATGCAGCCATTTTAATTTTTAATTATGATTCTCTGGAAAATTATTGTCTAGCTGACTTTTAGTTATGTTATAAATCTCTATTCCATTCCCACATCTCCAGGTTAAGAAATTTAAATGTCCTCTTTCCCATTAAATTATATGTACTCTGAGAGCAGGAAACTTGTTCTGTTTAGCTAACTTTTTAAAAATTATTAATATAAGAGCTAGAGTTCTAAGTCAGATTTCAATAGTATTAGCATACGTAGATGTGTCTCTCTTCTCCTTTCCTCAAAGAAAACAAAACTTTCGGGTAAGAACATGTAAGAGACTACTGAGTACAAAGGGCAAACTCTCATTTAGGTATAAATTTATTACTAATTCCTGGAATTCTTTATTTTGAATTCACAAACAATATTCAATCTCTTGCAAAAAAAAATTTAAGCCATGCACTTTACAGTTATTTCTGCAGCGTAACAAATCACTCCAAAATCTACTGACATAACAAAAACACTTTATTTTCTCTGAAGATGTTTTTAGGTTGGCTCAGCTGAAGTAAGGAGTTCTCTAACAGAGGTTTACTGAAGCTTCAGTCTTGTGAGCATTAACTGAACTGTCACATCCAAGGTGATTCATTCACAAGTCTGATGTTTTGGTAAGGACAGCAGGAAGGTTAGGTTCAACTGTGAGGAGGCTTTTTCTCCATATTATCTCAGGACCTCTCCATCTTGACCTGGCTTCCTCATCCTTTATCTATGCATGTTTGTAACAAGGAAGCAGACATGCTTGACACAGTGCTTCCAAAAATAAAAAATCAGAATCTATCAAGTGTTTTTAAGGCTTAGTATACCAAACTGGTAGAGTTTCGCCGCAGTCATACTCTATGATTAGAATAAGTTATTCTGATTTTTTAAGCAGTTTATAAAGTAGGTAGAAAAAGATGAAACTGAAAACACACTGTTCTAAGCTGTGACCTTAAGCAAATTATGCATGCTGTTTCCTTGTCTGTAAAATGAGAATAGTACCAGTACTTAAGCTACAGAATTGCTGTAAAAACAAATAAGTAGATATAACTTATTTATGAACAGACTTAGCATTTGATAAATTCTACAAATGTAATAATTACTAAGATAAGTACTTCATTCAATTAACAATTTAAAATAGAATGGGTTCTTCAAAAAGTAAATCAAAAGACTTCCAGTTTCCACTTTAGCACATAAGGAGCTTAGAAGTAATTACTCCATCCTCAAAACACCTTAACAAGCTAGACAAACTATGTGTGACTTCCTGAGTATGTGACTTGGTGTCTGACATTAGTTTGACTTAGTTTTCTAACAAATCTAAGAGTTTTTCATTTTTCAGTAAGTCAAAGGCTTACTGCTGCCCCTAAATTTGTAGCAATAGGTAAATACAGAGATTCATCAGAACCATATATACAGCAGGGATGCTGACATTAACAGAGTGGGAATTTAAAGTATAATTAATATGCTAAAGTTTCTAATGGAAAAGTTAGGCAACGTGAACAAAAAAATGCAAATAGAGAAATGGAAATTCTAAGAGAATCAATAAAACATGCTGGAGATCACACTGTAACAGAATGAAAAATGCCTTTGATGACTAGTAAACTAGATAGACATGGCTAAGGAAAGAATCTCTCAATTGTGAGAATATATCAATAGAAATTTTCAAAACTGAAAGCAAAGAGAAAAATTGGGGGAAACTTTTTCCAAATCCCAGAACTATGAAACAACTCCAAAAGATGTAGCAAGTAATGAAAATGCTAAAGAATAAAGGAAGAAACCAAAGCTATATCTGAAGTAAGAATACTGAAAATTTCCTCAATTTTCAGTAATTAATGAAATTAATTAACTAATGAATTAATTAACTAATGTCAGACACCAAGTCACACACTCAGGAAGGGTAGCAAAGATCAAATAAGATAAATGGAAAACACACACACACACACACACACACACACACACACACACACAGAGGCAAGTCATATTTAAGTATGAGAAAGATAAAAGATTTTTTAAAAAAGCCTGAAAGAAGCCAGAGGGAGAAAACATCTATGTCTGAAGAAATGTTTTTAGTTCCACTTAACTGATATTTGTTTTAGATGTATTCAATTTTTAAAACCATTCTCAACTGACATTTTGTATTGATATAACTTAAAAGTAAATTACTTTTATAAGTACTGTTTTCCATATACTACACTAATTATATTAATTTTCCCTATTACCTTAATATTCACCTTCACCAACAGTATTTATGTCATTAAGTAAACAATCTCAAAAAGGTTAGATTTAGATAATTTTATAATTAATTTTGTGAAATGCACAAATATGTACATTATTCAGTTCAAATAAGAATATAATGTTCAAAAGGCAAATTTAGTTTAAGTAGAACAACAAATTACAGAAAACATCAGGGCTCCAACAATAGTTTCTTTGAAATTATGAAGTTAAAAAAAAATCAGTATCAGTAACAGTTTCTTAGTTTATATCTAATAAAGTATTACTTTTGTTAATATATATTTTAGTAACACTATATAAAAATTTACATAAGATACAAAATATACCACCTAAAAGTCTCATCTTTATCCCCAAAGTTTCCACTTAAAAACACTGGTGACAGGGCTGGAGTTGTAGCTCACTGTAGAGCACCTCCCTAGCTTTTGCCATGGGCTCAATCCTCAGCACGACAATAAATAAGCAAATAAGGAAACTAGTGACAAATGCATGAAGTGGAATTACTTAAGATTAAAATCATCTAAGGTCAAAATTAACATAATATCTAAATTAAACATTGAGGCATAAAAAAATATTTATTCTGCATATTCATTTATTTTCCAAATGTGGTATATAATCAATATGGAAAAGATATTTTCAAAAATATGCCTTGCTGACTCTATCAGTTATCTCTAGACTTATCACTCATTCACTGATATGATTTAGGTACAAAGAATAGAGATGTATTGTTATAGCAAATAAAAAGTCTATTAAAATATATTAGATTTGATGATCCATGTGGATATAACGTATAAGCATTACCCATGACATTATTAAATAAATAAACTTCTGGATACTGAAATCCAGAATTATTAAAACAGCTGCTAAAATACTTATATGTAAAATAAAACCATGAAAAATGAAATAAGAAAAAACAAAGTATTTGGTTTAGACTGCAACACATCTAACTCCATCTAATCTAATAAAATAAAGTGATGATATTTTTAGAACACTTTATTTGTACAAAAGATATATCGGAAAGCCGGGTGTGGTGGCTCAAGCCTGTAATACCAGCACTTAGGGAGGCTGAGACAGGAGAACCGCGAGTTCAAAGCCAGCCTCAGCAATGGCAAGGCGCTAAGCAAGCAACTCAGTGAGACCCTGTCTCTATATAAAAAAACACAAAATTAGGGCTGGGGATGTGGCTCAGTGGTCGAGTGCCCCTGAGTTCAATCCCCAGCACCAAAAAAAAATAAAATAAAATACAAAGTATGTATCGAAGTTAATCATATTTTGAGGAAGAATTACCATGATTTTATATTATAGACAAAATGTTTTGTTGTTGTTGTTGTTTTCTGTGGCATTAGGAATTAAATCCAAAGCCCTGTGCATGCTAGGCAAGCATTCTATCACCAAACTGCTTCTCCAGCCCCAACAAAATGTTTTGTTTTGTTTTTCAAAATTAAGGAGAGGGAATTTTGTGGGATAGTCACAACAGTACATGTATACTGGCAATTAAAAGTGAAACATAATAGGTTAATAAAGTAACCTAAATAATCCTGGTAATTGACAACATTATACTTTCATGCATATTCCGTATTTTCAAATGGCATAAAAAGTCATTTGGAAGAAGGAATCAGGATTCATTTCTCTTTACCACATTTCTTTTTCTTTTAAATGTATTTACTTTTTAAAAATTATATTATGCTCATAAAAAGAATGTTTCTGCGAGACATCAGTTTTCAACCTTTGTATTTATTCCACTCTTGAAGGCTACATAAGCAAAAGTTCCCCAAAATAAAAGGTGGTAAACCAAACGATAGACATAAAACAATCAAATCTAATCAAAAGGTCCATATAAAAACATCTACATGGAATTGCAATCTCTTAACAAGTTTATTTAGCACAGCAAATAATTTGATTCTTCTAGCCCAAATAGTACCTGATTAGCATTCATAAAACATACATTTTTACCTCCTGAAGTTGGACAACTGGTATATTTCTATTAAAAGTAATAAACATTGCACTAAACTAATTGAAATTTATTTCTTTACTAGTTTAATTCTTTAACCACTATCCCCACATCATCATCAAAAAATAAAAATAAAAAACCCAAAAAAACCAAAAACCTCATGCTAATATATGGACAAAGTGCACTATGATTATACTATGTGGGCATTTCATTTGAAGTCTACAAAAAACTAAAGAAGAAAGAAAAAGCAGAAGTTTGGAAGCAGGAGAAGGGTGGAGAAGTTTTCCCTGAAAGAATTTTCCTTTATCCCCTTTATTAAGTGAGAGGGAATGAGGGTTCCTTCAAGAGGGTTCAGTGGAGAAAAATATTTAAGAAATGAAGTTGAGAAAAGACTAGCTGAGTAAATAAATTCAAATAAAAACAATTATAAAAAGAGTTGCTGTTGCTGCATGTCATGAAAAATAAGAGAAGGAAGCAATAGTTAGATTAAGTAAAAGTACTGGAAGCAAGCACAGTTGTAGCATGGCATGCCTATGTCATAGACCATGAGCTCCATGACTCAGGATCCATGAGCATGACCCTCTTCATTTGGTTTCAACTTCTTCATATGAATAGGAAGGGGGGAATGAAAATGTGCTTCTCTAAAACTTCCATTCAAGAGTCATATTTATGCCCACAGTAATTAAAAAAAATCTAACTAGCATTAGCTATAAGTAAAAAACTATTATCTTATTCACTTAAATCAGATTAAATTAAGGGCATAAAAGTATAACTTAAGAAAGCATTTTTTTAAATGCATCTCACTCTCTATGGCAACTCTTCAGATACTTTCCTCCAAGAGAGGCACAAATGCCTTCACAAAATATTATTTTTCAATTGATTCCACTCTAATTTGCTCAATTTTTTTAATATGGAATCTAAAACTAAAACTGTTTCCAGTGTTTGATTTGTGCATAATTAATAAGCTTACTACTTAGCTGGATTGACATATTTTCCTCTGGTAAACTAACACTCTGGCAAATACCTGGTACATTCTTTGTGGTAAATGCTCATAAAATAATAATGCTCTGATAGTTTAACTGTTTAAACAATCATATCACACTGTTATTATATTGAATAAAGACTTAAAAACTTTTTACTTACTATAATTACTGCCAAAGAAATTTACTCCCAGATAGTGTACTGAATTTTTTAAAAATTTATTTAAAATTTAATGAAAATGTAATAAAAATAAGAAAAATAGGAGCACAAAAACCATAGCTGATAATGTGGTATATTCACTTCCAGTATATTTTATGTAAATAATGTAGTCATATTTGGAATAGTATCCATTTTTATGGCCATCCTTTCTAGATCCAAGAAATGCTCTATTTAATACTCTGATAAAGTATTACCATTACAGTTCTTTGCATTCTGAAATTTTTTTATTTGGTTACTCCTTCCTTGTTCACTTCACCTTATTAGAATGTACAGTGCCTAAATATACAGGCCCTATTAATTTTCTTAGGAGCTCAATCTAGTATCATAGTTGAAAATTAATTCCATCTATATGTTAACAATTCACAAAATTGAAACTCTAGCACAGACCTCTCTTCTGAAGTCCAAGGTCACATGTATAGTGCACACAGACACATAAACTTCTACTACATAAGCATACATGTGTATTCCACATGTCCACAATCAAATTATGTTCTCTACTCCATCTTTAACTTTCTCCCTCAACTGATGACCACTTCATCTTCAGGCAGTCATCTTTCACTTCACTCTCTAATACTACACACTCATTCTATCAACAAATTTTACTGGTTTTGCCCTCAAAATATATCCAGAATTTGACCTATTTCACACCATCTTCACTTTTACCATCTTGGCTAATTCTCACCTTCATGTATTATTTCAGTGACCTCCAAACATATCTTCCTGATTCTATCTTTACTCATACCCCACTATAATCTATTCTCACAGTTCTGCGTGATCCTTTTAAACATATGATAAATCACATCAAAACTCTGGAATGGCTTTATTTACTCAGGAATAAAAACCAAAATCCTTTCTATGGCCTTTATTTCTTTGACCTTATCTCTTGCTACCTTCTGAATTGCTCATTCTCAATTCAGTCAATCTGTATTTTCTAAATGCTCTTCAATAAGAATGTAGTTTTTATAAACAAAAAGAAGTTTTAAAAGATAAAACTGAAAGAGCAGCTGGAGTTGCAGCTCAGTGTTAGTGTGCATGTTAGTGCACTTGCTTAAAATAAGCAAGGCCGTGGGTTCAATCTCCAGCATCACAAAACAAAACAGAAACAATAAAATAGTAATATGCCTTTTTACCCAAATGCTAAATGCTTTCACTATTAAGTACAGAATTAAATACCAAGGTCCAACATCTTTAGAAGAAAAATTAAATTACCTTACAATCTATGTAAGTTCTAGAGCCTTGACTGCCTAAGCTCCTGATGAAGACTTTAGTGAAGTCAGGTTTCTCAAATAAATCAAAACATGGTGGAGTGCCGCAAATTCTGGGTTTGGAATTGAAACATAGTCCTCAAATCTTGTTATTAACTAATTTTGATACCTTGACTAAATCACTAATCTCTGATTCAGTTTTCTTACGTATAAAGATGAAGAACTTAATGTGTAGAGCTCATCATTAACTTGTTGCTTCACAAAACAAATATATAACCAACAAAAATACATCTATGGCTGACTTTTCCCCAGTAATGCTACTAAATGTTCTAAGTTGATCTACACATGCAAAAGTATACCGAAGCAAAAACAAAACAAAACAAAAAAATATCAGAGGCCTTAATTTTACACAACTTCAAAGATCACATCTGGGAGACTGAAAAGTGTACCTAGAAAGCCAACTCAAAACAGCGGTTGAGCCGGGCGTGGTGGCGCACGTCTGTAATCCCTGCACTTTGAGAGGCTGAGACAGGAGAATCGCAAGTTCAAAGCCAGCCTCAGCAATGGCGAGGCACTAAGCAACTCAGTGAGACCCTGTCTCTACATAAAACACAAAATAGGGCTGGGGATGTGGCTCAGTGGTCCAGTGCCCCTGAGTTCAATCCCTGGTATCAAAAAAAAACAAAAAAAAAACAAAAAAAACAGCGGTGGTGTGGCTCACTCTCTGGGAGCTGCAAGCGCAAAGAAGCCACAAACCCCCAGTTTCTAGAGTATACTGACTTTATTAAGACATTGTATCGCCTTGGGGTGGGGAGACAGATGGCTCCAGATGACTTGGGGCTTGAATTTATCTGACAAGATATTAGGGAGCTGCTTGTGACTGAAACAAAACTCCAGGTAAGACAAATCACTTGGGCGAAAGAGTTGGAATCTAGGTTGCGCTTTCGTTTTCTCTTTAGCGGGTTGGTTCCAACAACCGTGTCACCCAACCTGAACTACTCACCGGGTCAACCGGGCTGTAAGAACTTATAAGCTGGGGAAAAGATGCTGCACAGTACAACAAATCGCTAGCCGGCCATCAGCTCCAGAGACCGTTGCTAAGGAAACCAGCAAGGCTCCAGCTCAACCCATTATCGCTTTCCGGGTGGAGACTAAGGCACTCCGGGCGTAGGTAAATGACGCACAGAAGGGGCGGGGCAGCGGCGACTGCGTCAGGGAACGCGTTGCGTCCCACCGCACATGCGTGCTGGTGCTGCGCGGGCTCTGGAAAAGGGGCTCATGGCTTGCGCTAGGGTCCCTATAGATGTTACTCTGCGAGAAGCCACCCAACGAAAATTGCGGAGATTTTCAAAACTGAGAGGTACCAAAGGAGGAACCGAGTTCTCCTGGGCAATGAAGAGGGAGGGTACCTTCCATGGACTGTCACTTCCTATCTGCCTCTCACCTGCAGTCTTTACGTTAGTTGCTAACCCAGGAATGGCTAATACTTTTGAGTTTTTGTCACCGTCCTCTATTTACGTTATGCTTGTTGCCTTTTTAAACTATTCCCTGTGACATGGATATCAAAACAGAGGAGGAGGAAGGAGAAAAAAAATTATTGCTCTACTGAAGCTGTAAATCGAAGTTATGCGTTGTTTAGTTCATTAGAAGTTATTTTAATGAATCGAAAAGATTTGGAGCAGGGTATTTTGACCCTTATAAGTGAATGTGACTTTGCCCTTATTCCCAACCTCTTACCCCTCAATGATTCGTTCTCTAATGCTAATGCTTAACTGAGAGGAGAAACAAAACAGAACATGGAGGAATTATGGGTTAAGAATTTTAAGTGGAAGTTCGGGTATGTAAAAACAGGCTGTTCCACGTATTCCTTGTACAACTATCTAATAAAAGTGGTTTTATTTCCAGTGAGTGCCTAAAAATACTAGTATTTGGATGACAGTAAAATATTCTCCACTATTAAAACATACAGCTTACAAGTCCCATTTGTTAGCTAATAAAAACCCTTGGTCATCCTTTTTATTGATAAAGAAGTGATTCAAACTGTTTACCAAAAGTGCAGTTTGTATTTTAATGAGTTCGTCAGGGAATTGGGACCTTTTCTGTTCGCAAAACCTGGTATTATATTCCAATAGCCTATGTAAACTTTCATGACTCATATTAAGGTAATAAAAAAATGAAGTAATAAACAGCAGCATTGAAGGAATAGATCTTGGGTTGAATGTTTCTTAGCTAACAATCACTAAGTGGCCCTGATACATGAAAATTGATTTTTAAAGCAAGATAATCAATTATTTGGTTCCTTGTATATTATTCTTATCTGAGAATGGAAATAATATATTGTTTTGGCAAATTACAAGAAACTCACTTAATTAAGAAGCATTAAATCTTTTAGAATTTCTAAAATAAAAATGTAGATCCTAAAAGGAGAGAGAAAACTGTGAGCAATCCTCATTAGAACTATTTTAATCATTAAAAACAGGATACTAATTATTCCCTAATTTTCAAAAGCAGAAGATACATTTTTGAAGAGAATTATGAAAGTTATCTTTTTTTCCTTCGTTCTTTTAAGAGAGACAAACTTGTAACAGCTAGAGAATTCTGATAATATTTGCTATCATTTTCTTGCTTTCTCCAAATAGGCAAACCTGTGGCAGCTGGAGAATTCTGGGACATAGTTGCAATAACAGCAGCTGATGAAAAGCAGGAACTTGCTTATAGGCAACAGCTGTCAAAAAAGCTGAAAAGAAAAGAATTACCCCTTGGAGTTCAATATCATGTTTTTGTTGATCCTGCTGGAGCCAAAATTGGTATGCATTTTATGAACAGGTCTATAACATGAGTTTCTGGACAGAATAATAATTGAAGAAAAGCTTTTCTGTGGTTTACAGTTTATAAGCTCCACCCTTGGCCTTTATCAACTTTAAAATTTGAATATAAATTTATAGGAAGATAAAAGGCTTAGCAACTGTTCTTAACCCATTGTGACTTCCAATGGAAAATTTCCAGAATGTTGTTTGAAAAAGAATTTTATTAGTTTAATGAAATTTACTAAGATGGTAACTACTCCTTTGGACATTATCAGTAGAGCTTTTAAGGTGCCTCCCAACCCCACTGTTTCTCCAGAAATTTACATGAAGAAAGCAAATCAGAAAAAAAAAAAAAAATAGATACATACATACGTACGTAGGGGAACACAACACAGAATGTAAAGAATGCAAGTCTAGTGATTTAAATATCATAGAATATTTATTTGAAAATTCCAATTTGGGTCAGTTTTGTCCTTTGACTTTCCTTCTTTCTTTTGCAAATAAAATTAAGTGCTATTTTCCTCAAGGCTGTTTTCCACGTGATGCTTAAAGCTGAAGCCCCTTACTACAAGGGATAGCATATATGTATGTGACTCTACCTTTGTTCTTATTAGCCAGTGTTGTCTTAATTCCCTCAAAAATAAGGTCAGTACTTGTATTATTCCCATGGTATAGATGAGAATCTATGGTACAAATCTTGTCTACTAAGTTGGTAGTTCCATCTAGTGTGGTATCTATATTTAAGATGACTTTTAGGAAACAAGGTCCTAAAAGTCTTTTTAGAAAATCTAACTTGTGAATTTGATTATGTCACATAACATTATTAAAATAGATTTTATGATTTGTAGCTCCATATGTTTATACTTCACAGTCTTCCTGTGTTAAATATTGTGTAATTTATAATTTCTTTTTTTATTACTATTTTTGGGGAGAATATTTGCAAATCTTTTGTTTCTGAGGACTCCTCTGGATTGCTATTACCAGTTTAGTGGAAATTTTTATTAAACACCAGAAAATACATAGTTAGAAATACAGTGGGCCCTCTGTATCCGTAGGTTCCACATCTGTAAACTCATTTGTTTTATTTGCTATGAAGTGTATTTATTTTTTCTTTTTGCCAATACCTTTGCTGTCAGTTTTACCCAAAGCCATATTCTTATCCTTAAAACAAATATATCCTTAAAATTATAACCTTAATTTTAGTAGGTTTCTATTGAATAAGTTTTCATTTTTATTTATTTTAAAGGAAATGGAGGATCAACACTTTGTGCTCTTCGATGTTTGGAAAAGCTATATGGAGATAAATGGAATTCTTTTACTATCCTGTTAATTCACTCTGGTAAAGTTATAACTTTAATTTTTATTTCTTTTTGAATTATTCTACCTTTGTTCTCTTGGGGACTTTTTTCTCCCTTTTCTCTGCTTTTATTTATTTTTTTAATTACTTTGCTTTGAAAACAAATATTTTTCATACTTTTTTTGTTATTTTAGGTAACAAGTGTATAATGATTTTTATAAAATTTATTCTTAAAATTATTCATTGCATACATCATCATCTTTCCATGAATATTTTTTGTCTTTCATATTCATGTAAAAAATTATTCTTCCTTAAATAGAACTCATCAAAATCTGATCGTTTCTCAAGAGTCCTTTGGAGGAGATTCTTGCTGTGGGGAAGAGGCCAATTTAGCACTATTACTACTAAACTTATGCTAAAACTTTCAGTCTAGCATTTTTGTGTGATTATTGTTAGCCAAGGGCTATAATCCTTAGAGTTTTAAAAACATAAGGAAAAAATGACAAAACATGGAGTTGTGGAGTAAATATACCAAGAAGGAAACGCACAGAGATAAGGAAATTTTAAAACAGAAAATTGGAAGGACATAATCTCTGAATAAAGTATAGCTTTTTTTTTCTTTTTACATTTACATAAAGCATAGTTCCAATACATTTTATTGTGTGAAAATTGTGGTTAGATGAAAACCTATTATTTTTCAATATATGCTGAGGGACTAATGAAAACTTTGTCATGGACTGGTACTGGTCCAGGGACATATATTTTCAAAGCACTCATACACATGTTTTCTAAGGCCCTTTCCATTTCTTATAATTTGTGTGTAGGATCATGACTCTTTGTAAAGATGGTGTCAACAAAGTGCATCCAAATTCTGTGTCCCTAGGTTCCACATCTGTAAATTCAACCAACCATGAATAGAAAATATTTGAGAAAAAATAATTGAGTCTGTACTAAACATTTGCACACATTTTTCTTATTATTCTCTGAACAATACAGTTTTGCAACTACTTAATACATTATTTTAATAACATTACTTTATATTACAATTTATTAGAGATGATGTAAAGTACACAGGAGGATACTGCATGCACATACTGTGCCATTTTATATAAGAGACTTAAGCATCCATGGATGTTGATATCCCCTTGGGTCTTGATCCAATCTTTGTGAATGCAGAGGGACAGCTATAGATCATTCATTAGTGCTAAATTTTACTATTAACTAGTCTTGAAAAAGGGAGAAATAGAAAGTTATAATTAGTTCTCATTTGTTGAACAGTGTACTGTGTGCCAAGTGCTTTATCTGTATTACTGATCTTACAAAACATGATAAGGCAAGTATTATTCCATTTTTGCTGATTTGGAGTAAATCCAAAGATAAAAAGCTTAAAAGTGGTGAAACAAGTTTGAACTCTTTTTTTTTTTTTGGTACTGGGGATTGAACTCAGGGGTACTCAACCACTGAGCCACATCCCCAGCCCTATTTTGTGTTTTATGTAGAGACAGGATCTCACTGAGTTGCTTAGCACCTCGCCATTGCTGAGGCTGGCTTTGAACTCACGATTCTCCTGTCTCAGCCTCCCTAAGTGCTGGGATTACAGGCTTGAGCCACTGCGCCCGGCTCTGAACTCATTTTTATCTGACTCTTTCTGCTAAGGTAAGCTACCTCTTACTAATTATTTGCATAAAACTGATATACGATATTTAAAGTACTTAAGAGAACATTTTTCAATGAATTAAGAAGTTATGATGCTCATCTTAGAAGGAAAAAGCCTGTTTAAATGAAAAGTAAGTATACATTTTTAAATGTTTTAATTAATTTACCTTTTCTTCTTTTAAATGTATATAATTTGAAGAAAGATAGTATATCTGAAAATAAGAATTCAATAGAGAATTATATTTTGGAATTGTCACTTGTGTTTTTTAGAATTTCTTCTATGAAGTAAATTTTTAATGCGTGAATTTTAGAATGATTGAAATTTATTTAAATGTAGATACAAGATCAAGTTTTAGCACACAGTCCTTTATACCTGTTATACAATGGGTTCAAAACAATTTACAGGCTCTATAATTTATTAGAATTCTGTACTAACCTAAAATCTTTAAAATTATGTTATATCAAATGGCTACAGGAGACTTGCTCTTTCAATTCTTAATCTGGATTTCATTATCCTTTCCAAAATTATAATAACACATGGAATATATTAAATATATTTAGAGATATTTGAGTTATAATAGATGTCCTTGGGTTTTGAAAATTTTATAAATAGTACGTTTTTAAATGTTTATTCTTTTAAAATTTTATAGGTGGCTACAGTCAACGCCTTCCAAGTGCAAGCGCTCTGGGGAAAATTTTTACTGCCTTACCGCTTGGTGACCCCATTTATCAGATGTTGGAATTAAAACTAGCCATGTACATTGACTTTCCCCCACATATGAATCCTGGAATTCTTGTTACCTGTGCAGATGATATTGAACTTTATAGTATTGGAGAATTTGAGTATATTAAATTTGATAAACCTGGTTTTACAGCTTTAGCCCATCCTTCTAGCGTGACGGTAGGTACCACACATGGAGTATTTGTCTTGGATTCTTTTAATTCTTTAAAACATAGGGACCTTGAATATAGGTGTTGCCATCGTTTTCTTCATAAGCCCAGCATAGAAGAGATGCATCAATTTAATGCTGTATATAGACATGGAATTTGTCAGCAGGAGTTTGCTAGGGGTGACACTGCCTATCTCCAGTTAGACTCTGAGTATGTCTACACAGATAGTGTATTTTATATGGATCATAAATCAGCAAAAAAGTTACTTGCTTTTTATGAAGAAATAGGTACACTGAACTGTGAAATAGATGCCTATGGTGACTTTCTACAGGCCTTAGGACCTGGAGCAACTATAGAATACACCAGAAACACATCAAATGTCACTAAAGAAGAATCAGAATTGGTAGATATGAGACAGAGAATATTTCATCTTCTTAAAGGAACATCACTAAGTGTTGTTGTTCTTAATAACTCCAAATTTTATCACATTGGAACAACTGAAGAATATTTGTTTCATTTTACTTCAGATAGCAATTTAAAGTCAGAGCTTGGCTTCCAGTCCGTAGCTTTTAGCATCCTTCCAGATATTTCAGAATGCTCAGGTAAAGCACCCTGTATCATTCAAAGTATATTGGATTTAAGATGTTCTGTGGCACCTGGCTCAGTTGTAGAGTATTCCAGATTGGGGCCTGATGTATTTGTTGGGGAAAACTGTTTTATCAGCAATTCTTATGTCATAACAAAGGCTGTGCTGCCTGCATATTCTTTTGTGTGTTCTTTAAGCTTGCAGATAAATGGACACTTAGAGTACTCAACTATGGCATTCGGAGTGCAAGACGACTTGAAAAATAGTGTTAAAACATTGTTAGATATAAAGTTACTTCAGTTCTTTGGAGTCTCTTTTCTGTCATGCTTAGATATTTGGAATCTTAAAATTACAGAGGAACTGTTCTCAGGAAATAAGACACATCTGAGTTTGTGGACTGCTCGCATTTTCCCAGTTTGTTCTTCTTTGAGTGAGTCAGTTATAACATCCCTAAAGATGTTAAATGCTGTAAAGAACAATTTACCATTCAGCCTAAATAGCTACAAGTTGTTTTCAATTGAAGAAATGCTTGCCTACAAAGATGTAGAAGACATGATAGCATATAGGGAGCAAATATTTCTAGAAATAAGTTTAAATAAAAACCAGTCTGATTTAGAGATATCATAAATACTATATACTCTGCCCTTCTCTGAGCAAGATTACAAATACAGGCATTGTAGACATTTTGAGGAGGATTTAGTAAAGCAAATTACTGAAAATGTATTAATTGCTGTAATATTTTAACACAAAAATACAGATAAACCATTTTTTATTGAATATTTCAAGACTGACTTCAGAAAAGAAATACTTTTTAGATGTTTTTCATTACTGTAATTTTTATTTTTAATAAAGATGGATATGTGGAGCACTCTTGTTTACATCATGAATACTAGTTTTAAAGGAAATTTTGAACACTAGTCTATTTAGAACTTTTCCATCTTCTTTTGGACTTTGGTTCTAATAAAGTCTAAGTGTTATTGGCAATTCTCTTCCCAAATATAGTCCTATTTTTATAAACTTAACAAAAATGACATGTTACAGGGTCTTAAATACTGTAGGAATACTTTTTCAGAAACAAATTTGAAGCAGACAAATCCAGATTAAATCAGTGCTTAATATGTTGAGATTATTTTAATTGATAAGTAACTAGATACAAATTGTTCTAAAATTGATAAGAAATTGTATCTCATTGATCTTATAAAACTGAAACAAAAGTAAATATTTTATCCTTTTATACTTGAACATTTATTGGTATATCTTATACCTTTTCTGTGAGGTTCTATTCCACAGGAAAACACATACGTGTTCACACGCACATGTTTACATAAAAGTCAGTTATCTGTGGGGAAGGTGGTAAGAATAATTAAGGTTCATTGACAATTATACAGTTTCACCATGAACATTACATTCATCTTCTAACAATCCCATTAACAGAACTGTTAAATTACCAGGTGGACTGACTTTACTTTCCATTTTTATTTTCTGTCTACATATTAGTGGCAATGCTGGGAAGCAATAATTGGCCAAAAGGTAGACAGCAGGAGCAAGGCAAAAGAATAGAATAACTGTGATAGTACACAAATGATAAACAGCTTCAAGTAACTAAAACTGGCTAGAATCCCAGGTTATATATTCCTATTTTGGTATAAGCACATAAGTGAAATGTCTTCATATCAAATTCTTGTAAATAATTATAGACATGATGTGTCAGAGTTTTGTGTTCTAAATTAAATTGGAATAAGAACTAGTCTGTACCAGTTTTATTTATATATTAACATCAATATAAAAATAATTGGTAAACTAGAAATGACTTGTCTAAAACCCTTAATTATTTATGTATGGACATATTTTTATTTTTTCAAGGTTCTTCCCAAGCAGAAAATAAAATGTATAGTGGTTATTTTAACATTTATTCATTTACTTATAGAGCTTTCAAAGAATTTTATGTGTTTGTTGTTCATTAAAGTTCAAGACTATAATTTTACCTAAAGTGCTACTAATTATGAAAATTGCTGTTATTTTATGTTTTACTAAGAAAGAGAAAACACTACCAATAAGTATGACATACTGCTTTCTTGTATAATTTTTTATGTTCATTGAAGATTCTTCAATAGATTTAAACACAGACTTTTATAATTTAACCTTTTGAATGTACATATAAAGGAACAAAAAATGAAATATAGAGATTTCACCAAGACATTTCTGCAGCTTTACAGAGTCAAACTTTCCTGAAATACTTTGAATTCACAATTGTTGATACCCTTATATCCACCCAGAACCATCTTCTGTGTCATCAGAGTTATTGGTAAGGCTACATTTTCTAAGAGTGCCTTACCATGCATCTGTCTACATTTTACACCAAGTTGCATGTACCATGCACCTGTTCTGCAAGTTCTGATGCTGATGCTTTACTGCTTGACAAATTGTTTCATTTTTGCTAAAATTTAATTATGTTCCTAAAAAATAGGTGGCCTCAATTCAAAGTCAGCAGGAAGTTTCTAACAAATTGATATGTCAGTTATGGAAATAATTGGTAACCATAAATGACTTGTCTGTCTGTCTCAAGTATTGTGTGTGTGTATGTCATTGTTTCTTTTTTTTTTTTTCCCAAAGTTCTTCCCATGGAGAAAATATGATAACTATTGTTAAACATGTATTGATTTAACTTTCAGAGCTTTCAGAAATTAATGTCTATCATTCATTAAATGCTTAATATTATAGTTTACCTAATCTTAATTTTATAATCCTGAATATACATGCATTCTAGTTAAAATATTATCTGTTCAAAAGTTGTGTCTATCTCTTGCCTTGAGATGTCTTGCTTGGTGTATAGTATCAGAACCACACATGTACCAGCACTGTAACTAACTCAAAGTAACAGTCACATCTACAACTATGACCAAGTTTACATGACAAGTGACTCCATTGCTATTGCTACCTGGCTAATAGTTGTTTTAAAACACTATCAATTCTGAGCCGGGCGCAGTGGTGCAAGCCTCTAATCCCAGCACTTTGGGAGGCTGAGACAGGAGAATCAAAGCCAGCCTCAGTAACAGCAAGGCGCTAAGCAACTCAGTGAGACCCTGTCTCTACATAAAACAAAATAAGACTGGGGATGTGGCTCAGTGGTCAAATGCCCCTGAGTTCAATCCCTAGTACCAAAAAAAAAAAAAAAAAATCAATTCTGTGATACACTCTATATGTTGAAATGTGGAGAAAAAAGATGAGTTAGGAAGTGATTTGAGCTTTAGTGTGTATTTTGTCTAAAAGACTTTTGAAAAGCATGATAAGGGGGGACCTTTTTTGACATGACTCAATTTTGTGACAGTCACAATTTTTTTTTTACTTTCTATTTAGACTTTTGAATAAGATTTATAGTTTTTTCTGAATTTTATCAGCAATGAAAAAGCAAGGCCTGCACATATAAAAATGAAATTACACATTTCCTCTTGATTTATAATTTTAATTTCATAAAAGCACAGCACTTAAATGATACATTCTCAGGTTTGTTTAGAATGCTATTGCTTGTAACTAATTGTATTCCATAAACTTACTGATGAGCTAACGATTAATAATGACTTGATTTAGAATTAGATATCCCCCAAAGTCAAGTTTTAAGCAATGCGGGAATATTCAGAAGTGAAATGATTAGATTTTGAGAACTGTAACCTCATCATGGATTAATCCATTTGGTTTAAGAATTTGAATGGACTACTGGGTGGTATCTGTAGGCAGCTGAGGTATGGCTGTAGGAAGTAGGTCACTGGGGGCATTATTTTTGTCCCTGGCTCCTCACACTGCTTCTTGGCTACCATCAGTTTAAGCAGCTTTCCTCCTCCATACCCTTCTGCCACAGTGTTCTGCCTCACTTCAAGCCCAGAGTGATGGAGTTGGCTGACCATCAATTGAGACCTCACCATGAGCCCAAAATGGGTTAGTCAGGTATTTTGTACACAGCAACAAAAACCTGACTAACAATGACCCAAGAAGGGCCTGGAAAAAAATCCAATATTTGATAATCTACCGTTAGCATTTATTCTCTAAACAAAACAGAAATAAATAGTATGAATCAGTGTATGCTGAGGAGACAAAAAGCTTCAAAAATCCAAGTGTAACGCTAAAAGTGGCAAAATTTTGATGGCTTAAATCCAAAATTAGTTTCTAGAACCTGTAGTGATCTATTCGTTCTATGAAGTTAATCCTTCCAATGTTACATAAAGACTACCAAGTTCAACAACAGAACCAAAATCAAACTTCAGCTGTGGCAAAATGTATGCATGGTTATACAGCAAAGTCAAAGACACCATTCACATTCATTCCATGATGCCCTCTGGACTTGAATAATTTGTAGATGCAGAAATAAGTGAAGGGAGGGGAGGGGGTATGTGAGTAGGAGGATAGAGTAAAGTGGACATTATTATCCTGTGTATATATATGATTACGTGACCAGTGTGATTCTACAACATGTACAGCCTGAAGAATGAGAAGTTATACTCCATTTCTGTATGATGTGTCAAAATGAATTCTATCATGTATAACTAGAACAAATTTTCAAGAATTAAAAGGCACCTTAATCTAGTCAAGCAGAATTAAGATGGTGGAAAAAAAACAATATTATTGATAGGCTCAGTTATTCAATTTCAAATTCTCTTCTTGATGTTGTTCAGTTGAATAAAACCAATTCTTCATTTATGCCAAGAATAATTAAAGAAAAATCTTGAATTTATTTAGGGTAAGTAATAATTTGAGCAACTATTATCTACTTAAATTACTTTGAATTTCTGTTATCTAAAATTTTATTTAGGCAAAACCAAGTTCCTTTGATGTTAAAGAACAATTTCTATTGTTTATACTTAGTGAAATTATACTATAATTAACTTAAGTTAATTTCATTATTTCATGTTGCATATTTCCCTTTCCTTCAATATCAGTGTGCTAAACTCTAACATATTAGTGTGTTCTTCATGTTCACATTTGTCTATTTACACAGGAATTTCTGAATAGATTTTTTTTTTTTGTATATAAAGAAAGGCAATTTACAGCTTGAAAAGTTAATAGTTCTGTACCTATCAGAGTTACCTGTATGAGCCATGATATACCAAACTTGCCACAATTCAAATGTAACAATTTGGCTGTAGTTTAGTAGACCACCATTTTGGGTAACATTAAAATTTAGAATGAAGGGTATAACAAAAAATAATGATTCCCTACTGCATTGATTCTTGTAGGATTAGAGGAAGATACCTGTGAAGACTATTATCATCCACATGTAAAGCAACTTAACTCTTGATACTCATTTCTAAAGACATTCATCCCAAGGGCCTTACTCCCCATGCAAGGAAGCAATTGAAACATAGTTAATGTTTCTTTCTGGGTAGTTGGACAAGTGGTCTATCCTTTTGAAGCCTCTGGCTTCAAGGATCTCTTAGCCATCCAACTTATAAATCTCAACCATTCAAACAGACCAGTTCATTTGTGATTGCTGCAGACTGGTGCAATCCATCTGCTAGTGTCATTTCCCAGCTATCTGGGCCATAATTATGTTCCTTCAATGCATTGCTGAAACAATCTAAACTCTAATGTCTATATTCTTTGGGCACTATTTTATGATGTATTACTGATCTGCTTGTTGAATCTCCAGCCTCCTTAAAGGCTTATAAAATCTGTGCTACAACCAACATTTTGTGGCTAAGTAAACTGCACACGTGAGTGATTTTTTTATTCATCAGTATCCACTCTTTTTCTCTTTGCAGAAGATTCAGATGTTTCAAGTTAGTTTTAATTTACCACTGCCTTGTAAGAAAGTGTCACATTTACCCAGGCAAGAATTAAAGCATTTACATCTTGAGGCAAAAACCTTAAAACACAACTCTGTTGAAATCAAGTAAGTATTCGTTTCATTTGCAGGTTGAGAAATGTTGCACTGCTCAATGAAGTTTTACATGATTGGTTTCTTTCCTATTATTTTTGGCCTTGGGCTTTGAGGAAGTAAATTATATCCACCAAAATGCCATTCTTCAGAGACATTTCAAATATTTTTAGTAAAACCTAAACCTAGAAAACTTTACACACAAAAAAATTATGATCATAACTACTCTAAAATGCAAATTTTAAATGTACAGGCACACTGACAAGGACATCAATTATCTTGTAAAACATTAATTATATATCACTGGCACCATTTTTTAATGAAATTTAACTTTAGAAATCACTCATTGAAATTGGTTAATGTTAATAGAATTCCTAATTAACTATTATCCAGTGGAATCAAGAGCTGTTTATGGAAACTAGCCTGTGGTGAGAAAGGAAGAAAGTAGTTTTAGTGAAATTCGTTTTTACTTGTTACAATTGATGATGCTTAAATAGAAAAATATTTGCCATGAGTTCAATAAGAAAAGATAACAATTTGTGAAGTTGTCCATGTTTCTGATATCATCTATCTATACATCTCGACTATAAACATACCGTAATTATCGATAACATAAAAATACTAGCCACATTTTTTCATTATGTGTGTCTTAAACTTTTCCTCTTTTCTATACTTACTGCATCAGCATCCTCTTCAGAAAAAAAATCCTTTCTCACACATATTATGTGTAGTAGATTTCTCTGAATAATTGTGGCTACAGAAAAAGATGGTAGGAGAGAAAAGGATATGTATCAGAACAATGAAAACACAACAGTGTATAATAATAACTGTTCTTAGTGTGGTAACTCTTTGCTTAAAAAACTTCATTTTGTCTGGGCTGCCAGCCACCTTAACATTAGCCCACATACTGGGAGGTCCCTAACATCAACATACTTTATTTTTGCAAAGGGTCGCAATCATCTTGACCTAAAGTTCAGTTAGAACGCAGGGTGGGCTTAGTTAGCTGCAATCTCTGCTTCTGTACTATTGGCTTGCTTGCATTGGCTAGAAGAGAAAAATGTCATAGCCTGACTCGCATTTTTCTTTTGCTATATAATCTAACCTAAACCGAGTCGGGGGCTGCAATTTTAAATTGGCTTTGCAGTCCCACCAGCTGAAAAGTAAACTTTTAATAAATGAATCTGTGAGTTTGTTGTTTCTCGCTAATTGGGTATAACATTAGAAATCCTTTGCCATCATCATCACCAAGAATTTCTTCACTTCTATTTTATAATTTGAAATTACTATTTGACAACTCTTTTTCTCTTCCCTTGACCAATCCCTTTCCCTCACTATAATACCAATTTTGTCCACATTATCTCTAGGAACTTGAGTGGTTTCATGTTTTCATTCTAATAGGTTGCCCAGTTTTGCTATCTGATAACCCTATTCCAACACTAGGCTAATCTTCACATATTCAGACACATCAGATACTTGACAGAACTAAAAGAATTTTTTCATTACCAAAATCCACTTTCCATAGCAGGTTTTAGCGCTCTGTTATACAGTGTTTTCTTTAATTTGAAAGTTGAGAATAAGTAAACCTACTACAAGGAAAAAGTGTTGTTGTTGTAAATGGTTGGCCACATATTATTATAACCCTTTTCTAGATAATAGCCTCTGCTGCTTAATTATAATTCCTAAAGAGATGGAAGGAACTTATGCTGAACTTCATGAATACTATGAATAGTTATGTAAGGAGAATTTTAGTTTATAAAAACTATATAAGCTTACTGATATCAACTAAGTTTGAGGTACTTCATTGCCTATTCCTGTGATTAAAGAATATGTCATAAAGCTGCATAATCTTATCTCTCTCTTTGTTATAGTAAACCAGTGAGTTCAACCAGGCTACAACTTCTGAAATGAAATCTAGAAACACACTTGATAATTCCTGAGTTTACATATCCTCAAAAGTGAAGCATATATTTTGAGTGTTTTGAAACACTGTAATTTAACAATAATATCCAATAAAATGGGGCAATTTATTTGTAATATTCTTAGAAATGAGAACACCACTCTAACCACTCTAGTAATTCTCCCTTCTTTTTACTGGAGTTGAACTCAGGGGCACCTAACCACTGAGCACATCCCCAGTCCTTTTTTGTACTTTATTTAGAGACAGGGTCTTGCTGAGTTGCTTAGGGCCTCACTAAGTTGCTGAAGCTGGCTTCAAACTTGTGATCCTAGTGCTTCAGCCTCCCTTCTTTCTGTTACATCATCATTTCCCCCTCTCTACTGGACCATTCTTATCAGGACACAAATATGCTTGTATTTTTCCAGTTAAATAACAACAAAAACACCTCTTTCTTGACTCTACTTCCTTCAACTGTTACTTTAGTTTTCTGCTCCCTTTACACTAAAATACCTGGAATTAATTGTGCCACTTATTCTTCAATCCAATGTAGACTTTTAGCCCCACACCTCCACCACCACAGCTCCCTCGGGCTTGTTCTGAACATTACCAGGGACCCCATTTGCTGAATGAAATGGTTATTTTCATCCACATCTTCATGCCCTTTCATCAGCATTATCTCAACTGATTACTCCTTCTTTGATCTACATTCTTTTTTTTTTTTTTTTTTTTTGGTACTGAAGATTGAACTCAGGGGGCACTCAACCACTGAACCATATCCCCAGCCCTATTTTGTATTTTATGTAGAGACAGGGTCTCACTGAGTTGCCATTAGCGCCTTGCCATTGCTGAGGGTGACTTTGAACTTGCGATTCTCCTGTCTCAGCCTCCCTAAGTGCTGGGATTACAGGCTTGCGCCACCGCGCCCGGCTTGATCTACATTCTTTAATTGACTTCAAGGTCCTCTACACTACTAGTCCTTTCCCCAAGTCATTGGTCGCTCTTAAGTCTCTTTAAACTGATTCCTCATCATGATCCTTATGTCTCATATCAATAGAAGGCAAGAGGTCTTTGTGTTTGGATTTCTATATGCACATTCAGTTTTCAGAGATCCATTCTTATAGTTCATAGATGCCATCATTTCTCAAATCTTTATTCCTCATTATTAAACTATAACTCTTGAAAAGGGTAAAAGTAGAATTCTATAAGTTGTGAGCATGTGCCAAAATTTTATTTAATTAGGAAACCAGGAGCATAATGATGTGGGTTTTATACAAGGAAGAAAAATTATATATATTATTATAAGAATTTTGTCCAACAATAAAAATACAAAGTGCTGGAAGACAATTATCATAGAGTTTTCCTAGGAAGTTCTTGTTTTAATAGAAAGTAGGATTATATAATGGCTACAGGTAAGATTTCCTAGAAAGTGGAATCTAAGATGTTCTGAATACAGCATAGAGTTGTTAAGGAGTGTCTCTGATAATAATAATTGATCAAGATTGAATAAAAGAGAGAAGTCAAGCTGAGGTGAAAGCCCAATTACAGCCTCAATTGGCTGATCCCAAAAGGAACTTGGATGATAGAAGAACACTTCAATACTGTCCCAAATTTAACTTGCATAGCCAGGATTTATATAGCACATCACTATTGGATGTAGGTACCTATAGGTACCTTTGACAAGATAGCTCTTTGTGACTGAGGCAATCTGTGAATGGTGCTAACACCTGAAGGCCCTCTACCAACAGCATTCCCAATAGCTCAAGCATCAAGTCTGTCATTGAAGAAGGATCTCTGTACCACATCACAAAGTCCAACCCAATGCCAATATTCCCTTTTTACATTAAACTTCTTTAATGAAATATGCATGTTCTAATTTAAGATGAATTATGATAACTTTCAAACTAATCATGCAATATTGTACATATTTTAAGTGGACTCAATCTATAATGAAAGAAAGAAAATGTAGTAGATGTGTCAATCATTGATTTATAGAAGCAAAATTTTTATAATACTCTCACAAATCTACATGATAATCCCTTGTGCCAGATTTTACTTTTGACTAGCTGAACAAGCTAAAATATTCATAAATTCACATGAAGCCAGATGGCTTCCCACTGAATATGCATTTGAATGATTTATGTACATTGTTTATCCCAAGAAGTGCACAAAATATACCATCATCATAGCACAGACTCCTAATAAGTTTATTTAAGAAAGAAATAAAAGAATAACAGGTGTCCAAAGCTAACTATATTTTGCATTGAAACTTGATTCTATGTATATTTGAGAATTATAGCAAAATCAATACAGTTATTTTTATTAGTTTCTGAAATATCAGGAATCTGAAATAAGATTTCAGCAATAAAACCTAAGATTTTGGAAAGAAGAGTTTAAATTTGCAGGCATAATTTTTGTAATAATTTTAGGTTTCTAAAAATTCAAATGTATAACAGAGTCTTAATCATTTTTATTAAGTTGACAATATTTTGGGGGGATCTAATATTTTTCATTTTAGTTTAAAATTGTGTATGTGAATTTAAAATCAAAACATAAGTCATTGAAAATTTTTATAAACATTTTAGAAGAGATGAAATGATAATTTCATTTTTAGAAAATTTTAATTCATAGAGTCTATGTCTGTTTTGTGCTTTATAGAGTTTCTCCTCTGGATATATTTTTATTATTGATATCTGTCTCATTTTTTACACCTTTAAATGTGGTACTTAAGATGGTTGTTTTGGAAACTATATCAGATAATTCTATATTGGAAAACAGAATGAGCAGAAGAAAGAAGCCAGAGATAAAAATATTCCCTCTAAGGCATACCTTCAGTGACCTACTTCTCTTGCCCCACTGCATAGTTTCCATCACCTTCCAGTAGTCCACACAACTATCAGTGGATTAATTCAATGGTGAGACCAGAGCTCTCAATCTGATCACTTCGCAAATGCCTCACCTCTGAACATCACTGCACTGGGCCCAATATTTCAACCATGAGCCTTTGGGAACATTCCAGATCTAAATATCTGAAGTCAGTAAGGGATGATTTTTTGGGGGGCGAGTATTGAGGATTGAGCTCAGGAGTACTTACCACAGAGCCCCACATCTCCGGCCCTATTTTGTATTTTATTTAGAGACAGAGTCTCACTGAGTTGCTTAGCACCTCGCTTTTGCTGAGGATGGCTTTGAACTTGCAATCGTGCCTCTCAAACTCCTGAGCCACTGGGATGACAGGCATGTGCCACCATACCCAGTTAAGGGACCATTTCTTATGCTTGTTTTCAGCTCATGTTGCCATGCTTTCTGTATGTGTCTAATTTGTTTCTTGGTTATTGTCCATGATAAAGCATGTTCTAGACATTCCCCATGACCCAAGATCATTGTTTTTGCTCATGTTAGGAAATAGGAAAGATATTGTCAATTGGGAGCAACCTTAGAATAAATTCAAGTTTGAGGTTATTTGGCTTATCAGACTCTACATACCCAGGGGCAAATCCAAAATGAGCATACTTATGGCCCTAATTTCTCAGGAAGCTTTTTACTTTCTTTTTTCTTTCTTCTGCTGTGCTCAACATTTAGGTGGCCTGATCTGTAATCCATTCAGTTTTGGAATAATGGATCATGGGTTTATGTCTAGTTGATACTTACCTGAAGGCATATTTTTTAGAGAGTTCCAGCTGAATATATGAAAGTCCCCCTTTGAGAATTCTAAATCTGAGAGAGCCCTGGGCCAACTTCTGATTTCTCAAAACCTAAGTCCTACTATATGCTTTTGGCAAATGCTTTAGTACAAAAACGTACCCCATATTCCACTTATATATCTGAATTCAAGCTTTTTCCTAAGTATACACAGCTTTATTGTTTTTAGTTCTTTCATGTCATTATCATTATGATTTTATATTTTATTTAGCTGATATATAAAAAAAATCAATCCATCATTCTCATTTATATGAAAAATCAACTATAATTCTATTATTTATAGACTTACTATTCAATATTTTTCCTAGTGATGGTATATTTTTGTTAGTAGAAGAGGTGGTATACTAATGAAGGGAATAATAGCAGTAAATGATGTATTTTTGTAATGATGTTATGATCAAGGAATGTAAAGATCATGAAATTGTTAAATTTATGAAAGAAAAAATAAAGGAGTAAGGTAAATGTCTCTATCCTCAACCCTTTAAGCCTATGTCAAATAAACTACATGATAAGGGTAGACAATCCAGTAACTAGTATAATGCCTCATATAGAGATGATAAATCATTTTAAATATTTTATAGAGAAAATCAGACTAAACATAAGCTGTTCAAATGTAAGTTTAATGTATATCTTTTGAAATAGAAAATCTATATAATTCCTTCAAAAGTAAAAACATCATTTAAAATACATAAATATATCTATACTACCCTTTCTAACTTCAAATGATCAAATATACACCAAGTATTAATTATGTGCCAGAGACTTCGATAGATACTAAGTGTATTTCAGAGTTGTTCCAGTTTAGTCAATGAGGCAAAAAATTCATCATCTCTCTGATTAGAGATACAATAAAAAAAAGTAGAGGATATCATTGGTACACTCAGTAAAAGGCACTAACAAAAGCTACCAATCAGTAAATATCCTGATTGAACCTGAAGGAAGAATAGGAATTATCTTGTGTGTGTTTTTGTGGGAGGCTGGAAGAGAGAGTGAGGAGAGTATATTTTGGCAGCAGGAATAGCATTTATGTAGTTTGGCAAGCAAGAATGCCTTGTGCATTGTAGGTTGTAAAGGAAGCCCAATCTAAAGGTAGTGTATGAAAGTAAGTGTTTTAGCTTTTTCATTGCTGTGACTAAAGATCTAACCAGAACAATTGTAGAGGAGGAAAATTTGAGGGCTCATGATTTCAGAGGACTTAGTACATAGAAGGCCAGCTCCCTTCCTCAGGGCTTGAGGTGACACAGAACATCATGGGAGAAGAGTATGGCAGAGGAAAGCAGCTCACATGATGATCAGTAAGCAGAGAGAATCCATGCTCCAGATACAAAATATATACCCCATAGCCATGCCCCCAGTGAACCACTTCCTCCGGTCACATCCTACCTGCTTCTCGTTACCACTCAGTTAATCCCATCAGGGACTAATTCATTGATTAGGCGAAGGCTGTAACCCAATAATTTCTCCTCCAAATTTTCTTGCATTGTCTCACACATGAGCTTTTGGGAAACACCTCATATACAAACCATAACAGTAAGAGTAGACTGAAAAATGCCTCAATTTTAGATTATTTTATAATGTTTTACCAAAATTATACCTTCCTAGAAATTAAAACTAACTAAAATAAGATCAATAATCCCTTTCAGAGAAGAGGAGAGAATATCAGTGGAAGTTCCCTGTGTGTGTGATAGAAATGCCAGTCTCAGTATTGGCTGCCAATTGACAAAGTTGCCTCTAGATTCAGGTAAACAATAAGGAATAGGAGAGAAAAAAAATCCAGCATCTCCACACAGATCACTTCCTCATAAACTACAAATTAAAGGAAAGTGGTGATGCATGTGATAGCTTTGCTTAGCCATAAGCTGTGCAAATTGAATCATGTACAAGTGAATCAAGAGACAACTGGAAAACAAAAACTTTATGAGTGATTAATATAGTACAAACATTGTACTGAAGCTTCTTTACTTTGAACCTAAAAAAAGAAGTTAGACTTCAAAACTTTTGTGTTTAATCCTATATTTTATATTATCCTTAAAACATGTATTTCTGGAATATGCTTTTATTTCAACATGAATAATTACCTTTTGTCTTTATAAGTGTATCATCATCTGTGCTAAACTGAAAATCCAGTATGCAAGTGGCTTTTTTAATGATACTAGAAATGAAACCCCATATGACATTACTGTGTCAGTGTGATTTAAAAAGCAAACAGAATATGTTTAGGTATTTAGCTCCACTTCATAAAACTTTTCTTTCATGGCCTTTATAGAAAAATAACATCAGTAGCAGACAAAATGCTTACATAAATGCATATTTTATAGCCCATAATCAAACATCAGTTAAACAATAAGATAACCTTCAAAATTTTTCAGTAAATGAAAACAAAAATAATTTTCTACTTTAGCAAAAAGCGCAACAAAAGGCAATGTATAAAAATTGGCAGCATTTTTGCTCTGTTCTTAGCTATATCATTAACACTACGATCTACTTTAAACCAAGAGTCAAGATATACAAGCACCAAGGGCACAGAGTAATGTGAGTCTGAGATGGTTAGATAAAAGTTTTAAGAAATTGTTTTGAAATTGAAAGAAAGAAAAAACCCATCCAAATGGTGAAAATATGCTGCCTATCAATTGCTAAGTAGGAAACTTATGTAATTACTAAAGGAACATTTAGAGACTATATACAATTATTCTTTTTAAGCAAAACAAATATATTTTATAATCCATTTATTCAGTTTCATGAAAAATGTTCTTTCCTTGATCTTTTTTCCTTGTATGGTAATAATGTAGGTGTCCAACATCTCAAATGTAATCTCAATAGACATGAATCCAGCAAAATTTTTATGTTCTTTATAAAATTGCTCATCTGTTGTAAACACTCACTTCCCTCAATTTACCATTAATTTACATATAGTTTGCCTGTTCCTCTCACTCATAGACTACTAGCTTATGTGACTCCCCAGATCCCTCTCTCCTTCAATAATTATGGTTTTCTTAGCTTCTGTAAGCTCTATTGGTTTAACGCTTTTTTCCTTTGGAAACTTTTTATCTTTCCTGTTCATATTTTTCATCACTGCTGCTACTCTAGGTATAATTTCTCTGTCATTTGGTATTTATGACTTTGCCTAATTTAGCCTCATCAATTTTTAGTCTCAAAAAATATCCAAGATGAAATTTAAATTACTTTGGTCCCATCAGTTTTGTTTAATTTGTTTTACTGTGTAGAGCAATAATACAGATTTTAATGAACATCATTTTAATAATTTCTGTGAATCCTCTGAAGTGATATAATGATCTAAATTGTGTCCAAGCTCTCAATTTATCATATGCTAGAGATTAAATAGTTATTTCTTTTTCCTCTAAGATTTTGAAAACTCCACAAGTAGAAAAACCTATTTTTAGTCATGACATTCAAATTTTTTTCTACAGTCAGTCCAATTTAACTCTTTCCTCTTATTGACTTATATATTTTTTGGATCAATCATTTGAGTCTCAACAAAATGACTTTTTAGAATAAGCTAGATTCTCAAGTATCAAATTAGGGTGCAAACTCCACAGGCATGGACTGTGCCTCATATTTCTTCTGTGTACAAGCTGTGTTCCAAACACTTTTTGGAGTCTTCCTATATTTATTCCTAATTCAAGGGCTTAACCTTGCAGACTTTTATTTAGTTGATCATGGGTGTAGTTTCTAAAAGTTCCCTGAAAAAATCTCATTTATAAATTATTTATAGGGCATCAAATATCTTGTATAAAGGACTAATGCCAATAAACTCCAAATAACAAAAAGCTTTTAATGGGTAGGTAAATGTTTAGAATGAAGATAAGGAAAATAGAGATTAAAATTTGATTATAATTTCAATATGCTACTTATACTGCAGAATTGGCAATAACTTCATCTATATTTATTTCACCTGTTTTCCAGACCTAACAATATTTCTCTTATTGAAGGGATTGATTCCATTCAATTCAATTGGTTCAATCCACTTCAGATTGGTTTAGTTTAGATCAATTTGATCGAATACAAGGCAATTGAAATTATAACTATATCTTTTGTTAGCCACTGTGTACTAGGCTATTTTCAATGCAAAGACCCCTACTTTCAAGAGGCTCGTCACCTACCAGGAGAGAGAGAAGTATTGATTCTATTTTCTCTGATAAGTGCTTTTATAATAGTAGATGATGCATTCATAGAAACAACTTATAGCATGCCTTTGGAGTCTTTGGTTTATTTTTTTGCCTGGTCTTTAAATGTGTACATGTGTGTATACACATATAGATGTGTATATAGTATGTATATAATATATGCATATGCATGTATATGTAGTGTATACATGCATATACTTTACAGTACATAATTGCCAAATATAAATATGATTGGGTATTCAAAAGAAATCATTACTAGTAGAATGGCTATCCTTAGTAACATTAGAGGATGCAACTTTAATACACCATCTCAAGATGATTTTGTGAATTAGTACATGTCCAAGCTATCTAGAAAAAATGAGGTTTCTTTATAGTTCAAACAGAGGAAATGTGATCTTTAGAGGATCCATAAATAACAATTGTGGTCAGTTAATAAGTTAGTTAGTATAACATGACTACTTGAAATGGGTTTTTGGACATCATGGACAATGCAATGGTCAGAAAAATAATGATGGAGTTAATTTGTGAAAACCTCAACATGACAGCCTGCACTTGTCTCTCATTCTGATATACTTAAGGTCCACACAAATTCTGAATACCTTATGCCCCTTTACACAAGCACCATAATTTCTTCTCTTGATCCATATGTGAAGTAGAGAAATATGAGTATAATTTAAACTATACCCCTTAAGGCAGCTATTTGTATAATCAAACCTAGACATAGACTTGGAAAACTGACCAGCAATTAGAAAATGGTATCATGTAGTGAGTCAGCTTAAATAATTAAAGTCCACTGAAATCAAAGTCCACTGTATTCTACCATACTTAATAAAACTAGCATCAGAAACACCTATGTTGGAAATGTCTTTTTATCATTTGCTTTGGACTTCAATATTTGATAATTCATATTAAAGAAAGAGAAAATTATAAGAAAAATGTGTAATATATTCACCAATTCCAGTTGAAAATATAAATTACTTTCTATATCAGGTCCCCTAAATATTTAGCTTTAGAGACAATACTGCCTTCAAAACCAAGTCAGAATGCTGTCTTCCCCTAAACCCAGCCAAATGTAACCCACTAATGGAATTGTGGGCCAAAACTGACTCTTTATACCTCCAACAGCATTACACTAACTCCTTATACTCCCTTAAATATTTATTTCAAATGTTCAACATTATATGTAAATTTCAGCAGTAAAGGAAGCCTAGTTCTACAACTGAAGTATAAAATGTATAATAGTGTATGAACCAGTTATGATTGTTAGGGTGCTGAGGTGGGCATTGTGAATGCAAGGGATAGCCAAACCTTTGAGCACATGTAAAATGGTGATGGCATTGTGGCAGTGATAAGCAGGGTAAATGGGATGGGTCAAAAAATGATATGGCATGATAACTATCATTACCATTCTGCCTTTGAGAAGATTTAGAAAGAGATGTGACAAATAATAATGGTAACTATGCTTGAACAGACTGTTGATTAAGACTGTCTGTGCTGGAAGGAACTAAGAATTGGTCACATGGAAACACTCAGCAGGCTAACTCCAGGATCATACATGAACCCAGAGACATGGTACTTTGATAATACTCTTTGGTTTCATGGCCTTCAACATTTGAGAAAGGCAAGCATAGAATTTGTCCCAAAGTTAAAGGTTGCCAGGAATGACTTCCCAAATTTTTGAAACCACAGGACCCTTTAGCAGATCCAACTATTTGTTTTTTTCTACCCCTAGAGATTGCTGCAACAAACAATAAGAAAGCAGTCAGTGAAACAACCACACATGGGTCCCAACAGAATCTCTTTATTAAATCAGCTACATAATAGTTAACTATGTGTCTATGGATTCTCTAAAAACCATGTTATATAGTCCCATTTTTTAAACTTGAAATAACGTGTGCACCCTACATCAAATTTGCTTTCTTTTCACTTTGAGGGACAGCCATGGATGGATGATTGTTAATTGAAATGAAAACTAACTCAATATGAGTAGAACTAATTATTTTTGTTTTTATCCTCCACTTTGTTTGTTTTATGAATGATGAACTTAAGGCATGGAAGTGTTATTTGCCCAAAACAATAATTAGTCATTAATTGAACTACAATTACACTACAGTGTCATTTCCTCGGCAAATCAACTCTTGGGAGAAAAAAAGAAAGGATGAAAAAGGCAAGATAGTAGCCTAAGTTATTAAGTTTATGTTACTCCAAATGTTTGATATGTCAAAGAAACTTTTTCTAATTGGAATCTAGGCTTTATCAGATACACCAATTATGTTTATCTCTCTCATAAGACAAATGCTTTATTGCAATTTCCTGTTCACTTGCCCATACTGGACACCCATGAGCTCTTTGGAGTAAATGGTACAATACATACTTCTTGAGTGGGTAACTGAATGAATACATCAGTGAAGAACTAACCTGACAATTGAAAGAAGTCCTATAAATTTGAAAAAGAAAGTTTTATCTAATGACAGAAATGAAACTCTTATTCCTGTTGGATTTATATTCCATCCCTCCACCCCCAGAGCTGGAGTCTGAACCTAGAGACACTCTCTCACTGAGTAACATCCCCCAAGTCCTTTCTGGGGAAGGGGAGATATTACAGGGCTGGGACCTTCTAAGAAACTGAAGCAACACAAAGACCCTCCTTCAAACCCCGATTTTTGCAAAGAAATCAGAAAGATTCCAAACAAGTTGCTCAGAGTAACAGGAATGAGTATATTGAAGGAATAGGAAAAGTGAAAGGGGACACTCTCAAGAAACAGAGTGAGTCCTCTCAGAGAGGAGAGGAATTGTGTTTTATTGGGGATCTCAGAGAAATTTCCAGAGAGTCCTGCCCAGGTTCGCTTTTTGACTTTTAACTGACAGCAGGGTGACATCAGACTTTTAAGTCCCCACTGCCATGGCAACTCTATGTTACTTTGGCCCATGCTGATTGGTTCTGATTAGATTCTTAGCCATACAGTCTTACAGATTTTATGATTAGGAGGAGCTATCATTATCTTCCAGAATCTGGTCTGTGGAAAGGATCACAAAAATCCCTGCCTTCAAAGTAACTTGGGTTCCTCCTATCAACTTTATTTCTTGCATGCATTTTCTTGCAGGTAACAGGTAGTATGCTGAGGAATGTGACATATTTTGTTTACTTAGGTCAGGCAGGGCTGCATGCACATTGATTTTTGACAAAGCATGTGGGGGTCAGTACAGTGAGCCCATTTTATAGAATTATTCTCTTAACCTGTGTTCCCACCATCTTCATCTATCTGTCCCCTAACAAATGTATGAGTATTTAACCAAGGGTATTTTATCACTGAGCTACATCCCCAGCTTTTTTTATTTTTTATTTTGAGACCAGTTCTGATCATCCTGCCTCAGCCTCTCAGGTTGTTGGGATTACAGATGTGCACCACTGCATTCAGTGAATTTATATCCTTTAACAAACATTACTTCATGCTCACTCACCAATAAGGAAGGCACAAAAAAGATTAAATTCTTTGTATTTGCCACTGGGAATGAAAATGTCAGTGCTGTTTTTACATTTCTTTAATATACTCTCACAGAGATACTGAGAATACCTGTTTAAATCACTGTGATAGCAAAATCTTATTTTCATTATATATTTTCAAATCCTATTTGTTTTTGAGGATTAATATGAATATTACATCAATAATATTCAGATTATGATGTAATTTGTAGTTCTATCCAACATACTATAAATTCAAAAATTCTAGTGCAAAATAAATTGGAAAAATAAGAATTTTGTGAATTTTGTTTGTGTAGATATACAAATACATTTTTTAAAAAAAATAACTAATTTTGTAGACGACAATATTTGCAACTAGTTTAAGGCAATGGTCAATATCTCATTTAAATAACTTTGTTTCAGCATAAATCATTTAATGCTTATTTTAAAAAATTTAAAATAAACCAATTAATAATTCTGGTTTCTTATGTTTGAAACAATGATTCTCTTACTTGCTTGTCAACCAGATAGAACATATCAAAAATCTAGACTTCTCCAATATTTAGGAATATATTAATAAAGATTTATACAATGAAAAAGTGATTTAAATTTTAAATATAAATTAATTTGTATTTCTAAATATGATAAGAATTATTTCAGGCCATCAGTTTGATTTTGTGGAATACATGTTTCTTTATAAATTTTTTTTCTGTTGGGACTATAAAATTAGAAATGTCAATGTTAATTTTTGTCTTTGCATTGTGAAAGCATCCTTTTAAATATTTATGAAGAAACCAGTATAAAATATGAATAGCAGATGCATAATGGTAAATTTGGATAAATAAATCATATGAACGCAAAAGATTTCAGAAAGAATGTAAGTAGGCACATTGAAGGAGTACTAGAACATAGGTATTTCTGTGTGGAAGTGGCTTGATAAATCAGTTGAGAAGATGAAGGCATTAATGCTAGATTCAGGAAATTGAATAGATCATGAAGCTTAGTAAAAAAAGAATAGTGGAAGAAATAAGATATTTACTAAATCCACCTTGACAGTGTTGAATAACAAAAAAAAAGTGTAAAAGAAAAAATAAAATACTAATCACGCAGTACTTAGAGTAGGCTTTTATTTATAAGTTATGAACTTTCCTTGAAAACCTAAACTGGTTGTCTTAAGAATTTACTATTTTGGGGACCTCATTTATTTGTATCATATTTTCCTTAATTTTTAAGATTAATAGATGCTTTTGCTATAGTAGCTTTAAGTTTACAAAAAAATTAAGTAGCAACTATGATTTCCTATAAACTCACTTCTCCCATACTGTTTTTCTTATTATTAACATCTAACAGGGCTTTAGCATATTTGTTACCCTTAATGAACCAATATCGGTACATGATGATTAACTAAAGTCATTGTTCACATTATTGTTGCAGATTTCTCTGGATTTTCCCAAATGTGTGATATCACATCTCCATCATTACAGAATCATACAGAATAATTTTTCTGTCCTAACATCTTTGCGATCTACCTTTTCACCCCTTCCCCATTCCTTCCTGTCCCTGGAAACCACTGATTTTTTACTTCTCTATAGTTTTGCCTTTTCCATAATGTCAAAGAATTGGGATTATACAGTATGTGGCCTCATCTGGTTAGCTTTTTCACTTAGTAATATGAATTCAAGGTATCTCGATAACTTTTCATGGCTTGATAATTCCTTTATTTGATCTCTGAATAATATCCTTTTTTCCTGGATATACCAGTTTGTTTATCCAGTCATGTATGATAGGTCATCTTGACTGCTTCCACATTTTTTGTTAATCACTTTTAAAATTTGAAATATGCATATCCAAAGCATCGATTGCTCCAGAGATTACCATAGAAAAGGGAACTAATGAGAATCTGAAACAATCTTTCTTTTTTTTTTTTTTTCTATCCCCCGGCCTTTTTATTTTTTTTATTTTTTTTTAAATTTTGTTATTTTATTTAAATGCATTTGAAGTCATAGTACATAACCAGAGCTCAGTTTTTCCATTTCTCTGATTGCAAACCAGATAAAGTCACACCATTAGAGTCTTCATAGATGTGCCAGGGGTAGTAATGACCATCTCGAACAACCATCATTACTATGCTCATTCCCCTTTCCTTCCTCCCACCTCCCCCAGCCATGTCTACAGTTCCTGCATTTCTCCTATGTTTCCTGTTCCCAATCTTTCTTTTTTCTTTATTCCATTTGTCTCTTCTTTTTTCTCTTTCATGGAACTCAAATACCAAAAGAACTTCAAGTAGGTAGGCATCTCAAGACCTTAAAATAATGCTTCCTAAAGGATGTTCTAAATAACGTTTAAATGAGAATCATTAAAGTGCCTGTTAAAATTCAGATCCCTGGGCCTACTCTTGATCAACTGAAATAGAATTTCTGGAAATGGAAGCTAGGTTTATATTGCTTTACAAAGCTCCTCATGTGGTATCTACTCTCAATAAAATTTAACAAGATGAGCACTTTTATAATTATGTTATATTTTTGATAATGTATAACATACTATGCTTTTTGCACTTCTGATAGGCTCATTACTACGGATAGTAGGATTCAATCTCAAGTATGTAGACAAGCCAAACTAGAAAAATATAATTTTTACAAAAGTTCCCTGAGTAGTAAGAAAATATATCCTTATTCTATGTTGTTATCCTTCAGCATTACTTTGGAAAGAAAAGCAGGAGTGTTGTGCCCAAATAATTTACTTATTTCAGCTTTTTCTTCACCCTACTGAAGGTTCCTCGTAGAATTAGTCCACTGCCCTCGTTACCTACACTCACATTCTTAAAAGTGACTTATAGAGATTGTTTTATTAAAATTAGGAAGACATTGTAGTTTAATAATGGTCAAACTTTCTGGCAATTATTGAGATTATCATTTCTTGCACTTCTATGTTGCTATCCTACTATTTCTTTTTCTTTTTTCTTTTCCAGTAAAAGTTGTTGCATTGGGATATGGGAGAATTAAACTGAGTTGCTGAAGGGATTTACAAACTCAAAGCAGAAATAATAACTTTGAAAGCCAAAGATTTCATTTCTAAGATCCAGGCTTTTTGAAAAAAATAAAAATATGAAAATCAAAAGGAAACATATCCTAAAAAGTAGTGCATCAAATTTGTGTCTCATACAAGAAATAGAAAGCAATACAAGTGAAGAACTAGTTTTTCCTTTATAAGTAGGGGAAATACACACACACACACACACACATACACTGATGGAAGATCTGATGGTAGAGGAGAGAAAAAAAGGAACTGAAATGGATTTCAGTGTTCTTAAGAAGGCCTAGAATTGTGCTCTGATCTGTCCCTGTATATCATGGTATAGAAACCATGGATTGTTTTAGAGAAATCTGAGAGGAGGGAGACCTAGATTACTAGTCCTGAGAGATTGCAAGCCTCTTAAAGGAATAGTACCAATGTCTGCCATAGCATAGTTTACAATAGCCAAACTATAAACCAGCCAGATGTCCATCAACAGATGAATGGATAAAACAAAGTGTGATTTACATACACAGTGTAGTTTTATTCAGCCATAAAAAAAATGAAATTATGTCATTTGCAAATAATGGATGGAACTAGACCATTATATTAAGTGAAATAATCCAAACTCAAGTGGTCAACGAAGTGTTGTATTTTCTCATAAGGGAAAGCTAGAGAATAAAAAGGAAAATAAATGTGTTGCGCGGGGGGTGGATCTATGAAAATCAAAGGGAGATCAGTAGAGAAAGGCACCAAGGGGTGGGAGGTGGAGAAGTGCTGGGGAGTGATATTGGCCAAATTATATTGTTATATTGTATGTATGTACAAATACATAACAACAAATTCATCATTATATAAAACTATAATGCATGAATGCAAAATGTGGAATGAGAAACAAACAAAAACGGAGCACTGTGCAGTATAGTCTTTAAGATTGAGAAGGATTAGCCAATCTTGATGGCATAAATTTATAATTCCAGCAAAGATTGTAATCCCAATGACTTGTGAGGCTGAAGCAGGAGGATCCCAAGCTCAAGTATAAATTACTGATCCCAGCCTCAGTAATTTATAGAGGCCCTAAGCACCTTGGTGAGACTTTGTTTCAGATTTTTAAAAAAATAAAAAGAGCTGGGGAAGTAGCTCAATGATTTAGTACTATTGGGTTCAATTTCCTGTACAAACCATTAATTAATTAACTAATTAATTAAAAGATTGAGAAACGTCAAAGAAGTCCAGTTCCTGGGCTAATGAACCTGAGGACAACATGTCCAGGGAAAGCAAAGACTTTCAAAATTATGGAATGGGGATCACACAGTGCTAAAAGTTTGTGGAACTGACTATTACCATCTAGGGGTGCTGGATTTGTCATCTCTCTTCAGCAAAGAATTAAAGAACAAGACACAGAGATAGCAAATAAAAAGCAGGTTCATTGCAAAAGCAACAGAGATACAGAGCTAGACTTCTCCAAAGAGAAGGTGCCCCAGAGCTGGGAATCTGGTAGGAGAGTTTTGGCTTGTTCATTTTGTGGTCTCTGGAATTTCCTCCTTTCCTTATCTCCTCCTCTGTCCGCACTCTTCACTATTATTATCTGCCCACATATCTGTTTTAGTTTTCCTGTTGGATCCCTGCTTAGGAGCATGAGTATGAAAGTGTCTGTCTGATTGGGTCCCCTGCTTTTGTCCACGAGCACTTTGTCAACCTTAAAGTGGATCTCATCAGAAGACCCTTTCTGTGCTCCTTTGTTCTGACCCTACCCCCACCTCCTCACTTGTCATCTTGCCCTAACTGCCTAAGCCCTTCTATATCTCTCTCATGACGATTCTGTCATTCAAACAAGGAGAATGAACGATGTACACAGACCAAGAAACAAGAGATTTCTGCAGCATGGCAGTTATCAACAGTCACGATAGCATGTATTGATAAGGAAAGCAAGGAGGTTATAACCAGGCAAGAACAGAGATGTCTGTGAGCCAAATTCTACTTCAACTTTTTCTTGACAGTATGGAAACCTGTTCCTTAGGAACAGATAGATAGCCTTTGCAGAGAAAATGGTATCAGCAATCCTGAATTTGTCTTTGTTTCAAAAGTTGTTAGAATGTTGAACAAAATAGTAAATATAAAATCCATACCTGTTCAAAGTGTATTCTCTGGAGGTGAACTTCAGGATTGAAGTTTATACCTTCTAGGTATAATAAGATTATGTAGAAGAACTAACTATGCAGTTCAAAAATCTGATAAATATTCCTTCTATGATTTTCATCTATTCTGCCTCATACCCTAGGTTCATTTATATCAATAGAAAATATGCATACAATAAAAGAAATGCCCTATGAAATAAAGATAGATGAATGAAGGAGGAATATAAGAGACCTATCAATAATACTGTCCAGCTCTGATGGTAAAAGTCAAATAGTCCCGGAAATGATTTCATATTCTACCACCTATTAGCAACTTTGGATTGTCTCATTCATAAAATGTGAATATCTACCTTATAGGAGTATGTGAGGTAACAATGACAAAATGGATGTAAGTCTTTTATTTATTTATTTTTATGTTTTTTATTTTTTAGTACTGGGGATTGAACTCAGGGATACTCGACCACTGAGCCACATCCCCAGCCCTATTTTGTGTTTTATGTGGAGACAGGGTCTCACTGATTTGCTTAACACCTCACTGTTGCTGAGCCTGACTTTGAACTCGTGATTCTTCTGCCTCAGCTTCCCAAAGTTCTGGGATTAGAGGCGTGCACCACCACACCCAGCTGAAGATGTAAGGCTTTTAGATTAGTGTCTGGCAGGCAGTCAACATCCAAGCTCTTTATTCTTATTCTTATTGTTCTTATTATTTTGTGAATCACTGTTTATAAATCTCAGTTTCTTAGATTCTTATCATTGATTGTTATGGTCAGAATAATCAATTAGTATAAACAAATCATGATTTATTTTGAGAAATTCTTCCTACAAATATAATTTTGTAGCTCTTATGTAATAAAAACTTACATTAATTTCTATTAATTACATACCATAGAGTCTCAGTCCATTAATTATTTATGTAAACAAATTCTATCACCAAATACTTTTTCAACAGCCATTGTCTTAGCTGAGGAGAAAAAGGATCCTGAAAGAAGATCTAGGTCATTTCAATAGCATTTTAGTGAAGCTCATATGTCACTGAACCACTTTCTAGATTAACCTATTAGATGGTCAGTAGAGGTATGTGTGGGGAGCTCAGTTGATTAAAGCAAATAATCCTGTTGAAACATTTACTATTTATAGTCTGTGTGGCTTTTTTAAACAGACTGATTACTTCCCTTTATGATTTCACCCTTGAAGGCATACACAGTTTTGTTCTTTGTCATCATTGCATGACATTCCATTTGGCAGCTTGTTTATTTTTAGCCAGACTATCAAAGTATTTTTCAACTGGACTGTCACTGCACTTGAACTTGGAATCGTGTGACCTGAAGAACTGCATTGGAGAAAAGGAAAAACTTCTAACAAATGGGGAATTATAAATCTAGACCAACTCAAACTTGTACTGGTAATTGTTCTTAGTTCCTTAAATGTAACAGTTCAATTATAGTTACAAATAACTAATAACTCACTGCAATATGTGTTAATTTATATACAGAAGATATTACAATGCATTATGTGAAAGTGTCAAGAAGATTATCTGAACTCATTATTTTTTCTCTGAAAGATATTTACAGAAAACAAAATTTCTTATAAAATATTATTTTAATGTTATAGAAAAAAATTAGAATGCTACTGAATATAGAGATTTTAGAATTATATCTTTAAGTATCTAGTACTTAAAACCTAAAAACTCTAACAACTAGAGATTGCTATAATTAAAATGCAATAAAATCAAATAAAATAAGTCAAATATATTCCTCTATGTAAATATATTATCCAATATCGAATGGATTCTTAATTACTATAATTCAATATGATTGCATTTTAAATATAAACATCTGCATTTTAAACTCACAATCAGTAATTTAAATTAAGTATTGTAGAATCCAGAATAAAAAACAGGATTTTGATTACTTGTATGTTATGATCTGTATCTACATTTTGCAAAACACAACCATGAATCAATCTCATTTGTTTTACTTTGCTAGATGAATGGAAGAAGAAAGTCAGTGAATCTTATGTTATTATAATAGGAAGATTAGAAGATGACCTGCAGATCAAGGAAAAAGAATTTACAGAACTAAGGAATATATTTGGGTAAAGCTCTCAGAGACAATACTTCTTTGTAGAAGTGTCTTCATTGGTGATCTTGTTTTTAAATGTATCCATTTACCGTGTGTGTGTGGGGGGAGAATACATATAGATAAAACCTTAGGTATAACCAGTCATGTTCTAAGCTTTAGAGTGTTGGGTTATCTCTTCTTGTATGCCTCTCAATGTGCACCTAGCTCATCTCCTTAGTAGGACTTGCATTCTCTCCTCATTAAAGTTTTAAAGAGAGTGGAATGTAAGGACTAGCCTTTGAAACCAAACTTATTTTCTAAACAATCTTCTTTTCCTGTGGTGGCAGTATATTAGCCACATAGCCCTCTTTGGACTACTAAGGTAAGTCCAATTCTAATAAACCCTCTGGTCTCTGGACATTGAAAGACTGTCTCTTAATGAAAATGAGTATAATTCTGTACCTGAGCAATAATATTACAACATGAAATACTGACTTCAAACTTTTAGTGGGGTTTATTTTACAATAGCAAGAGAAAAATAATCTGGGATACTATCACAACCATGAAAGGACAGAGAATGTTCAGAAAAGAGGAGAAACGGGCTGGGATTGTAGCTCAGCGGTAGAGCGCTTGCCTCGCATGCGTGAGGCCCTGGGTTCGATCCTCAGCACCACATACAAAGCAATAAAATAAAGATATTGTGTCCATCTACAACTAAAAAAAAATTAAAAAAAAAAAAAAGAAAAGAAAAGAGGAGAAACTAGATGCATTTTGGTGTAGTTAGCTACCTAACTGAGGAAAAGTTAAACATAAAACAATTAAACATGCCCATTTCCAGATGTATTATTTATATAAGGCACTCATGGCAAAGAACTCTATTTTATTTAGAAAACAAGTGTAAAGCAATGATGGAGTGATCTTAGATTTAAAAAAAATTCAGTTGTAGTAAGTATATTATAAATCTCACATAACTAGCAAACAAAATCATCCATGAATCCTGTAGTTTATGTGAAATTTGTCTATAGAATTAATAAGGTCTTCACAAATGTTCCGTTTGTTGTTTGGGAAATAGTTCATTCTTTCTGGCCCCAAACACACTCAACATGGACATTTGTGATGAGATACCAGTAGAATACCACTTTTGTAAGTAAAATCACAGCATTCTGTGGTGAGGAGAACATTTGACTTTTTGTAGAGATGTGATTGACACTTTGGTACAGAAGATTCATACATATGTATTTATTTTGTTGGAAAAGGGATATGAATGTAGAACATAATTATAACACCTCTAGCTCTTATTGACACAAATAAATATACTGAATGAAATGGGAGACTGAAAAGATTTTTCTCAACTTTGTAAAGTCAAAGCCTCATTTATTTTTAATTTAGGGAGTATTGGGCAAGGATGTTAAGTTTAGCTAAAAGTAAATATAATCTTTTGATGATTAGGCTTAACCTAATATCTTTGAGATATAGTGTTTTTTTTTTTTGTACCACATCAACTCCCAGCTGTTTTAACAATTCCTCCTATTGATGACATTTCTTACAGACCCACTAAATGAAATGATTTTTGCTGATTAGTACTAAGGATGAGAGGCAGAAATCAGTGCTAGGGAATTTACAGTCCAGAATTTGTACAGTATCTACTATGTTCAAGGTATTATTCTAAAAAATATCAAATGCAAGACATTATATAATCTTTATTATAAACCTGTATGGTGGATAATATTGATTTTGGTGTATAATAAACTAAGGACAAGACATTGTGACTTGTCAAGATCACAAGGTAAGTAAATGCTGGAATGTGAATTATAAGATCTTCCTAGCTCCATAGATAGAACCCATCTTATTATATACTGCTTCTTGCTTCAGGAACTCTCTAATGGATTGAGTGGAGACTGATGTATATATATATATATATATGGTCAAAGGCTCTGACTGTCTTCCATGAGGATTATTTATACAAACATGGTTTTAAATCTGGATTCTTATATAAAAGCTGTATATCCTTCTATGTTTCTTAATCTCCTGCATCCTCATTTGAATCTGTAAAATGAGATTAATGATAGCTACCTTACAGAATATTTGCAAAATGAAGTATGATAATTGCTGAAAATAGGTTCCAATACATAGTAGAAATTGAAAAATTATAGGTTTCTACTATTAGCTAAATAAGGACAGAATAAAAGACAGAACTTTATTATGGAATCATAGTAATATAGCTTATTAAGAGAAAGTGAAAAAGTTAAGATAAAATGTTTCATATGAAGAGAATATTTTCAAAACTAAAAATTGTAAAATATTGAAACAATTAAGGATGATCCCAAGATCTGAAATAAAGTTTTTAAAGATTGTCATTGATTTTTGAAGAATGTCAAGACATGAGTATTTGCAGGCTCATCAAAATGGATGTCAAATTTCTTGAGAACAATGGTAGGGCAATTTGTAGAGGAAGATTACTAACTTGATGCTGAAACCAAGAGGAAGCTATAGAAATGTCCCATTAGCCAGAAGTGATGATAATAATGCTGGGGAGAGAATTACCCACACTATAGAGTCATGTTTCTCAGGAGCTGAGGATCTCCTAAGTTAAAGTAGCGTGTTGTATTTTCTACAATTATAGATTTTGTGACTCAATCTCATAGATTTTGTGACTGAATCAGAATCTGTGGGATTGACTTCTAAGAATCTGATTTATTAACATGTCCTTCAGGTAATATTTATACATAGTAGAAAGGATACTTCTGATAACGTTTGAAAACTGCAGAAAGATATCCCAGTTGTGATGACAAATTTTTGCCTGAGGTAATATTGGTAAAGGAGTTAAAGGACATCAGACTAGAAAATAAATAACTGGTATAATCTGTAGAAAGTCAGGAGTGTCACACACACATACACACACATATGCAAATAGAATACTATACTTATCTGACTCCATCCTGGAAGGTAGCACTACCTGAAAAGAAGCTCAACTGTTTATAGGTCAGTGTTCTGAGGCTATTCTTTTCTCTGAAAGGAAATGATGAATGACAAGGAAAGAAAAGTGTGCCAAGAATATAAAGTCATTCATCAGCTCATCCACCAAATTTTATGAGTAGTTAGGAAAATTAAATACAATGTTGTATGAAATCACATTTGAATATGTAGGTGCTAAATAAATAGTAGAATTTCTTTATTTCTCATCCTTAATCATGGCTTATACAATGCAAAGAGTACTTCTGTGACAAACAACCATGTTATGCTACTTGAGATCACCCTAAAAATATAGATAGCAAGAAAATTCTACATAATATTCAAAAAGGTGCATTTAACACCAGAGTCACTGGTGGAGACTCTCTTCTGTAAACCCAAGTTTATTTGTTTTTATATGTTGATTTGCTGACAAATTTATGGCATTCTGGGTAGATGCTAATTCTGTTCACTAAAAGAGACTTTACATAATGCACCATTCCACTGTCAGCTCAAATACACAATCTTCCTTGCATAGATTTTACCCACAACATAATAAAAAGAGCAAGATAGCACTAAACTTAATTCAGACCAAAAGTTCTACAACATTATCTTCCTTATGCCAATTTATAGCAGCTTTGGAATGAGAGCTTGATGTGGGAAACAAGGGGAATGGAAATGGAATACTCTTTCATCTTCTGCCATAAAGTGACATTCACTCATAATTTTGGACATTTGTTGAAGTAATGAATGGGTGACAAAGAGATAAAGAAGAGGAAACAGAAAAAAGAAAGACAGAAGTGATATGTTATAGTACAATTATCATTTCCTGTTCTCTACTGCCTCTGATCTTTATGTTTATCAGTAAAACAACACTCTCTACATGATGTTGTTTTTGTCTTCTTATAGATCTGTCTCCTCAGACCCTCATACTCTGTGTTCACTAAAAGTGCTTCTTTGTCTTCCATCACCTTACTTGTATTTGCATTTATTTATGATAACTATGTATGTAGCACTTAAAAGGCAAATAAACTAAAACTTAGTGCTTACCATATACCAGGCATGCTGCAAAGTACTTTTATGTGCATTAGCGTAAACTAATATAATCCTCACTGTGTATGTATAAAGTGCACACTATCTAGCACATGGTAAAACTCAACAATTTTATCTTACTAGCTTTCACTCTCCCTCCCTTTACCTTCATCCTCACTCCCACACCATACTAACTACTTCATCTCTTCCCTATCCTCCTTTGAAGAAAAAAAATAATAAAAAGTGAAAATAATCCTTATCAAGGCTTTAGTAAAAATTATTACAGCAGTTAATAATTATGAAAGTGTCATAATGTCTAACCTAGTTAAAAACTAATCATTATGGTTTATATTAACAATCTTCTGAAATAGGTATTGAAATTTTCATTTTATACCTGAAGATAATGAAGCTAATCAAATTAAACTGGCTTGAACTAGATGACACAATTGTATAGTTGAACTGGAGTTTCATTCGTCTTTACTTGATTTCAGAAAGTATGATCTTCATGATGTTGGTTCTCAACCTAGGATAGAGAAATAGAAATGGATCAGAATTATCTTTGAAAATTTTTTATTTTCCTGAAAGTATTCCACAGTTTTTCTATGTGCTTTGCATTAGAACTTTCCTTAGGAAGCTAGAAGAAGAATATACTTTTAAAAAAATTCTCCCTGCCCTCCATCCAGGCAATACTTGTTAACTTCCCACAATTTGAGAAAACCATACACATGGTTCTTCATATGCTCATTTTAAAAGGCTCCCAATTAAATTACATTGTTCCAGTAAATTAAGTCATAAAAATCTTTAAATCTGGTTGCTAATTTCTTTGTGAAGCCTATTTTTATCTGCTTAATATTTAATATGAAATTTAAAACTATAAGAGAAGATTTCAGAGGAGTTATAGTTTTTCAATATCATGATTCTTATTAACACAGTCTAAAAACAATATATTTGTTTCTCATTTTTAATATGTCTTGGCACTGAATAGATATGCCCTGGTGAATAATGATAATATCATACTTTGAAATTGATTAGGTTTATTAAATGTACAAAAATGGTCAAAAGAACATTCTGTTTCATGAAAAAAGCTATCACAATAGTTTGAGGACATGGAAGAAAAAAAGAAATACATGAAGGAGGCTTTCTGATAAGTACTTTCCTGTTCATTTTCTCCCTGAAAAGGTCCTCTGGGCCCGCCACATTCCACTATATCAAATGAAACATCTTCTAAGGATTTCTTGCTGAATTATAGCCAGCTGTGTAATTTATCTATTACAAAACAAATAGCTTCAAAAATGTCCCAGGCTGACCTTATTTAAGAAGAGTAGAAATTTTATATCAAGGTATTTAGTAGGATATTAGGGAGTAAATGTCATAATGAAAATATTATTTGGCATGTTTGGGCAGTGTATTATGACAAATAGCAACAAAATAGAACAAGACAAAAAGCACCATCAAAAATAAAAGGAACTGGAATGAAATTCACATTAACCAAAGCCAATTTCTCTGATTGTTTTTCCAAGTAAAACTTAATATCTCTCCTCTCTCTGTCTCACTTCCCTTTATCTTTCTCATCTTTAGATTTGTGTGTTACTAGCTTTCACTTTCCCTCCTTTTGTCCTCCTTCTCTTCCTCCTTTCCTTCCCATACCACCTCATACACTCTTCCCTGTCCACCGTCAAAACCAAAACAAAAAAGAGAAAAATAATTCATACCAATGTTTCAGCATAAGTTATTCTAGCAGCTAATATTTATGAAAGTATTATAATGTATAACTTATTTAAACTTCAAATAAATCTTATGATAATTACTTATCCAAATTTTATATTTTTCTACTCTTACTGTCACTATATCTCAATAATTATTATATCAATTAATGAATAAATTAATGAAATTCATATTCTAAGTTTGCATATTTGATCTGGGTGATATTGAACAAATATATTTCTGGATAGTTCTTGGGGGGCTATATATTGGGAAAAGATCTTGTTAATTTTTGTTTTTGTTGTTTTATGAGAAATATCTACAAGGAATTACATAAGAAGTTACAGCTTAACCATGCTTCATTTGAAACTTAAATGATTGATTTGGGAAATTAGACTATCCATAACAAAGCCTTATTTTCTTTTTACCTTGGATTTTCTCTTAATTTCAGTTAGTAAATTAATTTAAAAGATCTATCATCTCTCTGTATACTTTGTACAGCAATGTGTCATTTTTGGACCTACTGTACAAATGTTATTTTTTAATAAGTTCCCATTCTTGGTCATGTCAGATATCTTCTTGAAAGGATGAGGTCATGAGAAAGAAGTTTAATTGGATACACAACTGCATACTTTTCTGGGAAAAAATAAAGGCCAAGAAAAAAAGAGTTCATTATGCTATAAGGAAAGTAACCTTCAGGTACAAAACTACCATTTTTAATAAAATTAAGGACAGAATTTACTACTGGAACTATTTTCATAATTGTTACTTTATTTTAATTAGAAATTTTATCCATGCCCCAGCAAGCACTATGAACTCATTAGGATATGTTAAGTTAGCATATGCATAACAGATGATGAACGATGTAAGGGCAAATTACAACAAATTGAGTCTAGTGTATTAGATTACATAAATGACATACATACACAGCTACTTTAGGAGACAAAAGAAAAGAAAGTCCAATTTCTCACCTAGAATAGTTGCTTTGAAATCTTAAATATTTTAATTTTTGGTAATTTATTTTTTAATTTACATTCTAATTATTGAAGTTAAGCTAAAAATTGTGATATAAAAATCCTTTTTGAATCCCAAGTATTGCAAGAGTCTATTCTCTGCTGATTCATTTTGTTGACATGAATAGAAATTGCATGAGTTTAAGGAGGATTCAAGGGAAGTATGAAAGCTACAAACAGCAACTCAATTTTAAACAAGGAACTCTGTAAGATTCTTTACTAAGTCAGTTATGGATGAAAGGCCAGTTAAAGATTCAGTGAATTATTCTTTAGAATAATCATTGCATAAGAAGTTATTAATCTAACCATGCTTTCAGTTTTATTTATAAAAAGAGTAAGCATTCATTTAGTTTAATGTAGTTCCTCCCTTTGCTGATTTTTATTGCTTTTTTTCATTCCCTCCTCATGAAATATTTCATGGAAAATGTTCTCTAGTGCAGGCTTTTTCATTGTAAATTATTTTAACTTCTGTTTATCATGGAAGGTTTTTATTTTGTCATCAAATCTGAAGCTTAATTTTGCTGGATATAAGGTTCTTTCTTGGCATCCATTTTGTTTCAGAGCTTGGTATATGTTGTTTCAGTATTTCCTGGTTTTGAAGGTCTGGGTTGAGAATCTGCTGAAATCCAAATTGGTTTCCCCTATATGTAATCTGAAACTTTTCTCTTGTGGCTTTTAAAATTCTATCCTTATTGTGTATGGTAGGCATTTTCATTATAATGTGCCTTGGTGTGGATCTGTTGTAGTTTTGTACATTTGGTGTCCTGTAAGCCTCTTGTATTTGATTTTCCCATTTACTCTTCATGTTTGAGAAATTTTTTGATATTATTTCACTGAAGAGATTGTGCATTCCTTTGGCTTGTATCTCTGTGACTTCCTCTATCCTGATATTTCTTAGATTTGGTCTTTTTATGTTATCCCATAAATCTTGCATGTTCTATTCATGGTTTCTTACCATCTTCATTGTGTGGTCAACTTTATTTTCAAGATTTTATATATTTTGTCTTCATTGCTTGAGGTTGTCTTCCAAGTGATCTAGTCTGTTGGTGATGCTTTCTATTGAATTTTTTATTTGGTTTATTGTTTCCTTCATCTCAAGGATTTCTGTTTGTTTTTTTTTCAGTCTCTATCCCTTTCTTGAAGTAATCCTTTCCTACCTGTATTTACTCTATAATCTCTTTGTTGGAGTGATCAATTGTTGCCTATAATTGCACTCTTATATTATTCTGTGCTTCACAGATCATTTTAATTATGTATATTCTGAACCCCTTCTCTGATATTTCATCTACTGTGCTGTCAATGGATTATATTATTATAGCATCTTTGTTTGTTTGGGGCATTTTCTTCCTTTGTTTTTTCATGTTGTTCATGTGTCTTCCTCTCTAGCAGTGCCGATCTGAGGTATTACAGTTTCTACCCTATAATCTTGTAGTATCCCTGCAGGTTACCAATACCTCACCTCTGGTGTAGCCAGGCCTGCAGGGACCTTGGTGATGATCTTCCCAGTCCTGGTTATTGTCTTTAGATGGAAGCAGGCCTGGACAGCCACATGTTGGTAGATGGGGGGCTGCAGCATAGTTGGTCTCCTCCGTGCATGCACGATGTGTCTCCTCCTCCACACATGTGGCCTTGGTGGGTCTCCTTCACTTCCTCAGTGCATTGGGCCAGGGTCAATCTGATTGTTTAGTTTAATATTGCTTTTAAATAAAGAAATGGACATTGACATCTTGCATTTTCTTTTTATTCAATTTTTAGAATTTTTTTCTTTTTTCTTTTTGAAAGCTGATTAGAATTTTAGAGATTATCGCTAATGCTACAGAGAGTGATAGGATTCTTTCATGAATATTCTTAGGATTGATGCATTTAAAGGACCCAGGAATTAGTGAGTACCTTATATCACTGTTGAAAACAACCTGAAATGCATATTGAGAGCAGAGATGGGCCACTTAGAAAGTGTCCAGTAGGTGATGTGTCAGACTTGTTCAATGGATCATCAAAATTAGATAATGAAATAAGAAAACAATTGAGTCTATCTTCTTGAAGAAAGCAATTTTCATTTCAACCTCTCTTACCCACTCTTGGGTGTTTTGTTTTGTTTTTCTTTGAATAACTCCAGTATTGAAAATACTATTGTAAGTAAAGAACGGAATGAAGAAAATACAGAGAGAGGAGAGGCACCTTAACAGTAACATAGGGCTACAGTATTCAGGAAAAACCTGTGGAGGGGGCCCCAGTGGAGACTAAGACCCTTTTTACAGTTTAGGGTAGGTAGAAGAGAGTGTGAGGGGAGAGTTTCCATAAGGCAGTTGCTGGGGGCTTTTCAGGGAAGGATCCTTGTGATGTTACCTTCTTAGGGATTAGAAGTTTTTAAGATTTCAGTCCCAGAGGGCAATTTTCTTTTTTATGATGCTTGAGTATGGTTTGTGATTTCTTTGCATGATGATGGAGTATTGTCTGTAGTTTAGATCATGTTGAGTCAAAGTGATTATGAAGTGACTCTTATTCTAGGATGGGGGATATATTACAAAATTGTGTAGCCTATGTCAACTTATTCCTAACAAGTATTACATTTTTTCCAGTCAAAATATTTTTTATTTGTTCTTATTAGATATACATGATAGTAGAGTGTATTTTGACATATTATACATACATAGAGTATAACTTCCTATTCTGTGGTTGTACGTGATATGGAGTTACATCGGTCATGTATTCATATGTGAACATAGAAAAGTTATATCTAATTCATTCTGTCTTTTCTATTTCTATCCCTCCTCCCTTCCCTTCATTCCCCTTAGTCTAATCCAATTAACTTCTATCCTGTCCCCCATTATTGCCTGTTAGCATCTGCATATCAGAGACAACATTCAGCCTTTGCTTTTTTTGGGGACTGGCTTATTTCACTTGGTATAATAGCCTCCAGTTCCATTCATTTACTTGTATTAGAATACTGTGATTCTAAAAGTTGCTCCTAAATTACTAACAGGTGCTGGATGCAACTATAATGAACTCAGTGCCTGTTTTTTAAAAAGTCAAAATCAGACATTTTTTAGGAGCCTAAGAGTTACTGTGAGCATAGAATACTTATATTTATAGAACTGATTGAGAAAATCAGTAAACTTTATAAATTTTTAAATGTGAAGGTCAAATTATGTGAAAAATTGTGGTAAAAGTCTTCTGAGATTTATACTTCAAAACTAAAGTTGTACATTTACAGTTAAATTGGTAATAATAGTAGCACCAATACAGTAATCATTTTTGATAACATATTATATGCCAGACACTGTAGTAAACAATTAACCTCATTTATTGCTTACAACAACAAAATATCATTATGTGTCATTTTACTTATTCTATAATTGAAGAAATTGTAGCTTGGAGAGTTTAAATAACTTGCCCAAATTGTAAAATCAAATCAGAGTAGGATTAGAATCCAGGTGTAGTTGATAGGGAACAGGCAGATGAGAACGATGGGAACATGAGGCTAATAAAATAATTCTATAAAATAGGCCCACTGTGCTTACCTTCCACATACTTTCTTTTCCAAGAAGCAATTTACCTGCAGCCCTGCCTAACTTAAGTGACAGGATATGTCACATTCCTTAGCAAACTACCCAACTACATGTTATCTACATGAGAAATGCAGGAAGGCCCAAAATAATGCCAATGATCTTACTGAAAACACAGTCCTTGTCCATGATATCAATCCAATAATGAGGATGTGGTTTTGAGAAACAAGAAAAAAGTTTTATTGTTTTGCTAGCAAAGGAGAAACACAGGGGACTCCTTTGCCAGAGGTTGTGATTCACCCATCAAGGGGTGCAGAGGGTTTTTAAGGATGTATTTGTTGCTTATATCCCTAACACAGTGCTTCCTTTTGCCCTGGTTGGAGGAGCTCAGGGTTACAATCTATATAACTGGCTAATTTTAAAATAAAGCCAGGTAAAAGGAAGGGTTATAATTAAAAAATAGCTACAATTGGATCCAATTGAGACTATTTTCTGAAAATGAACCACAAGACTTTCTTTTTTTCACACGGGGACTCTCTGGAAACTTCCCTGGGCTCCCCAGTAATACTGGAGTGCACAAGAGGCACACAGTCCCTCTCTTCTCTGACAAGACCCACTCTTTCCCTTGAGAGTTTCCCCATTCCCTTTTGCTCTCCCTTCAATAAAGTTGTGCCTGTTACTCTGAATGACATGTCTGAAATCTTCCTGACTTAATGGCAAGAACTGGGGTTTGAAGAATGGGTGGGGTCTTCATGCTGCCTCAGTTTCTTGGAAGACACCAGCCCTGTAATATAACGATGAAGATCAAGCCTTTAAAGATTATCTACATCATTAAAATAAACTTTCTTTGTAATTTGAAAACAAAAATGGCAAGTATTGTCATATTATATTGTTGATACACATTGAAAAACTGACTTTTTCAGTACTCTCTTTTTTCTACACAGGAGATCCAAGGCTTTTTATTCTTGTAGTATTTGCCATTAATTTCATTATGGTCAACTCAAAATAAACAGCTTCCTTTCCCTGTTTTGCTCTTAGGCTAAAGGTTATATAGTTCTTTACATTAACAGAAGTCTCCAACCCCAGCAATTTGTTTCTTGTCTTGTGTGAGCTTGTTGTGTGTTTAATTTGATAGATAACAGAAGGACCAAGAAAGAGATGCCAGAGCAGCTCAGCTGAATCTTTATCCATCAATATCCTCAGTGACTGGAAGGTTTTTCTTTCCCTTTGTACTTATGGACACTTATTTCCTACAAATGCAAAGAGAAAACTCCAGTCTGCTTAGCTCCAAGAGTAGAGTTTAGGTCTGCAGATCACCTATACTATTTGAAGTCATAACCTCAGGCTTCTGTGAGCTGAACGCATTTCCAGTGTTTTTCGACATAAGTAAGCAAGTCTGTGGACTTTACTGCTGGGAAGTTGAACATGGAAAGCAAGAAGGGAGGAAGAATATTACTATGTTTGTTTTCACAGAAAAACAAACCACTGGGTTTGGCCTTGCTAATTAAAGCATTTCACTGAGGTCCTTCAATAACCTTAGATTTAGAGGCTTTCTCTTTTTTAGCAGCATTCTGGAGAATAACATTTTGCCCTTTTCTATTTTAAAATTCCAATAGCTTTTGATGTTCCTAACTGGGTGCCTTGATGATAATGTTCTGAATTTATAGTACCTTTCAAGTATAAGTACTTTACAAATGGTAAGAGTCCTGGGCTCCTTCACCAAAAATTATGCTATCACTTTAAAGCTGTTGGAGATTTGAATAGGTAGAAGGCAGCTTGAAATTGACCTGTAAGGCCAAGAATATGATCTCATTTCAACTGAAAATTGTCCTGGGAGTACCAATGACCTCAAGAGGTCAAGAACTGTAGCTTTACATTCCTTTTGAAAAGCTACCCACAGCTTTCCAGGGCCCTCCTGGGGCAATGGTCTTTGTTCAGACAAAGCAAGGAATTCATTAATGAAATCATTGCTCTTCTCACACTCTATCACAGTACTTACCAGAGTTTAGACCTTCTTTATCTATGAAATCTGATCCAGTGGAAGTTCAAGAAAACTTTGCTCCAGGCAAAAGTTGTAATACATTTGAATGATATCATTTTCTCAAATTTCTTATCAAATACAAGGTATTACTTTTTCTGCTTTCTTCTTTCCTCCATTTCTCTTTCTTTATTTTTCTAACTTATTTATTTTCCTAATTTCTCCACAAATGTAATATGAAATTTTGAGTGTGAGAGAAATGAGTTTATTCCAGATATCTACATTTTCTATTTTTACATAATTTTTATTTATCAAGTTGCCCTGGAAAATTTAAATTATACATAGAACACAGAACTGTGCATGAGAATCTTTAATTAAACCTTATCTCTTGAACTTTTAATATCACTTTATCTTAATTTTAATTCCTCATATAGAGATTTTAGAATTCTTTCTCTAGATGCAAAATAACTTTGGAAATTTATAATCTTGAATTTATAGTAACAAGATTCTCTTTTATAATTTTCAAGTGAAAGACAATATACAAAAAGGTGAATTTTGTGATCATCTATAATGTATTTTTTCAGCTCTGATGAAGCCTTCAATAAAGTAAATTTAAATTACCGTACTGAAAATGGGCTGTCTCTGCTACATTTATGCTGCATCTGTGGGGGTGAGTACTTGAAACTTGCTACTTCTTAACTTGGGTATATGTATATATAATCAGTAATTTGAGCTGCCTAATAGTCTACAAGAATATTCTATTTATACTCAATGTTCTCTTTAGCTTTGCTTCCCCTCCAATCCTGAGATTTAACCTTTCACTGAAGCACCAGATACCGGGCAGTTATTCCATTTAATTTAACTCTGATTTTAAATTTCAGTGTTCTCCTAACCCTAACCCAAGTTACTTAGTTTGCTTGACAATCAGAAAGGTCTTTTAAAAATTGATCATGCCAGTTTGGAGTTAGGTTAAATTCAGAAGTACCCAAATATCTGTTTATTGATAGGCAGCTAAAGTATGTGGAAAGTAACAAATGTCTAAGATAAACTCTAAAAGCAAAGGTTAGTCAAAATGAAGATTAGAATTTAATTTAGTTTATATTATAATTTATTAATGTATTCCAAACACCTAGAATGGTGTCTGGTCTATGGTAATTAGGCAATAAATTTATTGAGTTGACAAATGAATAGTGAATAGTTACTTTGTTAACCCAAACTAAATTCACTAAATCAGACTTTTATAATAGAACAATAATGTATAAGCATCAACTCTAACCATATTCCTTAACCAAACCTCCCAAACTAAACAATGTCTACTTAGATTATTCTCCCAAATTTAAACATGCCTACCCAAGCTTAGTCATAACCTTCATATTTTCTTGATTTAAATAAGCTCTACTACTAATGATGTTCTGAGGAATCCTCTAGATTTTCATGCAAGCTTTCTTACTAGTTATGGAGATGTTAGTTCATGATGTTATGTTTTAAAGTCATCTGATGATGAAAGCATGAAATAAAAATTTCATTGAGTCACAGCATTAATATAAATTTATATAAATGTAAAAATTTTTTAAATTTTATAAGTGTAATAGAAATGTTCACTTTTAATAAAGCTGTCAATAGAAAACTTCATGAATGGCCTATGAACAGCAGCCTGGCATTTTCTTTTAAAAATTGAGCATATCTAACTTCATTATGTTAATTGAGCATATCTTATCATTACGTTAGAGAGATTTTTAAGCCACTTTGTCCACCCCCACAATGATTCAGCCTTTACTTTTCTCTCAAAGGCAACAAGTCACATATTCGAACCCTTATGTTAAAAGGGCTACGCCCATCTCGACTGACAAGAAATGGATTTACAGCATTGCACCTGGCAGTTTACAAGGTATGACATTTTCATTCCCATAAATACTGTATTAGAACCAAAGACGGTGGGTATTTTTAGACTCATTTTGGGAGAAGGAGCAAATATTAATCACGGAAAACTTTCAGAGTGACGGAGGCATCACATTACTAAATTGAGTTCTTTTTCTTTTTTGAGTAAGTATCCTCTATATACCAGACACATACTACTTTTAAGGGTTTCCATGTTTAACTCATTTAATTCTCATAAGAACTCTGCAATTAAATACAGTTATTATCCCCAAGGGTACATGGTTAGGTAGTACTTAGCCAGGGTCTAAGATCAGGCTATCAAATTCCCACACCACAGCTCCTCACCAGGATGCCAAGCTACCTCTGTACAGAGAGATGAGGTTGTATTTGAGGATGACTAAAGCTGCATTCCTTTCCTGAAAGATTTCCTTAACAAAGTATCTCTAGAGCTCCCTTTAGTGCCATGGTCCTGTTGTCATCGTCCCTTCCCCTCTTTTGCTTTAGTTGTTTGTTTCCTCTCATTGCACCCTGGTTCCAACCAAATCTCAATACCAGATAGAAGAATAAACATAAAAATGTATTGTACTAACTGAGATCTTTGGTATTGGAATTCCCATTGAGATTATCATAAATATAAATTTATATAACAAAAATTATTTAAAATAGTGATTCTCTAATCATAATAAAAATGTGTGTTTATTTGTGCTTTTGAGCTAAATATACTGTTTATGTTATTTCTTTAGCTATCGAAATAAATTTATGGGATGTATATTGGAGTTTATTTTACAGAAAAAGGAATTGGACATTAAATATCTAGATAATATCAGATTAGTGTTTAGAATATAGTATAATTGACTCAATTTCTAACCTTTCATTGTTATATTACATATTTTGTTCTTTCTCAATTTCATTTGAATCTTTGGCAGGATTTTGTTTCTCTTTTGTGTGTGCAGTGTCAGAAGTGGGACAGCTATTTGCTTATATTGGGAATCCTCTTCCCTGCATGCTCCCCAGTCTCTTGGGAGTTGTTTATTGTGGGGGAAGAGGGCCACAATTTTCTGAGATTCACTTCATATATTTCTATGATTCACAGTGCAAATACTTGAAAGCTGGTGATCTCTTTTTATACCAAATCAATGCCTCGTCAATTCTGATTCCTTGTGGGTGAAAGCCACGGTTAAGTGCTAAATTGTCTTTAATATCCGCTACTCCTAAACTCAAATGGAGGCTGAGTTCAAAATGTAGGAAATAGCATCTGATGCTGACTTTTCAACTAAAAGGCAGGAGATGGAAGTAAAAGAACTATAAGGAAAGGGAATTTGATGATGGATAACCAAGGCAATTTGTGAAACTATGAATTTTGAATTTGACTGTCTGGGAAATTCTTTCTGTATTAGTTCATTTTGCTAAGATTTAGCATGACACTAGCTTACAACTAGATTCCAAATGATTTAGAGTTACCATCTTTAGAGAATGTATTTCTTCTGCCTGTTTATCAAAACTCAATTTCTATTTTTAGAATTCTCTTTGCTCTATTATGTTTTCTTGTATTTTACAGAAGGGTACATGGACTACAACTTTTTCACAGCAAGTTTACATGAATTTAGATTCTTAGGAAACAAAGTAGGAAAAGCATTTTAAAAGACCATAATGGAATATTTAATCACTCTGTTTTTTCCTTATCATTTATTTAAAAAAAGTTACTATTCACTCTAAATACAAAAACAGCATAAAGTACCATACCAATTCATTAAAGGAAGCTCTAATTATTCCTTGACTGAACTATTGCAATAAGTATTTAAATCGTTTTAGACTCTAATTTCCTTTCCTCATAAATTTCTAATAAATATTTATTTTAACATTATTCCAAACTTAAAACAATTTAAGAATGCTATGAGAAATTCCTGTATACACATTACCCAGGTTAACTAATTGTTTGTTTTGTCTCATTTCCATTATTTTTCTATTTTTTTCCTGAGTCATTTGAATGTAAACAAAGATAGAATGTCCTGTTTCCACTAAGTACTTTAATATTTACTAAGAAAAAGTAAAGTCACTTATGTAACTCCAATATATACAATCAGAAAATTTAATATACATGGGATGCTATAATCTCTAGACCAAATTCAAGTTTGACCAATTGTCTCAATTGCATGAGTTAGAAGTTTTTCCTTTTTTGGTCTGGCCTAGGATTCCACCCAGAATCATGTATTTTTAGTGTTCTTATTTCTATAATCTTTAATGAGAAAGTGTTTCTCAGCTTGTCCTTGTCTTTCTTGGTCTTAATGTTTTTGATTCTTATAGAGCACATATTAATACATATTTCTTTGGATTTTTAAAAATATTGTAGTTGAACTTTGTTCATAGAACTCAAAATGAATAATGTAACTCTTACCACTTTTTGGTAGTCACATAAGTAACTCTTAATTGTATACTCTAACATGCTAGATCTGCCTCACATTTGGATGCTTTGTTTTTTGTTTTGTTTTTTGTTTGTTTTTGCCAATGGCGTTACCTCTGCTCACTTTAATGAGTGGAACAGATGTTTAGTATTTTAATGCCACGTGGATAGTTAATACTTTTTGTTTTGTTTCCATTTGTTGGATTGTTTTTACGGGATTTAAGTTTATTGAGGTGTAGTATATGTACAATAAAATTCACAATTTCAAGTATACAATTGATCACTTTCAAAAATGTACCTAGTTATACGACCATTATCACAATCATGATATAGGATATTTCTATTATGCCCAAAAGTTCCCACTTGACCTTTTATAACCACTTCCCTCCACATATTTTTTAATTTGTTTATTTAAATAATAATTTAAGTGTCTAAATGTCTATCTATTGTTTTCCACACATGGATTAGCTTAGGTTTTGTTTCTGTTTAATGCTTTTTAAATTGATTAAAGATCAAATTGTTCTGCTTCATTTATTAATTTTATTGTATACTAGACAAATGTACTCTGTTACAGATAATATTCATCATGTCACCTTCCTTTAAAGGATATTTATTTATTATTTTGTTTTTGGTATGTGGTTGCACTTTTGCAGAATACATTTAGTATTTTGCAGAATACATTTTGCAGAATACATTTAGTCTACTTGCATTTACATTTTGCAGAATACATTTAGTCTACTTACCCTTGCTTGACATTTTATTAGAATGAGTCTGTTTCAGTTTTTAACTTAGCTCTTTGGCGTACTTTTTCTGGGATATGATCTTCACTTTTGGACATGGCCCTTATTCCTACCTAATACATGACTTCACTTGTATCTCACCTGAATGCCCAAATTACTCAGGGAAATCTTGCTGTTCTGACGAGGACCTCCAAATCTCAGTACTACCTGACCTCCAGTATCATTACCATTCACCTTTGAGACTTTCATTATATGATCTCTTCTAGATCATAGTCTTTCTCTGTGCCTGTGAAGCTTAAGTCAAAGACCTATGGTGAATCTCCATGAAGACTTCTGCGATTCTTTCTCTATGCAGTTTTTTTCTTATCAGTTATACAGCACTGCAAATCACAGCCATTTCATAATATCAGAACTATTATCTTCACTATTAAGTGTGAGATCTTATGTTCTGTTCCCTTTCATCTTATGCTCTGTGTCAGAGAAATATATCAAGTGGAAAGTCAAGATAGTCATGGTATGTTTGACATTGTATCTTTCCCTTCTCTCACAAATCATGGTTTTTTGTTCATTTCGTTCAGAGCTTGAGAACTGCTGTATCATACACTTTGTTTTGTAGATTTTACTTGTCAGTAGGAAAAGTTTGTATGAGATATTCTGCCTTGTCCCTATCTACTTTTACATTGCTTACAGAATGATCTGTGTAAGATATAAATTTATAATGTTAGTGCTCTGTTTAAAACTTGATATTGAGTTTAATATCAATTGCCTATAAAATAAAATTTGAACTCCTGAATAAGAGATTCAAGATCTTTTAATTCATCATTCTGGTGGAATCACTCTCTAGACATTCCCTGCACTCTCTGATCTCCTAACTCTAGTGATTTTCAATTTAAAATGCATGAGAACCATATGGTAATTATGTGTTGAACATGGATATTTTCCTCTTATCAATCTAATTTCATACACCAATGATGTTCTAGAAATCTAAAATTTTAAGAATGCAGGCAATTTTGATGTAAGCAGTCTAAGCATACATTTTGAAGATCACTGTTCAAGTCTTACAACTCAAAATGGGGTCAGAGAATCAGTGGAATACACCTCAACAGACAAATTTTAGAAAGTAGATTCTCATTCCTTCTCCTCAAATTATTCAACCAGTGTGATAGTCAGGCTTTTCCACAAAAGCTTAACCAGCAAGCAGAATAATCTGCTTAAGCTAATAATTCACCTATATATTCATTCATCTATTTATTCATCCATCCATTCATACATACATTTATCAAGAAACAGATTTATTATAAGATATGGCTCACATATGATTCATGATTAAGGACAAAGAAATCCTATGACTTCCTTGTATAAACTAGAGAAACAAGAACTCTGGTGGTATGATTCAGACTAAATCTGAAAACTTGAGAATAAGGGAAGCTGAAGGTATACTTCTCAATCTGAGTCAAAATGCCTGAGAGCCAAGAATATCATCTTTCTTCCACCTTTTTGTTTTGTTCCGTCCCTCAGTAGGTTTGATAAGGCCTACCCATGTTAGCAAGCATGCTCTTCTTTACTCAGTCTATCAATGCAAATCCTAACCTCTTCCAGAAACACCCTCAAAGACACAGTCAGAATTGTATTACCAGTGATCTAAGCTCAATCAAACTGACACAAAATTAAACCTCACAACCAGAATGCACATTTTTTTAAATTCCAATTTATACATTTGCAGGCTAAAATTTGAAGAGCACTATTTTAGATTATGCCATTCTTTAGGCCAAGCACGTTCGCACTTCTGTTTTTGTTCAGGTAATTTGTTCTGCTAAAGGGTTTTTTATTTTTTTTCTCAGCATAAAATTATTACTTATTTGAAACCAAGATAAATTGAGCCTTCTTGAGCCTTCTTCAACTCCCAGACTGATTTTATTGCACTTAATTTTGGATTCCAATTATAAGTTTACATTATCTTTTATTATAGCACTTACATGGATTTGTTTGCATTACTTTGAAAGGTGATCTGTGAACTTTGGGCATTGGGACTAAGTATTTTTCTTTGATTATTCAGTATATAGGACTTATAAAGGATACTTGATGAATATTTTTTGGAAATTAGTAAATATTCAAAGAGAAATACAAACAATACTTTATTGATATTATGTAGCTTAAGAGGACTGTCAACATAGAAGCTAAACTACATGTGTTCATATCTCAGTTCTGAGACTTATTAACTGTGTGTGCATCTTTATTCAAATTGATTTTTCCCTCTGCTCCTCAATTTTCTCACCTCTGAAATGGAGCAAATAAAACTATTTTTGGGGTGAGTTTAGAAGTTTTGTTTTATGTGTAGAAGTGCCAGGAAATGAACCAGGGACTTTGTACATTGTATTTTCTATGTTTCAATTCGTAGTCTAGAAACCATTGTATTCTTTATCCCGATTCAATTTTGCTGCCTTAAAACATGTATGTGACTATGAAGTTGATGGTTTTTTTTCCCCCAGCTATTCTAAAATCCAGGACAAAGAGCAAGTATTTCATAGCTTCTCAGTGCACTATTTGGACCAAGGTTCTTCAGCTGAGGAACTATGGACATTTTGGATCTGATTAACTCTTTGTTGTGGGAAGTTATTCTGTCCATTCCAAAACATTGTAGCAGCATCTCTAATCTCTTTCCTATAGATGATATTAGTCACTACTCTCATTCCCAGTTGTGACAACCAAAATATCTACAGACATTGCCCCTGAAAGGCAAAATCGCCCCAGCTGAGAAAGATGGATTTAGAGGAGAAATTAAAAAGATGCATTAACTTAAATTGATATTTTAAAATACAAATTGCTTTTTTATTTGTACAAATAAAGATTCTTGATTAAAAATTACAATTTTCCCCAGTGGAAATTTGTCAAAAGAGTAATAAGAAATTCTTTGAAGAGGGAAAAAAATACCTAATGCCTAAAAATGATTCTATTTTTATATACCAACTGAAATGTTTAGTCAATGGTGATAAGAAACTATATAAATTAGAGCAATTATTCAGATTTTAATGTTCACATTTTTTCTTAGCAAACAAATATTCCATAATTGCTTTCTAAATTAACATGTTCTCAAAAAAATTAATAGGATGTTGTGTTGTTAATTTACCTTTCAATTCATACATTAGACAGCACCATTTTCTTGATGCCACCAAAGTCTGGATCAGGTGTTGCTCCAATATACTCTTTAGCAGCCAGTTCTTACCTTATTCATACTGTGTATGATGCTGTACTTTAATTTTTGGTAATATCTTTTTAGCTTCCCCTAAAGAATCACAATCTTACACATCCTTAGAAATGGAGCAGATTACATAAATAAATAAATGGAGGTTTTAGATAATATGGATTCAACAATAGGGACAAATACTCAGATTCAATGTTTGTGATGTATAAGAAGTGGACACTCTAGCGCACTGGTGCATGCCTGTAATCCTAGCACTTTGGGAGGCTGAAACAGGAGAATGGCAAGTTCAAAGCCAGCCTCAGCAACAGCGAGGCACTACGCAACTCAGTGAGACCTTGTCTCTACATAAAACACAAAATGGGCCTGGGGATGTGGCTCAGTGGTCGAGTGCCCTTGAGTTCAATTCCCAGTACCAAAAAATAATTAATAATAATAATAATAATGTACATTTTTTGAAATCCACAAATATTGACTAAATAAGGAGAAAACATAAAGGCACTTGAGAACAGGATGAATGTACATTTACTAAAATTTGTTTGATAAATATTTCATATGTTGCATGATTTACATATAATTTATTTTAATTTAGCCTATACAGTCCTTTTCATAAATAAGTACTCATTAATAAATATGTTTAATAAAAATATTCTTTTTAATGATTTATTAGTTCTTTATGTATTAAATATATAAACCACTTTTTTTTTCCATTTTGGGAAAAAGTCTCACTATGTTGCCTCAGCACTGAAATTTATAATCCTCCTGCCTCAGCCTCCCAAGTAGCTGCAATACAGAATCATGCCAATGTTCCCAGATCACTTGTCATTTTTATGTTATGACTTTTTCTACAGTCTGTCACTTATAATATGGTGTTTTTTAAACACTTAATTTCACTCAAAAATGTCATATATTCCCTGTACTTAAAAAAAATAACTTTATACTTAAAAAGACCCTTTCCTCCTTTTTGACCTTAAAATCCTGCCTATCTAGAGGAGAAAATATTTAAAGGTTAAATCTTTCCCATTTATCTCAGTGATCATGTCTTTAGCCACCACCATTCCAATTAAAAGTTATTGGTGAAGTTGACATTGACTCCTGTAGCTTTTTTTCCTCAGGAGTAGGAATTTTCCATCCTTGGTAGCCTGTCCACTATTAAACTAGTAGACACTACCTCATTTCAGAGGTACAGAGCTTTCCACGTTTTAGTCCTTCAGATGTTTCAATGGCTTTCCATGGTTTAGTCCTTCAGATGTTTCAATGGCTAACTAATGAAGCAGAGGGAATACAGTTATGGAAAGGAGGTAAAGGAAAATAGAAGCAGAAGCTAGATGATGAACTGAACTCATTATCTCATTTGCAAATATCCATTGAGGGGTATGATAAGCCCCAGATTTCTATGTCCAATAATAATGAGTTCTATTGAGTATTGTGCCAGGTACCTTTTCAGTGTTTTATATGTATTATTAAAACAGTTGTGTATAGTTGTATAGCCAAGGGATTTAGTGAAGAGGGCCTGTAAAATTTGCCCCAGTTCACACAGTCATTCACAAAGCTGGAATTTTAATGAGGCAGGCTGATTCTGGGATCAACAAGCTTATTCTACACTATATGAATCTCATGGTTAGCATGTGAGAACATTTTAGTTCTTCCTGATTCTTCTCCATCTCTATATCATTTCATTATCCTGCTACTTACTATACTTGGAGAAAACCCAACCCCCCCATTGTGGCTTATAAGGCCTTACAAATTCAGACATCTTTGAATTTATCCTCAACATTACTTTTCCCTTGTTTTGTTAAGCTATCTACTAAATACTGGTCTTCTTTCTAGTCTTCAAACACACCAAACCTATTTCCATCATAGGACTTTTGCACTAACTGTTCATGCTTGTCCTTGGGGGGATGTAACTCAGTGGTATAGTGCTTGCCTAGCATACGTGGGGCTTTGGGTTCCATCCATAAAAAATAGCAATAGGCTACTTTTAGGTTGAGCAGAAGGAGCCAGTGCAATAAGGGGTTGAGGATGCAATCTTTAACTTTTTTGGTAGAGCAGATAGGTGAAGGAAAAGATTTGGAAACTATTACATTAATTTTTGTATTTTAAATTCTTCACCAAAGGATTTAAAACATTGTTTTTTAATGAGAGAATTTTCTAGTTACAGTTTGAAATAACATGTGTGCAATTCACAAATGCAATGACCTATCCCATGAAGACTTTATTTTCTTGCCACTTGGTGTGTTGATGAACTAAGTACTACAAAAATTGTGACTTGAAATCTTCCTTTGATGGAGAGGATTAAACTTGGAGATCTTTGCATTCCCTTCCAATTCTGGACTTTTATGAATACATAACCTACCACATCACCCTTTTGAGTGTTCTGACTTGTTAAAATGAGTCAAGGTAAGAAAGACACTACTGATTAATTATGTATAGGTCCCATGATACTATGTATTACAGAAGAAGCAATTACTGAACTACTTTGAAATAGTCCAGTGAGCTGCAGTTTGTTCTTCTTAGAAGGAATATTTCACCTTCATCTCTAAAAGAAAAACAAGGGGCTGGGGCTGTAGCTCAGTGGCAGAGTGCTTGCCTACCATGTGTGAGGCACTGAGTTCAATCCTCAGCACCACATAAAAATAAACTAATAAAATGAAGTCATTCTGTCCATACACAACTACAAAAACTTTAAAAAAGAAAAAAAAATAAACCTTCACACAACTCTTGCAAATTCTTCTCCTGTTTTGGAATTAATTTTAGTTACTGGAGAAAGCATATTTATTAGAGTGATCTACATGTAAGATTGAGTTTAGTTGCAAGAAACTTACCATAGGTAAATGCCCCTTTGTCTTTCATGGTCAAGTGGTAGAAAATTCATTGGACCTAAATAGCTCTGTCATTTGTTCCTACATTTCAACCATGTGAGAGCCACTCTGCTATCTAATGTACTCTTATGCCAGAAATCACACTTAGGTTTTCTCTAAGCCCCTAAATTGGCTGACAATCAGGAAATCAATACATCCTGTTGCACAACTTTCGCATCTGCTATTAGTAGAAAAGTAACACTAAAAATGTGTTTCCTTACAGGACAGTGCAGAATTGATCACATCCCTGATTCACAGCGGAGCTGATATACAGCAGGCTGGGTATGGTGGCCTCACTGCCCTCCACATTGCTGTGATAGCTGGTCACCTAGAGGTAAGCCCTGCCTTTGTTACCTGTGAAAACAAGGGTTAGCTACCTCTTCGAATTCTTCTCAATCATTTTTAAACACTGGCTTTTGAGGTGATGGAAGTTGATTTGTTTTTTATCCACTGAACACAGTAATTTCTTTTGGCAGTAAAACTTAGCCATTCAAATGTGCTTTTGATAGTTCAGTACATTTTGTAATGATATAATCAAATATCAACTCATATAAAGATGACTGTGTATAAGAGACTTTCGAGCAGCGATTAAGATCATAAAATCAAGTAGCTCAGCTTCCAGAAATCACCATATTAACTTTGGAGGATTTATTGAATCTCAAAACACGTCTGTGTTAGAAAAATGTTGTGTTTTAGAAAAAAGCAATAGTGAGTGGAGGATGTAGCTCAGTGGTAGAGCACTTGCCTAATTGGTGTGAGACTTTGGGTTCATTCCTCAAAATAGTAATAGGCCTATTATCATGATTAAACAGTCCATATAAAGTACTCTGCAAATTGCTTTGTACAGAGTAAGAACTGAATTAAAGATCATTTATTCACTTATCTTCTTATGCACTACTTGAATAAACATTTAGTAAACACGAATTATGTACCAGATAATGTTCTAGATGTTAAGGTGGCCATAGTGAGATCAACAGGCAAAAATCTCCATTTTTGTGAAGTTTAATTATAAACAAGACAGACAAAAAGGACAAGATAATATTATACAATGTTAATTAATGAATACTGTAAAATAATAAAATGAAAACAGAATTAGAGAGAAGTAGACACTGTTTTAAGTGAGTTATATAGTGAAAACCTTTGAAAGAGGGTGATACTGGAGCAGAGATCTGAATGAAATGAGAGTAGCAGCCACATAAAAGAAGAAAAGCACATTTTAGGCTTAAGTAATAGCACATACAGGGCCTGGAGGCATAGAAAATCTGGGTGTGTAGAGAGACATGAATGAGCAACAGGTATCAGTAGGGAAAGCTGGAGGTAGAGTGATGCAGATGAAGTCAGGTGGATGGCTGCAAGTCAGATCATGAAGTTTTTCAAAGCCCATGGGAAGTCTTCTGATTTTGTCTTAACTTTAATTTTCAAAGTATTAATTCTATATGTGCTACTATACAATTACCTGGTTAGCTTTACAAATCCTCATGAAATAGTTTTTTGTATTGTCATTGCTGTGATAGACATAAAATCAAGACTTTTGTATAATAACTATCACTACAAATTGAGAAAAAGAGTCATATCTAAAATCCCAGTCATTCAACTCAAAAATCTCATCATATTCACATTCTATCAATTGTGATAACAATGTATAACTCAACAGTATAATAAGTGAACAGTCTTATCTCCTCATTATTAGTTATTTTTGAAAATTGTCATATGGCAAATTAAATTATGCCTTTTTCACTAAGACACAAAATACATACCAACTATGAACAAAAGGAACTGCATATAAAATCATAAATATATAAAATATTTGTGATCCATCTTTCTTGACAGTGTCACTTCAAAGGGCTCTTCATCCAATAAATATTAAAATATCACATTGAGGAAAAAATAGTTTCCTTAATGTTTATATTTTTTATATTTCTGCTCCTTACCAGATCACTTTATTTCCCAGAAGAAAAAAAAAGTCTTTTTGGTGAAATTCATATCATTATTGAAAATATAATTAGGTTTGTATTACTTATGAGGAAAGGGAAAAGAATCCCATCAGAATTACTTAAACACAACAGTTTTCCCACAAAAAGAAATTATCTGAGGCCAATGGTAAGTAAATACAATAATAAACATTAAGAAATGTTGGTGGAAAAACTGATGAAGTAGACATTAGGACCTAGTAAAACATGGTCAACTGTTCAATGCTAGGAAAATAACAGAATACACTGTTTAAAACAAAATCTTTGTTTCTGTTTAATATTGAGCAGATTACTTTGTGAGCCATAAAATTAAAATGGTGTCAAGAGTAGGGTGTTGGTCTCTTCATCTTCTTTTCAAATAGCTGTTTTCTTGTTTTGTAAATCATGATATAAATAGCAGTATCTTATTGATTTTACCAGCCTTGGGGCGCATTTAACCAAAAGAGTTTCCAGCTGTTCTCTATTCTTCTATTTCTTTTAAATTCTCCAACTTCTCTCATTAGCTGATATACAACATTTAAAGACTTTTATAGTCAACCACTTGACACTACATAAAACAGGCTTGGACACATTAACCTTTATTTGCTTTTTACATAATGGATTAAGTTACTGGTCAGATAATGAAGGGAAATGGTATCCCAAAAAGCAATCTCAAACAATTTATATTCTAAATGCAGAATTTTTTGGATTAATGCTTTCAAAACTGTTAGTTGTAATAAATACTTTTGATGTCTTAATAGTTCTAGTCCATACTGTGGAAAAATCATTTGGCTCTCCAGATAGGTTAATTTTCTGATGGCATTCAAGGTTCCAAGTCGAAACATTCATATATTGTGTAGATCTCCTCCTTTCCCTACAGTTTTAGTTACTTATGGTCAAGTACGATCTGAAAATATCAAATGCGTATTCCAGAAATAAACAATTCATAAGTTTTAAATAACTTATTACATTATATGGTTATAATTGTTCTACTTTATTATTGTTGTTGTTAATCTCTAACAGTGTCTTATTTATAAATTAAACTCTATTGTAGATATGTATGTATAGGGAAAACATTGTATATACATAGGTTTAAGTACTATCTGTGGCTTCAAGCATCCCCTGGGGGTTTTGGAACTTATCCTCTTTGGATAAGGGGCACTATTGTATACAGTTGGCATTTCATGGACAAGTTTGAGCTTAAAATATAAAGATGGAATTGTATATAGAGATGGAATTTGAAACCATAATAATAATGGAGAGTTATGTATAGGCATAATGGATGGCCCACAAACCGACCCTAAGGGTCCACAGAGATCTGAGAATTAAATATTCATTGAATGAGATGAACAAGGTTGGTCAGAGTGGTAATAGGAAAACTAGGACCTTATAGTATCATAACAATTAGAATTTCATAAATTAAAGTATTCTGGGAATCAAATAGTGCAGAATAGCCAAGTACTATGGGATAAAGTATACATATAACATTTCTTTACTAATCCAAAATTTACATGCCTATTCTATTGCCATTTTTTACTACCTTGGTTAGGAGGGATAGTGGCAATGGATCAGTGAGGTGGGCGTTCCCTTTCATTAGTAGTCCCTGTCTTTTATTGCCCACCTTTCTTTGTGAAACAATAGATGATGCCGAGTCTGACAGGCCTCTTTGTCTCCACATACTGAATTCAGACCTTCCATTAGTCTCTCAAGTGTGTTTGTCCTCCCATAATTGTGAATTATATTAAACAGTTTTACAGTAAAATTTACATTGACTAGGCAGCTGTCTCCTTCAATAATAGAAGAGAACAGTGTGTTGTAGATTCATAGACATGCAGACTATAATTTGAGAACTCAGTTAAATTTATCGTGCTCCTAAAAGGAGAAAAATATTGGTTATATCAGGCCTTAATATTTCTCTTTGATTTATCCATCAATCAATACATATGCATATACTTCTTCGAATAAAGCCTAAGATTCATTCAGTAATCTGTGGATTCAGGGTTAGATATGAGTCAGATTTTGTATTGGACATTGAAAAAATATACATATCATATATATTTTAATTATATATATGTATGTATGTATATACATGTATTAGTTGAAGTTTGGTAGTACTTCATCATTCATATACATTTGTCATTTGGTTCTCCTGTAAGATCAGTACTGTTAGACTTAAGAATAGTATAAGTTAAATGACTACTGTAGGGCCATTCAGATGATAAATGAGCTGGATGAGACTCAAACTTGGTCTTTTAAATTCAAATCTGGAAATGTAGGACTCCCCTGGCTGCATCCATCTTGGGACACTGCTACTATTGCCATACCTCCATGTGGTAGCCTATACCAGGGGACACTGGACAGGATCTAGAGACAGTCACCCACTGCAGCATGCCAGAGTGCTGCATCTCTGAACATGCCACACAACACCACCACAACGCCAGCTCTTACTGCCCCATCTCTGAAAGTGGTCGTCTCCATTTTGGAACACTTTTGTGGCCATCTTGTATTACCTCCACTGATGCCATCACCATCTTTTATTGGGGCAACTCCCATCTTGGAACACCAGCTGGGGCCTAGAAGCAATATCAAAGTACCTATAATCTCCTAACTTCCCACCCCCCATAGCCACTAATCTAGCTACATGGCCAGCCCATGGTTCTGATCTGCCCAACACAGAGCATATCTCTGCAACAGGTGCACAGAGCTCAGCCCACAGCACCTCTGGAGAAAGAGGTTCCTGACTGGGAAGTAGAAAGGTGAGTGGGGAGAGCATAAGAGATACAATTTAGAGACTAAATTAGACTAAATTTGGTCTATAGGCAATCTAAGGGCCTATGACCAGGTGCCCACATCATAGGAGTGGACCCCAAAGGATCCTTGGAGTTTAGTCTTCCAAAGGGGGTCAGCAAGTGCTGTATGCTGCCTCCAGGAGTTCTGCCTCCAAGACCAGCTCTCCCACACTAATAACCTGTACCACCCTTTGGGTGGAGATACCAGCAAACACCCAACAACCCCATCTATAGGATGAGAAGGGAAGCAAAGAAGGTTCTGAACTCCAACAGAAACAATTGTGCAATTTTTTTCAAGATTTTTTTTTCATTTTCCTTTTCTTAAATTTTTTTAAATATGTTTTCTCTCTCTCTCTTCCTGCCCTTACATCCCCAACATGTGTGAAACCAAGTTGCATTAGACTACTGAGGACTGGGATGTCTTTATAGTATACTACAGATTTGTTATATATTCTTTTATCTTTGTTATATATTCTTTTATCTTTCATTGCTACATTTTTAAAAAAATTTTGTTTATATGTTTTTGTACTCTGTCTCTCTATTTTCTTCCCACTTATCTGTCTCCCCATATTCTCTTTTCTCTTGCTACCAGCCAACATCTTTTGATTCCTCATATACACTTCCCAAGATCTAATACCTCTATATTCAACCTCCTATCTCCTTAACATTTTATTGCACACTGCCCTCCCTCCCTGGTTCACTCTTTTTCCACCATTAGAAACTGTAGATCATTTCACAAGCCTACTGTTTATATTGTACATAATAATTGAAAACATCTTTTTTATCTATTGCAACAAAACTGTAAACATCTTAATAGGAGCTATTTGGGTTAAGGCCATATATTGTTTGCATTGAGACTTGTTAATATTGATCTCTCCCTTTAAGGAGAGTTACTGGAAACCTACTAGGACACTATAAGTCTATAGGGTAGAAACTGTAATACCTCAGATCCATACTGCTAGAAGGGAAGACACATGAACAACATGAAAAAACAAGGGAGGAAGGTACTCCAAATAAGTCAAGATACTACATCATTAGAATCCATGGCCAGCAGAATAGAAGAAATTTCAGAGAAGGAGTTCAGGATGTACATGATTACAATGATTTGCAAACTAAAGAATGATATAATAAAACAAACACAGGAAACAAAAATCACTGATAAAGAGCTATGTGAACAAACACAATCAGCAAAAGATTACTTCAATGAAGATATAGAGATTCTGAAAAAAAAAAAGCCAAATAGAAATAATTGAAATGAAGCAAACAGTGAACCAAATTAAAAACTCAATAGAAATCATCACCAACAGACTAGATAACTTGGAAGACAGAACCTTAGATAATGAAGATAAAATATATAATCTTGAAAATAAAGTTGGCTAAACAGTAAACATGACAAGAAACATGAGCAGAATATCCAAGAATTATGGGATAACTTCAAAAGACCAAATTTAAGAATTATTGGGATAGAGGAAGGAATAGACATGCAAACCAAAGGAATGAACAACCTATTCAATGAAATAATATCATAAAAATTTCCAAACCTGAATGAATTAGAAAATAAAATAAAAGAGGCTTACAGGACACCAAATATATAAAATCACAATAGACCTCACCAAGGCACATTATAATGAAAATGACTAGAAAACAGAATAAGGATAGAATTGTAAAGGCCAAAGATAAAGGAATCAGATTACATATAGGGGAGACCAATTTGTATCTCAGCAGATTTGTCAACACAGATCCTCAAAGCTAGAAGGTCCTGGAATAACATATACAAAACTTTGAAAGAAAATGGATGCCAACCAAGAATCTTATATCTAGCAAAATTAAGCTTTAGATTTGATGATGAAATAAAAATATTCCATGATAAACAAAAGTTAAAAAAATTCACAACTAGAGAGCCTGCACTACAGAACATCCTTAGCAAAATATTCCATGAGGAGGAAATAAAAAATAACAATGAAAATCAGCAAAGAGAGGAACTACACTAAAGGAAAAGCCAATAAAAGGAAAAACCAAGTTAAGTTAAAGCCAAAAATAAACCAAAATGACTAGAAATACAAACTATGTCTCAATAATAACTGACTGTTAATGGCCTAAACTCTTCAATAAAAACATATAGACTGGCAGATTGAATTTTAAAAAAGACCCTGTGATATGCTGCCTACAAAAGACTCATCTCATAGGAAAAGACATCTACAAACTGATGGTGAAACACTGGGAAGAAACATACCACTCACACAGACTATGCAAATAAGTGGAGGTTTCCATCTTCATATCAGATAAAGTAGACTTCAAACAAAAGGTAGTTAGAAGGGATAAAGGACATTCATATTGCTTAAGAGAACCATACAGCAACAAGGCATAACAATTGTAAATATATATACCCCAAACAATGGAGCATCTACATTCATCAAACTTTTCTCAATTGCAAGAATCAAATAGACCACAGAACAATAATACTGGGTGACTTTAACATACCTCTTTCACCACTGTGTAGATCTCCCAAACAAAAACTAAACAAAGAAACTATAGAATTTAATAACACAATCAATAATTTAGACTTAACAGACATATATAGAATATTTAATCCATCAAAGAGTGAATAAACTTTCTTCTCAGCTGCACATGGATCCTTCTCTAAAATAGATCTTATATTATGCCACAAAGCTACTATCAGTAAATACAAAAAAATAGAGATACTACCCTGTATTCTATCAGATATAATGGAATGAAATGAGAAATCAATGATATAATAAATAATAGAAGCTACTCTAATACTTGGTTTGATTGTTTTGTTTTTGTGGTGCTGGGGATTGAACCTAGGGCCTTGTGCATGCAAGGCAGGCACTCTGCCAACTGAGCTATATCCCCAGCCCCTATTCCAATACTTAGAAACTGAACAACATGCTACTGAATGAACAATGTGTAGCAGAAGATATCAGAATGAAGTTTAAAAAATACTTAGAGGTAAATGAGAACACCGATACAACATATCAAAATCTCTGGGACAATATGAAAGCAATGCTAAGAGGAAAGTTCATTGCATTGAGTTTATTCCTTAACAGAATAAGAAGTCAATAAATAAATGACCTAACATGACATCTCAAAGCCCTAGGAAAAGAATAACTATTCAACATCAAAAGTAGCAGAAGACAGGAAATAATTAAAATCAAAGCTGAAATCAATGACATTGTAAAAAAAAGAATTTAAAAAATTGAAAAAATGAAAAGTTGGTTCTTTAAAAAAATAAATAAAATTGATAAACCCTTAGCCACACTAATGAAGAGGAGAGAGAAAACACAAATTAATAAAATTTGTGATGAAAGAGGAAATATTACAACAGACACTATAGAAATACAGAAGATAATTAGAAATCATTTTGAGAATTTATATTCCAATAAAATAGAAAATCTTGAAGACTTTGACAAATTTCTAGTCATATGATCTACCCAAAGTGAACCAGGAAGATATACGCAACTTAAACAGAGCAATTTTAAGCAATGAAATGGAAGATTCCCTCAAAATCCTACCAACAAAGAAAAGCCCAGGACCAGAGAGATTCACAGTCGAGTTGTACAAGAAGAACTAATTAGTTCTTCTTCAAAGAAGAACTAATATTAATACTCCTCAAATTATACCATGAAATAAAAAAGAAAGGAGCCCTTCAAAACTCATTCTGTGAGGCCCATATCACCCCAATAACAAAACTAGACAAAGACATATTAAGGAAAGAAAACTTCAGATAAATATCTCTAATGAACATAGATGTAAAAATTCTCAATAAAATTTTGGTGAATCAAATACAAAAACACATTTAAAAAAATAGTGCACCACAATCAAGTAGGGTTCATCTCAGGGGTGCAAGGTTGGTTGAACATACAGAAATTAATAAATGTAATTCATTACATCAATAGACTTAAAGATAAGAATCACATGATCATCTCAATAGATGCATAAAAAGCATTTTACAAAATATAGCACATCTTCATGTTAAAAACACTAGAAAAGGAGCTGGGGCTATGGCTCAGCGGTTGAGCACTTGCCTCACATACGTGAGGCACTGGGTTCAATCCTCAGCACCACATAAAATAAATAAAGATATTGTGTTCATCTACAACTAAACAAAATATTTAAAAAAAAACAAAAAAACACTAGAAAAACTAATGATAATAAAAACATATCTCAACATTGTAAAAGCTGTCTATGCTAAGCCCAATGCCAATATCATTCTAAATGGAGAAAAATTGAAAACATTCTCCCTAAAAACTAGAACAAGACAAGGTTGCATTTTACCACTGCTATTCAACATAATCCTTGAAACTCTAGCCAGAGCAATTAGAGAGACAAAATAAATTAAAGGGATATGAATAGGAAAAGAAGATCTCAAACTATCATTATTTGCTGATGATGACATGTTTCTATACTTAGAGGATCCAAAATATTCCAGCAGAAAATTTCTAGAATAAATGAATTCAGCAAATTAGCAAGATATAAAATCAACACACATAAATCAAATGCATTTCTGTACATCAGTGATGAATCTTCTGAAAGAGAAATTAGAAAAACTATCCCATTTACAATAGCCTCAAAAAAAAAATGCTGGGGAATCAACCTAACAAAAGAGGTTAAAAACCTCTACAATAAAAACTATAGCACACTAAAGAAAGAAATTAAAGACGATCTTAGAAAATGGAAAATCTCCTTTGTTCTTGGATAGGCAGAATTAACATTGTCAAAATGATCATACTATCGAAAGTATTATACAGATTTAATGCAATTCCAATCAAAATCCCAATGACATTCTTAATATAAATAGAAAAAGCAATCATGAAATTTATTTATGAAAAATAAGAAACCCAGAATAGCCAAAGCAATCCTTAGCAAGAAGAGTGAATCAGGAGGCATCACAATATCAGAACTTAAACTATACTACAGAGCTATAGTAACAAAAATGGCATGATATTGGAACCAAAACAGATATGTAGACCAATAGTACAGAATAGAAGCCATGGAGAAAAACCCAAATAAATATAGTATCTCATACTAGACAAAGGTGCCAAAAACATACATTAGAGAAAAGATAGCCTCTCCAACAAATGATACTGGGAAAACTGGAAATCCATATGTAGCAAAATGCAATTGAGGACCCATCTCTCACTTTGTACAAAACTCAACTCAAAGTGGATCAAGGACCTAGGAATTAGACCAAAGTCTCTGCACCTAATAGAAGCAAAATCAGGCCCAAATCTTTATCATGTCGGCTTAGGACCTGACTTCCTTAACAAAACTTTTAAAGTGCAATAATTAAAATCAAGAATCAATAAATGGGATAGATTCAAATTTAAAGGCTGCTTCTCAGCAACAAACAAACAAAAAACAATGAAGTAAAGAGAGAGCCTACAGAATGGGAGCAAATTTCTATCACATCTACATTATATAGAGCACTAAACTCCAGGATATATAAAGAGTTCAAAAAACTAAATACCAAAAAACCCAAATAACCCAATCAATAAATAGGCTAAGGATATGAGCACAAAGTTCACAGAAGGTATACAATTGATTAACAAATATATGAAAAAATGTTCAAACTCCCTGGCAAAATGTAGGAAATGTGAATCAAAACCACTCTAAGATTCATCTCACTCAAGTCAGAATGGCAATCATCAAGAATTCAAGGCACAATAAGTGCTTGAATCCAAAAATAAGTGCTGGCAAGGATGTGGGGGAAAAGGTACACTGATTCATTTCTGGTGGGATTGCAAAATGGTGCAACCACTTTAGAAAGCCATATGGAAATTCCTTAGAAAATTTGGAATGGAACCACTATATGACCCAGCTATCCCATTCCTCTGTCTATACCCAAAGGATTTAAAATTAGCACACTACAGGGATACAGCCACATCAATGTTTGTAGCAGCTCAATTCACAGTAGCTCAACTGTGGCAACAGCCTAGATGCCCTTGAATAAATGAATGGATAACGGAAACTGTGGTATATATACACAATGGAATATTACTTAGACTTAAAGAATGAAATCATGGCATTTACAGGTAAATGGATGGAGTTGGAGAATATTATGCTAAGTGAAGTAAGCCAATCCCGAAAAACCAAAGGCCAAATATTTTCTTTGATAAGTGGATGCTGATCCATAATGGAGGGGGGACAAGGCAAGGATGAAGGAACTTTGGATTTAACAGAGGGGAGGGAAGAGATGGCAGTGGGTGTATGGGGGGGATGGTGAAATGAGATGGACATTATTACTCCTATGTATGGGTACAATTGCACAAATGGTGTGACTCTACATCATATACAACCGGAGAAATGAAAAGGTGTGTTTCATTTGTGTAAAATATAAAATTAATTAAAAAAAGAAAATAAATGAATTCAAAACTGTGGTTTTGTAAAAAAAAGAATAATTATTCCCTAGTGACTCTTGTGTTTATTGCTAAAACAAGACTTACACCCATAAAACACACATGCACAGTGCTCATATGCACAGGACACACCAACACACATAAATACACATACAAAATATTCAGGAAAAAAGTATTCAGAAATCCAAAACTAAATTGGGTATGTACTACTAATGTTCAGGCATTACCACATATGTAATTAAAGCAACATTAATTTATTTAAAAATGTCTTTATTTGACATTTACTAATTGAATGCCAAAACCCATGGAGATATATGTGCACATATCTCTCTCTCTCTCCCCTCCCACCAACACACATACACACATATACTTTATACTTAATATACACATACATATACATATACTTTATACTCAATCACATACTGTGTAAAAAATTGTCATTCTGGTGTTTCATGCAATAGTTTCTTCAGTTATCAAGAGACAAATGAATTATCTGTAGCTGTAGACAACTGTTTGGACAGCAAACAGAAATGCATATAGCTACCAGATGACACAATGTATAATGTGTAGAGGTTGTGGAATATTTTATTTTTCACAGAAAGGTATAGTTTCATGTACAATCTGTGCATGTGAGAGTGATATTTTCATAGTTAAATTTATTCCATCTTACCTTATCCCATTTTCAGACTGTAAACATTTATCCAAACACTGCTTCAGAAATGTTTCCCAGTTATTTTGGAATTTATTTCTGATTTCAAGGAAATGCAATTGATGTTGTTCCAGTTCATTCTTACCTAAATCATCTAAATGTTTCAGTTGAGAGTTCTGTTTACAAAGAAGCCTCAGACTCTGTACATTATTTCTTTTATAATGGCTTTAGTTTTCTCCCCACAGACAAAAACAAGAGAATGCTTAGAATTATAAAATGTGATCTCTCTTTCCTTTTGTATAGATGTAGGATACCCATGAGTTTTATAATTGAGCAGTACCATATTTGTCTTCAATCTTGAACACAGATGATAATCTCTCATGAATTTCATTTGGAATCCAATTGAATAGTTAAAAAATAGTTAACATTTTGAAGTGATTACTTTGTACCAAGTTTATTAATTATGAGATTTAGTTCTCATTCTTGAATAAGATAAAAAAAACTGAAGCATAAAGAAATTAAGTAACTTGTCCAAGATGACAGAGTTAATAAAGCCAGTGTTCGCATGCTGTGTTTCCAAGCCAGTTCTCATTCACTCTGCCTCTCTCCCAATCCAAACAATCCTCTCTCAGCCCACCTGACTGGAGTTTAACCTTTGGATAGAGGAGGTCGAAACTTATATGTGACAGGAAAACTTTCTGTATACTTACATCTGAATTGTTTGAGACAATTTGAGAGGTCAAGGAGGACAATAAGATACTCTGGTTCCCCTTTGTATGGACCCCATCATTTTAGGTTCTGCTCCTTAGCTCTAATATTTTTGCATTACATTTTTAATATCTTTGTTGACATAAAACTTGACACAATTCATTCCATTAAAATGTGGAACTTGGTGATTTTTGGTATCATTATAGAGTTGGGTAATCATCACCACAATCTGATTTTAGAACACTTTTGTCACTCTGAAACTCCATACTCTTTACCAGACAGTCGAACCCATCCCTCACTGTCAAGACCCAGACAGTGGGCAAGGCCTCTGCTCAAGACGACCAATCCCTCTACTTATCATAGTCTCACATTTTTTATTTTAAGTAGTTATAAACTTTAAAACACCTCAGTACAAATTCAAATTTGCCTAGGGTTAGTTCTTTGTATTTAAAATTTTAGCAATTAGTTCATAGCTTAAAGCCTTTGTTAATTGAAATATAATCTATTGACCAGTAAACTTTTTAAAACAGAATCTCCCATACTACTTCAGACCCATATGTGAGATCAGTATGTTAACAAAATTTCCAGGTGATTCATATGCATATTCAAATTTAAGAGGCAATGCACTTAAAGAGTATAAGGAGAAAATATATTTAAAAGAGATCTGAGAGAAGGATAGAGTAGAAGGAAATACCTCTCATTTGCTTTAAAATTTTGCTTTAAACTGATATGAATTCAAGTGTTTTAGTTGCTCTTATGGTAATATTCAGGGCTCATTCTAGAGCTGAGAATCATAATTGTTTCCTATGCATAGACATAGAATAGGTACCCCATGCATGTTGCCTGTCTTTTTCTTTCTGAAGTATAAACTTTCAGGGAGTAGTATTTCATATAAGAAGAAAATTTTAAATGTAATGGAAGTAGATAAAGAGAATGCATTACATATATATAATGAAGTTCTACTCAGTCATAAGGAAGATTGAAATTATGTCATTTGGTGGTAAATAGAACTGGAGACTATCATACTAAGTGAAATAATCCAGACTCAGAAAGTCAAGGGTTGAATGTTTACTCTTATGTGTGGAAGCTACAATTAAAAAAGGAAAAAAGAAAGGGATCTTTTGAAAATAGGGAGATCATTTGAATAGGGGCAGGGACGGAAGGAGTAGGAAAGAGGAGAGGGAAAGGAAAAGAATTGGGGAGTGAATTTGACCAAATTATTCTATGTGCATGTATGACTATACTACAGTGCATTCCACTCTTATATAAAACTGTGTTGTACCAATGAAAAATAAATAAATAAATAGAAATAAAGAACACCAATAAAGTATAGGAAGGGGATAAAGAGAAAGGACAAGGGGAGGGAAATGAGAAATACTAGGGACTGAAATAGCGCAAACTATGTTATATGTATTTATGAATATGGCAGAATGAACCTCATTGCTCCATATAACTATAATGCACTAATGAAAGCATTAAAAGGTATCATGGAAGTACAACGCAATAATTATAAGATTAATAACTCTATGTAAAGATGTGCTAGGTGGAGCATAGGAGCTAGCCCAGCTACTCCAGAGGCTAAGGCAGGAGGATCACAAGTATGAGGCCAACTGTCAAGGTTAGTAAGATCCTATTTCAAAATAAAAAATAAAATAGAACTGGGAATGTAGTTCACAACACATACACAAAATGGGCTAAGCATTCAAATTAATGTTTCTCCAAAGAATATATAAAAATGGCCAATAAACACATGGAAAAAATGTTCATTATTAGTCATTAAGGAAATGCAAATCAAAACCACTGTGAGACACCATGTTACATTCAATAGATAATTTAAACAAACAAACAAGCAAGCAAACAGATAATGAGAATTGGTGAGATTTAAACTTTCTTACTGACTTGAAAAGAACTTTACATTGAGTAGTTAGGCTTTGGCATACTTATCACATCTTATGTTACTCATTTTCTTTCCTTTTTAAAGGAGTTTTTGTAAATGTTTTCAATTTTATATGATCAGATTTGTCAGTTTTTTGCTTTGTGATCTATACTTACTGGGACCTGTTTTCTTTCAAGTCTATAAAAAGAAACTTCAAGTACACTTAGTTTTTCTCTCCCTGTTTATAGATTATATCAGAAAATTCTTTTGGTATAAGATAGATGTGAGAATAAGTTTTAATTTTTTCCCCAAAACTTTATCCAGTTGTTTAAACATAATTTATTGAACACTCTCTATTTTCCCCCATATATTTAATGTGTAGGTCTGTCTATGTATTCATATGCCGCCAAACCCATCTCTCTTATTTAGTGTAGATTTAGGTTATACTTTGTTATCTAAAGTGCAAGCACTTATTCATGACTTTTTCCCAGAACTTTCCTGCATATTCTTCCATTCTGTATATGAACTTTAGTCCATGGAGAGGCACTTGAGTGCAGTAATAGATTCTGCATTTAATCCCAGGGAATTACTATCATTGACTAGATATGGCCTTGAAAAATTATTTTATCTTCCCTGAGCCTCATTTTCTAATTTTAGAAAATTAATTATATCATTACCCACCTTATTGTTTGTGTGTTTGTGTGTATGTATTAAGTAACTTAGTATATATCAAGTACTTAGATCTGCATAGCACATAATAAATGCTAAGAAAGTTGTCATTTTTATCTGTCTTGTTTTGGTTTTAATTTTATTATTTCTTTCCTAAAGAAAAACATGTGATATTCTGAACAAGATCAATTTTAAATTAACTTAGGGATAATATTCTCATCACATTATGTTTAAGAATAAGCTATTTCATTCTACTTACTCAAGTTTTTTTAGGTTTTTCGACATAATAGTCTCCTTGTGGATTTGTTAGTTTATTCCTAGATACTTTGTCCTTTTGTTATAAATAGTATTGTATTTTCTGATGTGTTATAGTTTGTATGTATAAGCCTTATTGAGTCTCAATCTTTAATTTTATAAACCACTCATTTATCTCATTGTTTTTAGATATTTTAGGTATGTGGGTATTCCTTGTTCACAATTAAATTACCTACACATGGTGATATTTTGCCTTCTTTCAAATAATTAAACATATTATATTCTCTTTCCTAGTTGCATTGGTTGATACTTCCAGAACAATTTTTTCCCAGAACAATTTTTATTCTTCAGATAAATCATCACCTCACTATTAGAATAAAACACACTTGTTAATTGTACATTATTCTCTTATTGCTGAAATTGTTTTGCTAATATCATGGGTGAAGTTAATCTATTTTATTATTATTATTAGTTTGATAGTGCTGCCATAACAAAATAACTCAGACTTAGTGGTTTAAACAAAGAAATTATTTTCTCATGGTTCTGGAGGCTGTAAGTCAAAAATCAAGTTGTTAGCAAGTTTGTTTTCTTCAGAAACCTATTACTTTGAATTGCAGATGGTGATTTTCTCACTGCATGTTCACATGGCCATATCTTTGTGCATGCATATCTTGTATCTCTGTTTCTGTGCCCTAAACTCCTCTCATAAGGACACTAGTCTTATTAGATTGGTTGATAAAAATATATATAAATATATATATATATATATATATATATACTGTTCATTGAAAGTGCATATAAAGATGTTTAATATGAAGAATGTAATCTGCTTATAATTTTGTGCAAAGTTAGAAAAATTATGATTGTAACAATTTTTTTCTATTTGCCTCAACAAATGTTTTCAGTGAATAGTGTGTACAGCTTCTGA